>JAHRHZ010000013.1:10787576-10953688 GCA_024137785.1 Ginglymostoma cirratum | reverse complement strand
GTCTTTCATGTATTTAATTGCAAGAATAATTTTCAGGGCTGAATGCCATTCTAATTTTAACGTGTATAAGTAATGGCTAATTTATTCCTAATGAATGGTAACTGTCTTTAATGATATGAGGCCATATGGCAATGCAGTGACATCCCCTACATTGACAGCACTTCAGCTGGAAGAGGTTGAGATTCAGTCACAGGGAAACCTGCTCATGAGCAGTAGAGGCTCCTATAAGGTGCTGTGGGGGTCATGGCTCAAAGCAACGCAAGCCTATTATAAAACACACTGTTATAATTTCGCAGGATATTAATTCTGAAAACAGAAATGGCTAGGGAACCTTGTTATTATGCCAGAGTGCAACAGGAAATCCAGTGTTCAATTTAATGACACTTAGCGATGTTCCAAGGGGTTAGTTTATTAACTCCATTCACAATTAACCCATTTAGTCACCCGGCCTGGTGCTCTCAGAAGAGAAACTTCTTTGTGACATTATGTTATGCAAATTGCATTCAAATCAAGATTTTCTTTAATACTGTCCTGGCTGACCATTTTCTGTTCAAATCTGCTGTGTGGTTGATAAACACTGTGTCCCGTATGATGGTAACGTAGGTAAATAACGTGGTTCACCAATGGAATTAAATTGGACCTGTCTTGGGAGCATAATTTATGTCATCGTGTGCAAGGTGGCAACAATTTAGCCACATTCTTCAATGATCTACTGTGAAGCTTCTGCAAAGAACCAAACCTGCCAGGACCCAGTGGACAAGTGATGCTAATTACCGGCTAATGGGAAATGAACGCTGTTAGATTTCATGCAGCGTAATGAGGCTTTAAACTTCTGATTACCTAGTTAGGCTTCAAGCACCAACAGACAGACTTTTTTTTTAAGAAGAGGTGAGTGAAAGCTTGGTCAAGGAGATAGGTTTTAAGGAAGGGCTCAAAGGATTAGAGAGAGAGAGAGAGAGACAGAGAGAGAGAGCGAGATGGAGATAAAAATTTTTTCTGAAGAAGGGTCTAGGCCCGAAATGTCAGCTTTCCTGCTCCTCTGATGCTGCTTGGCCTGCTGTGTTCATCCAGCTCTATACCTTGTTATCTCAGATTCTCCAGCACCTGCAGTTCCCACTATCTCTGAAACCATTGGTCTCAGCTTTCTTTGTGCTAATGAGTGGAAAATCAACCTCTAAAATTGACTTATAATTACTTCTAGTTTTAATTTGTTGAAAAGAAGCTACCTGTTAGTGTCAGCTATACAGTTAATTAGGATGCTAGTTTGAACTGGTTTTGTCAATCCATCTGAACATGTCTTATGTCTTTGGAATTCCAGCTGGTATGTATGCGATTCTCAGATCTCACCATCTCACCCACCCATTCTCAGACCAAAAGGTTTTTGCCCATGTACGTTCTAAGCACCTGAGAGCCAGCTTGATGGATCACAGCACGTCCAGACCAATTAATTAGGTATGCAGGTCAGTAGTTGGCTGGCAAATTCTGAAGTTCATTTTATTCTCTAAGCTTGGGTAATGGTTTGAAATACTAATGAGGCATTATTAATGTAGTAAATTTACAGCTTAACTAGTTAAACCACTTAATAACCAATAAATAACCATTGAGATGCACTTCTAAACATGGCAGTGTAGTTAAAAAATGACAATAAAGATGCTTGAAGTCAAGCGCCACTATTGCTGGAGTTGTCATACCTGTGAACATTTCAGTAAACCACCAAATTGCCCAATTTTATTGAACTGTCTGATGCAGATTCATGACTGGAAATTCACTAGAGATGCAAAATCTGATGAGGGGAAATATTCCTCCCTGAAGTGAACTTTTGAATGTAAAGCCACATGCCATGGGTAGAATTCTGGGTTTCCATTATGTACAGTATATGTATAACTGGACGGGTGCTGACACACCTTTTTGTGAACTGTAACCTGAGCTGTTCCAAATAGCCCCCTTTCTGTTGTTGAATAACTTTCTTCATTGGACTGGATTTCTGAAATGCCTCGACGACACAGCATTGGAAATCCTGGTACATGTAGCGAGTACGTTTGCTCAATTGGCTGGCTGGCTAGTTTGTAATGCAGAATGATGTCAACAGGATAGGTTCAATTGCCACACCAGTTGAAGTCCCAATAAAGGTCTCTCCTTCTCAACTTCACCCTTTGCCTGTGGTGACCTTTCGGTTTGATCACCTCCAGTCATCTCTCTTGAATGGTAACTTCATCTTTACTCACCAAAATGAGAATAGAAATGGAAATTTTAGCATCAGTGGTTACAAGCCCAATGTAGTGTGAAACACCTTTTGCCATACCACAATAATGAATTGTTTTGAACAACAGAGTTTAGATAGTTTGGAAAGTCAGTCATGAGTTATAATGGGCCCTTTCACTGGTGCAACAAACATCCTATTTAACATTGTCCTCTGGTATGTTTTATTTTACATATTGTATGTGATATAATATTTTCTGTACAGGGCTATTCCATTTAATGTTGGGGGTTTTGGAATGTGTAGGTTTTCTCTTTCCCCTTATTGCTAAACTCCTAGGTCACATTTGTCAGAATTTCATGCAAATAGGCACCAGCTTGAATTGATTTCCAACTGCTAGTGGCTCAAAAGGTTTTATGTGTACCCATGTCTGTCAAATAAATTTTGCATCTCATGAACCTGTAACTAACGCTTCATATATAATATATATATAATATATAAATACATATTTATAGACAATAGACAATAGACTCCTGCACCTATTGTCTATTGTCTATAAATATGTACATTTTACACCTCAGAAAAATCACCATGCGCAATTGCCATCTCTGATATCTGGCAGCTGAGGTATAAACTCCCTGGATTCAGACAAGTGGGCCATCTCTCCATATTGAATGTTTGCAGGACCACAAAAACTTGACCTGCATGAATTGACATGGAGATTGCAGATTGACTTGGAGAATTTGATGCCTGATGATAGGTTTCTGTCCATCAGAGTTGGAGCAGACTAATAAAATATGTGCCTTAGCTAAACCTCATAAGAACTCCCCTGCTGTTGTACCATTTTCAAATTTTGTTCCTGCAACAGCCTTGCTATTACATCTGTGAGTCAGATTACAGAGTGTCAGTTTCCTCTGAATAATGTGCTTTTGTGCTACAGACTTAAACCCAGTTGAAAGTTGGTTGACATTCATTTCACATTGGAATGATATTAAAGTGAGACTGGTTTGGATTAGATTTGAATCTAGTTCTGCAAGTTGAAAGGACAGCCAACTAACTGTACCCCAGAACACATTGAAGTCTTTAAATTATTAAAATCACTTTAACAGCACCTGGACCCTGAATTAATTTAGTACCTTCCCTTTCTCTTTGACACGCCAGATACGGCTTACAAGAGAGCAAAGGAAGGGGACTAGAATAATTGAAAATGCTTGCCTTGTGGTAAAACCTATTTGTATTCTGTCATGGAGTTCAAATGTGGTAGAAATGGCAGAATTAAGATCTGAATGCTGCAATTATACACAAAACTGCACTTCCATCTTTAAACATAAATATGCTTCTTTTTAGACCCAACGTTCAGAATTAAGGTGTTGAATTATGTCTTTTCCCTGGTCATAACATAACTACAAAAATACATTCACTGCCTGTGAATTGAATTGAATTGAATTAGCTTTATTGTCACATGTACCCAAGTACAGTGAAAAGTTTATAAGTCACCACTTCCAGTGCCATCTTAGGTACAAAGGTATCTAGGTACAACCCTTAGTTACAGAATAGAGAAATGAAGAAATAAAGTAACATTACAGTTATGCACATTACAACCATGTCAGAAAACAAGAAGCGAAGTTAAAAAGACAAAAATCACAGTCTCTCTCCAAGCGCTGTCTGCAGCAGACTACCACAGGGGGCCGCCATGTGGTCTGACATCTGGCTGCCACCCTGTTCTGCACTGGGCCTCTGGTCATTCGTATCTCTGCTTCAGGCTCTGTCATGTTAAATTGCCATTCTTCTAAATTTATTCCTCTAACAAGGATAGGAATGGTCGGGTGTTCATAGTCACCTATCTTCTTCTTTATCTCTTTCTATGCGCTGTGGCCAGATAGCCCAGGACCTGAAGGACAAGGCCTGAAACCAGAAAGGGCAAACTTTGAGCATCCAGGCCTGATGGGACTTCCAGGACAGGTCAAGCAAAAAGCAGCTTCACTAGACAAAGGCGGGTAAGGGCAGGCCAGGAATTGCCCTGGAAAATGAGGCTGGTTTGTAAATTGGAGTATGGCAAGCAGCCTCTTTAATGCTCTGAACTCCTTCAGAGATCATGTAAGGAGAGGGAGATGTGCCTTTGACATGTCATAGGATGGATGCCAAGGCAGCCCCCGAGTCTTCCATACGTGGCATCAGGGATTCCATTGGATGTTGTGACCTTGACCTGGAAGGTCGATTAGGTGAGAGCCAGAGAACATTCTGGAAGAACGCAACGAGGAGGGATATGAAGGATACTTGGTAGCCACTCCCTTAGCAAAGACTTGATTTGGCAGCCATTCCCTTAGCAAAGATTTGACTTGGCAGAACAGTGGAGTTCTGATCACCTGGAGAGGGAAGATGACCACATGGAACAGCAGCTTTTGCCAAGTTCAGCAGAGCCGACTAGACATCCTGGCCACGTTTAATTGCACGAGCAGTACCTAGCCAGTAGAAGTTTAGATAAGGTTTGTGACAAAGGCTTAATGTTACAATTGGCAAAGTAATAAATGTAGGAATTGGGGGTGTTATCATGAAAGAACAGGGTTTCAGGTAATATTTGGCCATACAGCATCTTTTGTGTCATTCATTTATTTTGCGAATAAAATTGTATTGAATTGCAAGTCAACGCTGACCCTTTTGTTCATTTCACAAGTACAGTACCCGAGTAAAACAAGTCTATGTAGAAACTGGTTGAAGTATCCAAAGTACAGACAACAACACCCTCCCAAAAATATTTGTAAATGTATTTATCTATAATCAAGTTGTATAATATCAACCTAGAATGGCAATTTTGACTGTTCTGCACAAAATATTAATCTGTGCTCTCATGGAACCATGTAACTCAGATATTCTGGGTTTCCCAAATATCATAAATCCAGGTATATGTGCAATAGGCTGGAGTTTGCTTGGATCACACTCCAAAATAAACATCTTAGTTGAGGGCAAATTGTTTCACTGTATCAATCACTACGAATGACTACAATCAATCACAAGAACAAGTTCCAAATCTAATTCATACCTTAACATAAGCCAAACTAAATTAAGGAAAATGATTGATTAGTAAAGTATTGTCACAATTTCATCAGTTTAGCTGATCAATTTATAAAAATGCAAGAAGAAAATAAGCTAATTAATGGAATGGGTCATTGACAGTGATATTAAGCAGAATCTATTCAGCAATAACCTGCACAATGACTCTTAATGTGTGCTTTTCTTGTCCACTCAAGATCTCGCTAAAGGTTTGTCTAACCATGGACAAAAAAACCTGAAGTTCTGCGGTGAGGTGGGAGTAATTGCCCTTGATATCAAGACAAGATCTGACCGAATATGGCAACAAGGAGCCAAAGGAAAAGTGGAATTAATGGAACTTGAATGCTAATTCTCCAGTCAACTTCTCTGTCCTTATATTCCAGTCCTGTAGATAGAAAGGCCAAGCATTCCATTAGCTGCCTTGATTACTTTTTGCGCCTGTTTGTGGCATTTTAAAGATCTACACGCGTGAAGCCCCAAGTCTCTTTGGACATCCACTGTATTCAACAGTATACCATCTAGAAAGTGCCCTGATCTATCTTTCATCAGTGCGAAATGGATAACCTCACAGTCTTGCTTACATGGAAATCCATCTGCACACAATTTTGCCCATGCACAGAGTCTATAAATACCCCTTCATAATTTAATGTTATCATCTAGACTGTCTACAATGCCACCTAACTTTGTGTCATCAGTAAATTTGGTATATGATGTTCTATGCCATTATCCAAGTCTTAATAAATAATGTGAAAAATGGGTCAAATCTATCAATGTCCCTGCACCCAGATGGGCCACTGTTGTTCATGAGGCAGCTCTCTATAACCTTCTCAAGGGCAATCATGGATGTTCAACAACTGCAATCTTGCTGGCAATTTTTAAGAAAAGCACAACATTCTCATCGGGCCTCCTTTATCCTTTTGGAACATTTATTTGTGAAAGAACAAAGGGTTGCTGAATCAGTTCACATTAGGGCCTGAGTGTTTTGATAACCTGAAACTGCATTTCATCTGAAAAAAAATCCAAGTTTCTTTTCTAAACATTTACTTCTCTGTTACACCAAATGAAAAAAGTGTTAATGACAGACACAATTAAGGACAAACTTCTTGTGGGAGGCACATTGCAATATATTTGATTCAAAATGACAGTTAATAAATCTAAGAAAAACACTTTACCGGATATATTCTCTGGAGCAAAATTACAGCTTGTGAGATGTATATTACTGACAGCAAGGTGAGGGTAGGTGGTAACACTTTCATAACAAAACTGCATTGAGAACATCTCAAACTTATAACCAAGTCAACCAGTTAGCTACAGCGATAGCTTTGTAATGTCAACATTGGAAATTCAGATAACAGAAATCAAATAACTTTGAAGTTATTTCCAGGTTTCCCTGTTTCAAACTGGATAAAAAGAGCTCTTTGTTGGAACTGATGAATTAGGAATCTGGCAAATATGGATCCTACATATTGCAGCAAAATTTCCATTTATTTCTTCACAGGATGTGGGTATCACTGGCCAGGCTAGCATTTATCACCAGTCCCTAATTATTAACCACATTGCTATGAATCTGGAGTCACATGTAGGCCAGACAAAGGATGTTAATGAACCAGGCAGATTTTTCCCAAGCTATGATTGTCATGATCAGATTTTTAATGAATTCAAATTCTATTAGCTGCCATGGTAAGACTGGAACCCTTTAACATTATGTAGGTCTCAGCATTAATAGCCTAATGATCATGCCACTTGGCCATAGGCACCTTTAGGTGTGAGAATGGAAGAGCAGTCTCAATGTGTCAATGGTTTATTTCAGCTTGCTCAACATCTTAATGTGTAATGAGTAATAGCTAGTAGGGGTGATGGGGACTTTATGGGGGTCAGTCTTGGGAGCTGGTGGGAGACCCCTCCCCACCTCCATTGGAGAACATGCACCGAATTAGGACTGAGTTGCAAGCAGTACTGTTAAAATAATCTATTAATCCAATAGTGTAGAAGATGAAGATAATTGGAAATAGTCAAAATGCATCTAAAGATACCACAAGGATTTTCACATTGTTAAATATGTTTTCCACATTATTATATTTTGAAATGTTTCATAACAAATGATCCACACTTTGAAATTCTTTTCTTGTGCTTTTCTGCACAATGTTCGAAGATATCGTGGGGCATTTTTGATTTGAGTTGTAGTTCTTTGACTCTAACCAGCTAATGTGTTCTACTGTATCCAGTTCAACATTCTTACAGATTAAGAACAAATGCATCATCACATGACCCCAGATCCACCACGAACATATCAAACTAATTCCAACATTTGTTTTTTAAAAGAGGACTACTACAATCAAAAGCTGACAGTAAATGTAAATTAGGTGGCTGCCTGGAGAGAGAGACTGAAATGTCAAGTCTGACAAGTGTCATGGAAACTTCAGGGGGATGAATTTGAAAGGGAGAAATGCATTGGAAACTGAATCATAATCTCCTTCGAGTTATCTCAGACTGTGAACCTGATGGGAGAAATGGTAACAGTATGGTCATGAAACATGCTTTGTGTCTTCCTCTACCAAGAATGCATAAGAACGGAGTTTAAGAGCCAGTTCAAACCTGGTCTGCGTGCGTTAGTAGTAGAAAGTGCGTTAGTGAACTAAAGTGCTTGTGTGTGGTAGTGGAGCGAGGTACCTGTTCATGTATTCGTTTGAATTCAAGCATTAGTGCATTGTGAAGAGGTCACTGCTGAAAAACCACTCACTAGTCACCCCTGTACAGCAGGTAAAGAAGTCACTTGCTCTGTGTGATGGAATCCAGCTAGCCAATAAGCTAAGGAAAAGGAAACAGAAGAAAAGTATTTCAAATAACTTACAAAATCCAGAATCCCAAAATCAACTGTCTAACTACTAATGTTGCATCATCTATTTTTCACGAATGTACCTGATTTTCATATCGTCTTTAATATATTTTTGAACTTATTCTTAATTTCTGATCTGCGAGCATGTGTGTGTCACTATCATTTCTTCATGCATTTAGTAATTAATAAACACAGCCCTTTTTAACTTAGGAAAGCCTGGTTAAATAGGCTTTGTTTATAATATATCCACAAAGGAGGAGATCCATTGTAGATTTGCATTGTTGCAATAAGTGAGGGGAGCAGTCAACAAAGATGCGGAGCCAGTTTATCCCCTCTCACATAGGGGCTTGACAATTTGTCTTATCCCATCCAAAACAGTAATCATTTGGGGAGTCTAGCCATAGCAATCAACATGCAAAAGGTTCTTCTTCGCAATGGTATCCTTTAAATTAAGTATCCCTAGGTATATTTCATTTAAAATGGTGCAACACACAAAATGAATAGAGGCTTTGTTATCACAGAAATAACATTTCGGGTGAAGTCACCTTGTGTACATTAGTGTGTTTGTATGACATTCCATTGAACGTCTCACTGAGCAGACCGATATTTCATTATATTTATTTATTGTGTCCTTAAAAAGTCCAGCGGCAGTTATAGCGTGTAAGTTGTTATGGAGACATCCAGTGCCAGCATCCAGCTGTTTCATTTATATTTTAACATCTGGTTGCTCTGGGGAAAGTCCTTCTTGTCAAGTTGTTCACTCATGCAGAATGAATGAATTCTGTAAGGTACATGCATGGCAAGATAACAGTTCATCACATGAAATATTTGGCTTTCATCTGTTATATATATGATCTTTCCAATACATCTTTCTGTTGATGATACTGCATTTGTTAAAATAAAATTGTGCTGAAAATTCACAGATGTTCTGTTAGCTGCCTGACAAAACTCTGGTAGGAAAGCAGCAGAATTGCAGCCTCATGTTCCTTCACTTGGATCAACATATATTATGCACAGATTGATATAGCTGCATATCAGGAGCATATGTCAGGAACTCAGGCATGGTGGTGCACAAACCCTCCCATGCCCTGCAGTTTTCCACTCCACTGCTCCTCGTGCATTGTCCCAATGAATATATCTCAAACCTAGGGGTGAAAAATATAATCTCAAGACCTCATATTTCATTAAAGCATCACATATGAACAAATCAGAACAAAGGCCATGGCAATTGCAAACTGGTGAATGCATAGGCGAAAAGATCCTCCAGCAATATTCCAGGACACTTTACTGGGAAATAGTCAGGACAACAAAACACCAGATGACCTGAACCTCTGAGAGGCATCAAAGTTTTTTTCTGAGAAAAAGGCTTTTGGAGAGCTTTCTAAGGATTTGAGAACAATCAAGTGTTGGAGGGTTTTAGGGCTAGAGTGAAAAGAATGAATGGTGAGGGAGGAAAAGTAATTCTGTGGCACTTATCAAAGATTTAAGTAAGCTCAGGAAAAAAATGTGCAGATTCACAAAGACTGCGGTACTTCTCAACAATGATCAAATTGAGAGGTGGGTTACTTTTAAGGAGCTGAACAGCTTACTGTTGTTTCTTTGTTCATATTGGACCAGTGAGGTTTACTCTGAGACAGCATATTTTGATTTGGAGAAGTTAACGTTTATACAGTGTTGGTGATGAAAAGTCAGTGAAGAAAGAATTGAAGTATCTAAGTCAAGTGTTGACAGCCTTGTGGATAAGAGTAATGGCTGTGGTGTAGTGGTAATGTCACTTAACCAGTAATCCTGAGTTACAAATGCGGATATGGGGTTCATAATCCCACTATGACAGATGGTTGAATTTGAATGCAAAAAAAAAATTTGGAATTTAAAGCTGGTCTAATTACCACATTGCTACAGTGCAGAAGAAGGCCATTTGGCCCATTGTGCCTGCACTGGCTCTATTATCTTGCACCAACCTCCTGCCTTTTCCCCATATCCCTGCACACTTTTACTATCAAAAAATCATCTAATGCCTCAATCGAACTCGCCTCCTGCACAGTTCCAGACTGTGTATTCCATAACCTAACATCTGGCTATGTGAAAATGTTTTATCTCACATCACCCTTGCTTTACTTACATGAAAGTTATGCCTCACTTCCTTGTTTCTTTTACAAGCAGAATCAGCTTCTTCCTGTCTACTCTGTCCTGCCCTCTCATGACTTTGAAAACCTCAAATCAAATCTCCTTTCACCCTTCTTCTCTCTAGGGTGAATAGTCCCAAATTCTTCAATCTATCCTCATAACTAAAGTTTCTCATTCCTGGAACTATTCTTGTAAATTGCTCTACACAATCTCCAATGCTTTCACATCTTTTCTACAACGTGGCACCCAGACTCTAGCTAAGGTCTAACAAGTGCCATGTACACATTCAACATCACCTCCTAGCTGTTGTACTCTATGCCCATT
The DNA here is from genome assembly GCA_024137785.1 of Ginglymostoma cirratum. Lineage (NCBI taxonomy): Eukaryota > Metazoa > Chordata > Chondrichthyes > Orectolobiformes > Ginglymostomatidae > Ginglymostoma > Ginglymostoma cirratum. The sequence continues at coordinate 10,943,153 of JAHRHZ010000013.1, read as the reverse complement.
TAAAAAAGTGATAAACTGCTCTCCACTTGTCCTGCCACCTTCAATGATCTGCGCATTTTTACACCCGGGATTCCTCTGCTCCTCTAGCCCTTTAGAATTGAATCCGCAATTTATATTGTTTTTCATGTTCTGGCAACATAGAAATGTAGGAACGGGAGTAGGCTATTCAGCCCCTCATGTCTGTTTCACTACTAAATGAGATCATGACTGATCTGTGGTCTAATCTGTGGTAAAATACCTGCCTTTAGACCATATCCCTCAATACCTCTGCTTAACAAAAAATAATCTACCCCAAATCTGAAATTAATAATGGATCTAGTATCAACTGTCACTTATGGAAGAGTGCTCCAAACTGAACTTTAATGATGACTATGTAACAATTGTTGAAAATACCCTCCTGGTTCACAAATATCCTTTAGAGAAGGAAATCTGCCATCCTTACCTAGTTTGGACCACACGTGACTCCAGACCCACAGACTCTTAACTGTCCTCTGAAATGGCCTAACAAGCCACTCAGCCAATGAAAAATAAATGATTGCCAGATAGATAGTTAGATGGCTCAGAGATGTCATTCACCTACTTGTGAAAGCGGACCTGTGCTTGAAATGACGTTGATTTGTGCTAACATGCAGCTAGTCAATGACAAAGAAATGCTTTTTATTTCAACTTATCATTGAATTTTACAAAGCTGGCATACATTTTGGGTTATCCAAATAAAGATTACATTGGGCCCAGATCTCCTGTGCTCACAAAATGTGAATATCTGACATATTGTGAAGCTTCCAAGATGCATACTCGACTCAGAACTGACTTTGTGCAGGATATATATGGTTTCAAGCAATGGGCAGGCTCCATGTACAGCTTGTGAGGCACAGTTGGGTCCATACTTACATTTGGGGTCAGAAGAGATTGTATGCTTACTGTGCCTAATACAAAGGTCAGTAAATATAGCCACATTCAGCAATCTGCCCAGGGACAACAGTGCTATATCCCTGAGAGTGACCTATTGTCCTTGGCCTTTTCATTCTGTGTAGTTTGATGTTGAGTAAAACATCCTTTCCTGGCTGCATATGCTTATGTAAACCAACATGTGTTGATGTGTTCACTGTTCGTAGCCAATGTTGCCACTCGACCCTTTGAGAATCCTGCTCCCTCAGTCTTTCACTGTTAATCCCTCTTCCAGAGAAACATCATGGAGTAGCTCACACATCTCTACAAGTCACCGTTGCAGGACAGTTCATATGATGTACCACTCACCTGAACTCAGGCTCTCTCACAACCACAACATCCATCTCAATGCACTCCCCATTCAAAGGACATAACACACTGAGCACTCTCAGGCCTACCTAGAAACTCAAAAAAGCAGACTACAAATATTCCTTGAATGCCCTCAGGGCCTTATTGCATTTGCAACCTGGGACATGGGTTGTTTCTCTATCATTTGCAATGTTTAGCTTATGCCACCATAGCATTGCCAGGCAGACCCTTCACTCCTCTGCCACACACAGATATGAACTTTCCTCTCACGCACACCCTTAGACATACAGCCTGGCTTTTCAGCGTGGAATATGGCTGGTCTTAGGTGGATATAATATAATGGCATTTCACAGTGCTGTAGGAACATGTGCCTGTGGTCAAAGTGAAGGAACCACATGTCAATAAATAACATCAAGGGAGAGACAGTTGAGACATCTTGCAGGAATCTTTGAATTCCACTCCCTGATGAGCCTAAACATCACCCAAGACCAAGAGTGGGACTCCAAACCTGAAAGCAATCAGAGCTGTAGACGAAAGGCCAATTGTCATAGCATGGATCCCACCATCAGAATGAATGAGTAATGGTGGAGTCCATCCTCTCAATGTACTTAGAATCATAGAATAACTATAGTGTGGTAGCAGGCCATTCAGCCCAATGTTTCCCTTCGAAGGGCATTCCACCCAGACTTACTCCCCTACCCTATCCCTGTAACCCTCCATTTCCTGTGGCTAACCCACCTAGCCTGCACATCCCTGGACATTGTGGGCAATTTAGCATGGCCAATCCACCTAACCTGCACATTTTTGGACTGTGGGAGGAAACTGGAGCACCCGGAGGAAACTTGTACAGACATGGGGAGAATGTGCAAACTCCACACAGAGAGTTGCCCGAGGCTGGAATCAAACCCGGGTTCCTGGTGCTATGAGGCAGCAGTGCAAACCGCTGAGCCACGGTGCTGCCCCACTTGGCAGGTGATTAATGATTTTTCTTTTGAGGAAATTCCCTGAGATTGAGGATGACTTTCTTGCACTCTGGAGCTATGGGCTCTGAGGTGAGTGAACACTCAAATAGTAGATCCACACACCCTGTGACACAGCTGGGCAGTGTGGCTTGCTGAAGGGAGTACTTGGGATGCTCAGGTTTCCACACACTTTTGGTGTTTGCACCCTTGTTTTTTTCTGCCTTCCACTTTTGTTCCTTAACTTTCTGTCACACGGATTAGTCAAAAGTCGGGCCATTCATCAGTCAAGGTTATCTGCAAATCAGTCAGGGCTGTGGATCATGGCAGTCCTGAGTTTCTGTCCATTGAAAGTCGAGGGTGGATGAATAGGGGTCATGGCTGTGGTAAGAAAGCTGGTGAACTCAATTCTAAGAATTAGCGACCACAGTCTGAGATGCAGGAGAAATAATAATGGTGATGGGAGAAATCTCAACATATAAGGGGATGACCATGGGGCCCAGGAGGAAAAGGGGCAATACATGGGACATTCAAGGTTCATCAACAGTCAGCTGTCTCCTGACTCCAGATGGGGACAGAACACTACTGTGTGTTTGACATAACAACACAGAGTGCCTGGGCCACGGAGCTAAAGTGGGAGGTCCATGGTTAAATAAACAGGGAACATGGGGAACATCAAAGCTGATGAGATTGGTAGGGAAGGCAGCCAAGTAGGGAGTATGAAGATTTGGAGAGATCGCCAAGATTGAGAGGTGAGCTATAAGACCCATTCTGTGAATCTCGACCTGCCATTGTTAGCCAAATAACAGGTGCTCAATGGAGGTGAACATGGCTGCTGCCACGCCTGGACTCGGCAGGGTAAGGGTTTCACTCTGCGAAGGACGGAGCTCCACTTTTAGGTGATATAAGGCCCTTTAAATGGCAATAGCATTAAGCAAGCACCCACATAGTCCTGGTGGAAGACAACTGTACGCACAAAATGCTGCAATTATATATTATATATTAGAATCCTTACATAATTGATCCTTACACATTGACCTACTGTGTTGGGAAGAAATCCTGGCCCCAACCACTCTTCACCACATCTTACAACTTTGCTGGTCAATTGCTAATTGCTATCAGACACCAGCAATCATTTGTGGTCCATCAGGATTCACATTCTTGCAAAAGTAGCAAACATTTTGAAGCTCCCACAGCCTAAGGAGCTGCTGACTTCACACTTTGAACCAAAAATGATCCACAACGTTATCCTCCCTATCACTGCCTTTTCTGTTGTCTGAAGTGGGCCTGGGTTGTTGGTGTTGCGTGTGGGGACATGTCCTCATTATATTTGCCAGACATACAGCCTACTTGCTGTGTGTGCACTGAAAGATTTGGGCAATGGATGTCTGAATCAGGGCAGCAACATGCAGCCTTCTTTTTGGGGTCCTCTATGTCGCAGTGTTTGCAAGATGCTGCTCCAATGTTATTTGTGTGTGCTGTGACTCTGAATGATCACATTACTGAGGAACTACTTGGTTTCATGTAGGATCATTGGAACTGAGTGGAACCAGACACAGAGCTGTGGTTGTCCCTGTGGTCGCTGCTCCATGAAAGGATGGGGAACACATGGGTCTGCAAGCCCAGGAACCTTTTCAACCTCCAGTTTTGACTTTTCTCTGCAGTCCGTGCTGTTTAATAGAAGTTCGGGTTACAAATGGATGAAAGCCTTTGCAACATCTGATCTATCCTCATTCAATGCTGACAAAGGTTCATGCCCGTATGTGTGCTCAGGACAGGATAGCTATCACTCAGAGAGGGGTAGAACATTATGCAGAGTGAAGAATGGATCACCATTCCTGTCGTTGCAGTGAAAATGACACTTACTTACCCAGCTGATGGTGTAAAGTGAACATATATTTACATCTGTGAGAATGTATTTACAATGAAGGGTCACCCTTGCCACCTATCTGCCTTATAAAGGTCTTCATCTATTTTTCCCTTCCATCTCAGTGCAGTCCTGAGCTCCAGAGCTGGGTTGGCGGAAGCTTGCCCTGGAGTACAGCACCTTGGCCTAAATTTTTGGTCATGTGACCGAGGGTGGGGGGTGCAGTTATGTCTAGTGGGCCCAGTCATGCTGGTTGTCTCCTGCCCAGTGGCAGTTTCATTCTTCTTGGCTTAAACTCCCACAGGCCTGAGGGTGACAGCCAAGTTGGAGGTGGAAGGCCCAACTACCTCTAGAGTACCCTGTGAGGACACTCCTGATCAGCCTGTATGAGATTCCTCCTCTGTCTGGATGCTTACTGGCATTGTCCTGTCTCCTTGTGATGAAGGCTACCTGGAGTGAAGTCAGGGTCCCATGTTCCCATTGGTGATGAGCACCAGTGCTTAGAGTGACGGAGTGCAGGTCTGTGCATATATCCAGCAGGCTGTCAGACTGCTACACCTGGGTCTTCATCACAACAGCCAAACTGTCCATGGGGGCAGCCAGACACATATACCCCAAAGGCAATATGGTGCAAACAGTGTTTGTGGATACTCCAACTTTCAAGTCACTTTGCCTAATGCCTCCGACAGATCTGTCTGCTACTTCTGTGTCTGCCTATGTGTTTCAATGAAGTTATGAATGGTTGACAGCATTGGGCTTTCCTACCTGGTGCTGAGTAGGTGCCTGATCACTGCCAATCCTTCCAATGCCTGTGACTGGGGGTCATTTGTTTCTTGAGCAGCTGCAGAGGCTTGACAGTAAGGTGTTCACTGGCATGAGTCCCTGACTCTAATCTAGCTGAAGTCCCCATCAAGGTGTCAGTATCTGAGGTGAGGGAGGGTGCAGGAGGCAGCTTTGCTGCTGAATCCTCTGAAGGATCTGTGGCTTTTTCCTCAGAGTTGGGGAAGAGATGTCTTATTGCATTGCCTTCCTTATGGCGGAGACTGTGCAGATTCCACTGGTGTCTGCAGGAAAGAAAAGAGTGAATGCATCACACAAGTTACAAGTCCATTCACAGCAGCAGTAATGAGTAGGAAGCACAGCAATGGACCATGATTCTTACTCTGAATGTGAGATATGCATGTTTCAATAAGTCCAGACTTCAGCTAAGGCAATGATCATAAGACACAGAATTAGGCCATTCAGCCCATTGAGTTTGCTCCACAATTCGATCATGTTTCTCAACCCCATTCTCTGTAACCCTTGATCCCCTTACTAATAAAGAACCTATCTATCTATGTCTTAAATGCACTCAATGACTTGGCCTACTTAGCCCTCTGCAGCAATGAGTTCCGCAGATTAACCACTCCCTGGCTGAAAAAATTCTTCATCACCTCAGATCAAAAAGGATGTTCCCTTCACTTTGAGCCTTTGCCCTTGGCTCCTAGTCTCTCCTATTAGATGAAACATCTTCTCCATGTCCACACTATCCAGGCCTCTCAAGTTGTAAGTTTCAATCAAACCTCCACTCATCCTTTTAAACTCCATCAAATACAGACCCAGAGTCTTCAACTGCTCCTCATATGACAAGCCCTTTATCCCCGGGATCATTCTTGTAAACCTCCTCTGGGCCCACTGCAATTCCAGCACATCCTTCCATACTCAGAGGCATCCAAAATTTCTCACAGTATTCTAAATATGGTCTGGCTAAAGCTTTATGCAGCCTCAGCAGTACATCCCTGCTCTTGCCCTCTTGAAATGAATGCTAAAATTGCATTTGCCTTCCTAACTGCCAACTGAACTTCAGTGTTAACCATAAGAAAATCCTGAACTATGATTCCCATGTAACTTTGTGCTACAGATTTCTGAAGCCTTTCTGCTTTAGGGAATGGTCTACACCTCTATTTTTCTAATGAAAGTCCACAACCATTTTCCCACATTGTGTTCCATCTGCCACTTCTCTGCCTAGTTTCCTAGCCTATTCAAGTTTTTCTGCCGCCTCCCCTCTTTGTCAACACTATCTGTCCCTCCACCTGTTTTTGCATCATCTGCAAAATTAGCAACAATGCCCTCAATTCCTTTGCCCACATCATTAATGTATAACATGAATAGATGTAGTCCCAATAAAGAGCCCTGCAGAACTCACTGGTCACTGGCTGTCATCCAGAAAAAGACTCCTTTATCTCCAGTTTCTGCCTTCTGCCAGTCAGGCAAACCTCTATCTAGGCCAGAACCTGCCCCTAACACCATGGGCTCCTATTTAGCAGCCTCCTGTGTGACCCATTGTCAAAGGCCTCCTAGAAATCCAAATAGATCACCTCCATTGGCTCCCCTTTGTCTAATTTGTTCATTATCTCCTCAAAGAATTCTAACAGGAGAAGGTTTCCTTGCAGGGGATAAGGAGACAAATATTGGTCACACCACCATCATTCTTGGTTTGTTCAAACCTATTATGGGCTGTTTTCTCCATGAAATAAACAAAAGAAGGAACTGAGTGAGAGGAAACTGGCTGGCACTCAGGTGTTAGTGCTGGTGCAGATGGGAGAAAGGTGGTGAGTAGTCTAAGTGAGAGAGTAGGAAGCACAGAGGGCATGCAGGATTTGTAGTGTGGGTGGTAACAGATGGGTGAGAGTGAGTGAGGGAAGATGTTGCATACAACTGTGACAGCAGTAGACCATGATTGTGAGGCTTGGTGGACGCTGGGTACAGTAGGAGAGAGGGAGTGAATTGGATGTAATAGCGAGAAGATCGTGGCACTAACACTTCTTGCAGCATTACTGGGTGTCTCCCAAGATCATTGACACCACATTGACCCTGGTGGCAACCTGGGACTAGACTTGGCAGGGTTTGGTGCTGTAGTTTCTTGTGGTGGTCCTAAGAAAAGAAGATGAAATTCTGAGCACCACTCTGTCCACTGAGGACCCCCTAGACCGTGTTAGTGTGGAGCTAACTTGCCTGTGTCTGCCATCTGTGATGCAATTCCTGAGAAACATGAACTGTGCGCGGCAGCTCCAAAATGCCAGCACTTGAGCTGATGCACAACTGTGTTTTAAATATGGCAGGAGCACCAGGAAACTTGAGCACTCCTGCCAGTGGTAATTACTTCCTCCGCTGGGGAGAAGGAAGATAGAACGAGCAGGATCCATCGAAGTATGGGTAACAAGGTGAGTTATGGAGAATACTGTAAGAAAGCCCACCAGAGAGCATGAAACTCACCAAACTTGACATTTAGGCAAATTTCTGTGTTTGGTCAAGCCTGGGCTCCCAGAAGCTTGGTAGACTCCATTGACAAAGTATATAATATTTTGAATTTTACCAAAAGTGTGAAGAAGGAAACCACCATTTTGAAATGTTTGCATTGTGGTGTAGAAAACATTGCAGGCAAAATGATTGTCCAGTAGAGGGCATTGAACGCTTTCATTGGAGTTGATTTGGCTACTTTCAGTAACAACATGACATCATTTTAAAAATAAAACCATACAGATTACTTTCAGATCAAAGGGGACTTCAGCAAATCTAATAAGAAGCAGAAGACATTGTGTATGTTTACTTTGGTTAAGTGGATGTTGCTAAGTGATGCTAAATGGAAGATTATCAGATGCCAGGATTGGCCAATGATATTGAAAGTCAAGAAATCTGAGACTAAATACATTTTTTGATTAAGGTGTAGCAAAAACCATGATTCTTGAAACTTTAGAGTGGCGTCATACTGTAAACCTTCAACCATCAAAAATCAAGATTCAGTTCTGAGGAAGGGTCACCGGACCCGAAACATTAACTCTGATTTATTTCTTCACAGACGCAGCCAGACCTGCTGAGCTTTTTCAGCAACTCCTGGTTTTGTTAATCAAGATTCAGAGTCTAGGAGGCTACACCATTCCGATTAAAGATAATTTTGAAGCAACACTTATGGTAGAATTTTTACAGAGTTCTATTGTTATCAACAAAGGTGAAGGAGAATGAGGGTGAATTTAATTATGATAGCTATTCCATTTTAAGCACCCCCCCCCCAAGACAGATATATTTTATTTGATTTACTCCTTTCCTTTATCATTCCTGTCCCTTACAGGAAGGCTAATTGATGTTTCCCAAACCCTAACTTCCAGATTCTAATTTTAAACTGCAAAAGCCTTCAGATGAAATCAAGTATGGGGGGTTTATTTATTAACACAACACTCAAAATGTAAGGTAATTGATTCAGCTCATCATTCAAACACAAGAATTCAGAAAATTAAGGAACTTAAGGAGGGATAAACTATAGGCTTTCATAAAGCCAGAAGTGTTAATAATCAATTCACATGAATTACAACTTCCCAGAGATCAGTGTCTATTAACAGTGACTTCGGTGAGTTGGGTCGACAAGTTTTCCTTCTTATAGGCAAAATGTAGGCTGCTTTCCATCCAACTTTGGGATATTAATGGTGGATCTGAGGGAGGTTGCCAACTCAGCCTGGAGTCATTCCTCCGAAGGTCAAACAGAAACAGACTTATAATTGCAGAATCACATCAACTCAAGAACCTTGTGCAGAATCATATATTTAAGCGATTCAATAAACTGAGATTTCAGTCATGTGACAAGAACAGGCATTTCAGATGCTGATGGCTCAACTCTGTGGACTAATTAGAAGCTTGTTAAGCTCACAGTGTAGCTTGTCCTCCCTTATCAGTGTTTCCATTGTGAGGTGACAGAGTAAATGCAAAAGGATTACCACCCATTTTTAGCACAAAGGGTTTTAATGTTTTCATTTATCCAAAATTGGCCAGAATCAGAAAGTTCACCTCTAAACCCTTTGTGCCAGTTTTAGCTAGAATGTCTATACGATGAAGGGAATTCAGAAACCTCTGGAAAAGTCATTGTGTCATCAGCTTCAGCCAGCTGGAGTCCAGCAAGGTTATCCATTTTTAAAAGAAACAGAATTTAAACACAAAAATATAGTGTAAAAACTGTACTTTTTAAAAATTTATCTGCACCTTTGATTGGAGACTAAAATGGAAAAAAAGAAGGCAATTGCTGCAATTTTAGAAAGCAGTCATTGGCATTAATTGTGAGGTGTGTTTACACTGTTGCCTTGCAAGCAGTGGGAGAGATGAGATAATATTCAGGGTTTGTGAGTGCACAGTGAGATTTGCCTGGCAACAGGTAGCTGATTAGTTTGTGTACTTCTGACCAGTTTGGGTGCCAAAGATCATCAGCCTGACAGGCTGAGCAGATTGTGGGTATGAACTACACAGTGGCAGAAGGTTTTCCCAAACTGGAAGAAGCAGCACTTGTCTCTACATTCTCTGCAGCAAGGTAAGTCAAGTCTGATGACAGTCAGTTATTTTCTCCCACAATTTGCTGTAAGTTGTTCTGTCAACCAGAGACAGTCAAACTGAACAATTAATGTGTAAATACTCTGAGCCTTTGTCAAAGCAATGAGAATCTCAAAGGACTTTGGAAACAGAAGGTATTGTGAAGTGAATGGAAAACCTTATCAAAGCCTATGTACTGGCAAATTGATGTGCTTCCCCAGTGTTTTTCGACCTATAGTACCAAATTTTCTCTTCATCTGTATCTTTACATATATGGGGATTTTAAAGGCAGAGTTAGAGTTATATGTTGCTAGTTCATAGTTGTTTACCTGTGGTTAGAATTTACTCATTTGTAATAAACAGTTCTTGTTAGGTATTGAAACCCAATCAGTGTTTCCTGTTAGACTGATTCCAAGAGGCAGTTAAATTAGGAACTTTGAGAACTTTCATTGTATGTTTAACTTTCATGATCACCTGGAGCTTAACCAGGCATGACATTTGCATGATCAATTGGCAAGTACTTTATGGCCACTTGGGGGAGTACATCAGAGGGATGCCAGCAAATTCTGGAAAGAACCAGTCACTCATTAACCTATGATACTTCACTAGTATGAATCTTAGCAAGTATTTAACTAAAAAGAAAATCAAGTGGTACATACAAAATTCCAAACCCAACTTTATACACTGTCTGGATGGCTGGCTTGCAAATGTTGAATGACGCAACAGCGTGGCTTCAATTCTTGCACTGGCTGAGACTACCATGAGGGTTTCTCCTTCTCAGCTGCTCCCCTCACTTGAGGTGTGCTGACCCTCAGGCTAAACCACCACCAGTTGTCTCTCTCTGTAAAGAGAAAGCAGCCCTGTGGTCTGGTAGGACTGTAGTGACTGCTCCCACTCAGCGTGCATTCATATCTCTTACAGTAGGGAGATAGAAATGGAAATAAAACTGGAAGAAAAAGTTGTGTACCTTGGGAAAGTTGATAGCAGCATGCAATAAATAACACAAAATTATTTTGCTGTTTCTCTGATGCATTAAAGCTCTTTGTATCATAATTGAATGGTTTGGAGCTGTAGTTAAAAATGGTTTTGCTTAACTCTTTAATGACCTAGAACAAACTGAATGCCGAAGTAAAACACCTAAATAGTGTGCAATCTCAATTTGACTTCACTTTCTTCTATTATTAGATTCTTGGACTATAATCTATAGCTTCTGGAGCATTATTGATGATAAAATCAATTACATCCCACATGAGAGCTGAACTTATAACCTCCCAAGCAATGTGCGTAGAACATAATCTTTGTCATGGAAATCACCAAAATCTTTACTTTCTATGATTGCACAAAATTATTTATTTAAATATCTTATTTCCTCCATAACCACTGTTAGCAGCTTATTTTCCCTATATCCATTCTGGCTTTCTTTTCTTTACATAGATCACATTACATTACATTTGTTTTCTCACCCATTGACTTCTTCGATTTACTTTCCCATTCACTTGATTTTCTTTACTCAGTCATTCTCGCTTGTCTTCATTCTTCAATCTCTCAAATTCCTCATACAGTAACTTGCACAGCAACGAGAAGTAGACGTGTCTATATTTTCACCAAAGCGACATGTTTCAATCTTTGCCATCCAATCCTCACAACGTCTTGATCGATTGTTACTGTCTTCAGTGGACATTGGAATAATTTGTCAGACTGTAAATCACTTAAGTGATGCATATTTGACAATGATCAGTAAAATGTTCTAAACGCTGCCCTTAGGGAGGCTTGTCAAGCATTCCTAAGCATCTTAGACAATTGTATCGTCCAGTCTAGCACCCATTGAAACAAGTTCAATTCTTGATCTATGTTAACAAATTTCAGTATGAACGGCAATATGGGTACTACATTACTTTAGATTTGGTGTTGAGGATAGTAGAAGTGGAGGAGGATATGTTGGGGAACAGACAGAATCATCCAGGCTGCCCATGTTGAACGCCCATCCATGGACCCTCACTCAATGTGTAATAACACAATGTTTTTCTCTCTCCACAAATGTTGCAGCATTTCCTGATTTTCCTTCTTTTGTTTTTAATGTTGTACCAGCGTTCACATTCCACTGGTTAGCTTCATTTCCATCTTGCACCCCACTACAGTAAAAAAGCTGCATGATAAGTAAATTGGTCAGGCTTTGGAGAAATTGATTCTTAAAGACAGATTACAAGTACAAAATATTATTGCAAATTTCTGCTTCTACCTGCCACACTTTTCAATTAGTATTTGTATGTGGATGCATTTTCTCCTTTTTGTTGTTGTGGCACAGATGTTCCTGCTATTGTTTCAATTAGTTTCAGCACAATTGAGAACGTATCAAGTGCTGAGATTAGAGATTGCTTTGTGTGTTCTAAGCATGCTGCATTAACTATGTAAAGAAAATGAGATCACAGAGTGAAAACAGTAACTGAGGCATTCTATTTTTGCCCATCGGTAGTCTACAAACCTTCTTTGCTAAGGCCACAGTCTCTACGTGGACAAACCAGAGAAGATCCATTGCAGATGTGAAGTTTACCACAGAATCTAACTCTTATCAATGTTATTATGCTTCCGAGGTACTACAACAGAGATCTGGTATGGTCAGCCTGTCTACAGTCCTCAGATGTATCGAATCAGTGGCAGATTTTGGCTTCATATTTGTGCTTTGTGTCATAGAAAGGAAATATCAAGTGGATATGATGTGCAATGTTAGTAGGGGTAGCAATGTTCACAAGACAACAGGCTTCTGCAGAAAATTTTTTCTGGGTAGAATAGTTTAGGGCATCAGAGGTAACTCAGGGCTCCTCACGTCAATCCCACATCCCACATAAACAGGAATGACTACCATTCAGTTAAGTCTCAGGTGGCGTCTAACCGCAAAAGTATCAAAGTGCATGTGGCTGCCCTTTATCTACTAAGCCCATGTTTTGAGTGAGTTTTAACCAAAAAGAAAACTAAGCATGTTTGTGCCAGGTCATAAGGGAGGATAAATTCTTACGAATCAGATTCTTAATCCAAACTCACATCCAATTTCCCCATTTCGGGCTTTACCTGAGGCATGACTAACTCGCCTCTCCAAGGAGGTGTGTTGGTAGTTTAAATATGATAATAAGGCTGTGGGCTTCAACTTCACCCATTCTCAAGCATTTTTCCAAAGCTTCAGGCAAATCATTAGCTATTACCCAGATGAGCACAGTTTAAGAACTTAAGAAACAGTAGAACATAACGTCCCTCATGCCCGTCCTGCAATTCACTCATCTCAGTAATAATGATTAGAAAAAATCAGTGCAATTTATGTGCAAAAATGGTTACACTTATTTTAGCCCACCACATGGCAGAGAATATTTTCTGCATTTGCTAACAAGTCCTGACTAGGTGTTTTAGTTCTCTGAATGTCGGCAGAATAGCAATTGGCCATTAGTGCACCATTTGCGGAAGAACTTCCAAGGTAGAATCCAGAAATAGGAATGAATGTTCCATCATTTGCCTTAGTTCAGTGTAGCTTTCAACCAATCAAAAAGCACTTCCACCTATCAGCAAGTAATGTCTCCTAAGAGCTATTCAACTTCCTCTTCCACCACCCAACTGAATTGCTAGCATACAATTATCATCAGAGGTCTTGTGGCGCTCTCACTAACTCTATCTCTGAGATTCTGGGATCACATCTCAGCTCAGTTCGTATGTCATAAAAGGTGTGTCATAATGTAGCTAAATGTATTGATTATCAACCCTTCCAATATGGCAGGAAGTAGAGATGAGTAAGTTTCCTGGTCAGATAGAACACTGCTGCATTAAACATCTTCATGTGTAGGCTGTTACCATGACCCATTTGTTTTAAGTCCAGGAAACTCATTAAATGTGTAGGGTAGGTTATCCTTAGAAATATTAGTGGTATCCTTGCTGAGGGTACAGAGAGTTACATTAAACTGTTGCCGTGAATGAATTATTGAATGAAAACTGGTGGCTGATATCATTTGCCTTTTATTCACATAGAGCAGTTGTTTAACATAGAATGAAGTACACCTGCGATGTGACTGAGTTTGTGCAGTCTATTTGAAATGATCAATAGTGGATGTGCACAGATCCATCCTTTGACTTAAAGAGTAGTTTGCTAATTCTTTCCATCACCTGCTGTTCTATGACTTCTTGATGTGCAAGGTCTAACTTTTTTTACTCTCTGAATCTTCTTTTTCCCTTAAAGAGAGGTTGAAACATTTACTTCCTAGCTTCATGACAGGCCAAGTGAGAATGGAAATTATGGAGCACTGAATTTTGGGTAAGGAAGGCACTAAAACATGAATATCATCAGCATAAACAATGTCTAAAGAATGTTGAATTCACATTTAATGATGCACCGATTCATTTGTTACCAGTATGTGAAGTAACATATGACTTAAAGTACACATGCCTTGTGATGATCAGGGTAATAATTTTAAAAGATGTGTTTACACAGTGGTCATTTATCATTGTTTTGTAGTGGAAATACAAAGCCCTAGAGCAGCTCTAAATTTAAGTTCTTTACCAGGAATAAATTAAAATGTAATTTTTTTTCTTTAAACTTGGTAATATACAAATGCTTCTGCTGTTTAGATTAATGTAACTACCTGTCTGTACCTTTCGTTTTCTCTGGCAGCCTATTCCCAGCTTCATTAAAGTCTTAACAGTCAAACCAATAAGTCCTCTACTTTAAACAGGTATGTTTAATAAGATAGCAGATTAATTTATTGCAAAGATGCTTATAGCTTGTAGTTCTCCTTGTCTACCAAATTAAGAAATATCACAACATCTTTACTGAGTGCCTAGCATGTGATAAGGAATTGGATTTACAACAAGAGACTCTGAGGAGCACATATCCATCAAGAAGCTGGCTATTGATTGATGTGCCTTAATAGACTAAGTATTTAGGCAAAGCCACTATTGATCATTTCAAATAGACTGCACAAACTCAGTCACATCGCAGGTGTACTTCATTCTATGTTAAACAACTGCTCTATGTGAATAAAAGGCAGATGATATCAGCCACCAGTTTTCATTCAATAATTCATTCACTGCAACAGTTTAATGTAACTGAATGTAGACAAGACTAACTTGAAAATAAGATGCCTTCACTGAAAGCAGTCTAAATATACATGCACTCATATGGATTTATTCAAGAATATAAATGTTGCCAAACCTCTATAACAAATGCTTCAGAAACAAATCTTCTGTTCTGATAAACTTTATCTTTGCTCTGCTGAGGAAGGAGGTGACTTCAAGGTTGGACGAATCCCTGCAAAACAAAAACTAACTTTCCAATCCCTGTGTGTTATTAACAACAATACCTGGTTAAGCAGATCTCATAGTTCTGTTCAGACATATTTACTACAATGCTTTTCTGAAGATACAGAGGCAAAAATACAAATTGATGTTAGAAATCAAAGGAGTAAGATTCAAATTATTTGAGACTGTCCTCTGTAGTCTCTAAGGTATTTGTTATTCTTAAAGATATATCTTATTTCGAATTTTGTCGGATATTTATTTTTCTTTTTTAAATCATTACTTTAAATATTGATCAAGAACTATCAACATAGTTATAGAGTGTTGATGTGATATATTCCCTTGATATTTGACAACATTCATCCATGAGGATTAAAACTTTTTGATGCAATCGTTGCAGGTTTATAGGAGAAAGTAACATAAAATATTATAAGCTACTGCTGACAGAACACACTTATATTACTGTGCCTGTTATAATTATTCTTCAAGACAAAGATAGTAATAACCACTTAAAGTTCCAATTAAACATGATTGTAAGAAATAAACAAAACACCAAAGTGAACCTTTTTTTTAATCAGAAGATATTAAGATATTGTCTGATATACCCACATTGTCTTCTTTTGCACCAGTTAGGAAATATAACAGAGGGAAATAGTACTCGTCAATTACTTTGAAGAGAAATTATAGCACACCTATGTTAAACTAAAATGTAGAATTTGACATGTTACAACCGCAAGGCAGTATTGCTCATCTTATTTGAGAATCTAGAACTAACCTGATTTTAGATTATACCTTATGGACGCACACAAACCTACTGTACTGTCATGAGTGAAAAGATGATAGACTGTAAGTTTAAAAGACAGTGAGAAATGTGCTCTATGTTGACAGAAATGTCAATAGATTTCAGAACCAAATAAAAACTTGCAAGAAAAATTGAAATAGAAAACAAAACCTTTCAACATCACCATGCCCACAGCCTCAAACCGAGCAGTAATAATCACTGCGATGCATTTACCCAGCTCACTGAGCCAGTATTGGTCACGTTAAAATAGAAACAAACAACAGAGGAACAGGAGCAGGCACATAACGTTAAAAATACAAACTTATGCAGAGGAACAGGAGCAGGATCATAACATTAAAATACAAACACGGAGAGACAGAGCAGGCTCATAACATGAAACACAAATTTACACTGATGCAAAATAATAGAATTTGTAACTTATATATTCATTTAGAGAGTCAAACTAGGATAAGTAACATGCAAATATAAGTCTGAAAGACAAACAGTAGCAATGGGATAACTAACATTGCTATAAGCTTAAACAGAGAAAAAGTTAACAAGTTAAAAACCATTACTGTAAGCTTTTGGAGAAAACTGTTTCACTTCTTACACGGTGCCCCTGCAATTTCTCTTAAAAGACAGACCAGGTACATTCTACCAGTTTGTCTTATTTTGAGACAATACAGTGTGGAGCTGGAGGAACACCGTAGGTCAGGCAGCATCAGAGGAGCAGAAGAATTGATGTTTCAGGCCTGGAGGCTTCATCGGGACCGGGGAGGGGAAAGGGAGCTGGGAAATAAATAGACGGAGGAGGGATAGGGTTATAGGAAGGTAGGTCGGATGGTGATAGGTGGATACAGGTGGGGTAGTGGGGATTGGTCAGAGGGAAGGATGGGGTGGGTAGGTGGGGAAGAAGATGGACTGGTTGTGTCAGGTCAAGGAGGTGGGGATGAGAGGGAGGGTTGGTCATGGGAAGAGGCCGGGGTTGGGCAGACTTTGCAACTGGTGAATTCTATGTTCAGGCCATTGGGCTGTAGGCTCCTGAGGTGGAATATGAGGTGTTGTTCCTCCAGTTTGTATGTGGTGTCTTGTGGCACTGGAGGAGGCCCAGGATGGACACGTCACCTAGGGAATGGTAGGGGGAATTAAAATAGTTAGCAACTAGAAGGTAGTGTTGATTCTCGCGCATGGAGCACAGATGCTCTGCAAATCAGTCACTGAGTCTGCGCTTGGTCTCACTGATGTAGAGGAGGCCACTTCGGGAGCAACGGATGCAGTAGACCAAGTTCGAGGATATACAGGTGAACCCCTGTCGGATATGGAAAGTTTGTATTGGCCCTCGAATGGAGGTGTAAGGGTATGTGTAGCACCACCTGCAGTTGCAGAGAAAGGTGCCGGGCGTGGTGGGGTTGGTGGGGTGCGTGGAGTGGACGAGGGAGTCACAGAGTGAGCGGCTCCTATAAAAGGCATATGGGGTGGGTAGGGAAATATATCTTTGATGGTGAGGTTGGATTGTAGGTGGCCAAGGATGATGTGCTGGATGCGGAGGTTAGTAGGGTGGTACGTGAGGACCGGGGAACTCTGTCTTTATTTTTGTTGGGGAGAGGGGGTTTCAGGGCAGAAGTGTGGGAAATGCATGAGATGCAGTTGAGGGCATTTTCGATCAACAGAGCAGGGTGGTGGGGACGGGTGTAGGATGCGAGTTGCAGTCCTTGAAGTAGGAGGACATCTCAGATGTCAGGGAGTGGAATGTTCCATCTTACGAGCAGATGTGGCAGAGGAGTTGTGAGTAAGGGATCACATTCTTGCAGGAGGGTGGGTGAGAGGAGGCGTAGTCAAGGTAGCTATGGGAGTCGGTGGGTTTGAAATAGATGTCGATGTAGAGAAGATTACCAGAGATGGAGACAGAGAGGTCCAGGAAGCAGAGGGAGGTATCTGAGATGGCCTATTGACTCTATTTAATAAATTGCCTCATTGAATGATATTGACCTCAAGAATCCTGATTGACCTTAATTGTAGAGGAGATTTCTGTTGAAATTCACTCATCAACAATACCAGGAGGCAAAAAAGGAAATTAATTTTGGGCTTGCACTTGCTTATGAAGTCAGGCATGATGTCTTTCGGTTCTGGATTCAAGCCTTATTTAACTGTTTAAGTATAAAAACCTAGGGTGGAAGAGATGTTGTCTTTTAGATGAGGCCCCATTCTGCCCCCTCATGGGGACCTAAAAGTCAAATGACATTATTTTAAATTAGAGCAGGTGCGTCGCCATACCCTTTAAACTGGCCAATATTTATTCTTCAATCAACTTCACGGAACCAGATTTGCCTAGTCATTATCACATAGCTGTTTATAAGAGTTTGCTGCGCATATATTGGCTACCATGTTTCTATGTTTCAAAACATGATTACGCTTCAAAATACTTTACTAGCTCTAAAACATTTTGAAATATTGGATGGTCATGGAAAGTACAAGATAAGGCAAATCTTTCATATTTGAAATTGTTCCGAGTGCAGAGATCAAAGCTGTTTGTTTCATTAATTGTATAAATGAAACACAACAATGCTGCACTACTTTGAAATCAGTTTCATAAAAGGACATATTGCATTTCATTACAAAACTAAACTTTATGAGTTTACAGTGCACAAATTATCTGTCACATTTCATACAATTACAACCGTACAGAGACTTCAAAAGTACATCATTGCTTCGAAGGGCTTTGGTACATAATATAGTTGTGAAGGTGTTACATAGATCTATTTCGAAGTCTGGCTCTCTTCCATATGTTAGATTTCATTTGATGCATTTTATTTCTATCATCCACTTTATATGACTCATTCTTATGTTATTCATCTTAATTTTTCCCTGCTTTTCAAGAGGATTTTAATTTGGCAGCTAACATTTGTATGACCTCCAGTTCTCTGGCCTTCAAAGAGCTGGAGGATGGGCAGAATTTCCAGCGGAATATGGAAGGGCAACATTTGTGTCTCTCTCCGCTCACACTTACTCAAAGAAGTTTGCACGCAGAATTTCATGGAGATTTTCAAAGTCATTAAAGTTAAAGGTTTGCTTTGCACTGATCATATCCATCATGGAAGGAGACCTGGAATTCAGTGGGCAATCTGTCAGTGTTCTGCTGTAACACCAGCAGGTAACTGGTGGAGCCCCAAGAAAAACAGCACAAGTGGCTTGAACTCATCTTTTTGATCTATTTCCTATAAAAATTCTCCTGGTCTCCCAAAGTTATGGCAGGATAATGTCAAATACGTATGGATTTCCAGGGCTGTAGCCTGAGTTTGTTGCCTTCCATACCCTGCAGATGTCATCACTCAGGACTATGCATGCCTGTGAAAGTTACTACAGTAGTAGATCTTGTGATGAAATGTTCTTTTAAACTGCCTCAAGTAATTGGACAATCTGGAATGCATTGCTCCATTCATCAAGTTGCTGATCCCTTGTTTGCCAGGAATAATGACTAAATTACTTTTCTCAAAAAAGTAGCTTTCATCGGGAAAAGGTTTCTGCATTTTTTAAAAGATAGATTGTTCATGCAGTCATCCCTTCCATTAGTTATCTGAATGCCAATCACAATTCTTCATTGCGTGTGCTACAGGGTACAAAGCTTTGCTTTGAGCATTGGTTGTGAGGCCAATTAACTCTATTTATAATTGTGCTAGTTTTCCTCGCAGCCTATTGGTTCACAGTTGTCATGCTAAACTATATAGAGCATTGTGATTAGAACTCCCTTTCACACTACCCATTGAACCAGGATTATTCTTCTGGCATAGTGGATCTGAAGGAAATAGTGATGTGAAGTCTAATAAGACGAGTAAAAAGGAGTGTGAACTGGCTCTGCTCTGTTCAACCTCCTCTGTTGGTTACAAAAATGCTTTAATTTTATTTGCACAAGGTTACACCTCTCTAGTTGCCACTTTTACTGTGAGCAATGTAGGGCCAGTCATCAAGGATTTTAGAGTCGAGGAGGAAAATAATTTTAAAAGGCCAGTCAACTATGTAGCGCTTATACATCTCTCTCTCACACACACACACACACAAGGTTGACATTGGTTAGCTGGTTTCTTGCATGCAGTCAGAAAATGGTGCAACTATTGAATACTCTTGATTCCTTGATGATGTTTTCTCCATAGCTGTTTTTTGGGGAACCTTTTCAAAGAGTGAAAATAGAGAAAATTAGTTAAAAATGGTCTCGGAACCTCCCTTGAAATATTAGCACCAGCATGTGTCTTCAGATGGTTCTTTGGGTGAGTCTGTCTATGAAAGCCTTTGTGCCAATGTCCAAATCTTTATTTTTGTTAATGCTATCATAAGACTATGATAAATTTTGACGGGTAGAAATCTAGTTGTTGGCCCATAATAGAGATATTCTATTCTTGCAATGAATTTGGATTGCCTATTGCCAGGATTATCCTTTCATATAGATGGGGGAGTTAAATCCTTCTCTCTGCATGATGAGTTGTGGAATTAAGTCTTTGTTCCATAAGACCATAAGATATAGGAGCAGAATTAGGCCATTCGGCCCATTGAGTCTGTTTTGCCATTTGATAATGGCTGATATGTTCTTCAACCCCATTCTCCTGCTTTCTCCCCATAGCCTTTGATTCCAGCATTACCTGTAGTCTAGGAATCTTGTCCCCATGCAGAGATATTTGATGATCTCATTGTAAGCTGTACATTCCAAAAGACAAATTCTAATGTGCAGTTTATTTTCCCTTAGAAAGTGTTTTTCTGGGTGTGGAAATTAGTCCCAGCCATTAGATGTTTATTTACATATTCAGGTGAGTTTCACTAATATCAGATCTGGTGACTTTGATGGCCATTTTAAAGATTCCAGTTAATTTTAACTAATTTTCTCTCAACCCCAAGGTCAGTGGCTTTTAAGCCAGTTAATGATATTTTAAAAGTGAATAATCCTTGTCTATATCATTAGGACAAGTCATGAGAGTACAAACTTAGTTGGTTTACAACTTTTTTACTGCCATTCGTGGTCCACAGTGGCACATGGGTTTCTAATGTTGCTCTGCTGCTCTTCTTGATCTTCTCTTAATACAGAGGTGGAATGGAGAATGGAGAATGCAGTCATTGGAAAGATGAGTCACTGTCAATCCTAGTGATGGAGCAGATGTGTCTACGATTAGGAAATCTTTCTTCCATATTAGGAACAAAAGCAAAGTTGCTGGAAAAGCCCAGCAGGTCTGGTAGCATCTGTGAAGGGAAAAACAGAGTTAACGTTTCGGGTCTGGTGACCCTTCCTCTGAACTGATGGTGGCTGGGAAAATGTCAGTTTATATGCAGAAAATAGGGAGGTGGATGAGATAAGGAGTAAACCATAGGATAGAGCCCAAAAAGAGAGAAAGACAGTTGGACAGATAAAGGAGTTGATAACGATCAGGCTGGGAGCATGAATAGTTGTTAATGGGGACTATTAGTGACTAACAACAGGGGATGTGTAATGGCAGGCTATGTGGTAACAAGGCCTGGTGTGTGGGATAGGGGGCTGGGATATGAGAGAGTTCAGGCCTTAAAATTATTGAACTCGATATTGAGTCCAGAGGGCTGCAGGGTTCCCAAGTGGAAAATGAGGTGTTGTTCCTCCAGCTTGTGCTGGTCTTCACTGGAACATTGCAGAAAGCCAGAGACAGAGATGTTGGCCAGGGAGCAGGGTGGTGCATTAAAGTGGCAGGCAACAGGTAGTTCAGGGTCTTTTCTGCGAGTTGAATGTAGATGTTCTGCAAAGCGGTCACCCAGTCTAAGCTTCGTTTTCCCAGTGTAGAGGAGACAACATTATGAGCAGCGAATGCAGTACACCAGGTTCTGGGAAGTGGAGGTGAAGTGTTGCTTCACCTGGAGGTTATGTTTGGGCCCTTGGATACTAGGGAGGGAGGAGGTAAATGGGCAGTTGTTGCACCTTCGCTGGGGAAGGTGCTGTAGGGCTATTAGGGATGGAAGAAATGTGGACCAGGGTGTCCCGAAGGGAAAGGTTCCTGCGGAAGGCGGACATGGGAGGGGAGAGGAATATGGGTCTGGTGGTGGCATCTTACTGGAGGTGGAGGAAATGGCATCTGATGATCTTCTGGATGTGGATGCTGGTGGGATGATAGGTAACCATCCACAGTCCTTTCGATTTCTTCCATATTAGTTCTTTTACAGCTGGCACTTATCCCACCTGCACACTTATACTTCAGCACCTAATCAGCTTAGTTACTGGTGGTACTAACCTGAGCCACTCCTGCTACTGGGCACTGAAGTCTCCCAGTCAGTGTCCTTTCTTTCTCCAATGTATCTTCCAAAGGTCTTCAACATTGAGCAGCACTAACCCATCAGTTAAGATTGTACAATGGACAAAAATCAACAGAGGACTCTTTGGTTGTTTTTTTCTTTAAATGTAGTGCTTTTTGGTTTCATACAGTTTGGAATAAGCATTGAAGGTTCTTCGGGCCACATAAATCTGATAAATTACTCTGATGGGTCTTTCCAAACAGTTGGAAGAAAGGTTAGCACGAAGCACCAAGCTTGTGAACCAACAGGGTGCTAGGAATAGTAGCACCAACTGTAGATTGATCTAATTGGCCTCACAATCAATGGCTCAAAGAAATACTACATAGCCTGTAGCGCGTGCAATGAAGAATTGTGATTGGCAATCAGGTAACTAATGGAAGGGATGAAAAATCTATCTTTTAAAAAGTGCAGAAACCTTTTCCAGACGAAAGCTACATTTCTTCAGAAAAGTAATCCAGTCATTATTCCTGGCAAACAGGGGGACCTTTTATCCAAAATATACG
The DNA here is from genome assembly GCA_024137785.1 of Ginglymostoma cirratum. NCBI lineage: Eukaryota > Metazoa > Chordata > Chondrichthyes > Orectolobiformes > Ginglymostomatidae > Ginglymostoma > Ginglymostoma cirratum. The sequence continues at coordinate 10,920,887 of JAHRHZ010000013.1, read as the reverse complement.
ATTTTCTGTGATAAGTAATTCAGATTATTGTTTGATGAGTCCAAATAGCAAGTTCTCCACCTTCGGAGCCCAGCCTTTAGATGTTGCTAAAGGCCATTTCAGAATTGACTTGTCCACTGATTGCAGCAGTACTTTTCTTGAGACATCTTCAGCTTCGTTGGCACCGCAACAGATCTGCTGATATTTGTCTAGTCATTCAGTTTTGTTGTAAATTTTGTTGTTCAGTTTTGTTGTAAATTTTGCAAGTTGCTTGGCAGGTCACCACAAATTTATCTTAACCCACTAAGATGTCATTGGCTGACGAAGCAGGATTCTGTGCCTTCCATGTCATTTTTTTTATTCACACATGGGGTATGGGTGTCACTGTCTGGCCTGCTTTTATTGCTCATCCCTAGTTGCCCTTGAGAAGGTGGTGGTGAGCAGATTTCTTGAACAGCTGCAGTCCATGTGCTGCAGGTAGTCCAGTTCAGTTTCTGGGTGATGGGAACCTTTAGAATATCGATAGTGGCAAACTCAGTAATGGTGATGCCATTGAACGTCAAGGGATGTGGTTAGATAGTCTCTTATTGGAGCTGGTCATTGTTTGTCATTTGTGTAGCACTATGCTGTGGAACTCCTGTAGAGGAATCCTGGATCTGAGATGACTGACTTCCAACAACACAACCATCTTCCCATGTGCCAGGTATCACTCCAACTAGCAGAGGACTTTCACTGATGCTTATTGATTCCAGTTTTGCTAGGGCTCTTTGATGCCACACTCAGTCAAATGCAGCCTTGATAGTGAGGGCTGTCACTCTCACCTCACCTCTGGAATTCAGCTCTTTTGTCCATGTTTGAACCAAGGCTGTAATGAGGTCAGGAGCTGAGTGGCCCTGGCGGGACCCAAACTGGGTGTCACTGGGTGGATTATTTCTCAGCGGGTGCTACTTGATAGCACTGTTGATAACACCTGCCATCACTGTACTGAGAGAACTGATAGGGAGGTAATTAGCTGGGTTGGAACTGCACAGGACATACCTGGGCAATTTTGCACATTGTCTGTACTGGAACAGTTTGCCCAGTTTTGCAGCAAGTTTGGGAGCACATGTCTTCAGTACTATAGCCAGATTGTTGTCCATGCCCTTGCCTTTGCAGTATCCAGTGCTCCCAACTATTTCTCAATATCACGTGGAATGAATCAAATTGGTTGAAGACTGTTATCTGTAATGCTGGGGACCACTGGAAGAGGTTGAGTTGGGTCATTAACTTGGCACTTCTGGCTGAAGATTGCTGCAAATCCTTCAGCCTTACCTTTTGCATTGATGTGCTGGGCTCTTCCATCATTGAGAACGGGGGTATAAGAGATTTGGAGTCTTCTGTGAGGAAAGCATTTATCATCTCTGCTGTAAGTTGGTGATTTCTCATTTTTGAATGGTGATCCCACGTTCTGGCTTCTTCCACCAGAGGGAATGTTCTTTCCGCATGCACTGCCAAGACCACTCAGGATTTGATATGATTAAATGAAGTTGTCTCTTGCTCTTCTAAACTACAGTGGATACAAGACTAGTCTGACCAAAACTTGCCGATCAAGAAAATTTTCCCTTTCCAGCTATTAATTTACAAAAACTTCCATGAACTGCTTCCAACAAATTTACGTGCCTCCTTAAATAAGGAGAGCAATATAGTACACAGCACTTCTGATACTATCCCACTGATGCCCTGATGCATAATCTCCCCAGTTTTGTATTTAATTACCCTCACAATAAACAACATATATTATGAATGTACAATCACCACATTTGTCGGTGACACACAAATAACTGGTAAGGTAGGTATTGAGGATGACACAAGAAGTGATTTGATCAAAGTCTTCAAGATATTAACATGGTAGATAAAGATAAATTATCTCCACTTGTTTGGCATTCTAGAACTAGGGGACGTTGTTTAAAAATTAGGGCCAGACCATTCAGGAGAAATGTTAGGAACTACTTCTACATACAAAGGGTGTTAAATGTTTGGAAGTCTCTTCCACAAATGGCAGTTGATGCTAGATCAATTGTTAATTTTAAATCTGAGACAGACACATTTTTGTTAAGTAAATGTATTAAGAGATATGGGCCAAAGATAGGTATATGGAGTTAGACCACAGATGAGCCATATCTCATTGAATGGCAGAACAGAATTGAGGGGTTGAATGACCTACTCCTGTTCCTGAGTCTACAGAGGGATGTAGACAAGCTACGTCAGTGAACAAGAACTAGAACTATGAAATAGAATGTAGAAAATAGTAAAGTTGTGCACTTTAGCAGAAAGAATAGAACAGCTGACTATTATTTAAATGCAAAAAGACTGCAGATATCTGCAGCAGAATGGGATTTGGGTGGCCTCGTGAATGAATCATAAGAAGTCAGCATCCAAGTTCAGTGGATAATAGGGAAGGAAAATGGAATGTTAGTCAAAGGGAATGGAATATAAAACTATACAAGACTCTAACAGACCACAGCTGGAATACTGTGAACAGTTTGGGTGCCTTATCTAAAGGAAAGTACGCTAGCATTGGAGGCAATCTGGAAAAGATTTCACTAGACTGATTCTAGGTATTGAGGGATTGTCTTATGAAGAGGTTGAGTAGGTTGAGCTTGTACTCATTGGAATATAAAGAATGAGGTGAGGTCTAATTGAAGTATGTAAAGCTTTTAGGGGGCTTTAGAGGGTAGATGAGGAGAGGTCTAAGGACAGTCTAAGACTAGAGGGTATCATCTCAGTTAGATGTCACTGATTTAAGATAGATGAGCAGGAATCTTTCTTTCCTCTCAGAGGGTAGTCAATATGTGGAATTCTTTAGCGCAGAGAACTGTGAATGTTAGATCATTAAGTATATTCAAAGCTGAGATATACAGATTTTTATCAGTAACAGAATCAAGGGTTATGGGGATAAGGTGGGAAAATGAAATAGAAGATTGTCAGATCAGCTATGATTCCATCGAATAGTGGAACAGACTCGATGGGTTGAATGGTCTATCTTTGCTCCTATATCTTGTGGTCGTATGGTCTTGAATGGCTGAAGACACCAGATGCTGCACAGATATTGGCTCTGACAATATTCCAGCAATAGTGGTAAAGATTTGTTTTTATGAACAAGCCACATCCCTAGCCAAGGTGTACTAGAATAGCTACAATGCCGCATTTATCCAATAACATGAAAAATTGCCCTTGCATGTATATGCAGGACATATACAACCCAGCCAATTACTGCCCTCTCCTCTCAATCATTAACAAGGTCAAGGAGGATCCCTCAGCAGAGTTATCAAGTGGCACTTACTCACCAGTAACTTATTCATGGGCCCTTAGCTTGGGTTCTGCTGGGTTTCTCAGTTCCAAACATGAATGCAAGAGCTGAACTCAAGATGTGAGGTGACAGTCACTGCCCTTGACATCAGAGCAGCTTTAGACCAAATTTAGCATCAAGGAACCCTAACATAATGGGAATCGATAGAAAATCTCTCCACTGTGATTGTGGTGCTTGTGGTTGCTGGAAACCAATCACCTAAGTCTCCCATCAGTGCTGCCAGAGCTCCACTGGACAGTATCCTATGCCCAGCTGACAGTCAAGTTTAGTTGTCAGCATAATTCTTTGCACACTCAGAATTATGCAGCAAAAGTTGTCCAATTGCAAAAGTTCTTCTAATGTTGGACAGTGTACTGTGAGTTTTCCAAGTGAGGGCTGGTTGGGTTTGTTGGGTACATGGTTTGCTGAAGGGATGTGTTGTTTGATATTGTCAGCCAGTCTTGGGGATGTATAGCCTCTGTGCATTACACCAGCACATACCATTTGCTCATTTGTGTGAAAGACAGAATGTGCTTTTGGCTTAAGAGCAGCATCGTATTAGTGGTGAATACCAGTTCTGTTGCCAGTGTGTAGTAGCAGCATGAAACAGCTGGCCCACGCTTGCAAAGCTTACTTCAGAATGTCCAACATTAGATGTAATTTTACAATTGGACATTTGTTATATAACCATGAATGTGCAAAGAATTAAGCTGACAACCAATTTAGGGCTGTCGTCAATTCTTAGAATGAAAGTCAGAGCAGAAATCTGGCAACTCCAGCTCACTGCTTCCTCCTACAGGCCTCCATCTTATCATAGAGTCATAGAATCCTTACAGTGTGGAAGCAGGCCATTCAGCCCATCAAGTCCACATGAACCCTCCAAAGTGCGTCCCACCCAGACCCACCCCCTTACACTATCCCTGTAATCCTGCATTTCCCATGGCTAATCCACCTAGCCTGCGCATCCGTAGACACTATGGGCAATTCAGCATGGCCATTCCACCTAACCTGCACATCTTTGGACTGTGGGAAGAAACCAGAGCATCTGAAGGAAATCCATGCAGACACGGGGAGAATGTGCAAACTCCACACAGACAGTTACCCAAGAGTGGAATCAAACCCGGGTCCCTGGCACTGTAAGGCAGCAGTGCTAACCACTGAGCCACCAGGCCACCCATTAGTCAGAAGTCTCCAAAATTTCAGGGTATACTCCATGGGCAGCAATGTCTATACTATCCCCAATCTGCAAAACTGGTGTTAGAGTGTCCTCAACCTCAGATCACCTCAGTTGGAATAGTTCAAAAATACCCTTAGCCCTGTGAAGCTTAGCTGCAGTGCCATGTTGTGCAGCACATCACAGCCACTTCCCAGGGAGACCTGGGCTGGTCTACAACTGAGGTGATGTGAGGTTGAGAACACTCTAACACCAGTTTTGCAAATTACCATCTGAAATGTCCTCAGTAATATGAGGTTCATTTGAGTCCTTTTGGGGCACCCATAGAACAAGCACAGGCAAAAAAATTGCATTTGTGTTCTGATCCCAAACGGTGTCATTATTGGATAAGTCATATCCTAAACTGAAACCTGGCTTTGATAGGTCATATTTTGTTTAGTTTTGGTTTGTACAACGTGATCTCTCTCTCTCTGAAACATAAGCACACAATGTTGCTTTAACAATAAAGCAAAGTTTATTACCACAATAAAGGAAGATAAAACGAAATAAACCTACCAATTTGGAGGCTTGGAGTATGGCAGGTGGGTGCAGGGGTTAGTGTATGCCACAGTGAGTGCGGAAGATGTTGCATACAACAGTGAAAGTGGTGTAGCATAAGCCTTGGTGGGAGCTGGGTGCAGTGGCAAAGTTATAGTGAGGGCAAGGTGGCAGAGAGTAGATGGTGGTACTTCCCGGAACGTAGAAAGCCTGTAACTGGCATTTCTCTAGAACGCTGGCAACCGTAGTCCAGGCTGGCAGAGTCTGGTGGCATGGTCACCTCTAGCAGTTCTGAGGAACGAGCACAGCCCTCCTCTGCACCAACTGATTCAGCACAGTCCCATCAAGCTAACTTCCCTTTCTCAGCCATCTATGGGGCAATTCTTCACACACTGGAACCTTGCGGAGCAGTTCTAGGCTGAGAGCACCCGACCTGGTGCCTTACTGTGGTTTAGATATGGCACTGGTGCTGGGATTGCCCGAAGGTCCAGGCAGTGGCAAGCACTTCCACCTTGTGGCAAGAGGAAATTTACAAGCGAAGCTCAATAGGAGCATGGTGCATGAGTAATAAGGTAAATTTCAGAACATGGTATTAGAAGTCTCACTAGGCTCCATGGAAAGAAACCCTTCACAAAATCCAACAAAATTGACACAGCCAATTTCTGGTAAAATTTAGCCCAATATCTTACTTATTAAATTGATTTTTGGTGTTGAATAGATTTTCCTCTGTTCAGATAAAATATAAAGTCAGAAGTCACACAACACCAGGTTATAATCCAGCAGTTGCCAGATATCTGCTCTGACTTTCATTGTAAGAATCGACGACAACCCTAAATTAGTTGTCAGCTTAATTCTTTGCACATTCATGGTTATTTGAAATCACAAGCTTTCAGAGCGTAGCCCCTTCATCAGGTGAAGTGAGCACACAGACACAGAAGTTATAGGCAGAGAGATCAAGGGCAGAGAGATCAAAAGATTATACAAATGGTGTGAGTGGAGTGTCGAATAATAAGTTTCTGCAGGTGATCAAAAGTGTCAGTCAGGTGATGGTATCAAAACAGGACAGTAAGAAAGATTTTACAGATATAGAAGAGTGAGGTGGGGTCACATGTAACGTGACATGAACCCACGATCACGGTTGCGGCCATCTTCATGGATATGAAACTTGGCTATTAGTTTCTGCTTGGTAATTCGGCATTGTTGTGTATCATGAAGTACGCCTTGGAGGATGCTTACTTGAAGATTGGAGGCTGAATGTCCAAGATCATTGAAATATTCCCTGACTGGGAGGGTACAGTCCTGTCTGGTGATTGTTGTGCAGTGTACAGTTTTGGATTACTTATTGCTTTGGTTAGACACTCAGCATGCGACTCTGATACCTAAGATGTTATTCTGGTCATTTGGTTTGTCTCCAGCACCACCTTATTTTTAATTTTTTGCAATTATCTCTCTGCCTTATTTAATTGGTTTATAGGTTATCCCTTCACTTGTTATTCAGCTGTTGACACTTTACTCATACCATCTGACACTTTTGATCACTTGCAGAGACTTAATATTCAACACTGTACTTGCACCATTTGTATGATTATTTGACTTCTCAGGCCTTGACCTCTCCATCTATAAGTTCTGCATCTGCATACTCTCTCTTTCGTTATTCACCTGATAAAAGATCTATACTCTGACAGTGTATGTGTTTTTTTTTGAAAAAAATCCACTAGCCCATAACCCAGTGTTATATGACATCAGATTTTTGTCCATCCCAGTCTAACACCGGCACCTCCACATCACAGATATAGTGACAGCAATATAATAAAATAATTAGCCCAACTGTGTCACAGTCAAGGACACAAAGACAATTGAAATAGACAAAAGACCTGTTTCATTGAAGTGATGTGGACAAGCGATGCAAAAATATCTTCCTCTTGTATCCTATTCCGGGATGTAGTAACCAATGGAAGCTCCCTAGCTACAAGCCCCCACTGACATTGGCTGATTTAGCACAGGCTGAGCATTGAAAGCAGTGTGTATGGTTTAGCTGTGTACTGCATAAACTTACTAAACTATCAGGTAGACTGCAGAGTCTAATTGTTCACTTTTTTGTTTGCATCCCTGAGTTGTTAAGATGCTGAATCTGAATTGAAAGGATGAAAGACTACAGTTGCAAGGAAACGTGGAATGAGTGATATCAGATGGCCAGAAGGATAGGTTACAGCAAAGCAATTGTTCTGCAGTATACCAGAAAATAAGCACCTTCACCACACACTATTATAATAGTGACAACTCCATTAAAAATGGTGTGACATAAAACTAGCCTTGCCACCGTGAACTCACAATTGATTGATCTGTCGCATTTGCACCAAGCTTTTGTCAGCTTGTACATTACCTCATGCTGAGAATTGTTTAAGTAACTATTATAGCAACGTAATGAATATTTTGTTATTTGAAATCATAGTTGAAATACATTTGAAAATACAATACAATTTAATGCATTAAGATTACTGCTTAGTCTGTGGAACTTAATCAAAATTAAGCAGCTCAATCATTTCAAATCTCTTGTCTCCAAATACAGGGAAATTTGCAAATTTTATTTTCTGTGCATCATCCAAATCAAATCTACTTACAACATGAAGTAAAAAAAAATGCTGCTCTGAGCTGGCAGAAGGAAGCTGATTAGCTGGTTAAATCTTAACTATTAGGTAGCCAAAAGTGAGCTTTGTGAAGCATAGAGTGAGAGAACAGCGAATGGTTACTGATGACCCATCTGTTCTTCTAAACAGTGGGCCGCGAAGGAACATATGAACAATAAAAGCAATGCATCTGCAGCAATTATACCTAGGCCACAGGTCACAACTATGAGCATTAGGGTCAACTGATATCTGGTGTTATCTGCCTTTTTGTGACATCTGGTGTCTTATAAAACAAATCCTATTATTAGAAATCCCTTACTCTTTTCCAGTGCATTTCTATCACTTATTCAGCTGAAGAGTTGCTGACTTTTGCAAGGTTTTTCTCCTTTATTTTTCAAAAAAAACTAGAGAGATAATAGCCATTCTGTGCAGGGACAGATTTGCTTGAAAGAGCACTGTTGCTGCCTGGGGCTATAATGAGCCAATTTTGTTCTCAGAAAATGGGAAAAGCACAGCAGCTGCAATGTTGTCTAGCTTCTGACAAATGATGCTGTCACTCTTCCTAATGATTGGTAATAGGATGGCATTTCACTTTTCACACAGATGAGACCCTGACATTGACAGAAAGTGAATGAAGCCGCCCACCAGTCCTACCACAATTCTCTCTAATAATTTGGAAAAGGTTCACATTCACTTTGATTTCCTTGCGCTATTATTGTACCTATTCGCATTCTCGCTGATTGTTTAACCTTTGAAAAGATGTATGGGAGCATGCGAATGCAGACACCAACCATTGCGAGGAAACAACACAGCTAGCTACACAGCTGGAAAGCACAAAGCAGGTCTAGAGTCAATTTCTGCAGGTATTTCAATATATTGGGGTAATATTATACTGAGCTCTTCTGTGCAATGTTCCCAGCACCAGACTGTTTCCAACATTAGGTGCAGCCCAGGTTCAGTAAAGGAGAATGCTCACCACCACTTTTTTCTTTACACAATGCCTGTTGTGGGGCAACCCGTTCAGAACACTGTGCCAATTCTTCCCCAAATTATCGCCATACACTCTTGGTAAGGAAACTCCCAAAGAAGGAAGATCACCTCTGTTGAGTGAAGTAGAAACCATTTCTCCACAGTGAGGAAAGAATGGAGATAAATTCAGAATGAGTCAGTCAAATAACATCTCCGTGCTTTCTTAGAGTTTAAATACAAAAGAGCACAAGCAGAAGCTTTCAATAATGATGCAAGATACAGAGATTAGATGACAAATTATTAAAAGTAGGTGATGATTAAAGTGATTAAAGCTTTATAAAACCAGAAAATAATTTGTCTGGAAAAACATGGCACAAAATGCCACGTGGGCTTATGTACTTTATGTCTTTTCCAAGCAGTGTACAGTTCTGCAGTGTTTCATGTTATGGTGGTCACTTTTTAATTCATTTTCTGGGGCCTTTTCAAGGTTCTAACTTGTGAATTGTTGCAGTGGGTCAGCATTCTTTCCCATTCATTATCTTTGATCTGTGAAAATGGTTCTGTACATTTTGTGTTTTTATTTACTGAATGCAATTGTCAAACATCAACAACTAAGGTACTTTCCAAATTATTACGTATGCTGTTCCTACAAACTTAGATCACACAGGAAACAAGAAAATACATTCAAAATCAGAAAATTGTGATTTTATATTTGTATCTTTACTTTAGGTCACAAAGCAGCTTTCAATGTTATTTGTGGTTACTTTAATGGTGATGACAGCCATTAACTTCCATTTTACTTATCCTTCAACCAAATGCTTCAGGACCCTCAGGCTAAATTCTAAAACTTTTCATTTTGTGCTCTGATATTTACACAGAATTATAGATATTACCCAACTGTTCCAACTGCAGTATGATGATGAGTTTGTCTGGATAGTTTGCACGAACTAATCATTCACAATGTAACGTAAAGTATTCTAGCCTGATATTACCATATCTCATTTTATTATCAATTTGGAAAAAACATTGCAGAGTTTTACCAATGTTGTAAAATATTTATGTTAGCTTGGCTCAGTTGCAGTTACCTTGTATCTGAAGCAGATGGTCATGAGTTTAAGTCCCCTCACAATATTTAAACCTCTGTTCAAGACTGACACTGCAATGCTGTACTGAGACGCATGGAGTTCACTGATAGACCAGCCATTGGCAATGCACTATCAGGGAGATTTCTGGCTGACTCCTGTTCCTACATTCCTAGTTATCAGAAGAGTTGTCTTCAGATGAGATGCTAACAAGATTCTGAACAGGCTCTTCTTGTGGTTCACTTTGATTTTCTTCAGTCAAGAACATTGTTTGAAGCTTGGAAGATCTCTGGTTGCTCTGACCAACATTCTTCCCCTGGCAAATGCCATTAAATTAAAAGAGATATGTTGATTATTTAGGAGATAGTAGGAACTGCAGATGCTGGAGAATCTGAGATAACAAGGTGTAGAGCTGGATGAACACAGCAGGCCAAGCAGCATCAGAGGAGCAGGAAGGCTGCCGTTTTGGGCCTAGACCCTTCAGGTACCCAATGACTGCCATATTTGCCTCTATAACTATATATCTAAGGCATAGATTTACTACAGACATAACAACTTCTGAACAGTGGTTGTTGTTATTAATATGCAAATTGGCCAGCAACGTTGAATGAAAGAGATACCCCGTGAATTGCAGACTGTTGTAAGTAGCTGGATGATAAACACCACTCCACAATTAACAATACTAAGGTGACATTTTGTCTTTAACCTTCCAGTGAGTTTCACAAAATTGCTGCATTTGTCCCATGACATTCACCAGTGCAGAAAGCTTTATTGATGTCAACATTTACAAATTGCTACAGCCTTACCAGCACAGGCTCCATTTTCTTGTGATCTGATGTCACTGTGAACTAGCCCCTTTTACACACACTACCAGTAATTCTTGAAATAAAGACACAGTTCATCAACTGACTCCATCTCTTCCTGAAGTAACTGCTCAGAGGCTGGTATCCCGTCACCAAGTTACCCGTGTGCACAGTACACTGGCTGTGGCCAGCCAGCTTGGAGTCAGTCGCCTGAACTGAGGAGATTCTCATCTCTGTCTCTCTCCTGGTTATATTTCCTGATTGGTGCAGGTTAACGACCTCAATCAATGACATCGTAATCAACAACGTCAACCTGGGTCCAATCACTATATCCCTCCTTCACTAAGTCCGGGGACATAGCCTGGTCTTTAGCTTGTAGCATTTCCTGTGACATGCTTGCCCCAAGTCCAGTTCCCCTGATTCAGACTCTGACACAGGCAGGGCGTACCAGACTATAGCCCGCCTCTTGCATCTGGACTGTCTTGGGAAAATTTCCTTCTTTTCTTCTGGCAGTAACGGTCTCAAGACCGTGTTCATCTTGGACTCTGAGATTTGCTTGACACTAGACAGAGGAAGAGAACCTATGATTTGTGACAGACCTTCTGGCTGTCCTGAGTGGCCAGGTATGTTTTGCTCCTGCATTGTTTGTGAGGCAACAGCTTTCAGGTGATCCATGCATTTGTTCAGGACTATATAACCCACCCGAACTTCATAAGTGATGGGACTTGACCTTGTGTCAATTTCGCCTGGTACCCATACAGGGCCATTACCATGGTTCCGGCACCAAACTTTGTCCCCTGAATTAAATTGTCCCTCTCGCTTAGAGACAGCATTTGGCTAGTATTGGTGTTCCTGCTGCTGTTTCACCGCACCCACCCCCATCCAGGTCTGGGAATATCAGGTTTAACTTGGTGTGGTCAGCAACTCTGCCAGAGCTACCCATGTTGTTGCACGTGGGATGATCCTATAATCAAACAGGAACCAGGACAGTTTGGTTTCAATTGATGCTGCTGGCTGTTTCTTTAAGCCTGCCTTCAATGTTTGGAGCACTTTGTCTGCTCGACCATGGGACGATGGTTGGTATGGAGCTGTCCTTATGGGCCAAATGCAATTTGACTTTAGGAAATATTCAAATACCCTGCTGGTAAATGAAGTCCTATTGTCTGTGACCAATATTTCCAGGAGTCCCTGTATCGTGAATGATGCTCGCAGCTTCTTAATAGTCATCCATGAGTTTGCTGAATGAGCTTTATGCACATCCAACCACTTTGAAGGGCATCCACAATGACCAGGAACATTAAGTCCATGAAAGGACTGGCGTAGTCAACATGCAACTGAGTCCAGGGTTTACCTGGCCATTTCCACGAACGTGGGGGTGCTGCTGGTGGCAATTTTTATCCTTGTTGACACTCTGGGCATTGTCCCACCAACACAGCAATGTTGGCATCCATCCCAAACCACTAGACGTAGCTTGCTGCTACCATCTTCATCTTGGAAACCGTGGATGACCCTGTTGGAGTTCAGCTAGCATCTGGAGGTGACTTTTACTTGGGACAATCACACTTGCACCCCACGGTAATTTGCCATTCTCTACGGTGATCTGGTCTCGCTGGGCCCAGAAAGGTTTCAGTCCCGGTTGCGATGGCCCTTCTGTTTCTCCCATTACCACCAGCTGTTTTAGTTTCACTAGGACAGAATCTTTTTGTGTCCACAGTCAGAAATTGTCAGCAGTGACTGGAAGGATGTTCAGGAAGTTCAAAACCAAAGAGGACTCTTTTAGGGGAGGTACCACCGGTGGAGTATCTAGCAGGGGGAGGTGGCTCAAGGCATCCACATTAGCCACTTGGCTACCTAGATGGTGTTCTAACTTGTACTTGTACGCACGGAGAATACGGACCCAACATTGAATTCAACGAGGAGCTATGGGCGGCACCGCCTTGTCTTCCTTCTGTAGCCCTAGCAGGTGTTCGTGATTTGTTACTATGACAAATTCCCATCTATAAAAGTACTGATTGAACTTCCTCACACCAAATAAAACCGCCAAACCTTCCTTCTCCATCTGGGCATTTTTGCGATCGGCATCAGCCAAAGTCCAGGAAGGATATACTTTCAGGCATTCCTCTCCATTGGGCCACTAGTGAGCCAACACTGCCCTGATACTGTATGGGGAGGCATTGCATGTCAGCACTACCTCTTGCTTTCGATCATAGTGGACCAACACCTTAGATGACGATAGCTGCTTTTTCACTTCCCTAAGTGATACTTCATGGCTACACGACCATTTCCAAGGCTGACCCTTTTTCGATAGCAGCTGTAAGTGTACCAAAATGGAGGCCATGTTACGTGTAAATTTTCCGTGATACTTCTCTAACCCAAGGAAAGACCTATGCTCCAGTACAGAGGCGGAAGCCAGGGCTCCTTGGATGGCACTAACCTTCTTTTCCAACGGGTGTAACCCAGTTTTGTCAACTCTGGAACCCAACTAGGTCACTTGGGGTGCCTGGAACACACATTTTTTCCTTCTAAGGCATACGCCCTGATGGGAGAAACATTTCAACACTATGGCTAAGTTCTCCAAGTGCTCTTTATTGGTCTTCCCTGTTATTAGTGTGTCATCCAGATAAATGGCAACCTGGGGTAGTCCTTGTAAAATGTTCTCCATTGTCCGCTGCAAAGGGCGCAGGATGACGATACCCCAAATGGCAGCCTTGTATATTGATATAAACCCTTATGGGTATTTACTGTAGTGTACTTCGAAGACTCCTCATCCAGTCGCAATTGCAGGTAGGCTTGGCTCATGTCTAGCTCCGTAAAGGACGGACCCCACCAAATTCACATACTGTCCTCTATGTAAGGTTCGGGTATTTATCCAGTTGTGAGAAGCAGTTAACTAAATGCTTGAAATCCCCACAAAGGCAAACTGCGCCATCAGGCTTCACAATCGGTACAATTGGTGCCGCCCATTCTGCAAACTGCACTGGTTTGATGATCCCTTCCCTCTCCAGCCTCACGATTTCTGCCTCACGATTTTTCCCACAAGGCAATGGCACCAGGCAGGCATTGCAAGATCTCAGAATTGCTTCCTGGTCAACATGTAAAGTGGCTTTGGCCCCTTTGATAGTCGCAAGCCCTCCATGAAATACTGCTGGGTATTTCACTAGGACTTCACTAAGGCAGCCATTTTCTAGTTGAAAAATGTTAAGCCAATCCAAGTGAATCTTTCTCAATCAATTCAACCCCAATAAGCTTGCGCCCAAGCCATTTACTACCATCAGTTGTAACTGCACCAACTGCTTCTCATAGCAGACCAGAATCGATGTCATACCCTTAATCTGCAACTGTTCCCCAGTGAATGCTCTCAGTCCAGCTGAGGTCTCGTGCAAACTTAATCATTGGAGTCCTGAGCGAATCTTGTTAAAGACTGATTCTGCAACCACAGATACAGCTGTGCTGGTATCGACCTCCATTGGAACTGGGTGATCATTTAACCAAACATTCATTTTAACCAGTTCCGATTTGGGTGTCACTAAGCAGCTGAATTGTTCGAACCCACATATAGGGGGACTTTCCAGGGTGTGCACTCTCATGGGTACCGGCCTATGAGTTTTCTTACTCAAGTCCGGTCTTGGTGGACTCCTCTGCTGCCGGGTGTCTGCATACCAGCAGCAACTACAATGGCTTGTCGACCCAGATCCTGAAGAACTTTTCAGCCACTTGGCCGAGGCTAGGCTTTTTTGTGGGGTTTTACTGTGGTCTGTGCTAGAGTCCCTCTGATCAGGGTGTGTCCTGCATGTGGCTCTGTGATTGCCTACACTCAAGTGGCATTCCCCAAGCTCAGTCAGACAGATGAGGGAGTCCACTTCCATTGGGATGCCCTGTAGCTTCCATGCTCCACTTGCTGCATTTTCTAATTACAACACCGCTTGTAATGCCTGTTTGAAGTCCAGTTGGGCTTCAGTTTGTAGGCACTTCTGCATGGTTACATCATTAGTCCCTGAGACCAAACGGTCCCTCAGCATCTCATTTAGTGTTAACCCAAAATCACATGCCTCTGCCAGTCATCTCAACTTGTCAAAAATCACAATACGGGTTCCCCTGGTTCTCGAACAGCTGAATAAAACTGATAGCATCTCAGGATTAGAGGAGTTTTGGGGTCATAATATTCCTTAATCAAATCAGTCAACTCTTGGAGGGTTTTAGTATCTGGTGTCTCTGGGAAAGTTAAGCCCCTTATAACCAAGAATGCTGTGAGTCTGCAAGCAGTCAGAAAGATTACTCATTGTTTTTCATCTGCCCCAATGACATTTGCCCAGAAAAAATATCACATTCTTTCCACACTCTGGACAAAGTCTTCAACAGCAGGATCAAATGAACAATGCTTCCCAGATATGATGCTTATTCCAACTCCAAGAAGGCTGTAGCAAGCAAATGTTTTCAGGCATGTCCTGTTTTCTCTCGTCACCACTGAAATAACTGCACAGAGGCCAGTATCCCATCACCAAGACACCCTTTATTTACACATAGAGAGTCCTTGATACTGATCCAGCTCCCTCAGAACCAGCTGTCAGAGTGAATAGAAACTCTGACACTCCTGTTTATATCTGTCAGCCAGGGCCCCCTGATTGGACCACAGTAACAGCCCCAAGCAGGGAACTCATATTCTATGAGGTCCACCTGGATGACCTTGTTACAGTCACTACAGCTGTCCCCTTCTTAGTCTGAGAACATAGGCTTATAGCTCTTCCTGCGGCATTTCAGCACTGGATCAGGTTCCTCCAACTCTGCCTCTGAAACAGGAGGGGTATAATGGACAGTAGCTTGCCTCTTGAGCCCAGAATGTCTCAGAAGAAATTGATTCTCCTCTTCAGGCAGCAGCATCTGCTGTGTCCATCTCAGATTCCGAGGTATCTTCAATGCTTGATGGAGAGGGAGAAGCCACGGGTCCTGTAACAGTTGGAAAGGCAGTAGAAGAGCTGGGCGTGTTTTGCTTCTGCAATGATTGCAGTTTTTCACCTTTCATATTGTCCACGTGCTTGTTGAGGACCATCACACCTACCTGAAGTTTATACATCACTGGACCTAACCTCGTGTCAACCATGCCTCTTATGCATGCAGGGCCATTCCTGTCGTTCCTACACAAAACCTCATCCCATGAAGTAAACTATCTCTCTCACCTAGCAAAGCCTCATGCTCGGCAATGTCATTCATGGTGCCATTTCACCCTGCCCCCCCAGGTCTGGGAAGATCATATTTAATCTGGTGCAGAGTTTTCTCCCCATTAGCCACTCTGCTGGAGCTATCCCTGTAGTTGCATGATGGGTGGTCCTATAATCAACCTGGAACCAAGACCGTTTGGTAACTAGTAAAGCTGTAGGCTATTTCTTTAAAGCTGCCTTCAAAATTTAGACTGCTCTTTCTGCTAGGCCATTGGATAATGGTTGGTATGGAGCTGTCTTTACATGACGAATACCATTCAACTTTAGGAAATACTCAAATTCCCTGCTGGTAAATGATGGCCTATTATCTGTGATCAACATTTCTGGGAGTCCATGTACTGCAAAAGATGCGCACAGATTTTCTAGCGTCGTTCCCATGTTTTGACAAATGAACTCTATGCATAACCAGCCACTTTGAGTAGCCATCCACAATGATTAGGAGCCTTGAACCCGTGAAAGGACCAACATAGTCGAAATGTAACCAAGTCCGTGATTTAGCCAGCCATTCCCATGAATATAGGGAGCTACCAATGGTAATTTTTGTCCTTGTTGTCACTCTGGGCACTGTCCCATCAACACATCCAGACATAACTTCTCACCAAGACTGTCATTTTGGAAAGCCCTGGATCAACCTGGTGGTGTTCAGCCAGTATCTGGCAGTGACCTTTGCTCGGGACAATCACTCTTACTCCACATAATAATATGCCATCCTCTACTGTAATCTGGTCTCTCTGGGTCCAAAAAGATTTCAGTTCTGATAGTGGCAGTCCTTTGGTTTCCCCCATCACTACCAGCTGTTTCAGTTTTGCCAGGACTGGATTTTTTTGTGTCCAAAGTCTAGTCTTGTCAGCTGTGACTGGAACTGTGTTCGGAAAATTTAAAACCATTATGGAATGATCAAGTGGTGGTACCGTCAGTGGTGTATCTGCCAGTGGGAGGCAGCTCAATGCATCCACATTTGCCAACTGGCCTCCCGGATCGTGTTCCAATTTATAATTATACGTACTTAATATGAGAACCCACTGCTGAACTTGGCCTGAAGCTATGCTTGACACTGGCTTGTCTTCTTTAAGTGGATTGAGCAGGGTTTTGTGGTCCATCATTATTACAAATTTACATCTGTAAAGGTATTGGTGGAACTTCCTGACTCCAAATGTGACAGCCGAATCTTCCTTCCCTATCTGGGTGCATTTACACTCTGCAATTGCCAAAGCCCTAGATGCATATGCTATTGGCCATTCCTCTCCATTGGGCTACCTATGAGCTAAAACCACCCCGATGCCCTATGGGGAGGCATTGCATGTCAATACCAGGTCTCACTTGAGATCATAATGTGCTGTTTCTTCACTTGCCTGAAAGGTATGGCTTGGCTACAAGACTATTTCCAAGGCTGATCCTTTTTAAAGTGTGGAGGCCAGGCTATGTATGAACTTTCTGTAATAATTTACCAGCCCAACGAAAGATTTAGGCTCCAATACAAACCTGGGAGCTGGGTGACCTTTGATTGCCCTCATTTTATCTTCCAAAGCATGTAACCCGATCTTGTAGCACAAGTTTGTCACGTGGGGGTACTGGAACACACATTGTTCCCTTCTAAAGTGCACACACGCCTGGGAGAACCATCCAAGGACTATGTCCAAGTTTTCTAATTGCTTCATATTCGTATTCTCTGTTATTAGTACATCATCTAGATAAGCGGCGACCTGAGGTAGACATTGTAAAATATTCTCCATTGTCTGCTGAAAAATGGCACAGGCTGACAATACCCCAGATGGAAGTCTCGTATATTGGTACTAACTCTTATGGATATTAATTGCAGCATACTTCTGGGAATCCTCATCTAACAACAATTGCAGGTACCCATGGCTCATGTCCAGCTTTGTGAAGGTCAGACCGTCTGCCAGATTTGCGTATAAATCCTTTACTTGAGGAATTGGGTGTTTATCCAGCTGCAAGAAGTGGTTTACCGTTTGTTTAATATCCCCACAAGGGCAAACTGACCAGTTGCATTTCACATTCGGTATGACTGGTGCTGCCCATTCTACAAACTGCACTGGTTTGATGATTCCTTCACTTTGCAGCTTCCTGATTTCTGCCACTACTGTTGTCCATAAACTGAATGGTATTGGACGTGCCTTGCAGAATTGTCGTGGAATTGCTTCTTGTCAACATGCAAGTTGGCCTTGGCCCCTTTGATAGTCCCTTGACCTTCCTGAAAAACTTCTGGGCATTTAATTAGGAGTTCACCCAGACAGCCACTTTCTAATCGAAAATTGTTGAGCCAGTCTAGGTGAATATTTCTCAACCAATTTCACCCCATCTAGTTTGAGCCTGAGATTTTTGCTACAATCAGTGGCAACAGAACCAACTGCTTCTCATAAGAGACTGGAACCAATGTTGTACTCTTAATCCATAAAGCTTCCCCGGAATAGGTTCTCAGTCTAGCTCAGGTCTTGTGCAAACTTAAGGGTTGGAGTTCAGAGTGAATCTTGCTAAAGACTGGCTCTGTGATCACTGAAACAGCCGTGCGGTATTGACTTCCATTAGAAATAGCTTACCATTTAACCAGACATTCATTGTGAGTGGTTCTGATTTGGATGTTGCTGAGCAACTTAATTGTTCCAAACTAGATGTAGGTGGACTTTCCAGGGTGTGCACTCTCCTGGATACCAGCCGATGAGTCTCTTACTCAATTTAGGCCCAGTAGGACTCTTGCTGTTGAGTCCACATTCCAGCAGCAATTACTATAACTTGCCAGCCTGGATCCTGAAGAAAATGTTAACTATTTGGCCAAGGCTTGGCGTTGTTTTGAAGTTTTGTTGTGGGCTGATCTAGAGTCCTTCTGTTCAAGATTTGGCCTGAGTGAGGTTATGCAATTGCCTTCACTCAAATGGTGTTCCCCAAGCTCAGTCAGACTGGTGAGGGTGTCCACTTCCATTGGAATACCCTGTAACTGATATGGTCCGCTGGCTACATTTTCCAATGATAAAGCTAGTTGTAGTTCCTGTATGAAGTCCAGTTGGGCTTCAGCTAGAACGTGCTTTTGCATGGTTACATGATTAATCCCACATACCAAATGGTCTCTCAGCATCTTATGCAGGGTTAAAACAAAGTCACATACCTCTGCCAGTCATCTTAACCTCATCAAAAATCCCGATATGAATTCCTGAATGGTTCTCAAATTGCTGAGTAAAACGGATAGCATCTCAGAATTAGAGGAGGCTTGGGGTTGTAATATTCTTTAATTAAATCCATCAACTCTTGAAACATTTTAATCTCTGGTGCCTCAGGGAAAGTTAGCGTCCTAATAACCAAAAGGAGCAACAAGTCCACAAACTATCAGTTATAATTACTCTTTGATTTTCATCCGCTCCAATGTCATTTACCCAGAAAACTTAACACATTGTTTTCACATACTGGGCCCAGTCTTTGATGGCAGGATCAAATAAGTCAAGCTTCTGAAATAATGGCATGATGCCAGAAATGCTTTCCCCTACTCAAAAATAACTGTTACGCATGAATTTCTTCAGAACAGTGCTTTTATCTCATTGCCATTGAAATAACTCCACAGAGGTCAGTATCCCGTCACCAAGTCACCCTTTATTTACACATGGAAAGTCTTTGCTACTGACCCAGCTCCCTTAGAGCCAGCTCTCTGCCACTCCTGTTTATATCTGTAAGCCAGGGCTCCCTGATTGGACCAGATTAACAGTCCCAATCAGGGAACTCATATTCCATGAGGTCCACCTGGCTGACCTTGTTACAATCACTGTGTCCCATTTGATCTTTAACATTTAGCTGTTAACATGTAACTTTTTATTGGAACTCCCAAACCATATGTTTTTTTTTAATGTAGGCATTAATCTCCAACAGTATAACAATATTGTCTGCAAGGACATATAGGATGCATGGGATCTTTTGTCATTGTCTGGGAGAGTTGCAAGGCCACTTCTTTGCAGGCAAGAACATTTCTGGAACTCTGTCAGGAGGTAGAAGTGCATCATTATTTATGAGATCTTCTGGATCAGAATTGACATTAGTTTCTGCGTTGCACTATGCTCTGCAAGATGGATGGCCAGTTGGGAAACATCCTCATGTCTTTTCAAGCTATTTTTTCAAATTATCATCCTCCTCCTGCAGGTGATCTTCATCCTTAATAGTTCCCAGAGAGAATTTTTTAATCACTCTGCCAATAGTATCTACTTTTAATGAGCATCATTCATTAATTGTGGATGTAAGTTTGTCTCAGCTGACAGTTTGCAAGGATTTTTTTAGCTTTGAAAGTTTCTGTGAAAGAGACGCTATTTCATCCATCAATTTGTCTCTCTTGTTTTCTCTTTCTCCCTTTATTTCTTTTTACTCTCTTTGTCTAATTCCAACATTATTTTCATCTCTCTCTCTCTCTCTTTGGGCTGAATTCTCCAAATAGCATCAGGAACCTGACGTCCTGACTCTCCTTTAGGCTATGGCATGACATTCACCATTTTGTGGGCAGTGACTCATTATTGGTCCATGATGTCCGTTCAATTGGAGACTGTAGGAATATTCAAAAACTGACCTTGACATCGGCAGCCTCATTTCCAAAACCAATAATTTCAAACGCAAACTGTCTGTGTCATTTGTCAGTGGCTTAGACGGACCCCTTTTCAAATGACATGCCCCTCTCCCCCAGTTCTCCCTCACTACCAGTACTCACCATCCAAGGACTCTGATTCTCATATGGCAGGTCAGTGGCAATGTAAGGCTCTTCTTCACTTTATTCTGCTTTTATTAAAAAGATTGGCTGGTCACTGATTCAGTCAATGGCTTCCCATTGCGTGGCCACATCAAATGCTGGAGTGGGGCACTGATACAGTGGTACTCCTTCCTAACACAATTGTAAAGCTGTGGTAAAAATGCCTCATTTCAATTTTTAAAAAATCATTCATGGGATGAGGACACTGCTGCCCATCCCCATTAAGAGTCAACTGCATGGCAGTGGGTCTGGGATCACATATGGACTGGGCCAAGTAAGGATGGCAGTTTCCCTCCCTACAGGACAGTAGTGAACCACATGCGTTTTTCTCCAGCAATGGCTTTCATGGTCATCATCAGATTCCTATTTCCAGATTTTTTATCAAATTCAACCATCTGCTGTGGCAGGATTTGAACCTGGAGCCCCAGAACATTACCTGAGTTTCCTGAATAAACAGTACAACAATAATACCACTAGGCTATCTCCTCTCCACATACCATTCCTGCCCACCATTATTGGTGAGTGAAACATCGTCCTCAAGTATCTGTTTTCAGTAAAGCTGCACAAAGTTTGGGCAATGTGTGTGTCACCCACTTGCATAAAATTGCTGGCACTCTCACCTCTGCCTCCAGGGTAAAACTCAGTCCTTTATTTCCCTTTCTGTACTTGATGTGAAGTTGAATTCATCCACTCTAATACATTTTCCCCTCTGTTCTCCAGAGATTTAAATCCCAACCCATTGGTGAAGCAGTTATACTTTTTGCCCCATCATGCACCAAGTTGCCAGATGAGCTTTACCCCTTGCCATGTCGTGTTAACTTCCACCTCAAAGAACTTTGTGAATAAAGCTTTGGAAATGTGCACATTAAAGATTACGTAAAAGGTCAGGTATGAGAAACTACCTTCTAGCAAAATACGGTCTTTTAAAATTTGCTGTTCATCGGAGAAATTTCAATGATTTTACATATACACAAATTTTTTGTTCCAATTTGCTCACAAAATACACAAAGTCAGCAACATTTTGTTCATCACTGGGATTTTTGTTAACAAAAAACTGGTAAGTGATGGGCATAGCATTGATAATAATTTGTTTTAAATTTTCAGGGATTGGTTCCAAAAGATTTTTGAGCTTCACAGTCTGTGACAATAGTGAGGGAGTAATGGTAATGCTAGTGTTATTATCTCTGTGAAAGAATTCCTTCATCATGAGGGTTTCCCTCTGAAAATCGGATGCACTCAGGAAAGTATTCGGTAAAACTTTGAGATTTCAGTTTGATATTTTGCTTATTTGTAAGGTCTGAAAAGACATACTAATAATCCAAGAAACATATTTATTTATATTGAATTACAATCAATTATTATTTGATACCATGTACATCAGTCCACACATTTTCTGTAGTTTGCAAAAATAATCAGTCATGTCAGCTTTAAGTAGAAGAACAGTTTGAAGGAGATAAGGTTAAGTGAGGTCAACAGTTTGAAATATTTACTGGACAATGAAAGATTGCAGCCTTGTCATATCTGGCTGACAAAATACCAGTGAAGCTCAGAGAAATCAATTTTCTGGAAGTTTCTTACAGTAGCTTGTAATTAATGCATAACTCTGCAGGACTCTGGCATATTTTACAACATGCCATTGCCTATCTGCTGCCAAGAATCAGAACAGCAGCACAATTCAGGGTTACACACCAGAGTTAACAAGCTGGATGTGAGTTTTATTGGTCTATTAAATTAGCAATCACTCAAGTTCTGGTTACAGTTATCTTACATGTGTATTACTGAGCTGTGTTTAGATATATCCACGCTTTTTTAACCTCGCTGATCTTTCTTCAGATAATAAGTAAAGCTTGACACAAAGGATTTTTGCAAAGTTATAAAGAAACAAAGCAGCTGCCAGTGAAACAATGGGGACTAATACCAGCATTTCACTGACATACAGAGTGCTGAGAGGTTCAAGATAAGTCTTGAAATAAGCATTATGCGCCAGAGTCTCCATATCCTCACAGGAGATTTTCAGTTTACTACATGTGCACATCCTGCTGGTGATATAATGTCTAAGTGGTAATTATCTGTTCATTTCTAAACTTTAAAAACAGATGTTTCTGACTATAAGGAAGACGTGTTTTGTGTTCTAGTTGTTGTACAATCATAAAACTGCGAAGATAGGACTTACCATGAGATTCCAACTTTGGGGGCTGGTTAGATCAGTTAGCTAAATAGCTAGCGTGTGCTAATGCCGCCAGTTGCTTCAGTTTGATTTCTATTGCAGCTGAGTCCTGCCTCCTCAGCCTGTGCCTGAGCACCAAGTTGAAGCATCAACAGACAATGAGCCAAGCAGCTGCCTTCATTCAGAGGGCACATACAAAGTTACAACTTTATTATGATGTAAACTTTCTGAAACTTTTAATAAAGTTGAAGCATTGCATTTTTAAACAGTTTGGTCACAAAATTCTCCTCTGAAGAATTGATGCATTCAGGTTCTGGGTGCCAAATACTAAAATGGCATCTACTATAATGGTGATGCTGAGAAGCTGTAGATAGCTTCAATGCTACCAGTGTTGCTGGTATTAGCCTAAGCTACCAATTCCATGCAAGGAAGCATGCTATACAAAGTCTTCTGAAGAAGAAAGGCTCGATTTTAGCTAGTTAGATTATACCTAGGTACTGTTATGGACCAGACCAGATACCCTCAAAATATTTTAAGAAGGTAGCCTCGACCTTAATTTTTCCTTATTTTAAAGACAAACGTAAAGTATCTGTTCTGGACGCAATGCAATTGGTCAAACTACTTGAAGTTAAGCAAACCACAATTTATTTAAATACTCCAGTTAAAACACAAGCAAAGAAAGAGGAATTTAGAATAACTTGACTCAATTGTAAAACTTAACAGAATAACACACACAGTTACTATTACTAATTAACTGTTTCGATGTAGTAACATCCCATAAACACACCCCTTGGCAAGAAAAGAAATTTCAGATTCTTACATGCGGTTCTCCAATTCAGGTGGGAAAATAACATCAAGAGAAAATTCAGAGAGAGTAGCAACCCGAAGACATTCATTGAAGCTCGTGCCTCTGTTGAGACCCCAATAGCTCCTGATACTACCCAGAAATCCTGATCTGTGAGAGCTGGCCATACCCATTGAGGCTAGACTAAAAAAGGCCCAAGGCCTCCCAGGCTGTTTACTCTAGTGACCTTCAGTCATCAGCTCGGTACATCACATTCAATCTCCCTCTTAGAAGAAACCAGGAGAAAATGACCTCTTAAAGTTACAGCATCGTCACAATACATGATGGTCTCTTTTGGGACATCAGGTTCAACATAAGAATAAGTAAACATTACTGTGACTGAAACATTCTCACACTGCAACTGTATCAAACAGCAAACTGGTTAGCTCCTCCCAGGGACAGTCCTCTATATGCTGTTGGATGGACCTTATCTTGTGTTATCAGTTAACCCTTTCAGATACTGTCTTAATCATCATCTCTCTCAATACGTTTTCTCTAGATACAGGTATTTCTGCTATAACGCGTGTTTCATTAACACAAATTGGCTGTAACATGATTGATGAATAGTGGACGCTGTTTGGATAATGCAAACTTTCTACTGGACAGTACAGCAATTTTCTATGGCAATTTCCTATAACACGACCTTCTGTAGTGCGAGGTCACACAAGAACGCAACTATTGCATTACAGGAGAAATACCTGTATTAAACTCTTTATACAATTGTTTCAAACAAGTAAATTAGGTTTGCCACAACATCACCTCACCAAGTGAACCACCGCGCCCCCCCAACTACCAAATCAATGATTATATAAGAGACTGACAACTTGAATGGGTTGAAAATTTATTGAGGATCAGATTTTGAAGATTTATTTACAGTTGGAAGACAATTAAATAATTCTTGGACACTAGCAAAACCTTAAGTGGCTAATGATCACGCAGTCACGAAGAGTTGTTAGTGCAACATAAATTATCTCAAGCAGTGTAATTTTTTCACTTAGGTTCAGCAAACATTCTAGTGAGACCAATGAAGTCAACCACTTGTCGCGTAAAGTTTCATTGATCACTGGTATTTAGTCTCTGAGGTAGAATTTTAAAAGTAAAGCATGAATTTCTACTCAAAAGTGAGAAGTGTTGGTTTCTGATGATGTTCTCCTGTACTGGAGGCTGGTTAGCTCAGTTGTTAGTCTGTAATGTGGAGTAACATCAACAGCAGGGGTTCAATTCCCATACCAGCTGAGGTTACCATGGGCAATGTTCCTTCTCTGCCTCTCCCCTCACCTAAGGCGTAGTGACCTGCAGTTTAAACCACCACCAGTTTTCTTTTGCTGTATTGAGAGAGTGAGACGATGGTGACTTTACTCATGTACCACATAGTGTTGGACCCTATGTTGTAAGAGTATTCTGAACTGTCCTTTGATTTTGACTGGTGCTCGGCCAGCTCCCTCTTTCGGTTGCTGCTTCATTCTCTTCAACAAATATATTTTTCACCAAACGCTGGAACAAATACCCAGTGTCAAGTTTGCAATTAGTTGAACAAGTATTAATCTGTAAGATCTGTATCATATCTCATTCAGATAAATCACTTGTTACATTGAAGAAAAAAGTAAGTAACATCTTCCAATGGTGGCATATCATAATATAATATCTTAATGAAGGCACGTCTTGGTATATTGGGTTTTCTTCCAAAGACACTTGCTCTAAGGTGTTGACCTATTTCTGTACATAAGTATCACTAGTTCTGTAATTGAATGGCTATTTTTGACCCCTGCACATTCTCTAACAATGACCCACTTTCTTACAAAAGTTTCATTGGCATGAAAACTGGGACATTGTTCCTATTTCTGTGTTTTTAAACTTGATGTTTGGAACAGTAAGTTCTGGCATCAAATGATTTAAAGATATTTTGTGTGGGTCTATTATGTGGTGCTTTGCTGATTTTCTGACGAGATTCTTGAATTCAGTTGGAGTTAGGTTACCATCATTCTCTTGTGCTGTTTTGGATTTCAACTTCTGTCACAATCTGGATAGCTCTTTCCAATGTGAGATCCCCTTGTGATTGCAATATATTCGAATTAGTTTTATAGTCACATGTACTCACATGAGTACTTTGAAAAGTTTACAAGTCGCCACTTATGGCGCCATCTTAGGTTCCAAGATACCAAGGTACAGATTCTTAAGTACAAATTCTTAGGGAAAAAAAATAGAAAAATGAAAGAAACAAGAAGTCCAGCTGTAAATTACAAAAGGAGAGAAATAAGAATTCAGAAAAACAGTCCTTCCATCCCAGGCCATGCCGGGCTGCACCTCGAGGCTGGGAATCGAATCCACACCAAGGCTGGGTGTTCGAGGCCACACTGATCTGAAAGAGATATATCAGAAATTCTAACAACAATTACACCTCAAATTAGTTCTGATTGTAAATCACCATAATGACAAAATTCTGACAGCATGTGAAGTTTACTAATAAAATTATCAACAGGTTCACCTAGAAGCTGGAATCTTCTGTTAAATCATGTTTTTTCTATTTTATTATTGGTACTTGACATAAGACAATTGCCAAATGATCTTACATTATCTTCAAAGGCATTTGCCTGTTTACTTGTGAATGCATTTTAAAACATGAGCTACCAGCAGAGAAACAGAGTAAAGAAATGCATGCAGCTCTCATCCTCTGGGTATCTTCAGTAATCCTAAAGGAATTTTATATTGCATGAATAGTCTCTTCCACACAATCCAATGCAATACACTTGCTGAATAGTTTGTGATTTTAAATCTGCTGTGAAGTATAATTTCTTTTTCCAATTGTATTATAATTAAGTGTTGCTTCTTTTAATTGGCTCGAACCTATTGCAGAATTTTACATTTTTCTGTATAAGATTTTATAGTTTTAAATTGTGTAATCACTTCAGTTGTATTAAATGCTAAATTCCTTCAGCACGTTTTCCAAAGACTGTAATAATTCTCTTTAATTACAGGATAATGAGGATGAATACCTAATAAAGCTTTATGCCCAAGAACTTTGTTCTTTTATGAAGATTTTTTTAACTTCTGTCTTCTTGTTTTCCTTTACAGAAATTTTTCTTAATTTCTGATAACAAAAATTGAAAAACTTCTAAATATTTCAGAATTATCCTTCCATTTTTGCTATACACATAGTTTTTAAGCATTTGAAAATCAGAGAAATGCTTTAAAATGTAGTAATTTTTTTTACCCAATTTGGATGAAAGACCTTTATTTTGCATCATTTTCTCATTCTTCCTCATGATTTTCACTCTCTCTTAAAGACTGTGGACAATATGTGTCCTTTTGGTATCTTCTCTGAGCTTTTTCTGCTGTTTTACATTGGAAAGAATGGCATCACGCTGATAATGATTTTTAAGATAAATATTTTCAGTTGAATAAAGTAAATATGTTTTTCCTTCAAAACACTGTTTTTAGAAAACTCTCTTCTGCCTACAATTTTTCCACACTTAATAATACAGAAGCTTTGCCAAGTTTCTTCAAGAATGTCCCATTTACCGAAAAAATTCTCACAGCTTTCCAAATAAGTTCAAACAATTATATGACTGACAGTTTGCTTCATATTGCAATTTGAGCCCTCCTTTGGCTTCTCAGACTTTTCACATCAAGTTTAACTGCTCCATCTCAGGTTTATGATTCAGAATTTATTTTCAATTATATCTCTGGTAACATTCACCATGGTCTTTTTTAGTCTTCCTACTACTTTTCATTATTTTTAGTTGCTTTTAAATTTTGCAGGCAAGTTTAGTACTGTCATCTGTGTTACTACTCTTTTAATTACTGGCTACTGCATTTACAGAAGCTGACTTTCTCTGTGTGCTTTTAAGCTACTAAATATTCAAAAATACACTCAGATTTATAAATGGATTTGTTTTCTTCTTCCTCCTCATCTTCTGATGGCTGTAGTCTATGTAGAACTGAAGGCTTCTCTAGCTTATACGCACAGCCCCTACTATATTATAATGGGCAGCAAAATTAATTCTTCAGTCGTCCACCACATGTACGTTTTCATAATAAGAAGCTTTGGTTAGCTTAGCTATCATCAATCTTTCTTGTTGCTTTAGGCCTAAGCTATTGATATCATGTGTATGTAAAGGATGCCCACTTTAATTCTCATGCAGAACATAAGCTCAATTTTGGTGAACAATAAACAAATTCCAACATTAGATATTACTTAATAACTAGTTACATTACTTTGAGATACATAATGGTCTCTTATGAGATATGTGGCTCAACTTAAGAGTACATTCACTTGCTGATTTGAAAACATTCTCACAAAGAATTGATTATAAACACGGAACTGGTTACCTTCTTCCAGGAATGGTCCTTTATGTCCTGATGGATGAAGCTTATCTCGTGATGTCAGTGTTTTACACAACAGCATTCATCATTCATCACTTCTGGCACAGCCACTAGTGGACACCATCTTGGAGAGGATACTCATGCAGACACAGAGTTCTGCAGCAGGAGACAATATTTGCTGTAACTGTCTGGAGCTCTGGGCGCATCAATTACACCGAGTCCTGGATAACACGTTCTCAATTCCCTGGGCGGCAGCATGAGAGAAAATGGTGTACAGGCAGGAAAAGGAAATTTGCAGAGGAAGGAGGTGGGAGACAAAGGGTCTCAGCAGTGGGTTTTTTCTGTCTAGGATCCTCCAGCAGCAGTGTCAACTTTTTCCTAAGTCAGGAGCTGTGTGTGACACATCCGCCACTAACAAAGCAGGCTCTCATTGAACGTTTCCATCTCTTCCAAACAGACCTGAGCCTCAGAAACATGCCCGGAAGTCAATGCCTCCTTGTATGAGGCTGTGAACATGACCATGGCCCTGAATGTTCTGGTCCAATCTGACACAGGCAAAAACATGCAGTTTCCTCTCCCTGTTTGCCATCCATTGCTAGGAGTTGGCAAAGGTTCTTTATGTCAGAAGAGGAGAGTTGTCTTCTCTGTGATTAGCGGGAAGCAGACAGAGCATGCCGTGCCAGGATAGTCGGTTCCTCCGTGATGCTGGATGCCATCAACTATCCACATGTGGCTTTGTGGGCACTGCATCTCCATTCTAATGCATGCTGCAACCACAAAGTTTACCAGTCACTCAGCATGTAGTTAGTGTGCTGCCACATTCAGCTGACAAAGCTGATGAACACTCAATAGCCTTGCAACATGACAGAAAAATAGTGTACGGGCAGGAAAGGTCATAAAGTATTGTGTGGTTCCCTCAACCGTTCAGCCACAATTTCAAAGTGGAGGGTGGTTGCTGGGCAACACCCAGCTGATGCCTACCCTCTGGAACCCAACTACAGGTATAATGAGAGCCAGACTGCCAAATGAAACATGATTGGGAATATGACTGAGGTGCCAAAGTAGTGATTTCAGTGTTCCAACCACTCTGAAAGAGCCCTTCAGTGAGTGCCCAATTTGTGGTGCATCCTCCACAATCATGCATCAATAAGGGGAAATAGCTGTCCATCACCAAGGATTCGGAGATTACCTAAGGCCAGGAGGATGAGGTGTAGGGGAAGGGGGAGTAAGGATGGAGTAAGGTAGCACATCTATTGTTCAGACATGAACAATATGAGCACTTCTTTCTGGGTCTTTTCAATACAACCCCAGAGCCATATTGTGCAAGAGTGACATTCTTTAACGTCTCTCTCTGACTGGCTATCACAGTATCATATAAAAGCGAAATACTGTGGATGCTGGAATCCTGGTCTCAGGGAGTTAACTAAATTTCGTGTTAAAAAGGATGAGCTACATGCTTCATGCAAAACCAA
The DNA here is from genome assembly GCA_024137785.1 of Ginglymostoma cirratum. Lineage (NCBI taxonomy): Eukaryota > Metazoa > Chordata > Chondrichthyes > Orectolobiformes > Ginglymostomatidae > Ginglymostoma > Ginglymostoma cirratum. The sequence continues at coordinate 10,891,631 of JAHRHZ010000013.1, read as the reverse complement.
TCCAGACACCTTCATTACCCCTTCATGGTGATATGCAGTGTTAGGACAGATCTGTTAATAACCAGGCATTTCTGTGTGCTACTGATCAGCCTTCTGCTGTACACCACCTCATCAAAGTCCTAGTCTGAGTTCTCTGCCGCAGAATTTATATCGGACATTATCTTTTGGATGCTGGTACCTGCACTATCCTGGCCTTGCTGTATCCTACTTGTGTCTAATGAATTGGAAAACATGATCATTCACAGGTACAGACATCAGGGTGGACAACTATGAAATATTAGAAGAAATGCACATAGAGAAAGAGGAGGAACTAGCAGATTTAGCAGCCTTAAAAGTGGATAAATCCAAATCACAGGTAAGATGTGTCTTAGGCTGATGTGTGAGAAATGGAGGAGACATCATGGTCCTGACAGTAATTTCTAAATCTTCTCTGGCCACAGGTGAGGTGCCAGAGGTCTGAAGGCCAGATATGTTGTCCCATTATTATAAAAAAAATGGGAGGAAAGAATTGATCTGTAAATTACAGGCCAGTCAATCTAACCTCTGTGGTTAGGATGTTATTGATAAGGTCCCTCATGGCAGACTGGTCAAGAAAGTGATCCAAGGCTGTGTTCTGTGCTGTAAACATCAAAAGAATAAAACAAAGATTTACATCTATATCATACCTTTCATGGCTGTCAAATGTCCTAAAGTTCTTTACAATCAATGAAGTAAATTTGTAGGGTATTCACTGTTGTAATGTAGCAAACTCAGCAATAGAACAGGCTCATATATGCAGTAACGCTATAAAAACAAGAAAATCAGTCTTGTGGTGTTCACTGAGGGATATATATCAGCCAAGAAACTCGGGATGCTTCTCCATTCTTAAAAACTATTTTATGGTGTATTATTACAAAGGTTCATAATAGTTTATTATTTGAGCCTTTGAATTCTAAAGTGGAAGAAGAACAGATTTCAGTTTTACAGTTCGGGAAAAATCTCAGAAAGCCACTTTGAACACTGACTTCAAAGAATATTTATAAGAAGTGATGTAATTTCAGTTAAAAGACAAGCAAGCTACCTGGGGAGTTAATTTTCATAGTGGTTGCCAGCTTTAGTTTTACAACCAGGGAAAGAAGACAGAGAGAGAGAAAGAGAAAGATAGAGAAAGATAAGGTTGTTGTTGGGTCAAGAGGTTTGAATCAGTCTTGTTGTTATTTGGTAATTTGTAATGAGATTGTTTAATTGGTTCCTGTATATTGCAATGCTGTTCCTGTTTTCTTTTTGTTTAATAAAACTTTATGTTCTTTTGACAAAAGGAGGCTGGCAGCCTCTTGTGAATATTGTTCAGTGACTAACTTCAGCAGTAAATAAAAGGAAAATGAAAAGTATGGTTTATCAAGTCAGGATTCACTCTGAGACATGACTTGTCCAATATTACCATCAGCTGGGATCATAAAAAAAGACTTTTATTAAATAATAAAATGAGGCTTATAAAGTTGGCTAAAATGTAGTAAGCCCAAAGATTCAGAGTATTTTAGAATTCAGCACAGGATCCCTAGAAACTGAGAAAGAAAGGGATTATAGAATATGGATATAAACTATGAAGAAGCATTAAAATGAACAGTGAGATCTTCTACAGATATGTTAAATGGAAAAGAGTAACAAAGACAAATGGATCTATTTTAGGAAGACAGGAGAATATGTAAAAGGGAAATGGAAAAGAAGGAAAATAATTTTTGACTGCTTTCTTCAGAGAAAATGAAAGAAATCTTATCAAAATGGTAGAGTTCCAAGGGTGTAGTGAGATTGAGGAACTGAAAGAAATTAGTATTTATAAAAAATACAGTATATGGAGAAATTAGTGAAATTAATGACCTGGTGAGCTATATCCTAGAATATTGGAAGAGATGGCTAGAGGGAAAATGGATTTATGAAAATAGAAACATGTATGACAAACGTTGGGGTTTTTAACAATGCTACTAACAGAGTAGATACAGACAAACCACTGGGTGTGATGTATTTGTGTTTCCTGATAACTTTTGATAAAGTGCTACACAAGATGTTAGTAAACAAAATTAGTGTAAGAGATTGTTTTAATTGCTTGGATTGAGGATTGGTTAACAGAAAGAAAACAAAGATAAGGGATAGATAGGTCAGTCTCAGGATCACAGCTATGGCTTGTCGATCAATGCTTGGGTAACAGCAATCCTAACCTAAATCAACAATTTGGATGTGGGGGCTAATTGTAACATTTCCAAGTTTATGCGCGACACAAAGTTTGGTGGGAATATGTGTTGGAGGATAACACAAAGATAATTCGGGGGTTTTGAACAGGCTGACTGAATGGAAAAGAACATGGCAGATGCAACAGATTGTGGAAAAAGTGTAAGGTTATTCACTTTGATGTGTGGGAAGAAGGCACAAACTATTTCTTAAATGGTGAGTAATTAGGAAATGTTGATGTCCAAAGAGTGTCCTTAGTCATAAGTCACCGAAGGCTAATAGGCAGATGCAACAAGCAAATTAACAAAAAAGGCAAATTTTATGTTGACCTTTATTGCAAGAGGATTTGAATCCAGGAGTAAAAATGGTTGCTTCGTTTGTTTGGAACTATGATGAGACCACACCCGGAGCACTGTGTGCACTTTTGGTTCCCTTGTTTTAGGAATGAGATACTTTCTAAAGAGTGAGTGTAGCAGAGCTTCATCAGACTGGTCCTCTCAAGATATGGCAAGATTAGGTGGGGATGCTGTGAACATCAGATAAGCTCAAAGTGAGTGATAAGTAAGAGTACAAGGGATCAGCCCAGAGGTGCATTCCAGTCCAGTTCATGAGCTAGATCATATCCTTGAATACAAAGTGTCCTTGCAGCACCATTGCAATGATAATTGCCAGTGAGGTGGAGCACTGAGGTACAGAAACAAACTGTAAGGGACTTGGAGGTGTGCCATAAAGGTGTTTAGAGGCTGGCACATATTGGGTGCCAACATCTGTAGATATGGGGCACATGTGACTGGTGCCCATGGAGTGTCCCCTAATATGTTGGCACCTGGAGTCCAATGTGGAGGTCCTTTGAACAAGCATCAAGCTGGAGTTGCCAGGCACCGTCCCTGACTTCCATGTTCAGAATTCTCGGCGTTTACTTTGTTTGTGGTGAATGGTAGGATAAAAAGCTGAATAGAAATGAGGAGAGTTGTGCAGTTAATAAGCTGATTAATAACCAATAATCCCATTATTAGGCAACCTACCACTGCCTAGTGCAAACCTCATCTCCAGTTCCAGAACCTCATTACAAAATGCAATGGATTGGTGCCTACATCAAAAAAGACCTCACTGGACTTCTTCAGCAATTCCATCAGATCTCTCCCCATAGCCCCTGTGGTTCAAATCCCTGTAATGTTCCCTGACTTTAATGGATTCTTTCGTAGAATTCTAGACACAAGGAAATAATCCATTTGAAAATTACATGGCCCAACCGATTCCCACAGAGTCAGTGGCATCAATGTTTTCACATGGTCCTAAGGTGAAAGTTAAGTATGATCTGTTCCAACAACCATCTGGCCAGTGGCACTGATGCCTCTTTGATTCTTAGAAATGATTACTGACCATTGAAATATATAGTCAACAAATCAAATGAACTGATCAGCTGCCTTTTGTGAACCAGCAGCGTACCTGCACTATTCTGAACTCAGAAAAATAGACACTGATAATGATCTGAGGATAAATCTGAGGATTCCTGCACTCAGTTCCCATGATACAGACAAGGACTGATGAAGAGCTTCTTACCAACTGATTTCCTAGATGATACCTACATGTCGAGTGAGAAAAAAAAAACAAAAATAGACGCAAGGCAAATAGGCGCAAGTTAATCACACAGCAAATCTCAGATGAAAGACCAAATCAGAGTAGCTAATGGGGTGCGTAAACAATGTAGGAGTTCTGCACAGAACTGGAACGTAGAGATTGGGGTAAGGTGTCAGTTCCCCTACCAGAATTCCTAAATGCTGGTGAAAAGAATGAGGCAGGATCAAAGCATTGACTCGATCCACATGGTACTAAAGTTTTCTTTTTAATGTTTCATGAACTAACAGCATGGTTTCCTAAAACCAGCTTAAATCTATGTGCACTACACACCATGAGCCTGTGCATCAAATTTCACCAAAGCAAGAAATGCATATGACATTGTTTGCTCTACAGTCGTACTTATCTCAGCTGACGTAAGCTGCTGTTTAACTTTCTGAAATCGTAAAATCCCTCCTACTGAAGGGACATGAAACCAGGTTCCATCTGCTTGTTCAGGAGAACAGTAATTATCCCAAGGCACTGCTCAAAAAAAGAGCAGATGGTTCTTCCATAGCCCTGGCAAACATTGTCCCCTTCAAAAACAGCCAGCAAAAACAAGCTGCCCAGTCATTCATCTCATTGCTGTTTATGGTACCTTGCCAGTACAGAGTGGCTGTGACATCTGCTACATAACAAAAGTCAGTGACTAGTTTAGCAAAATGCCTGGAGACATTTTGACAACGTGATAAAAAGTTATAGAAATGCAGGGTTATTTTGTTATTTAGGTAAACAATTGGATTTTTTTTATTTTTTGATAAGGCAGACTTGAGCAAAGAGATAGGGGTAAAATACCTCTCCTTGCTTTACCATTAACAGTAAAGGGAAACATGTTGCATTGTTAGCTTCTGTAAAGTATCAAATAGAAACCAAGAAAGGCAATCCTACTCCACTTGATTTTAAAATAAATACACAATTTGATTTTTAGTTGAAATCCAATGCTAGCCTTTCTACGTCCTTCCACATTGATAAATCTCATTAATCAAAAATGAGTATTTCCTTTTGTCCATTTTAAATCTACAGGAAAGCCAAAGCAATTAATAAACTTTCTCTTGTGGAATCACGTGCTCTTGCAGTTTCATGTTACATAAAGCATTTTTAGAAAATATTTAACTGTAACAATTTGCCTGCTCCAAACGTTACATTTTAGGAACAGCAAATAGGCATTCCTCACTCTTCAAAAAAGAATAGTTCTATTAACAGAGGAAGAAAGCTAGTTAGTCACGATTGTCTCTTTTTCTGATCAAGGAGTTGAGGAAATCAACACCTTCCAATAATCAGAGGAAATTCATTCAAAAAGGAGGGAGACAGAAAGTAGGAGATTAACAACCATAATAGGGAAGATGGTAGAGGTTATTATTAAAGAAACTATGTAGCACATTACAAAAATAATAAAGGTGATCAGGCAACAGAACTTTGTGAAAGGGAAATCATATTTTATAAAGTTTTTGGAGTTTGAACCATCAATGCGCGCTGTGGATAAAGGAGCACTGGTAGTTGTACTATACCTGGGTTTAAAGAAGGCATATGATATAGTGCCACATCAAGGTTATTATGCAAAATAAGATGCCATGATGGAATGGGAACATATTGGCACGCATAGAAGATTGACGAGATAACAAGAAAGGGAGAGTAAGTCAGCATAAACGGGTCACTTTCTGGTTGGCAAGATAAATTGACTGGTGTACCACAGGGATCTGTGCTGGTGCATTGACTTCTAACAATTTTTATAAATGACTTGAATAAAGAGACCATGGTCTCTATGGTCACCAAATTTTCTGATGACGCAAAGAAAGGTAGGAAATTATGTTGTGAAGAGGACATATGGAGGTTACAAAAGAACATAGATAAGGTAAGAAAATGGGCAGTGATCTGGTAAGTAGAAACTAATGTGTGGAAAATGAGAAATAATGCATTGTTGTAGGCAGATAATTAAAAAAACTGTTACCTAATAGAGAGATTGCAGAGCCCAGATGCAGAAGGATCTGGGTGTCTCAGAGTATGGATTGCAAAAAGGTTAGAATATAGGTACAGCATGTAGTTAGGAAAGTTATAGAATGTTATCATTTATTACAAAAAGAATTGAATACAAAAGTATAGAGGCTTTGCTCCAGTTTTATCAGGCATGGTTGAGACCATGTCTGGAGTATTGTGTAAAGTACTGATCTTTTTATTTGTTGAAGATTGTGAATGCATCAGAAGCATTTCAGAGAAAGTTTATTAAATAACATCTGGAATGGGTTGGTTGTTGTGTTGGGAATAATTAGACAGGCTAAGCTTGTATCCGCTAGAAATTAGAAGAGTAAAGTGAAACTTGATTGAAACATATAAGACCCTGAAGCGCTTTGACAAGGTGGATGTGGAAAAGATTTGTCTTCTTGTGCAAGTATTAATAGCTGGGGTGAATGCTTAAAAATAAAGAGTCTCCAATTTAAGACAGAAACAAGATTTTTCTTCTCACTGAGGGTCATTTGGAAATCTCTTCCACAAAATGCTGAGAATGCAGATCCTTTAAATGTTTTTAAGGCAGAAGTAGATAGATTCCTGATAAATAAAGAGGTAGGGCGTGGAGTAGGCAGGAATACAAAGTGATCAGGTCAAATATGATCTTACTGACTTATGGAGCAGGTTCAAGGGGATCGTAGCTTACTCCTGCTCCTAACTTATATGCTTGTATGTTCAAACTTCCATAATTACTTTCACTGGGTTCTGCCAAAGCCTGCCTAATCCTCTGTGAAAATCTATGGAGAAAATAGTCATTTAAAAAGATCCTGACTGTTTCCTCTGTTTTGTCCATTTCCTGCAGAAGAGACAGATATTTCAGTTTTTACTGCATAATGATGAGAGTAAAAATGGACTACAACATCTATCATCTGATTTTTGATACCTAAGACATTCATGGACTGAAGTTATTTTTTTTTAAGAAGGACAATTATTGACTAAAAATTACTGCTGTGATGGCCTGACGACAGATTGAGGCAAGTCCAGGAAATCCATACGGAGTATACTAAACCGCCAGCACTGAAGTTAGCATTTTGTCCAAAGACAATGAAACTGGACAACTAAGTCAATGTCAAGAAATTTGTACTTGTTTAATTCATACTTGCATGATATGGGGAGGTGAAGTGTTACTTGCAGAGTATTTAGTTTGAAAGGACAGAGGAGCAGATTCGGGAATACAAACAGACCTATGTGAACAGCTATTTTAGCAGAAAAGCAGAGAGGCTCTTCTCTTCCTTTCTCTCTCAATCTTAAAGTCAGTGTCTGATGGAAGTTCATCTTGGGACAATAAACATTCACTGAAAATTCAAGATCTACAAATTTTGTCAGTTCTGGAGAAATACAATTAGACAACCATGCAGCTTTAAAGTTTGAAAGCTCACGACACTTTCTCCTTTGTAAATTTATTGTCTGTGTTTGTGGGTGTATTTGATGTTGTGTTTTTATTTTGTATAGGGTGGAGCAAGTAGGTATAAATATCTTTTTTCTTTCACTCAAGGAAACCTTGCAATGTGGCTCCTTCTGTATGATAATTGACGTGTGATAGCTGTGTGCTAAATAAGAAACAAAAATATTTATTGCAGCTGACCAAGTGCAACAAGATTTGGACAATATCCAGGCTTGGGCTGACAAGTGGCAAATAATATTCAGGCCACACAACTGCCTGGTTATGACCATCACCAAAAAGAAACACTGTCCCTCAACATTTAATGGTGTTACCATCACTGAATCCCCCACTATCATTATCCAATGGGTTGCCATTGACCAGAAACTCAGCTGGTCACACCACATAAACACAATGGCTACAAGATCAGGTCAGAGGCTATGAATACTTCAACAAATAACTCACCTCCTGACTCCCCAAAGCCTATTGCATGATCTACAAGGCACAAGTCAGGAGTGTGCTGCAATGCTCCCCACTTGCCTGGATGGGTGCAGCCCCAACAGCACTCAAGAAGCTTGACATCATCCAGAATAAAGCAGTCTGCATGATTGGCACTGCATCTACAAGCACCCAGTCCCTCCACAACTGACTCAGTAGCAGCAGTATGTACTATCTACAAAATGCGCTGCAGAAATTCACCTCAGACAACACCTTCCAAACTGATGACCACTTCCATCTAGAAGGACAAGGGCAACAAATACATGGGAACACCACCACCTCCAAGTTCCCAGCCAAGCCACTCACCAACCTGACTTGGAAATATATCACTGTTCCTTCACTGTCGCCGGGTCAAAATTCTGGAATTCCTGCCCTAATGGCATTGTGGGTCAACCCACAGCTGGTGGTTCAAGGAAGCAGCTCAACACCACCACCTTCTCAAGGGCAACTAGGGATGGGCAAGAAATATTGGCCAGCCAGCGACGTTCATATCCCATGAATGAATAAAAAAAAGTGGGGATAAAACAGAGGGGAGCCAGTCAACCCCACCTGGTCCTGTTTTAATAGCTTTCCTATCTGGAAATCTGAATAAAGAAAGTCATTTTCACCATCTCTGCAGGGATTTTGTTATTCATTCAGAGGTGCAGGCTTCACTGGCCCTTGAGAAGGTGATGGTGAGCAGACTTCTTCAACTGCTGCAGTCCAATTGGTGTAAGTTAGAAAGCCATTAGATAAGGAGTTCCTAGAATTTTCATTGAATGTTTTAGCCCCAAGTCAGTGTTGTGAGGCATCTTATAGAGAACTTGCAAGTGGTAATATCACATGTATCTGCTTCACTTGTCTTTATAGATGGAAATGATTGTGGGTTGGAAAGTGCTATCTCAGGAGTCATGGTAAATATCTTCAGTGCATCTTTCAGATGTTACACAATGCTGCTACTAAGCGTTGGTGGTAAAGGAAGTAGATGTTTCGGGATCTAATGTCAATCAATTGGGTAGCTTTGTCTTAGATGCTGTTGAGCATCTTTTATGTTGGTGAAACTGCAGTCATCCAAGCAAGTGTGGAGTATTCCATCATACTCTTGATTTGTGTCTTCTGAATGGTGGACAGTCTTTGGGGAGTCAGGAGGTGATTTATTCGCTGCCGGACTCCAAGCCTCTGGCCTTTTGTAGCCACAGTATGCACATGATAGTCCAGTTCTGTTCCTGGTCAATTGTAACCCCCAAGATGTTGATAATGAGGGCTTCAGTGATGATAATTCTATTGAATGTCCAAGTTTGATGGTTAAGTTATCTCTTGTTGGAAGAGGATGGTCATTTCCTGCTTCTTGTTTGGTGTGATTGTTGCTTGCCACTTTCAGCCCAAATTTTGGATAATGTCCAAGTCTTGCTTTAGACAGCACAACTTGTGCAGTCATCATCCCATTTCTCAATGTATAATCAAGAGAAGGTAATTGATGAAGTGTCTGAAGATGGTTGGCCTTCGACTCTTATGGAGAAGTTCTGTAACTAAGATGGCTGACATCCAACCTCCAAAACAATCTTCCTCTATGGCAGGTATGACATCAACCAGTGGAGAGTTACCCCCTTGATTCTCATTGGCTCTGGTTTTGCTGGAGTTTCTTGATGCCACATTCAGATAAATGTGGCCTTGATGTCAAGACCAGTCACTCTCATCTCCCCTTGGAAATTGGCTTTTTGTCCATATTTAGACCAAGGCTGTAAATGAGGTCAGGAGCTGAGCGTCCCTGGAAGAGCCCAAACTGGGCGTCACTGAGCAGGTTATTGCTGAGCAGGAACTGCTTGATAGCACTATTGATGACACCTTCCATCACTTTACTGATGATTGTGAGGAGACTGATGGGGCAGCAAATGGCTAGATTGGATTTGTCCTTTTTTTTTCTGTAGAGGACATTCCGGTACGATTTTCCACATTGCTGGGTAGATGCTATTCTAACAGTTTAGCAGGAACACCTTGATCACAGGGTGTGACAAGCCTGGAACACAAGTATTCAGTCTTGTTCCAAGGATATTGTCAGGGCTCTGCAGTATTCAGTGCCTTCAGCAGTTTCTTGAAATCACCACGGAGTGAATCAAATTTCCTCTTAAAGTACAGCAAAAGATTGGGAAAATTCCTGTCGAATCATAGATGACAGTTATAAAGCTGTAGTTGAACCATAGAAGCTAATTTGCCATTAAGATCCTCCAGGGGTTGGAACTATAACCATGACATCCATGAAAATATAATTGCACTGTCAGTGATCAGGAGAAGAATTTGCTTAATGCTTTAATGGGTCAGTTCATTTGCACATCTATTGGAATTGAGATTGGTAAAAATCATGTATGATTCTGCTGGGATTTACTGGTATACGGACTTCCAAAAGTCGTTTTCGACAAAACCAGATGCTATGAGATGCAGGACACCTCAAACTTGTCACCCTTTCATTGAACACAGACAAGCAACTGCCAGGTTCATACTCAAATTAGTCTGTGTCAAGAGTAGCACTGGAATAGGAACAAAGGGCATAGGAATATAGGATATAGGGCCAGTCAGCCCATTGATCTTGCTCTGCAATTTAATATCATCATCGCTTATTTAATATTTCAATACATTTCACCCACTCTCTGTCCATAACATTTACCCCATTGGTAATCAGAAAACTATCAATCTCTCATTTCAACATACTCAAAGACTGAGCTTCCACAGCCAAATTGGGTAGACAATTCCAGAGATTCACAACCCTCTGAGTAAAAAACATTTTCCTCATCACAGTCCTAAATGGCATCTCCCTTATTTTTAAATTGTGCCCCCAGGTTCTAGACTCACCATCCAGGGGAAAATCTTAACTGCATTGATCCTGTCTATCCCTTTAATTTTTTTTTGTAAGTTTCAATGAGGTCATCTGTTATTCTTTGAAACTCTAGGAAATACAGGCCCATTTTTCCCAATCTCTCTTCGCAAGGCAGTCTTGCCATCCGGAAACAAGCCTGGTGAACATTTATTGTGCTCTCTGTATGATAATATATTTCATGAGACAAGGAGACCAAACTGCACACAGTATTCCAGGTGTGGTCTGATCAAGCTTCTAGACAGTTGAAGCAAGACCTTGCTATTCTTGTACTTAAATCCTCTTGTGATAAAGGCTAAAATTCTGTTAGCCTTCTTAGTAGCTTTCTGAACCTGCATGTTAGTATATTTAAGACCATAAGAAATAGGAATAGACCATTCATCCCCTCATACCGTTCCACTATTCAATAGGATTAGTGATTCCCCTACTGATCAAGAATCTATCTATCTCAGATTTATATATTTTCAAGGACTCTGCCGCACAGCTCTCTGTGGAAAGGAGTTCCAAAGGATCACAACCCGCTGAGAGAAGAAATACCTCCTCATCTCAGTCTTAAATTAGTGGCCCTTTATTCTGAGACTGTGTCCTCTGGTCCTGGACTCTCCCATGAGCAAAACATTCTCATAGCAATTGTCAAGCTCCTTAAGAATCCTGTATGTTTGAATGAGATCACCTCTTTACAGTGACTTATTGACAAGGAGACCTAGGTCCCTTTCTACATTTACGCTTTCCAGCATCTTAAGAATTTACGGTATATTCTGCACATCTTTTCTTCCTGCCAAAGTGGAGTACATTTGGTCCCCAAATCCAAATCATTAAAAAGACTGTGAACAACTGGAGTCCAAGTACTGATCCTTGTGCTATCCCACTCGTCACAATCTGCCAAAGTGAGAATGACGTGTTTATTCCTATCTCTGTTTTTTGCCTGTTAGTCAATCCTTCATCCATGCCAGTACATTACCTTCTATTCCATGTGCTTTAATATGGTTAACCAGTCTCATGTAGGGGAGCTTATTAAAAGCTTTCTGAAAATCCAAGTGTACTATACCCATCAACTCGTCTTTGTCAATTTTGTAGTAACATCCTGAAAAAAGACTCCAACAACTTGTCAAAAATGACTTGTAATTCACAAATCCATGCTGACTATGTCCAAACAGATCATTATTATCCCGGTGTCCATTTATCACATCCATTGTAATAGAGTCTAATATTTTCCTTACTGCTGATGTAAGGCTTATAGATCACTAGTTCCCTATTTTCTTTCTTCCTTACTGCTTAAGTAGTGGTATGACATTTCCTAGCTTCCAATATGCAATATATCCTTCCAGAATCAATTGAATTTTGGAAGGTGATCACCAAAACATTGACTATCTCCATAGTCATTTCCTTCAACAGTCTGGGATGTAGAATATCAGATCCCAAGGACTTACCAACTTTCAGTCCCATTAATCTTTTGATTACAATCTTCTTACTAATACTAATTTTCTTACTCCCCATTCTCCCTAGCCACTTGGATCTCTAATTCTGAGAGATTTTTTGTATTGTCTTCAGTGAAAACAGGCACAAAGTAATCATTTAGATTCTCTGGCATTTATCTATTCCCCATTATAAATTCTCCTGACTCTACCTGTATTAAACCCACAAGTGATTTAAAAAAGCCACATCTAAGCACCAGGGGAACTTGGAATCACAGTGATAGTAAAGAGTCAGAGAAAACACAGTGTGGAGTTGAAGAAAAACAGCAGGCCAGGCAACATCAGAGGAGCAGGAAAGTTGATGTTTCCGATCAGGAACCTTCACTCCAGCATCGGCAGTTCTTACTATCTCTGAGATAGTAAAGCGTCATTTGCCTTATGTACACTTTGGGGCTGTACTGTATTGAATTAGAATGTGCATTGACACCGCACTATATTATTTTTTGAGGTTAGAGTCATCCAGGAAAGGAACTACATATTTGGTGCTCAACCATTCATTCAGATGATTATTGACACAACAAAAAAGGCTGACGCACTTATTCTACAGGATATGTAGTGAATTGAGTACTGAGCTGAGGATGTTGGAAAGAAGAAGATAAGTGGTGGTCTCAAAGGTAGATTATGTAACACACACAAGAAGACTTCAGTGGTAAGATGAACTCTGATTCCCCGCTCAACAGTCAATGGAGTCCTCTGACAGAGAGTTATTTGTGGAGATCCCCACACTGGCATTCTAACTGCAATGAATGCCAAGGCCTCCTTGCCAGCAATGTCAAATACCAGTTTTTTTTTTTAAGTGAAGCAGAATTGTCAAGGTCACAACAGACCTACTGCTATATAAGCAGGTTATATAAGACAATATGAAATATTCTTCAAAACCCATCCTGACCTATTTAACAGTCATGATGGTCCTCTAAGATCCTGATGATCCTCTCAATGGCCAATCTAGAAAAGGCAAGTGCCCAATTGTTGTAGTCCTCTATTGCTGGCATTCAGGCTACTTATAATGAGGCTCACTTATAATTAGGTGCAGAGGGTAGCTTTGTCCTTAGAGGATGTTCGTAGATATGATTTTTTTCAGTACAGTGATCAGGGATTACCAAGTCTCAGGGGCTGAAGGTGTTGTGACAATTTCCAGCATTTGGATTTGATATTGGAGAAGCTCTCCATGTTGTCACACATTGAGGGAAGGAAAGTCTTTTGTGTTGAAGTAATGGAGGAATGGTGTGTGGGAGCCCACAAAACAAAATGGATGTCATTGGTTGCGGTCTGAACCCCAGGAAAGCCAGCAAACCCATTGTGTACAGTTTCTCAATAAGGTTTTCATGTCAGCTGTGCCACCTCCCTAACCAAAGGAGAAGAGAATAATACATAGAAGGTTGCTTCCTCATTAAATGCTGCATAACATTTCCTTGATCCATAATGTGTTGATCCTCCGTCTGCATGATTGTGGTATGCAAGGGTGCGTCCACAAGGTATGTATGTCATGCCTGCCCTGAAAAGCTGTCAGCGTAAATACGGGGTTTTGGAAGTCTGTTGGAGGTATGACCCTGTAGGTAAATAAAACAAAGTGCAAGTGTATTCATAATGACAAAGAATGCGTGGTGAAAAAAGTATTGTAGTTTTAAAAATCAGTACGAAAACTCTCCAAACTCTGGACTGGATTGCTGTTATGTGCAGGCTTGCTATACAATGATTACTATGTTTACTACATCACAACAGTGACCAGAATTCAAAATATACTTCACTGGCTGAAATTTGTCTTGATACACTCAGTGGTTAAGGAAGACAATACAGAAATGCATGTCTTGCTTTCTTTCAGTGTGAAAGAAAGAAACTCAGGGATGCAGAGCAACTTGCTCCCAATTCCCAAAAATATTAATGAGACTAGTTTGGACGCCACAGGGCAATCATGGAAAGATCCAAAATCCACAAGGAAACTTGAAGCTGCATGATTTAAAGGCAGAGGATTGGAACAAATGGCTTCCATCCTATCAGAAAGATTTTCAGGTCTCAATTAGACAACAAGACACTTTATGCATGTGCATAATACCAAGATCACCCTTAACATCTAGTGCTGTATTTCTTAGTTACAACTTTGAAATAATAGTTTACTGCCTGATAAATATGCTCGGGGCATGCATGAACATTATCACAGTGATATTGCAGTTCAGTGATGACATCATTATGCCCATTGGCAATGCCTCTTTGCCGAGCACAGATGGATTATTTGCATTTAATTTGCCTGTCTCCTTAATTGGTGGCAAAACTGGTACATGGTGTTTGCAATGTTTTGTTGAAAAATATGTTTCAATAACAAACAGGCAATAGTTTTACTAGATTATTATAAATCACCACTCCACCAGGCTTAGGGAATTGTCCTATCACTGGGTCTGAAGTCTGAATTCCAGCAATTGAAGTCTCCCGGCCCTGCAGAATGATTCAAATCTTGGTCGTAGGGTTAGAACAATAACTCCTACATTTGAAGAAGCCTTTCATCACTGAATGTCCATGGAGACTCAATCATTTACCTGATTGCGTTTTTAGATAAATGTTGCTCCTTTGGTTTTACATGAGCTAAGAACTGGAGCAAGGTAACCATGAGTGTAGAAAGATGTAAAGTAAAACGGTTCAGAATTGCAGCTAGCTTTCAGCATAATGTCCACATAAGGGATGAAGTGATAGTTAGTAGTGCAGGGTCTGATGACAGACAAATATGCTTATGTTCCCATAACTACTTGAAAAATTGTTTTGGAATTTATTTGCATTAAGACTACTGCAGAAAGAGCACATTTTGCTATTTTTCCTTGAAATTCTAATAAATACTTTTTAAGCCACTGTGGTCTGGGATGGATTAGCACTCCAGTAATCATACTTCATTCCATATCTACTTTCATTTTAAATTCCACCTTGCCTTAAACTATTTTCCTGACTTGTTGTGAGTCCCAGATAGTTATGTGCTGTGACTGCATAGCCTAGACCACCTCTGAGCTCAGTGCCTGAGTTTGAGTGATTTTGGATCAAATGCATATTTCTTCCTGGAATGTTGTCGATGCTGTCTGACCTAAAATCAGTTCATTCTGTAGCCACAGGTAGCTGTCAATGTGCCCAGATCTTGCTGTCCTTTATCGGAATATGGATCACACCCTGTCTTCAGGAATGAGAAGCCAGAAAGAAAACTATTGTATATTGACACAAATGCATTCTTAAATTCAATAGACTAGGTTTCATCTCTTTTTTTCCAAAAATTATTGTATAATTTAAACATATTTAAATCACAACTCTGTAACACACCAGCTCTGTTACCATCATGAAACATCCTTTGTCTGTATTTGCACAAAAGAAGGTGGTTGTGATTGTTGGATATCAATTATCACAGTTTGTAGATATCAATCAGGAGTTTGAGGGCTGTATCCAAGGCCCAACAATCTTCAACTGCTTTTTCAATGACCTTCCCTCCATTATAGGGTCAGCCCTTGAGCTAGTCTACCAGGTTCGAGATTCTTATTCCCTGTATGGATGAGAGTGGGGCTGCAGGGAGGATGAGCAAATTGACCAAGAGGAGGGAGAAAAGAGAAATGTAGTCATAATCAGTGATAGTACAATCAGGGGAATAGACACTGTTCTACAGTGTCCAGGATTGGGAGTCCTGAAGGCTGTGTTGCCTGCTTGGTGCATGGGTTCAGGGTATCTCATCTGGGCTGCAGAGGAATTTGGATTGGGAGGGGAAAGATCAAGTTCTTATGATACCCCATTGGTAGCAAAGATATTGGCAGAAAGAGGAAAGAGGTTTTTTGTGGGAATATGAGCAGTTCAGAGCTAAATTAAAAAGCAGAACCAAAAAGGTAATAATCTCTGGATTACTACCTGATCCATGAACAAATTGGTACAGGGTCAACAAGATTAAAGAGGTAAACATATGGCTGAAAGATTGGTGTGGGAGAAATGGGTTCGAATTCATGGGACATTGGCACCAGGACTAGGGAGGGAGGGAACTGTTCCAGTGGTATGGGTTCCACCTGAATTATTCTGGGATCAGAGTTCTGGCAAATTGCATAACTAGTGCAGTGGATAGGGCTTTAAACTAAATAGTAGGGGGTGGGATCAATTGCATGGAAAATTACAGAAAAATTTAAAGTGGAAGAGGGCTCAGCAGAGGTTATTAAATTTTCCACAATAAGTAATAGGACAGAGAGTGTAGAAAAGGTCAGAAATTTAACTTCAGGCATAGCACTAAGAGGAAGGGAACAGTCAATGCATGTACAAGATTAGCAAACTTTGTTTTAACCGGCACCTTATAAACCAGAATTCTCATTAAACCGACAAAAATTATACACCTGAAATACAGGAAGTTTACTGTATCACAATCTCCAGTTGAGACAAGTGAGAAGTCTTTCTGCTGGCAAAGTTGCATTGTTATTTAAGTGACTTATGCTACAAATGAAGTATAACAGTGATGCATATATCCCCAGCGTTACGTTTCAATGACTTGGTGTGTGTTTTTACATTAGTTACGTGGACTGCTTGATCAACATGAATATTTGATCAACAGTACACTCCTGGTCCCATAGGTGCCAGATAATAAAATATTTTCTGTAATTGAGCTTGAAGCACAGTGTGAAATCAGCAGGTACGATGTTGTGTGTATCATGGAGACGTAGCTGCAGGAAGATCAAAACAGTAAACTAAATTTCAAATGGATACACATCCTATTGAAAGAACAGAGATGGGCGGAAGGGGCTGGGCCATATGAACAGGTCAGAGGCTAGGAATCAAGCAGGGACTAACTCACCTCCTGTCTCCTAAATGCCTGATCACCACTATCAAGTCTCAAGTAGGAGTGTGATGGAATACTCCCCACTTGCTTGGATGGGTGCAGCTCCAACAACACTCAAGAAGATTAACACAAGCAGCCAGCTTGATTGAAATCACATGCCCTACCTTCAGCATTCACTTCCTTTAACACCAATGTACAGGTCACTATAACAGCATCTTTCAAACCTTCGATCTCTACCACCTTGAAGGACGAGGACAAGAGATGCACGGGAATACAACCTCCAACTGCAAGTTCCTCTACAAACCATATACCATCTTGATTTGAGAATATATCAGCATTCCTTCACCATCACTGATCCAAAAATCCTTTCTCCGTTCCTAACAGCTCTGTGGGAGTACCTACACCCAAAGGACCGCAGCAATTCAATAAGCTATCTCACCATCACCCTCTCTAAGGCAATTAATGATAGGTACTAAACACTGGCCTAGCCTGCAATATCCACAACCGTGATCAAATGTGTTTACAAACAGGTATGCCTACTTCTTACAATCTCAAAGGGTGCTTTACCTCAGCTTATCCTTTGGGACATCTACCTCTGGGAATTGCATGCTGTAAAACCAAGGATTGCCTCCAAACCTATTCTCATAGATGCAGAAAATGCTGGGTTTGGATTGGGGCTTGGGATTCCTAGCTTCGTCCAGCTTTGTGGCTGCAATGTTGATGCTCTCAGTCATGGTGAAAATCTGGGCCATGACCCCAAGAGGCCTTGAGCATGGGCGTTTAAGGAATTCTTTGGTGGTGGGAGTCAGGCATAATTTCCTGCCTAAATGCTTTAAACCACCAAGCACTTGCTTCTACACAGATTTTTAAATAAATTTCACCGGCTGCAGGCTTTATAAATCATCCCAACAAAATCATGTTTCAATTATTAAGTTCCAGTCTATCACTGAATGAAGGGTTGGCAGAGGCAAGAGCAGTGAGTGTGCTGGATTAGGGGATTCCACAATCCACTATGAAGAGTTACACCATAGTACCATCACTGATGATTCTGGTGGAATCTAAAGATACATAGTTAGTCAGTCTGGGCCAGTACCAGATAAAAAGGGAACCAATACAAGGAAGCAATCACTTAGTCCTCCCAGCATACTTGTCACAGGCATTACATACATTGACAGATCTATCCACACAGTCTTCCTGAGGACAAATCTGCTTCTGCATCATAACAACATCTTCTGTTAATCAGTGGGTCATTCCTCTCAGGTCAACGCAGACATAATACAATCATTTCAGGAAGCAGGTCAGGACCAGGTACTTTGTAATGAGTAGTTTAATTTCTCACCCTTCAATGCCTCTCCACAATAAATTTGCTCTGTTGAGTGAAACTACAATATAATTCAGAAAGCCAATCACTATCCATGTCACAGTAGTTTGTTCCAGTCACTGGAGTTAACAGCCAACTCTCCACCACAGATGCACTGTGGATGCAGTACACACTACCCACAGGGTGCAGTACAGACCGCCATTAGTCTAGTAATTCAAAACCCAGGCTAATGCTGTGGACACACGTGTTCAAATCCCCCATGGCAGATGGTGAAATTTGAATTCTGCAAAAATTTGAATTAAAATGGTAGCCCAACAGTGACCATGTAAGCATTGTTGTAAAAACCTATCTGATTTGCTAATTTTCTTTAGGGAAGGAAATCTGCCATCCTTATCTGGTCTGACCTACATGTGACTCCAGACCACAAAACAATATGACTGTCTCATGAATATCCTCTGGACAATTAGAAATGGGCAATAAATGCTGACTAAGCCAGCAATGCCCACATCCCATCAACAAGTAAAATTACTTTTCCCGCATCTTCTAACCCTGTGATTTCTACTAACTAGAAACAAAGGAGAAGAAATATTGCATAAAAACTAACACTTCTAAGTTTATTTCTCAGTCAAACACTCACTGTTTTACATTTCTGCTGAGTCCCTTGCCCAAAATGACTGTGCTACTTTTACAGGTTATACCTAAATCTTTGACAGTGGATACACCAACATTTCTGGAAGTTTCATTCATGTGTATAGATGTACTGCTGTGTAAAACTGCCCCAATGTCACATTGAGTATCCTCCGCTGAGCCAAGGGAAATTCAAAATGAGATCAAAAAATTTTGCATGAGCTGGTACTCAAAGCAATGGGGCTCAGATATTAAGGTAGCTGGTCTTCAACATAGAATGTTGTCAACAGCATGGCTGAACAGGCTGAGTTTACAATGAAGGGTGCTTCTTATCCATTTTGTACCTCACCCCCAACCTTCACCTGAGGTGAGGTGACCCTCAGGTTAAATCACCACTACCAGCCATTTCTCTCTACTGAGGGAATAGAGCTATGCCGACTTTACTTAACAAAGGTGTTTTACTTTGGAATCTGGAGCCCAAGAAGTTTTTAGCAGTGACTGCCTGCCTTGTGAGTTTTGGAACAGAGTATTTTGCGGAACTGACTTTGCTTCTGACAGCATGAGAGCCTGCGAAGCAACTGGAGTTACATTTATGGGGTTCCCAATATGTATTTCGGTATTTTAAGAAGACTAGCAGCATCTCTAAATGTAGGCAAGAAAGTGAACAGCTTTTGAGGCAGATGTACCCTACAAGGTGTAAGCCTTCCCTCAAAGAATATATAAGCCACATAAATCTTATGAAGACTTTAATGTGGAGCTCTATGTAAGAAGAATGAAGATAGCCAAAGAGGTAATAGAAAACCTACAGCCAAGATCATCTGTTCTGACATCTGTGAATGTGGCAGTAAAAGTTATCCTGGCACTCAACTTTTATAACACAGAATCATTTCAAACAGCTAGCTACAGGGGCTCTGTGTGATATCACCCAGGTGTCACCTAGGCGTACACATCTGTCAGACCAATAATACCATTCTTTTGAGAATGAGGAGCTCATTCAGTTTGGCAGGAGAGTCTGGCATCTGTGTGATACAGTCATTTACCTCCATCATGTTGTTGGATTCAGTTCTCCCTGACCTCTTAAGGAGGATTTGAAGGTAATGAGCTGCCTCGGTGGGGACAAAGTGTACCGCCTGGATCATTACCCCTCTGTGAGCCATAACAACAGCAGCCGAGAATGCTGTAACAAAGCAATTACTTCTATATGCTTGAATTGGGAAAGCTTTAAAGAAGTCTACAGAGAAAATTTCACTATCTGAATATATTTACATTTTCAGAAGTCACACAACACCAAGTTATAGCCCAACAGGTTTATTTGAAATCACAAGCTTTCAGAGACTTGTTCCTTCATCAGGTGAAGTGACTTCTGACTTTATCCACCCCAGTCCAACACTGGCACCGCTACATCATTTTATTTACATTCTTCAATGTGTTCCTGACCATGAATTCCATTCTTGTTACAATTTCTGTAACTCTACTGTCCATAAAGACTTGGACATAGGGTTTCTGGAAATGTGGCCCCAGCTTCTCTGAAAAGAAGGAAACATACGGTAAATTGACATTTGGAGGGTTTCTCAATAACAAGAGTGCATGAGGCTTTAAAAGACAAATAATTACTCTTTAACAGCAAAGTTTCATTCGTTCCCTTGGGGGATGGATGGATGGTTGGAGGATTGGAGGATTGGAGGGCAGTAACAGGAATGGTAGGGGCAGTAACATAGTGGACAGACAGATTGAGATGGCTGTCTAAAACAATCCTGCCACTAGGTGGTTTCCCAACAATGGGCTGCTAGGCAGGCAAGAGGACTTTCCAATAAAACAGGTAACAGTTTCTCCTATTCAAAGGCTCCATTAATGCCCACTTTGGGGAGCCACTGGTATTTTGCCGGTGGAATGGCAGGTGACGCCAAGGCATGGGGAAGTGGATAGTTTAACAGAAATGACTGACTGACATCATCGCCTCCTCCCATTCCTCGTGCAGAACAAGCAGCTGGTCACCTGGCTTGGTGCCCATGACCAAACACTTTTTTTCTGCCAGTGACTTCTATTAGATATCCAAATACACATTCTTGTTGGCTGAAATGTTTGTTGTAAACGGTAATGATGCCGAAAGAATTAATGCTGATGTAGCATTAAGCTCCACCCAATCTTTTGAAGTCACACCGTCTTCGAGTGGAGAATTGAACAATCTTGTATGTGGGCCTGCTGGTTACAGATGTGACTTACCTGGCTCCTGATAGTTGTAATTATGCATAGGCTGTTCTTGCTAATTGTACCCATTGCTTTTGAACAACGAACTCTCACTTGTTGGGCCAAACAAATGCCTCTCCTTGTTAAAACTCTATAACGGCCTATACTCTGCTAGTGCTAAGGCTGGCCTTTAGAAGATTGTTGGCAGTGAAGCATCCCAACTACAAGAGATCAATAGTCAGTAACTAAAAGATACAACACGATGAACAGCAATGAAAATGACCACTTTAAAAAGACACAAACAGGTAGTGGCTGAATTGCAAACAAAAACAGAAATTTCAAAGAGAAATCTGGGATAACGTTTCAGGTTCGATGACATTTCCTCAGATCACAAAATGTTAACTCTGATTTCTCTTCATAGATGCTGCCAGACCTGCTGAGCTTTTCCAGCAACTTCTGTTTTTGTTTCTGATTTACAGCATCCGCAGTTCTTTCAGTCTTCATTTAGCTGAATTGCAAAAGCTGACAGCAACAGTTGTGGGAGTAGGGGCAGAATGAAAATAGCCCTTCTAAAGAAGACTTTCATCCAATTTTCTATTAAAATTATTGATTATCTTTACT
This sequence comes from Ginglymostoma cirratum, assembly GCA_024137785.1. Classification (NCBI taxonomy): domain Eukaryota; kingdom Metazoa; phylum Chordata; class Chondrichthyes; order Orectolobiformes; family Ginglymostomatidae; genus Ginglymostoma; species Ginglymostoma cirratum. The sequence goes on along the minus strand of JAHRHZ010000013.1, from coordinate 10,870,070 downwards.
TCTATCATCGACATAGGCAAGGAACTCTATGTCATTCTGCTCACTGTGTAAAAAGCTTATTCTAACCCCTGCGCCTTTTTCCCAATACCATAAATATGTATTCCCTTGTTCATCAGTTAACGGAATCAGCTTTTCTTTGTCTACCTCATATATAGCTGCCAAAATCTCACACTGTTCTATCAAATCGCATCTCTACTTTATTTGTGTCAAAGAAAACAACCAACCGTCTTCAACCTAACTTGGTATTTGCTCACGCCTCGAGCTATCCTCGTAAATTTCCTCTGCTTTCTCACAAAGACCTTAACATCTGTTCAAAAACATGGCAACCAGAACCGGACGGTACTCCTGTGTCCTAACCAAAGCTGTATAAAAGGTTTAACATTACTACATTGCTCTTGAACTCAAATCTTTTATTTAAGAGGCCCAAAATGCCATATGTTTTGCTAACCCCTCTTCCAATGTGTCCCACAACCTCCAAAGATCAATGCACATGAACACCCTTTTCTCCCCCAAGGTCTCATTCCTCTTAGCTAAAAAGACCTATAGCATACTTCATATTGGTAAACTTTGATTAGTAGAGCCAAAAATTGATGAAAAATGTATTTTCTATCATTTCAACAAAATCATTTTTGTTTTAATGCTTTTATGATGTTGGTCAGAATGCTACCTAATACGCTATTTTGAATGTGAATGAAGCACAAAACGATAGCTTCTGTGATATAACAATGTATGTGAGACACTGAACCTCAGTACCAGACTGAAAAGCGAATAACATCAACTTTAGTGCCATAGAAAAAAGAGACAAATTTCTCTGGAAGGGGGCATCATTTATATGCAATGTACGAGCCAGAATTGGGCTTTAATCATGTAAGTGCTGAATATATAACAGAAGTAGAAGGACACAGTCCTTGGAAATATGTAGAACCATATGTATAGCGAGTGCTCATTCCAGTCACTCAGTCCTGATCTGTTGAAGTATCTGAGATCAGAAAAAGATAGCCTCATTTGGATTTTGGGCATGAGTACCCACATCACGAAGGACAACAGCCAGGATAGTTGAGTGAGTACTGTGGCACTAAGCAGCCAGGCATAGACTCACCCCTCGTCTATCGAGATAGGCCTATTTCCAGGATCTGGGTTGCACTTCTGGCAGACGTATGCCAGATCTGGAAGGGGAGCAGTGGATCTAGAACCTTATAATTTATATATCACAGTTGGACAGGATTTATTTCTCGCAAAGGAGCCAAGTCACAGATGAATTATAGGTTGTCCAGGAGTGGCATATCCAACCCATCCACAGTGCTTCCTCATCCATTCTGTTTATATCACATATTTTAAAAACTGGTTATAATGTTTCATTGAAAATGCTGCTTTGATTGAAATAAGTTAACTTGCAAACGCTATAGCTGCATGGATTATGATTTGATTCTAAAGCTATCATTGTGATTATGATCCAGCATTCAGGAAAGGTTATATTTCATTGTGATTGTATTTCTCGGTTTCATATGATAAATACAGCACCATAAAGCAATTAAGAGCAAATAAGAATTTAATTTGTTACGAGAATAAAACTGTATTCATAAAAAGACAGCAATGAAGAATGAAATAATAACATTTGATTAATTAAATCCTTACTTAGTCTCAGATTCTTTAGTATATCCCCTTTGGACCCTTTGATAAATGTTAATTCAAATATTGTTGTCCAGTAATGGATTAAAATTGTTTATAATATTCATACACGACTCACCAACATCTTCTTCTGATGAATTTACTATCTTTTTCCACAACTCAGAAAGGTAATTATGAATAGTGCAAAGACTGATGCAAATAATTATGGCATATTGTAAGATTCGCTTTGATTTGCACTACTGCCCTAAATGGACTGTATTAAATTCTTCATTGCTGTCATGTTGTAAGGATGTCCACAATTAAATAAAACCTTCATAACATTGTATAATAAATAAAGAGTGGTCTAATAAAGATTTAATATACCTATATTTTAGGAGATGCAAATCTCCTAACTGATGATATTTGATTTAATAAATTAAGGTTATGGAAGTTATGGTTTAACCTACTGAGAATGTAATATCTGCATTTGAGAGGTTTATAAATCATTAATCGCAACAGGGTTCTGAGAATGGTCGCTTACTTGGAATTAAAAGAAAGTAAGCTTTTTGGATAGCTATTGTAAATGTTAAGTCTATTAAAGTGCCTCATCTAGGCTGTTCCACATACTTAAAAATCCAGCCCTTTCCCTATCCTGACTAATTTAACTCTGGGCTCAGTGCTTGTGCAAATTGTGCACTGAATGTTCTATTATTCCTATTTAAGCCCAAAAAATGAACACACATTCTTTGAAACATGAGCATCATTGAAGCAAATTATTTTCACATAAAGCTAAGAGATCTTGAAGTTACTAAAATATGTCAGTGACATTTTTTTCTTCAGTAGGTTTAAATGTACTTTGATTTTGTTAAATCACCTTTTAATAGTTTCTTTTGTATTACAGTTAATACTTATGAATACATTAAGCTTAACCAGAAAAATACCCTTCATGGTAGGTATTTAAAATACTGAGTACAACCACAGAACCATAGAAATTTTCAGTATAAAAATACATATTTCAGCTCATCCTCTCTATAACTACTCTTCCCTACCAAATTTGACAACTAAATCCACCCGATTGCTGAGTATCTTCTTCTGCTTCATGAACTTAGACAATTTCCCTTAAAGGTGAATGGTCTCTGTCTCAACCACTCCCTATGGAAAATCATTCTAAACTACTGCTAACTGTCTATAGAATCTAGTATATAAGTATCTGTGATATACGGACTCCTTTTGCTTTAAAGAAAACAGTTTTGAACTTAATTTAAATTAGTGGTCACTACTTTTTGAAATATTTCTGTTTTAAACATTACATGCCAGCAATCCAACATAAGAGACATAAAGGGAAACTTAGCTGTGCAACTAAAACTGTGCACTTTTGGATGCCTCTCTATCTCTCTTCATAACAGTTTCTGGCTGATTTCTGTTTTCTGCTGTCTCCGAGGAAGATGTCCCGTGGTGATAGAGAGAAGTAGTAAATTTGAACATCCATTATTTCGCCAGGCAGGGCACACAGAGGAAATATGCTCCTTCTGTTTGCTTCTACTTATAAAATCAAAAATGAGGCAGGTCCAAAAACATAAGATTTTCATTTTAATTACAACAAGCCAATTCCATTTTCGGAAGATCCTACTCACCTTTTCAGCATTTCTTTCCATATAACTTCATCATAATTGCCTTATTTATTTTAAATATGTTACATATGATACTACACCTTTCTCACAGAGAAGCAGAACAACAGCTTTGACCTTTCAACTATCAAGAGAAGATTGATACTTCATGTCTTTGGCCAACACATTTTTTTTTAATTTCCAGAAATGCAATCCCTGTTTGTTTTGATACATTTATACCATCCACCCCAACTGTATTGTTTGGGAACTTACCTTTCTCCTTAAAATGAAAACATTTCTGCCAGACTTCTCTTTTTTTCCTAACTTACTAATTTGTTCTTATTTGTAATCCTTGTAGTTTACTTCAACGACACCACCACAACGGATAATTATGCTGCATCAATTTAGTGAATTATGTTGAAAGTATCAATTCAATCATCATGACGTCTCTACTTTTCCAAAGAAAATTTCAATTTTTTTGAATATTTCTCATACTTTAAATTCTTCATGTCTGGAATCATCTTTGCTGTTTTCCTCTGTGTTCTGCCAAAAGCAGTAATATTTTGCCTTGTGGTTAGGTGAGCAGAATTTCATTCAGTTTTCCAGACCAGCACAACTTTAAGCAATAATAAAACTTTATTTGAGTTTTATGCTTCTGTTAAAGCTTATTAGCCCATTTATTTGCAACTAGCCAGTCTGTTTCTAGTATTGATGTCCACACAATATTGTATACAAAGTAAAAGGGTGATAGTTTTGCAGAGTTTTGAGATGTTTCTCTGCTGGACCATTGTTTGGGCATTGATACATGTTTCACAGAGTAACTAGACCTTTTTCATAGCTACACAGAATTAATGGATTTGGCTTTTCAGCTATGACATTCTGTCCAGTGTCTTAATCAACTTATATTGGGCCACACCTTGACTATCCTTTCTATTTGTTCCCTTCTCAGATATTCGAAGTTGCCCTTGGCAAAAGTGAATCAATGCTTTTAGCTGGATCCAATGTCATAGTGGAACAGGTCATCCCAGCCAGAAGGAACTACAAATAACCTCAGTGACTAGAAGAAACAAAATTTCAACAGATCACACACTCCATATCGTTAACATGTCTCACCTTTCAGTTAGTATGGGTTAGAAGTTCAACATGAACCCAACAAGGTCACATTTTGTATGAAAGTAGTGTTCTACACCAAATAGACATTACTATGTGGTTGTTAGCCAGACTCTCACAAGTCCCAGACAACTTCAATGCTGACTCTGACCCAGTTCTCTTGTATATCCTGACATTGGAGGGACAGCACAGGTTACAGTTGATTGCAATGCCCTCCCTCCATGGTGTAAGGTTTAGACTCAAACACAAGGAACTAGTACTTGTATAAGATAAGCACTTGTAACATTTCTACAAAACCATTCTCATTAACAGTCAGCACCATTCTGGAGAGAAGGAAAGTAGTGGACAAAATCTGGAAAAAGTTACTGGGATATTGAAAGAGAAATAAAGTGCATCGCATAGATACTAGTGTCAATTCTGTGAAGTAAAGAGACTCCCAAAGTAACTCAATATATTAGACTGACTGTTATCAATTTCAGAGACTTTCATCAAGGATTTCTCTTAGTAATCTCTAGCGAGGTTCTGTCATGCTGTTCTCTACAGCTCACCTTTTTTAGATGTACCACACCTCGGTGGTGTCCCACTCTTGCTAAATTAGTAGTTCACAGATAGATCCTGCAAGTCACTCACACCAAAATGACGATGGAACCTTCCCATGTTGGATTGAAAGTCTACTGTGCAATAACTACACAACATGGCCTTGACAGCATGCGAAGTGGGAAAGTAAGTTGCTCTTTTTGTCTTTGGAGGGCACAGTAAAATCTTTGATTTGAGTCCCTCAAAAGGGTAACTGAGTATTCGTGTTTTCACTGGTTATATAATGCCACCTATCTGACTTGAATTTTCAAACCATTAGTGAGTCACTCATTTTCCTAGAATACAGAATAAAAGTTATTTCCTCAAGCAAGTATTATATTGTGTGCATTAATTGCCTCCTTGTCATGACAGCTAAACAAGTTTCTTGAGAACAAGAACTTAAAAGTCGAATCCTCATCTGCCAACCACATTCCATTGCAAGTTCTAGAAGACAGTACTTCACAGCTGCCAGTTTCTTGCATTGAACTGTATGTTTGCAAGCACATGATCCTGGAGATGGAGGTACCCTTTTGTTTTGGAAGTGGGGGGAAGGTGGGGGCTTTCCTGGTGACCTGCTGGCAGAATTCTAGACCTAATGTAACTCTGCAAATTTTGAAGCATACGGTAGAATAAGTGCTCATACCTCAGAACTCTTTATCCAACCTGGCCACCAACTCAATGACAGGGATCGCTGCAGAAACTCAACAGAAAGGTCACTGGATTTGAAATGTTAACTCCATTTCTTCCCACAGATGCTGCCAGACATGCTGAACTTCTCCAGCAAATTTTTTCTTTTATTTCAAATATGCAGAATCTGCAATTTTTTGTTTTATTTTAGTGGCTATTACCTCTTTAGGTAGTCCCCATGTCACACCGTGCGCGGGCAATAATATTAGGCTTCATGTTTATGGATGTGAAGGCCCGGAGCTGTTTCAATAAAACTTTGTATCTGGCCCACACACTACCTGCTCACATGGAGATTGCAGCAGCTGGAGTGATTATGGCATTAGTGCAAATCAAAGACAACACAGAAGGAGACAGAGATTAGAATATCGTCAGCAAGAACTGCAACCTCCATCCTCTGCCATACAGCCTTCGGAGGGAGAGGCCAATTTCTTCAGTTGTCTGAAAGACAATGCAGGCTCTGATGTCCTGCCCCATTCCCCTGAATTGTGCCATCTGCTGGAGGAAGGGCTGAGCGGTAATCTTATCTCAGTCGCAATCAGTCACAGCTTCACTGAAGTTTTATACCAGTGGCTTGTTTCAGGGAGCAAATGGTAATTCCTGTGGGCATCTTTCAATTGTTGGTGCACAAATACATCCAGAATATTACTCTTGGGATAGTCAGAACTGCAGATGCTGGAGTCAGAGATAACACAATATTACTATTGCCATTTTCTCCACAGCATCTTTCCCCTGTGATGAAAAGAGACAAGCAGCTTCGGCACTGGTGTTCTCTACCACCAGTGCGCACCCCCCAACCCCCAACACCCACACCACCCCCAACCCCCACCCACCCAAGTATAGTCAACTGCACTCACATTACTTTGAGAGCACCCTACCACCAAGCTGCAGAGTTTGTCAATAGATGAGGCTTCCCCTCAGTACATGTTCAAATTATCTGTGACCATTGATGACAGATTTGAGAGATCTGCACCAGATACTGTGGACCTGTCATGGCTCTTATTTACTAGAGTACTCCTGGGCTCCTGCATCCTTCCAAATTGCTTTGCCCAGACAGCAATGGCTCCTGGAAGACAAATGGTATCCCCAAACAAACATGGCTCACAGCATATTTACGAAACCTTCAGATTGAAGTAGAATGAAATACCACAGGATCCATGCTTCAGCTAGAGCCATTGTGGAGCAGATTATGGGCCTGCGGATGAGGTTTTAATGCTTTGACTGCTCTGGCAGGGTCTTGAATTCTAGCCCAGAAATGGTGTCTCACACTATTTGTCACGTGGTGCCACTCACAAGTGACTGAAAAAGAGGGATGTCCTGGATATGGGTAAAATGGGGGATTAACAGCAATCTTCTGAGAATGGAGATGAGATTGTGAACCATTCAAAAGGAAGACCATCCAAAACAATATGACAGTAATGCATTAGAGGGACCAGAAAGAATCTTATTGCAATCTGGTTCCAAGATGAATGAGGTGGGTTTGATCTTTGTTTAATTGTTTGTGGTTGTGTTACTGGTCTAGTAAGTAATCCATGCTTAGTGCGAGGGACTTGTGGATCGTGTTATTTTTGTGGACCTTGTTATTTCTGCAATCCTTTTTGTGTTGCTGAATATTATTATGAGTGACTGTGTACATGTTATCATTAGTGATCCCACATCAAATAATCAAACATAAATTGCCCTGCATTACTATTAGGGAAAACGTAGTGATCAATGAGAGGGTGTGTTACATGGTGCTAAGGATAGGTAGCAATAGGATGTAATATCTGAGTGTTGCCTCCTGATAGCCAGCAGGTTGAGACAAATCCTGAGGAATCTCCTTTTGACCCTTCCATCATTGTAACTCTTCAATGATTCAGTGTGCACATTGACTGTTAGGTTGCTCTAAATGATTGAGCGTCCTGCAGGACTTTGTTCAGTTTGCAAGAAGCAGCATTTTGTGCACCTTTTCTAGGAAGACCATGACACTATGAGGGAGACAGGACACACGAACTACCTATTGTACCTCTCTCAGCCTTAAATAGCAATCCCTTGAAAAGCTGATACATAGAATGAACCTTTCACTGTAGAGATGTGTGGAACGTTAATTATTCTGTTGTCTCACTCAAATGGTGGGTGTTTGTGTGGAATGCTGTGTGCAGGCCAGGCCCTAGTACATTTAGCCTCAGGATTGTACTGGTTAAAGTGCAATACCTTGGCTGTAGTCCTGAACATCATTGTACAGGATCCCCAATGTCTGATTCTAGTCAAGGAGTCTGCTGTTGAGAGGGATGAGCAATATTCTAGGTTCTCTACAGTGTGGAAGCAGGCTATTCGGCCCATCAATTCTCTGAAGAGCATCCCCGCTATCCCTGTAACCCCACATTTTCTCTATGGCTAATGCACTTAGCCTGCACATTCCCAGACACTATGGTGTAATTTAGCATGGCCAATCCATCTAATCTACACATCTTTGGACAGTGGGAGGAAACCCAGAGCACCTGGAGGTAACCTACGCAGACACGGGGTGAATGTGCAAATTCCGCACAGACAGTCCCCCAAGGCTGGAATCAAACCTGGGTCCCTGGTGCTGTGAGGTAGCAGTGCTAACCACTGAGCCACTGCCTCACCCTACTTGGACATTACAACTTCCTTCATCGTTGGGATATCTGAAGACGCTTCTCATCTCTCACGTCAGAATGATTTAGTTTGAAAGTGAAAATTAGCGGATATTTTAACAATTCAAGTGACAAGTTACGAACAAAGTTGATAGGATATTTACAATTATGTGTCACCCATGCCACCTTTGTGTCCTCAATAACTTTTCTTCATCCTCTGCCTCCCTCTAAATCCAAATGCAGGCTCGATTTCCACAACTGGTGTGGTGGGATCCTGTGTTGTGCTTGGCTTTGTTGACATGTAAGCCTCGGGTAGCTTCCTCGGTGCCTTTGGAACTAGAGGGCACATGCCTTCTGGAAGTGTCTGCCCAGATCCAGACTCATTTCTGTCAGTGTGTACTGCTGCAGCAGTTGGGAATCACAGGCAGGGAGAGACGAAGGAGCCAGGCACCTGTGGACTGCCAGAGAGGAAACTTCGGGGGATCTTGTATGTGGCGTCTCTACTTTAGCAGTGTCTATTGGCAGCACTATCTCCCTTAGAACAAGAAGCACTGGAAGTGAGCTTGAGGTTCTTCATCCTCCTCTCACCATTGTTAAGAAGGGGACATCAAGCCCCTCTGATAATTAAAATGGAAATACAAGCCCCCAATCTGTTCTGGCCAAGTAGAGGTCCTCTTCTAATAACTAAACCCGAAATGCCCAGAGAAGCTCGCCTCACCTTGCCTAATCTGTTAAAAAGGAATGGTTAAATGAAGGAAAATTTGCTTTATAAGCAAAAAGAAACAATTTATTTACTTAACCCTAACAGTGGACAAATTAACAGAAGTACTAACAAATTGAACAATTCGTCCATAACTACTAACTATTCCCTAACTGAACAAAAATCTACTGGTATGCTGTTCCAATAAACACTTACATAAACCCAAGTAATAAGAAAACAAAATTAAAACGTAGATTCTCAACGTTCATACAGGGTGTGCCTTCTGGAATGTTCTGCCTTCTCCACTGTCTCTCCAGTCATAAACGTCTTTCTTCCGCTAATCCTTTTGTCAGGGATGTTTTCTCTGTGAATTATTCTGTGAGGACTTTTAGGTAGAAATGCCATGGTCCTTTTATGAATAGATGGTGCTTTCTCAGAGAGCTTAGAGATTTCTGTGAGAGCCAGATATTTACTCTTCAGATGGCTGTTCGCTGTCACGCCAATTTTCAAAAACCCTCTTTTTATATACCCCAATGACCTGTCAATTTTCTTACAATAGGAATTGTCTGAGGTTGTCAAGACCATCAGATTTAAATTCAATTGGTTTTCATCTCTAAGTGCTTGGTTTAAATTAATTTGCTGATCTTCAAGCTAGTTACCAAAACATCAAAACAAACCGAAGGTTTCCAATCACATAGCCAACTGATAAATGTTTCAATTTCAGAACTGTCTAAACCTATTCAGCTGCTTAAAAACACATTTTCACTGAAATCTCCAAGCTTAGAAAAGCACATCACCTCTTAAAGGGACTATGCACTCTTTACCCTTATCATTTTTACAAACAAATTCTAAGTTCCTGCCTTCTAACTCACAATTACTCTATACATCTTGCAGCCATGCTGAGCAACCATGGCTAAAGCAGCTGTGTACACATATACAGCAGGATATAGAGGCACAACCTCACCTCATGGCCATTCAACTTCCTAGATTCCTAAATTAGCCAAACAAGCTAGACATCAAGAAAATGTGACATGGAAGCCAGAATGGGTACCAGGCAGATTCAGCTCATTGCTTGTTCCAAAGTGCCAATGCTTGCTATCCAATATCTCAGGACATATGCCATGGGCACTGGACATATGCACCCCACATCCATGGACACTAGCATCTCTCATGTGCCAGCCTCTTAAGTACCATCATGACATGTCCCTGATCTATGTAAAGGACATCTTTGCACTTCATTGTTGCACCTTGGGCTGTACCAGCAAGTTTCATTGTAGCACTGCAGCATGGCCACAGTACCCTCAGGGACACAGGCCCAGCTCATGGACTACACCTGGCTGCATCACAGGGCACTCCACTCACTGTAAAAGTACTCACTCACTCTGAGCCAACATGGATACTCACAGCATCCCTGCATTGGATTGTTTTGCATTGATTTTGCTTTTCACTTTGCCCCCGCTGCCAGAGGTACCAGGCTCTTATTACTTCTGTCTTGCCTTGCTGTTTAATGCAGACACAAAGCCAGGAAGCTTGTCCTGGGTATCAGCAGACCTTAGTCAAGTCAAGCCTTTGGTCAGGGGATCCTGGCTTGACTAGTCAAGGGCAGCCTCCAATATCAGTCCAGGGGCTTAGACATAACCAGTCAGCCACTCAGTACTGTCTGAGTTAGGATGCAGTCCACAAAGAGAGGGTGAGGAGCTGAATGTCAGGCAGACCACCACCTACCTTGCCTCTTTCTGCCCTATTGGGGGCTGTTTAACTCGTGGAATGAGAGCCAAACAACTGTTAAGGGTCGTGCCACTGTTACTTTGATGCCAGTGAGGAGCTGTCGCAAAGTCAGTGGGCAGCACAGACGGTGTGCAGGGTTAGTTGTGCCACGGATTAGAGAGGGTGAAGACAAGTGGGAAAAGTGTTGCAGGCAATAGTGACAGTGGTAGAACATGAGTTGTCATTGATCTCCTTCCAATTTTACTGTTCATTCTTCGAGATGGCAGAGACTGCTCTACCCTGGGTGGCAACCTCAGGCCAGGCTGGCAGGTTGATATCATTCTAAAATTCAGTTGGATGTATAGAAGAAGCTTTAACACAGCTACTTGTTAAACTGATTCTGTCTATGCATATTTCATACTTGGTAATGACATCAGATAGATTCATGTGATGACTCTCTCTCTTGCCTCTTCCCCCTAATCCTGCAGAATTGTTGCAGCTGCCTATACAGACAAACCCTTTAGAATCTATTGTAGCTGCTGAATTCAGACTTGAAGCTTTCACATTAGAAACAGGATCTCCAAGCAAGTAACATCTCTGCAACAATCTTAGAGTTTACTTTCACATTTACAAGTATCTTTAATCTTTACCTGCTTTAATCACTGTATTTTTATTACCTATGAACATTATTACTTACCTAATTAAAATAGTAATTTAGCAATGATGTTGTGCTGTGGCTCAGATATTTGATGTACCTTAAAGGGACATGCTCATGATAACATCACCTTACCATGGTATGTGGCCTAATAGTATAAAGCTCGCAATCTTTGACTTACTGAACTCTGTTCTCTTTAAGAACTGAAGGATGTGTGCTGCAGTACATCTGATTTGCTTAATTCGAGCCCAGACATGTAAATGCCAGTGACTGTTGCATACACATGTAGGTACCAGGTGCTGTGATAAAAGTTCATTGAATTCTTCAGTGCTGTGACCTATGTCTCCTCTTTACGTTATGGGAGCTAACAAAAATATCACAGCCTGATAATAGCAGATCATCAATACGTGTCACCACTTCACGTCAAGGTGTCCTATCATATCAATGAACAAACCTTTCATCCTATTTAAAACATAAAACTTTGCAGCTGGTTATTTATTTAAGCTGAAACACTATAAAACTAAAAGGGAGCTACAAACAAGCTACTGTATAAAAATTTGTGGTTCACGGCTCACTGAGGACACAACTAGAGTGGTCTTGACAATGAAGTTGCATCATTTTCTTCCAAGCTGGTTACATTGCTTTGCCTAATAATTCATTGGTTGCTCCACGAACATAATGTTGTTCAAATCAATTTTTCAGCTTTTTATGGTCTTTGATTAAAAATAAACCCTCATTGCCTCTAAATTAAAAACTCTTCCACTTATCATCAAAACCATTCACAACTGCCAATTACAGAACTACATTCTCTTTTCATTATATGATTTTATTCAACAAGCAGGTTTACTGCAGGGATTTGTAACAGCTTTGCTCTTACTAATTGTGGCTAAAAATTATCAAATGTTTTATGCATTGCGCCCTTAGGTTACACAATGAACCAGAAAATTAATTAGCTTCTCAATAATGGTTCATACGTTTGACTTGGTGAATTGATCCTGTAATTTTATTTCACCTGCAACCTCACTATTTGCCTTTTGAACCTTACTGTGACAAAAGATTCTGAGCAGAGCTCCAAATAACAAAGCTGTTCCCATGATGTTTCTAATCAGCAGGTCACAAACATAACACTGTAGCGTCATGACAAAATATGTGTATAGACAGAGGATTTAAAATTATTCTCATTTAATAAAATGCATTTATTCTATGTCTTCTTCTATTAGACTAGAAAATGCCACCATTATGATTATTAGTTTGCAATGACCTACTGTCCATGGAATCCCTACGGTGTGGAAACAGGCCCTTTGGCCCATAAAGTCCACACTGACTCTCAGAGCACCCACCCAGACCCATCCCCTGTCACCCACCTAACTTACACATCCCTGGACATTATGGGGCAATTTAGCATGGCCAATCTACCTAACCTGCAGATCTTTGGACTGTGGGAGAAAACTGGAGTACTTGGAAAACCCATGCAGACACGGGGAGGAGGTGCAAACTCCACACAGACAGTCGCTTGAGGGTGGAATTGAACCCAGGCTCCTGGCACTGCAAGGCAGTACTAACCACTGAGCCACTGTGCCACCCCCTTCTGACCATATGTTACAAATTAGGCTGTTGATGAAGAAACTCAGATGACTGGACTTCGGACATTATCTTGAGGAACCCAGTGATATCCTGAGGCTGAGATGATTGATATCCAGCAACAACAACTACCTCTGCGAGGTATGTCTCCAACCAGTGGAGATGTTTCCCACTAACTCTAGTTTTGCTGTTTAATGCCAAAATTAACCAATTATTGCCCTTTTGTCAAGAGCAGTCACTTTCACCTCACCACTGGAGTTCAGCTCTTTCCTTCAGGTTTAGCCCAAGGCTCTGACTTCAGGAGTTGAGTGGCACTGGCGGAACCCAAGGTCAGGTTCAATCAGTGGGTTATTGTGGAGCAAGAGCCATTATTTAGTATCTTCCATCACTTTGTTAATGATCAAAAATAAACTGAAGGAGCAATAATTTGTCAGAATGGATACGCCCAGCTTTTGGTGCAAAGGACATACCAGGGCAATTTAATTTAATAACAAATAAAGGATTAGCAGCTGGTTTCCTATTTTACCATCAGACTTCAGTATGAATTGACAATGAGTATTTCTTCCTATTTCCATGGGAATAAAAATTGACAGGGAGGCATCTGGGCAGACAAACAGACATGGCCATACAGATCATGAGATCAAGTATCGATTGAGTGCAATTATAAATGAAAGTTATCATTCCCTTTACACAGAAAGATTTCTGTATGATTCCAAAATTGAAGTGGCATTGTAAGAAAAGCAGACAGATTTATATTAAAGAGAAAGCAATTACGAAGCAAAACTGGAAATACTATATTCCAAAAATGGAGGAAAGCACACAGACAAAACAGCCTTAAACGTTTTCCAAAAAATTCTGAGGAAGAATTAGTTATGTCTTTGAAACTTATAGACACAGAGTAGAGTGAGAATTAACTATTTAAGCAGATTTCAATCAAACTTCTTTTAATATAGAGAAATCCAGATGTAATGACACCTTTGTCTCGTCAAACAAGATTTCAGTATAAAGAAATTCTATATTGTCTGCATCCCAATATACTCTCTATTTAATGTGTACCTTTTTCATTTTCCACAGTAGTTTTATGACATTTTATGCGTAAAAAACACTCAATGTGTCAAGTACCTGGCAGTGTGTTTCTCACTGAGGCACCATGTTTGAGGGGAAACAGATGAAGCTGCCAGATCCATTTACAGGAACAAATCTTCACTCAGAATAGAAATGTCATTCACTGACACTGTCATTTCTTCGTTCCTCATAAACAAACATCACATTACCCGATTCCTATGGCAACATCTTGATTTATCTGGAGCATGGCAAAAAGCTTGGTGCACTGGCTGTGTAATCAGACACTCTGAACAATCCTCTGAAATGACATTTCACGTTAGTTCTTCTCTGTTGGCCTTCTACAAATGTTACTCTCTTTCTCCTTGTTTTCAGAAGGGCATATTTGATTGCACTAGAGGAAGCTTTTTGGTATCTTAGAGATCCAGCTGTCACATCGGTGGATAGAATTCAGCCTACTCCTCATTTTTTGTGACATTTGGCTGCATTTGCAAAGAAATAACTGTTTTCTTCACACTTTGTCAAACACGTTCCCATGGGTTTTGTTAACTTGCGTGTCTCCAGCATTGTAAGCTGACTAAAAATTACTTCATCTTCCAGATCCTTGGAGACATTCAAAGTGTTACTTCATGTTTTTTGTAAGTAACTTAATGATGTCTCAAACAAATAAAAACATGAACTCATCATGTCCAATCATTCATCATTATGTCCTATAATATTGTTTTATTATTCATCACCTTCTTTCCCACTTTGATTCTGCAATGGTTTAAATGCTACAAATACTCTATTGACTAGATGCCAATTATATTTAATAGGTCCTTCAGTTGTGAAATGTTGACAAACTATATCATATGTCTTAATCACAACTCTCAGTTGTCCAAATTAAATGAACCTTCATGTAACTTATTAATATGAGGTCTCAAATTGATCACCTCTTGTCATTATTTAATGGTAACTAGATAGATTTTGTTTTAAAAGTCCAGTAGAAAGAAAATGACAACAGATACATTTTTGTCCTGAATTTTTAAACCAACTTAAATCCTAAACATTAAGTGAAAGATTATTTCAACTTTCTGACATCTTCAGTTTAATATATATCCATATATCTGAAATATAAGTAACACAGCAAAACTTTTCTGTGTCACTTTCTAGTCACAGATAGATCACTTAAACCAAATCTATTACAGTAATGCAAAATGTAGGGTGTGATCTTCTAATATGCAGTAGACAGACGAAATGTTAGCTTCAAAAAATATGTTAGATTACCGCAGTGATTGGCAGGAAGGGGTTTACTGGAAGGGACACTAGTGGGAAACTCAATACGATATGATTTAATGAGTTTCTCTTTATGTGGTAAAAAGAAATACCCAGTGGATTTGATGCATTGTGGCAACTATACTTGTTGGCTGTTAAAGTGATAGGTAGTCATTTTTTTAAAAAAGAATATGCAGCAACAAATGTCTGGAGTGCTCTGCTGCTAATAGCATGACTCCAGCAATATGTAAGTCAATATTCAGGCCAGTTAGAATACAGCGGTTGTGTCAGGGACAAAGCACAGCATGTGACTAGTTTCAGTCTCACTGATAATGGCAGAAACGGCCAAAGTCAAAAATCAAATTGCAGATCACTATTACCATTGAATCACATAACCTTGTGATGACCTTATCTCCCTATCTCCCTCCTGACTGACTGCCAACTCCAGAGATAGGATGACAATTCAAATCAGCCGAAGTATTTTCTGACGGTCAGTATAAAAGATTTATTATATGCTGGAGCATTCAGCATTAACATTAGTCAAACGTGCCTTTGCATCTACAATGCTGGAACCAAGGTGGGACTAATTTGGAATAGAAACTGCATTTTTCAGAAGTTTTCCCTGGAACGTTTCAAAGTACATGCCCCACTACTGTGTAATTTGTTCTCTTGGAATGAACAGGCATTCACAGCGGGCTGAGAAAAGATTTACACCATATACTCAGTCACAAATTCTCAAGACAACACTCTGTTTGTCATTTTGCTGAACTCCAGTAATAACATGAAGAGTAATCCAGCAAAATGGCTCAACTAGTACCTGGCCTTGAGCACGCAGGTCCCGCCCTTGTTCAGGAATTCCAACTTGTCCTTGCAATGGATTGGAACCAAGGACAAAGAGTCTATTTGTAGAAGCTCCTTACTGTCTGATACATAAGAGAGCAGCAAAGCATTCTTTTACAAAACAACATATTTGGATTGACTGTGATACAGTATTGGCGAGGTGGTAGCGCCGTGGTAGCATCACTGGGTCAGTAATCCAGACACACCGGTAATACTCTTGGGTCAAGACAGCAAAGGCCACATCCCCTGAATGATTAAGACAGAAATTGGAAGAACCAAAACATAGACTATTTAAGTAACAGCCTAACATAGTCATATTCATGGAATCATACCTTACAGACCATGGCCCGCACACTGCTATGATAAACCCTGCATATGTCCTGTCCCACCACAGGTTGTGGCAAAGTAGTATATAGTCAGATAGAATTCCTCCTGGATTCTTCATCATTGATTCTAGAACACAAAGTCTCTATGGTGTCAGGTTAAATATGGGCAAGGAAAACTCCTGCTGATTACCATATACCATCCCTTCACAGTACTCAGGATCAGTTTTCTTTATAGAACACAACTTGGAGGAAGCACTGAAGCTGCCAATGGTGCAGAATGTACTCTGCCAGGGGGCTATTAATGGCCACCACAAACAGTGCCTCAGCAGCACCAATACTGACCATACTGGTCACACATGGCCTAAGGGACATAACTGCTAGATCTGGTCTGTGGCAGGTAAAAACATACTCGACTTCATCCTCACTAATCTGCCTGCTGCAGATACAGCTGTCCATGACAGTATCAGCTACAGTGACCACCACATAGTCCTTGTGGAGACAATGGGGACAAAGTCATGTCTTCACAGTGAGGATGTTTTGAACAGATCTTGCAATTCAAGATTGGGCATTCATAAGGTGCTGTGGGCTATTAATTAGCAGCAGCAAGATCATACTCCAACACAATCTCAAACCTCATGGCCTGGCATATCCCCCAACTCTATCATCAAGCCAGGGATCAATTTTGGTACAATGAGGAGTGCAGGAAGGCATGCCAGCAGCAGAACTAGGCATACCTAAAAGTGAGGTGCCAACCTGGTGAAGCTATAAAATAGGATTGCTTGTATGCCAAACAGCATAAGCAGCAAGTGATAAACATAACTAAGCAATTCCACGACTACTGGATCAGATTTAAGCTCTGCAGTCCAGCCATTTCCAGTCATGAATTGACAGTGGACAATTAAACAACTCACTGGAGGAGGAAGATCCACAAATATTCCTATTCTCAATTATGGGGGAGCCCCACCATCAATATAAGAGGTAAGGTTGAGGCATCTACAACAATCTTCAGCCGGAAGCGCTGAGTGATAATGATGATCCAACTTGCAGAGCTCCACAGAGTCACAATGTGATATCAAGAATTATCTGAAAGCACTGGATACTACAAATGCTATGGGTTTTGACAATATTCCACAAACAGGACTGAAGATGTATGCTCCAGAACTTGCCACACCCCTAGCCAAGCTGGTCCAGTACAATTACAACACTGGCACCTGCCTGACAATGTGGAAAATTGCCCAGGTATGTCCTGTACACAAAAAGCAGGACTAATCCAATCCATCAGGCTACTTTTGATTAGCAGTGATGGAAGATGTCAGCAACAGTACTATCAAGCAGCACCTGCTCAGTGACACACAGTTTGGGTTCCGCCAGGGCCACTTGGCTCCTGACCTCATTGCAGCCTTGGTTTGAACATGGGCAATGGAGCTGAATTCCAGCCGTGAGGTGAAAGCAACTGCACTTGATATCAAGGCCATATTTGAACCATTGGTGGCTTCAAGGAACACTAGTAAAATTAGAGGGATATTGCTGTGCATATCCATCAGTCCCTGAAGATAGAGGAACAGGTGGATAAAGTGATGAAGAAGGCACTTGGGATACTTGCCTTTATAAGCTAAGGCATAGAGTTTATGAACAGGGAGGTTATGCCACAGTTGGTTAGACCACGGATGTGATATTGTATGCAGTTCTGGAATTCACATTATAGGAGAGATGTTAAATGCTGCCCTGTAACTAGCCCTATAAATTTAGGATTATCCAAAATTCTTCTCCCTGCATCTGTTGTACATCATAGTGGCAGGACATTTTGTTGTGGGGCAGCTCAGCGGTTCACACTGCTGCCTCACAGCATCAGGGACCCGGGTTCGATTCCACCCTCGGGCGACTGTCTGTGTGGGGTTTGCATGTTCTCCCTGTGTCTGAATGCGTTTCCTCTGGGTGCTCCAGTTTCCTCCCACAGTCCAAAGATGTGCCGGTTAGGTGGAGTGGCCATGCTGAATTGCCAGTAGTGTTCAGTGGTGCGCAAGTTAGGTGGATTAGACATGGGAAATGCAGGATTACAGGGAAAAAGTAGGGGAATGGGTCTGGATGAGATGCTTTTCAGAGGGGCGGTGTAGACCTGTTGGGCCGACTGGCCTGTTTCCACACTGTAGGGATTCTATGATATATTGCTATCCCTGCCTCCTCTCTGCGAGGAATGAGTAAATAAAGTTATTCAAAAATGGCTGCCTGCAGTGAAGCCTGTGTTAGGCTTAGTGCACTACAAAATATCATTCTTACTTGTGCCAGTTCCCATTTTCCCATCTCCCTGTGACCACATTAGCTCCTGGTTAAATTATGTCTCACTTTTAAGATTCTCAGCCTTGCTCTATAATTCATCTGTAGCTTCCGATCTCCTTCATTTCCTCAAGTCCGCAATCACCTGCACCATTCTAAATCTGAATACAGGGCCATCCTGACTGTAGTTACTCCTTTATTGGTAGTTGTGCCTTCAGCAGGAAATGTGGCCCCTGAAGACTTGTTGTTGGAGCAGTCTTCTGTGTAACATTTTCCTCCTCTCTCTCTCTACTTCCTACTTCTCCTACTTTCTCCTGTCTTCCTTTGCACTTTTCAGCCTCCTTCACCATCCCTAAAGGTATGTCCACTGTTTCTGCATCTTCTTCTGCTTTGGCGTCTTCTTCTTGTTCTTTGGCAGTCCCACTGGATTGAGAATGAGTTGCTTCCCTCGTAGCTCAATTAGTTGATAAGTTGAATATATGATTTGCAGACTCTGCCAAATACGGAGCAGAGATGGAGCTTGAAGGCTCGCTAGATGAATTGTTGGGATGTTTATGAGCTTCCTTCGAAAACTCAACTTCATCTCTAGTTTCCAACAGATTCTCTCCATTTATTTTGGTCCCCTCCAAATGTAACTTCTCTGTTTTGGTAAGTCAAAGCCAGGGACAACCATGGATTGTGGGGATGTTAGGTATCTTCATGAACGTTTAAGCATTTCCTTTGTTTTCCTGGAAGTCTCTTGCCATGACCAAGTTCCCTGTAGAGCAGTTCCTTTGAGAATCCAGTGTTAGGCCTATGAGCAACATGTCCCACCCAGCAGAGCTGGTTTGGATTGATTTGCACTGTGATACTGGGCAAGTCGGCTTGTGAGAGAATGCAGGTGTAAGACTGCTTTTCCAGCTGCCAGCTTTGGAGACATATTGTGTAAGCACCAGTGGTAGTATTTCTCCAATACTTTGAGGTGTCTGTTTCAGTTGTCCAAGTCTCTGAACTATATAGAATGTTAATGAACGATACATAGGCTTGTTATATAAAAACAAAATACTGCAGATGCTGGAAACCTGAAATAAACATAGAAAATGCTAAAGAAACCTAGCAGGAAAGGCAGCATCTGTGGAGAGAGAAACGGTTAACATTTCAAGAGAGTCACATCAGACTCAAAATATTAACTCTGTTTCTCTCTCCAAAAATGATGCCAGACCTGCCAAATTGCTCCAGCATTTTCTGCGCATGTTTTTGATTTATTATATGTTACTAAATGTCTAGATACATTACATCTGAGATACATGATTGTCTCTAGTGAGACATCAGGCTCAACTTAAGAGTAAGTGCACATTATTCTTAACTGCACTGACTTGGCACTAGAACAACAGCCACTGAACACACTGGTTAGTTCCTCCCGGAAACAGTTCTTTATATCCTGATGCGCAGAGCTCATCTCACAATGTTAGCTATCACTTTAACTTTCTCAGGCAACATCTGGCACAAGCAAAATGTTTTAGCTAATAACACAGTACAGCTGTAAGATCAGAAAATGGGGAGAGAAAAAAAGACACTGAAGTTTATCAGCAGCCTAAAGAACAAAACAACAATTAACATACACATAGGAGAAAAGTGCTGCATATAATATTTCTGGGATTCCTTACTATTTATTTGCACTATGATGTCCTCAATTCAGGCATTAGATCTGATTAACATCACAAAATAGACAAACAACGAGTATTGGGCTCTTAAACAAACATCATCGATGTTTTTAATTCTCCCTGGCATCACCCTGAATGCTTATAAAGGAGTCTGGTCCTGAATGTCAAGTGGCACACATCTGGTGAAAAACAGGCACACGTACACCATCTGCTGTTGGCCCATTTGGCATCCTATTTACATGATTTAAACAGGAGCAGTGCAATCAAACTTCTGTATTCAATACTGTTTCATGGGGCCTTACTGAAATGTGCTCATGATTTTATTACCCACAAGAAATTCAGAGATGATCAATTGTGAAAGAAAAATCTACGCATCTGGGAGCTGCAACTCTATCTGCATGTAAGATGGTACAATGTGTTTCTTCAAAATTATATATATCAAGTCATAAGCAGTTTCCATCAACCTAATAATGTCTTGTGGTAATTAAATAAACAAGGTCTGACTGTAAGTTTCTTTATTTAATTACAATTTTCCTTGTGGGCAAGAAAATTGGCAATTGTACATTCACAACAAGAGATTTATCACCTGGATGTACAGTATTTGAATTTAACCATGCTCTATTTTGTGTCAAATTATATAAACAAACTGGAGCACATTTCTATTCAGCATACAGCTCATTTAACAGCTAACCCTTTGATAATTAGACCTCCTTTGAATTTGTGTGTCATTACCTTCATAGAGTTCTGTGAGGCTAACATTTTCCTTAAAAAATGAGGAATATTGATAATAAAGTAGAATCTAATATATAAGTGAATGCTGCAACATTTTGAAATCCAAGAATTTTCTGCTGACACAGAATTCTCATTTTGCTGATTGATTTCAAATCAGGCTCAATTGGTGAACACAATATGTGATAAACATAGCTGCACAGACAATGCCAGGTTTTGGTTTGATATATATTTCTGTATCATTTTATGCAATGTTATGTTTGTTAATAAAAGTGTTGAAATTAATTGCAAATCACAATTCTTTATTTAACATATACATGGTATTCTTCAATAATGGCTCATTTTAGAATTTTGCATATCTTGACCCTATTTAGAATTATAACAATTTGTAGGATATTGTAATATGTTGTCAATGGAACAACATAAGCAATGGGCTGTGCTTTTTAACTACAAATGAATAACTAGACAGCCAGTCATTTTAGTATTGTAGTTAGAATTGAGTCTACAGCCAGATATGGTCTGATGGATAATGCGGGCTGCATTATGCTTTCATGTTTTCAAATGCTACAGATTTCCTGAAGATTTTATCTTAAAATGAGAGGATAACGAATATGTTTACTTCAACTTGGCCAAACCTCCTCACAACTTGAAAAAAAAATTAAATGCATTTTACTTTGGACAATAGAAAAGCTTCAGAAACTAAATTCCAACTGAGTCCCAAACAATCTAATGCAGCCAAGTAAGGCTAGTGCTGAACAGTAAAGGTATTATAGATCATAAAAATGTAACTCTGTGCTATTTTTATTAGTCATTTGGGTACATTAAAAAAAAGTCTGACATCTGTACATGTATTTCAGTCCATGCCAGTTATATTAATCTGGAGGGCAGCAGCTGGGGAAGAATGGGTGATGTACTTCTCTATAATTATGATGTTATTGTGAACTACTGCTCCCAAGTTTCATTTATAATGGCACACTTGTGCAACATTTAACAGTGATATGAGTTTGAAGATAGCATTCCAGCAGTTAACAGCCAACAAATTAGTTGTTTAGTTCAGTTGAGTGGTGAGAAAGGAAGAGATATGCTTTCGCTGCCAGTTTTCACATTTAATTATTGCATAATCTTGTTAAGCTTTCTTGTAAAGAATTCAAGAAAACAATCTCCAGTCTAATCAGATCAGCATGGATGAGTTGGACTGAAGGGTCTGTTTCGGTGCTGTATGACTCTATAACTCTATGCTGAGCACTTCCAGCATTTTCTGTCTTTATTTCGGATTTCCAGTATCTGCACTATTTTGCTCTTCGTCTAATTAGGATCTATAAGAATATTAAAGGTAATATTCCATGAACAAGTCGAACACAAATCTGGTTATTATGGTGCAATGCATTTCCAACTCAATTAGGTTCCATTTCAATTATAAGTGTGAGGGAAACTATTGCATTGTCCAATTAATGAGCAAATTCAGAGTAATCAGAGGGGTAGACAATCTGGACAGTGCTGAGTGCAGGCTGACAATCATCTTTGGGTCCCCTGTGATGTCAGAAGGAAAATTTAGTCCATCCACTTCACACTCAAGTTCTTTTCTGGAAACAAAACCTTGATGGCTGTCTCCAGCAATACCTTGATGGTGAGCTGGTTAGGCCACAGACTGACATAGTTACCCTGAATGTACTAGGGCTGATACCAGTTGTGTTCAGGTCTGTGCCAGCTTGGAAACAGATGTCAAACAGTGGGTGCCAAATTATGATGTACAAAGAGGTTAACGCCTGTTTCTGACAGGAGAACCTTTACAAATATGATAGCCACAGGCTACATACATCTTTGAAATGGATGTGGCATAAAGGAATCTTTGGGCTTTGTTATCACTAACCTTGATGCAGTTATGCAGGAATGTTAGCTTTGTTTTAATCAGTTAGCTTGACTAATTATCAGTCATCTAATAATACAACGTTTAATAACAATTATATTGATTTCTTATCGTATTCCTCACAGTTAGAAGTCTAAACTATATCATCCTTCTTTCTGAAATCTGTTAACTAAATTTTCCTAGTCCTGTGAGATACCTGTCCTTTGGGCAATTTCCCAGTATGTTTCAGCCACTGACCTAATCTTGCCTCAGGTGGAGTCCTGGCAACATGGGGCTTATTAACATCAAATAAGGTCCCATTGGGTCAAATTAGTTATGCCACTGGAATTTTCCCAGTGACAGATATGCTGTGAGTTCTCCTTTAAATTGAAACTGCAGCCTTGGCTGTAGACCATACTGTGGAGTCTGGAGTCACATGTAGGCCAGATCAGATAAGGACAACAGATTCCCATCCCTGAAGGACATTAGTGAACCTGCTTCCAACTGACAGCCTGGCAGTTGTGGCCACAATCCCTTTTAAGAAATGTGGAGGTTTTCAGGATGTTCCTTGATCATGCAATACCCTAACGTCCCCAGCTACACGGCAGCACCCACCTCTCCTACAGGGCTTGCCAGCTGTCTTCAGCTTCAATGTGCAGCCTGTCCACTGTCCCGAATTGGACAAGGTTCCTGAGACAGCCTGTTCTTTGGTGCTTCTAGAAAGACTATGCACATGATTGGAACTTGAACACCCCTGGAAATGAGACTCTCATGGGGATCAATCTGGGAAGCAACAGGTTGTTAGAGTTTTACATATATCTAGAGGCTTGGTTAACCTCAGAGGAGAGAAGCTAAAGTACCTGCACCACATAATCACATGGCAAGAAAAATATTACTGATAATATGACGACCATGACCAATGAGATGTCTGGAAATTGTGTGATCCCAGCTGACAGTATCACTGGAAAATCCAGATCCCTGTGAGAATCTTTCAACTCTGAATCTATTTTCTTGGGAACAGCGAGGCGCAGTGTCAATGCAAGCTGTTTACATTCTAGGGCACTGTGACAGAACTGTACCAGATGCTGGAGTGGTACCTGAGGGCTGCGGGAGTGGGGAACATCTTCTCCTGGTGCCACTAAGGATGACAGCTGCTATTAAAATTCTGTGAGAGTGGATCCTTCCAGGGAGCAAGGGGTGATCTGTGTGGGATGTCTTGGTTGTGCTCTGACAATTGCATCAGGGCAGTGACCAATGCCATCAATGTAAGATCACACTGATTAGGATCATGGTGGAACAGACAATAGGGAAGATGTACTTCCTCTGCTGGACCAGTTGGGAATGAAGGGGAGGTTCCTCCAGTATATTCCAGACAGAGTGTGCCACATCATCCCAGCCTACTGAGTTCTGCACAGTGGGAACAGACAATGAGCGATGTGCTAGATGACAGTAGTGGAGTGAGGACAGGTCAGGCTTCACACATAGGCAAAACCCAAACCAAGTAGAGTTATCTGAATTAGTGCTGAGTTCAAGCAGACCCATTTTTGCTGGATTGAAGTTAATTTTCTGCAGTGAGTTCCTCATGAGTTTTAGGAGTACGTGTTAATGGTTGTTAAAGGAGCAAAGGTCTCTGGAACTATCAGTGTCAAATTATTAAAATCTCCTACCCTTTAAATTCTGAAGGAAAAAAACATGCTTTTGAAAAAAAGTCACTGTTTGCAATTTTAATAGGTATTTATTGACATTAACCTGAGGTTCATCATAACATTACAACTGACTATTATTATCACAATGAGACGCTGTAAGTTCACAGCATGATTGACAGTTCCAGGAAGTTATTAAGGGTTTAGCCTTTCTTTGATGTGGTACTTTAAACACAATGGGTTTTTTTGGATTAAATACTGGAGGGGATTTAAAGTGTGTTTTTTTTTATCAATGAGCTTTTTTTTGTTATTTCAGCATGGGTTCTGAGGTATGCCCATTGTAAATATTGGATGAATTAGCGTAGAGGACGTAAAGACGAAGGGTGTAGGTACAACAATATAGGCAGACATTGTGGGAATGAGGGATAACTAATCTTGGTTAAAGGAGAATATTCTGGCATGAATGGAATGAAACATCACGGCTAGGGTAGGGAAAGGTTCATGGACTGGCCTGAAGGATATGACAGGACAATAGGGCATCTAGAGGGGCATGAATTGACATGGAGGGAAATTGTCATGGAAACCCATTTTGTTCACTAACATCCATTGGGAAGGAAATCTGTCATCCTTACCTGGTCAGGCCTACATATGACTCCAGGCTCTCAAATATGTGGTCGACTCTTAATTGCTCTCTAAAATGAACCCAGCAAGTCAGTCAGTTAAAATGGCAATAAGGAATAGGCAATAGGTGCTGGCCCAGCCAGTAATGTTCATATCCAATTCATAAAGAGTTGAGATAAAGGGTTGGGAAGGGATGTGAGATTTGAGATTTGCAGGGTCTAATTTTCAACTCACAATTTGAGTGATGTTCCATCAAACCTAGGCAGGCCTAGCTCCACCTTCCTGCTTTGTTACCAAGTAAAGCACTTAGCGGTCCTTAATGACCACTCAAGAGTCTCATGCACATTGAGCTGTAACTACTTCAGATCCAAGCTGAATAAAAATGACTTAGTCAGAATACAGGAAGATCGCTTGTCTCTTGCTGCCTCAAGGTCAAGTGTGGATGAGGGGAGATTGACCTGACTAATATTTTCCTATATATATTCTAGGTTTAATGAAGGAAAACTCTTTTGTTGTGGTCTATGAAATATCCTCCAAGAAAAATGTTATTCGTGAGGTCTTCTCATTTTACTTCAGTGCAGTATATCTCCTTAGATATTGGATGACATTCTATATCATTGCTGGTGCTTTCCTTCTCACTGTTATTAATCTTTATTCCCTTACACGCACAAAGCTTTGATTCTTCTTTAGAACTAGTTATTATGATTGAGAAACTATGTACCTCAGACAGAAGAATTTGGATTTATGAACATATTTTCTGAGAAAGGAACTATTTTGATTATAGATTATACAACTGCTGCTCCCAATCTAATACTCCAGGCTTCTACACTGCAGTTAATGTTCGTTGAGAAATTGCTTCCAACTAATTTAAATGAACATAAAGTCAGCCTAAAGACCTTTGATAAACCAAGTAACGCTCCCTGTGTGTGCTATTTCACACAAGAAAAGGCCTAATAATACATTTTTTAAAACATAGAATCAAGGCACTTAAGTAGGCCATTCAACCCATCAAGCCTGTTCCACCCTTCGATAAAATCATGGCTGATCTTCAATAATGATAATGTCAGAATATGTTGGTTAAGGTGGCCAATACATACTTGTGCAGGTTTGCAGTCAGCAGTGGAGGTACAGAACATTTGTTCGTCACCAAGAAATCTGCCTATGTCTTTGTGGGATCTGCTTTTACTCAGTGACAGTGAATTGATACTGATTCCATTCCAAATCAGACTAGTGATCAGGGAAGCAGCGAGAAAACTGAACAACTAATTAGACTGAAGTACCTTCACAGTGAGTAAAAAGAAGGGAATAAAATTTATATTTAAATAATTGCACAGGAAATGAAATGGAGGTTGGTATATTCACATGGGATTAAGGGAGAAAACTGAATGAAAATAAAACAGCCTGCACATCTGCCAATGTGGTATACTGCATCCGCTGTACCCGTCGTGGCTTCCTCTACATCGGGGAAACCAAGCGGAGGCTTGAGGACCGCTTTGCAGAACACCTGCGCTCAGTTCGCAACAAACAACTGCACCTCCCAGTCGCGAACCATTTCAACTCCCCCTCCCATTCCTCAGATGACATGTCCATCCTTGGCCTCCTGCAATGCCACAGTGATGCCACCCGAAGGCTGCAGGAACAGCAAATCATATTCAGCCTGGGAACCCTGCAGCCCAATGGTATCAATGTGGATTTCACAAGCTTCAAAATTTCCCCTCCCCCAACAACATCCCAAAACCAGCCCAGCTCATCTCCACCTCCCTAACCTTTTTTCCCTCTCACCTATCCCCTCCTCCCACCTCAAGCCACACCCCCCTCTCCTATCTACTTTCAGAACCCCCTCCCCCTCCCCCATTTCTGATGAAGGGTCTAGGCCCGAAACGTCAAGTTTTCCTGCTCCTATGATGCTGTTTGACCTGCTGTGTTCATCCAGCCCCATGCTTGTTATCTCGGATTCTCCAGCATCTGCAGTACCTTTTATCTCTCAGTCATTAAAAACATTTCTTTTTGGAATCTGCAATGATTATCTCCTTCTGAGACGTCAAACATCTAACATCACGTACTGACGATCAGGGATTTTATCCTGTAGTAACTTATTATTGTCATTACAAAGTTCAATTACTCCTGATTGAACCAGGTTGATACTTTTTGTCAGTCTTTTGTGCAATGAAGATGGATAATCAGCCAGTATGTGTTTGCAATGATTTCTATGTTGAATCCATCAGTGTAGATTGCAACAACACAGCCTGTGGAGGAGCAAAGTACCAATAACAGGTACTTCCAGATTTCCACATTTAACAGTGCATGTGTGGACACCAGACGTTGCTTTCAGTTACAACCAAAATTAACCGCATGTTATCCAGCAACTGTGATCGATAGCCTTGCCATTGTTACTGCAGCGAGACCTGAGTTATAGTTAAGCACTGTGTAATTACTATTGGCATGCATATAAAACTGAGCCTAAAACATATAGTTAATTTCACATGTCCACTTTCCTCGGTGTGGAGCACAGTAGAAGGAAACTGTACACCGTAGCTTGTGTTCTTCCATTTTATTTTAATGGGTGAACCTTCACAGGCTGTGCCCATGTTTTCCAATGATGTTGCTCCTACAATCAGCACTCCCTTTTGGGGTGTGAAGAACTGACTTTTGTCTCACATGTTAAATGCAGATATTGGAAGCCAGTCAGCTTGTTTTAGCTCATACATCGAAAATGAGAACATTATGGGTCCCTCAATGCATGACCCAACTGCATTTTGAATGAAACTATCACCACTGGTTTGACTGGAAGAAAGTTTTAATTATTCTTTGCATAAAGAGGATTTTCCTATCAATGAATATAAATTGTTCTCTCATTGATTTTATTTTTGGTTTGCTGCCTTAGTCTATTGTACAGTAATGTGTTTCTGTTATCTATTCTATTTAATAGCTTCATATTTTGAGTTCTTCCCTAAACTGTTTTCTTTCAACTATATGGTTTTAATATTATATTTCGTGACTTAGACACTGTTGACCCAGCCGTATAATTCAATCCTGTTTATTGCTGCTTCACAGTAATTTGACATGTTAAGTGCCAAATCTACTGTTGTCCCCATATCCCTTTCTGCTTCAGTTTGACCTATTTCAACACCAAACTTAGTGCTGTTATAACCTTATCATTTCTAGTGTTTGTCCATTTTTAACTTCATCTGCTGTTGCTCTGCCCGGATTTAAACGCTTTAGCTTTCACTTTTTTAAGTCTTTGATTGTTTTCCCTGTTTTAAGTTCTTCATCCTTCTCAACTAAGTATACTGTAGACAGGACCAATGTGCACTGATTGAATTGAATCAAACTACATTTGGAACAGCAGGAGTTTCAACAGTAAATGTCCCATCCTGACACAGTCTGAGCAAGTTGCCCTAATTCTTTGTTCATCCAATTTCTCATCCACATCCAGAATTAATCTTGACTTTCTTCTATCATTAGTTTATAATACAAGAACATAAAAAGAATTGGAGCAAGAGGAGATCATATCAGCCAATGAGCCTGCTTTACCATTCAAGAAGATCATGATGATCTTGGGCCTTAAATCCACCTTCATACCCTCTCTCCATATCTCTTGATTCACTGGGACCAACCATTTATCCAATTCAGTGTTAAATATATTCAAAGATAATGCATCCACAGTCCTCTGGGATACAGACAAAGAAAGAATCACGACTAATTGAGTGAACAAATTTTACCTCACCTCAGTCCAAGATGAACAACGCTTTATTCAGAAACTGTGCCCTTTTGTCCTAGATTTCACAGTCAGAAAACAGCATCTCACTATCTATCCACTTTATAATCTTGAATGTTTCAATGAGATCACCTCTCATTCTTCTAAAGTCCAAATAATGTAGACCCAAATTACTAAGCCTGTCCCCACTGGACAACCCTCTTTACATAAGAACTGACCTACGGTTTAAGAAAAACGGAAAGTGCTGAGGAAATTTAGCATGTCTATGAAAAGGACTCTTCAGAATGCATTTTTCCAATCTGCTGGGACTTTCCGAGAAGCTAGAGAATTTTAGATAATTATAGTTAGTGATTTCAGTATCTCTGTCATTATCTCGTTTTGAATCTTTAAATGTAAGCAATGAGGGGGTTTATCAGATTTAGTCCCTTGGGTTTCTCCACTACTTTTATCTCTGTTGTTAATAATTAATTTAGTTTGTTTCACTCTTATAAGCACTAGGTGGCCCTTATTTCTGGTATTTAACTTGTGTCTTTTATTGCGAACACAGACAAGGAACAGAATCTGAGAGGGTCTGAGTGATGTGGGTTGTGGTGAGATCGGGATGGAATCAGATGGAAAATCCCATCTCAATGGCGGAGCACCTTGCTGCATCCTTTATGCTTTTACTGAGTGTTGAGGGTTAAGGGTACTATCGCTTGTTAAACACCTTGTTAATGTTGCAACTTGTCTTATTGATACTCTGCTTCTAGTTTAATGAAGACACTGAAAAAGGTCAACATGGAACTCAGTGGGTACCTGGCGACTTCAGCTCACCATGGGCTGTGAACAGTGGCCATGTTGCTCAGGCACCAGCTGCATGCATCCTTTGACCACAGACATTGGCACCTAACATTTGACAACCCCTGAAGGCTATGACAGCACCTCCCTGTTCAAGTTGCAGGATTTTCTGGAAGAATAGATTTGCATTGCAGAGCCCACCAGCAACTAGCATTGAAAGGCTGTTTCAAGGACATTTTGTGCTTCCAAAACCCACCTGCTCATGGTGTGGATTGGCTTATATCACAGAGCTACTCAATTACTCTCTTAGTGAACACTTACTTCAGCATCCATGCCTTGCCAATTAGCACAGTCACACTACTGGGCAGTTTGGATTACTGGGCAGCAGTCCTCAGTCAAGGGGGTACCCAACTTGCAGTGTTGTTCACCATGCACCAGACTCACATGACAAATTCATTGCATGTGCAGCAAGCAAGCTGCCATGTTTCAGTCTTACATTAAGAGCACCCTCCTGTGCCAGTTTACAATCAAGAGTTCAATTGAGTGTTTTTGGTCAGGGGGTCCATGCCTCTGCAGTCTGGGATAGGTTATGGTTGGTATCGTATCTCAAAAGCAGCCAGTCCAGGGGAGAAGAGCCATTGTATTCGAGGAGATGCATGGCACCAGGAGGAGGTCTGCACACTTCTTGTTTAGGGCTCATCAAATTGGTTGCTTAAGGGGGTGGGCCAAGTTGGCTGACTGAGTTTGTCAGTCCCGTACACAGAAACAGAGGTTTGGCAAGGGAAGCTGGCAAAAGGGCTGCTACTGCATGAAGAAGACTCAGGAACCTATTCTGCAGGATTGGGGGATAACAATTCTGAAAGTAGGGGGTAACAGGATCTGTATGTGGAGATACCCAAAAGCATGTACGAGAAGGGAGTAATGCAGGATGGCACTATGGTGGCCCAGTTACTACCCACTGTACATGAAGTTTTACATGCGTATGTGATCACTGCTTTGTCTCAACATTTGTGTATTGAATCTTCTGAAACTCCAAATGGAACTGCGCCAGCATGATACCTAACCTCATGTACAACCAGATGCAGCATGGATTCATCCACAGTTGGGAGTACCCGAGCTTCAAATGTAGGACAGTGTAAGGCCATGCCTGGCATGGTGACCTCTTATGCCAGAGACTGGGTGGAGAAAGGTGTGCAGGCTCATGTTGGATGGGTTGGGTGGGTCCTCGTGAGCTGAGATGCCTTTGGGATTCATGTTAAGGAGGTGCCAAGGAGGGGATCTGAATATTCAAGCTGTCACCAACATGTAGAGATAAAGGATGGAATTAGAATGTCCTGACAAAGGATCACCACAGACTCGAAATGTTAACTCTGTTTTTAGCTCTACATACGCTGCCAGACCTGCTGAGTTTCTCCAGCGCTTTGACTTTTTTTTCAGATTTCCACCATCTGCAGTTCTTTATTTAAGTCAGAAGGGACATGTGGCTGCGCTCAATATTTATGATGTGGTAAATGCTTCATCCATTTTTTGTTGTTGGGTTTCCTGGTGTTGTGCCTGATCATACCAGTGTCCCAATCTGTCCCATTTTATTTGTGAAATCTTACATATTTGGGAATATACTTGTTCAAATTTTTTTTTGCAATTTTACATTTATCTTCTGTGACAAAATTGATTTTATATAAATTTATACAAACGTTTTAATTGGGATGACTTCCATCACTCAAACGGGCAGTTTGTACTGATGGTTCATGTTTAAATTAAGATTGCAGACGGCACAGGTTTAGTTACTATTGAATGTAGCTCAAAATAAGACACATTTTAGGAAAGGTCAAGTAGGTCATTTCTGCATTATTGAGTTGCTTAATGTTCCAGTGGATGGCGTTCATTACCATTAGCAGTAAATTAACATGCAAAAAAGCAAGAATTGGCATTTTAACGGTTGGTTGGTATCTGTTCAGAATTACTCTGCATTTACCATGGAGAGAGATAGTCTGAACAGCTGCAGATAGGATGATCCCTCTGTTGATACATTAAGTAAGTTATTGTACAATAAATATGACAGTATCTCATGAGTCCAACTAGTGTTTTCTGGATTAGGAGAAATTGTTTCTTCCTGATCAGGGATTTCGACTCCTTCAGTCCTTATATTTTATTTCATTTTCAAATATAAGTGCTTGGTGTTAATGAAAACATTTTCTTTAACATTGAACTAAATTGAGATTAAAAATTACATCATTAAAATTGCAGAAATGGTTTATTTCAAGAACAGAACTTTGAACATTTGTATGTTTTTAATGATATTTTTCTTGTCAAGTTTGGACTGCGATTAAGATACAAAATGGGTCAGGTATCAAGTTTGGCCAATATATTTTGATTTCTCCTACTTAGTACGGCGCAAACTAGTGGAATGACAATACCACAAAACAAGAATCCCTATAAAGCTTATATTGCATTGCTGTGGTCATAAAGTTAGAATTATGTTTTGAATTAGTATGTGGCACACAGCACTACATAGCAATGTTCTTTCGCTGTGATCACAGCTGCTTCCTTGTATATCATAGAGACATTCTTAGTAAGGTTGAAGCATTTCTCTTCAAGTTGTGTAAATTTCCGCAAAGATGCATTTCAATTTATTGTGTTAACAAATGAAACACAAACCTCTGTTTAAACACTGCTCTGAGGCACTTTAACACTGCTAATATCCTTTCCTTTTTAAAAAGAAATGTAATTGTAGAAGTACTGGGAAAGGAATTAACCAAGGATTATCAATCAATATGTTTACCTTGACAATTTTATAATGCTTCAGGGTTGATGTTATCATGTATCAACTTCTACAGGATTCCTGGTTATCAACAACCATGAAATCACTTGCAGCAAAATTAGTGGCGAAACAGAACAAATTTGTTATGTAGAACTTTGAAAATATATATCAATTTCACCTTAGGCCAAAATCATGCTTACAAATTTCTTAGGATTCAACATCTTACTTTACGTGATAATCTGACCTCTTTATAACCTTGTAATGCGTGCGCTATATACTAGCTTTCTATTTATACTGGATCTTTACAAGAAAGAAATCATTTCCATGAAATAATATTGAAAATATTATCAATTGTTGCAACCAATGTAACAAATAACTTCAATGAGCAGTTATTGATACAAGGAGCAATTTAAGTCCTTGAATCAAAGTATAGTGATGTTTCTGGTGTACTGAGGCATCATGTTGTCATTTACTCAATTGGTATTAAACATGTATTCATACAGCAAGTTTTACTATATCAAGACATTCCAAGTTGCTCCATAAAATGTTGAAAATTGTTGTCACTGTGGCAATATATGGAAACATGGCAGTCAATTTTTATGGACCAAGGTGACACATACAGCAATCAGATATTTTACCTGACAATTTGTTTTTGAAGATATTTGTTGAAAGATAAATATTGACCAGGCACTTAAAAGGTATTTTTGCTCTTCCTGAAACAGTGGTCTGGAATCTTTCTTATCTAGTTGAGAAGGAAGATTTGTCTTGGTTTAATGTTTCATCTGAAAGTCATCTAATTGTCTGACATTTTCTTCCAATTACGATGGGGTTTGTGAGGCTGTGGTCTTGGTGTGGAGCTTTATTCAAGGTACTCATTCCAGGTACTCATGATTTCCAAGATTACATTTATCAGACTGAAAAAGCATTAAACCATTCTGGGGCTTTTTAGCATTCTCTTAACTATGATTTGTAATTTTAAGAAGTAGCTTGCTTCAGCAGAAGCAGCAAAGTAAGTTTTATAATTCAGTGATCTCTGAACCCTGAGTAATCTTCACATTGTCATCAATTATAGTGTTCATTTTTAAGGGCTAATGCAAAACATAGTTAGTATAAATGTAAAATTTAACCTGAGTTAAATGTCTAAAGCTTATATAAATCGTCTATGAATTTGTTTCTACTTATTCCAGGGGTTTCATCAATTATATGAGAAAGAAGGTAAGTGGATCTTCCTCAATCAGATTACCACTTCTTTCAACTGCTTTGTGGGTTCACTTTATTTGAATATTTCCTTCTTGGTGAAGCATTTTGTAGGATGTTTAGCAGGTGGCCAGGTTAAGATTTGGAACTGACTATGGGTAGGCAGAGTGGGAATAGTGTGTGAGCAATAGCTTTTCACTGCTGAAATCTAGTGTAGATTATCTGGGCATTGGCTACATCATAAAATTTCAAATAGCTTTATTCAGTCAAAATTACAATCACATTCAAAACATTCACAGGATAATTATTCTGAAAAATAAGTAATAACATCCTGATCAATTATTGTTATTCTCTGGTTTAGGCAAATTGCTGAGGCTAAGTAGAGGGAGCATTTTTCTACCTACCTACTTCTGCCCTTGAGGTCCATGAGTCTGACACCAGGAACCTAAAGAAAATGCAAGTCTTTGCCAGAACTAACTCATTTACTTTGATCAGCACATTTTTTTCTTGAAAATCAAAGAGATATTAGATTTACATCTTAACGATTCCAAAATAATTTAGTACATCATTCTGCAGTACCACTTAATTCCAATAAGCAACTGAACTTTTAAAAACATATGTTTCATATGTTGCTGAATGTATAACTTGTGCTTGTACAGTTGAAAGTTCATAGATTTTGCAGTTTTGTGTTTGCAAATTGGAGTTAAAATTAAATAAATTCTTTAAAATGTTTATCACTTGAAATCTGAACTTGTTTATCTTTAAACCCTGTAAATTTATAACATTATGTTTAATACTTATATGTATGTCATATTTAAATGTTTAAACATTTCATTTTAAAAACATTTCACAACTGTTATAATAAATGTTAATATATTTCTGCCATACATGTGAAACATGAAACAGAATGGTGCAAGAGAATATATTTAATTGTGGAGGTTATCTTGGAGATGGCCAAATCCATACTGGCACAGCATACAACACAGTCATGATTGAGGAAGTAACTTCGGTAACATAGCAATTTCAAGAATAACAATTTGCATTTATATAACATCTCTACTGTAGAATATCCTCTGTGACTTTAAAAGGAGAAATAATAAGCAAATATAGCATTGTAATATCGTCAAATTTGAAATGATACACTAGCTGTGACTGTCTCAGACTGAATGGGTTTGATTCATCATATGCCTATTCCACCATCCATAGTAAGAATTGGATCATATGCACCAGTGTATGTTTGACATGAAATGTAAAAGCATATTGTAAATATAACCTGTAACAGCAAGAAATTGACTGATATTGAACTCTATTTAATTCTGTCACATTTAAATTATTATATGATGTACTTGTACGAATAATATAAATAAAGTATATTTTTGGGCAAGAAAAAGTAAGCAGAGAATTAAGAGAAAAAAATTCCCCTGCCCATTTGCCACCAATGATCACACAAATCAGTTTCTGAGCGGGCCTAATAGTGAGCAGACCTCACCCCTAATAGGCAGAGGCCACACTTTTTACCCTTAAACCAGTCTTGTTTTAATTGTAAGAACTTGACAATATTTTTGTGTGCTAATGACCAGCAAACCAACCACACACTTTCCTGCTCCTGATACTGTACATGAGCGATCTAACCAACAATTCTTTGAGTTACAATTTTCAATCCTCCATGTGGTCCCATAATCTTAACTGCTGGTGACCTATCTTACTGTCCTGTTTAACTCCACACTGCACCCCCACCAGCTGCTGAGTTAGACTCTTCCAGCTTGGCTGCAAAAGAACTGCTGGCCTTCTCTCCTTCCTGCCAGACAGCTTCTGGTTCTGAGTTCTGCATGAGCTGGCTGGCAGTCTAGAAGTGTTTCCTAATATTCCTTCATTTTTACAAACTGATTTGTATTTAATGTTACTGTATTACATTTACCACAATTATATCTGAACTCAAAGAGTTTCTTATTTTGGGCATTAGAAAAGACATTCAGAGCGGTTCCAACAGGATAATGTTGTCCAATAAAATCACAACACTATAATACACATATGCATTAATTTTAGTAGAAAATAAATATTGAATGCAAGCATAAATAGTCTTTGTGCATTTGTCCATGGCAAATTCCTACCAGTATTCAGTGTGAAACTTTGCAGCCTTCTTTGTGCACTTAAGTTCAGAATTCTGTCGTAAGTCTATTGGGCATAGCACATCTTAACCTAGATGTCTGCCCAGCAGTAGTGAGCAGTACCAGTGAGCTCTGAGAACATTGACTCACATAGTTGCAGTGGATATGTCCCTACTCTCCATTGAGAATGTGGTTGATGTTACTGGCATGTTGCCAAGACATGCATGTTGAAGTTACTGTACTCATTATTGGTTAGCCTTGCTGTCTTGAGCAGTTCTGCAGCAGTTAACCAATAGATTGTGTTAATCATGATGGCAGCTCCCAGTCTTCATGGGATTTCCATACTGCTGAAGATTTTACCCAGCTGAGCACCATATTAATAGATATTCAATAGCAACCAGGAAAATAAAGCTTGTACAGGAATTCAAAATCACTCTCAAAATCTGCTTTTGGATATACTATTTGACCAACAAATCAACAAAAACCTAGGTCATATGAATTTGCATGTTTAGATCACGGGCCCATTAACAGTGTAAATTATACTTTTTATTTGCTAATTTAAAAAGCACAATCTGGATGCTTAATTACTACATATGACTAATGGTCTTATAATGAAGTATTTCATCTATAAATCTATATTGCTTTTTATAAGACACAGACTTATATATTTATAATTACTATTTGTAATTTATACTATGTTATATTTATAATTTTCACTATGTATTTATAATTTATAACAATATAACTTGTTGGTAAGATTTTAGTTTTCATTATTAATTCATTGTGGACTTCACAGGTGAAGTCAACATTTATTGCCAATCCTTAATTGCCATAGAAAACTTTCCAGCCAATGACACCCACATCCCATGAATGATTTTAATAAAAGACAGAGAATTTACAATTAAGTTTCTGATCAATGGTAAACCTTCCAGTGTTGGTGGTTGATGATTAGATGTTGTCACACCATTGATTATCAAGATGTGATGATTAGACTTACTCTTGTTTTACACAGTCATTGTATAGTACTTCTATGATGTGATTATTACATGCCACATATCAGGACAAGCCTGAATGTTACCCAGATCTTCCTTAATTCAGTTAAAAACAGCTTCATTATTTGATGAGTTCCAAATGGAACTAAGCAATGTGCAATTATCAGGGACCATCTCCACTTCTGACCTCTTGATGCAGGGATGGTCAAGGCTGAGGGAGATGATGATGGTTGGGCAGAGGACACTACTCTGAGGAGCTCCTGAATGGTGTCCTGGAAATGGGGTAGGTTTCCAGGACCATCTTCCTTCATGCAAGGTATGATTCTAGCCAGTGAAAAGAATTTCTCTGATAGCCATTGTCTTTTTCTTTCCATCACTTTACTGATGATCATTGTCTGATTGGATGGTAATTGCCTGGATTAGATTTGTCCTACCTTTTGTGGATAGGATATACCTGGGCAATTGTTCATGTCTGAAGTGGATGCTTGTGTTGTAGCTGCACAGTAAAAGCTGTGCTGGAACACAAGCCTTTAACTGTAAGGCCAGGATGTTATCGGACCCATAGCTGAGATGGATCATTCACTTGGCATTTATTATCCACTTGCAAGATACAAGATTTTCACTCTGATCTGTGAATAATTCAAATGGTATCCACTAAAATGAGATAGTCCTTCATTTTTATACCATTTTTGACCTGAAATAGTATTCTGATTTCATGATACTTGTTTGTACACAGTTATGAATAAAACACATCATGTTGTGATGTTAAGTTTCTGAACACTAGAATACTCAGGAATTTGGTAAATGTAAATATACATAAAGAGGAAACAACTGTCCTGTGAAGCAAAAGCCATATGTGAGATGCTATAAACTAATCATAATCTCATTAAGTGTTAATTCAATAGTTACATAAAAAGGAACAGAAGTTATGACTGTCTTGTTTAAATTAAAAATGTCTGAATAAACATATTCTAAAACATAGCTGCGGCCAATTTCACACTGGAGAGTTAGTACAGTGCAGGCAATATTTTAAATTATTGTGCAAATGGAAAGAGTATAAAGTGTCCAGTCAAGATTTTTAAAAGGTCTAAGAAATGCACAATGATACATAACAACCTAAAACTATAAACATTCTTTACTCAGATAAAATGGGATAAGAAAACATTTTATTGTCTCAAATTGACTTCTTTGAAATAAATGGTTTCAAAACTGTCAATATTCATTCATCACAGACTTCCAGACTTTCACATATGCTCTTAAAAGCAGGCCTTCCAACAGTTTATTACACAGTAATGCTTTTCTGTTACAGCTCTTCTCTTCTTCCAGTTAACAGCTGGGTTCCACAATGATGTGCATAATAGTGATTGCATGCTTTCCCCAATGCACTTGGTGGTCAATTATATCAATCATAGCAGGTGTGGCATTTGTTCGCACAGTACTTTAGAATATTTATTCTAGGATTTACCGTAATTACACTGGTTTATTTGACACAACCAATCTAAAATTGGCTGTGGCTATCTTGTTAACCAAAAGTAATGTCTGTTGAGTGTGAAGCTGACTGGTCACACTATGAATCTCACTGGTGATTATGTGTACCATCTTTGATCTGATTAATCAGCTTTTTTCCCAGGGAATTCACACTAGACCTCAAAAATGCCACAAAAAAGCTAGAGTACTATTTTTTAAAAGGCTTTGCCTTTTATTTTACATCTTGAATCCTCTGATATTTTCTTCTATTTTAATCATTACCAATAATACATCATATATAGGATCTGAAAAATGCTTTTGGCTTTCAGTGCTATGTAATATTGTCAATGAGCTTGTGTATCATTTAATTCTCTCGCAGCAACATCTGTGAATTTGACTGTGAACTGTTTATTCTCAAGCCTGGATATGAAAGCTATCACATCAGCAAACATTATTATTTCAGTATTTCTGAGCATCATTCTTTGAAGCTTTTTTGTGAATTTATGACCAATTGGCTATTATTTATGATTCACAGATATGTTGAAAACTTAATCCTATCAGCATTTAACCCATCGAGGAAGAACTGCATACAAAATTCTTAACTATGTAGATAAAACTGGTGGTATTCACTGTGTTTGTCTAAGAAGGTTCGAACTATTAAATCTACAAATTAGAGGGTGCTGCCTTCCACATTTTTGTGCAGGATGATGATACCGCATTGATATAGTGCCTTAGCATGCACATGGCACTTAATAACAATTCAATTAATTTTGTGTTCTAATCACTCTTGTTGTGTAGGTGAAGGCAGCCATTGAGGACTCACAAATATTAAATGTAATGAATGCACCGTCCCACCCCACCCCAATATCCAACCC
Source organism: Ginglymostoma cirratum (assembly GCA_024137785.1). Classification (NCBI taxonomy): domain Eukaryota; kingdom Metazoa; phylum Chordata; class Chondrichthyes; order Orectolobiformes; family Ginglymostomatidae; genus Ginglymostoma; species Ginglymostoma cirratum. Next base: position 10,831,112 of record JAHRHZ010000013.1, on the reverse strand, counting down.
CCGCAATATGTCTTTCTCTACCAATGTGGCCAATATCCTCCCGATTGCCACAAAGGTCACCACCCAACCCTTAAAGCAGTCACCAGTATCATTACCTCCCCTCCCCACTCCTGTTCTTCTCCTCATAAGCACTTACTTGCCCCCTGGTCAAAATGTCATGCTGGTTCTGTAGTAGGTTTAGACTTGGGATAAAACAATGGAATCCAAGTGACTGTTGCTCCTTCTTTCGAATGCAGCTGAGGAGGATTACAGCTTCAATAAAAGATCAAATATCAGATCAATTGTATAAGTGCTCTACTGAATTTGTGCACAATTTTACTAAAGGGAATAAAGTTTTCAAAGATAAAATATACTTGGTAGATTTGTGTGTCTCACTGAGAACAAAGCACTGACAATTATATGTTTGCTTCCTTCAGTTTTATATTCTCCCAGGTATTACGGATTCATGCTGAGGTACCTTTCTGTGGACATTTCCATTATTTCACTGATAATACAATCTTCAAATGCAACCTACTCACTATAATAAAGAAGTGAGTTTCATACCGTATACACCTCATGTTCATATACTGCTTGGCAGTAGCAATCACATGAAAATAAATTGTCATGGGAACCTGAATGAATTGAAGTAATCATAGGCAAGATCACTTGCTGTTCTTCTTTCCCTTCTCTAGGCCACACAGACTGAGGTCAGTTGGTGTGCGACCAATGTTGGCCCAGTTTAGGTCACATTAACTCCTCCGGTTCTCAACAGCTCACTTCCAAACACAGTGCCGTCTTTACTCACTGATAAATTCAGGAGCAGAAGTTGTTTTGTTTTAAAAATATCAGATACCGTTGCCTTGGAACATTGAATGATCTTTAAATTATGCCAGCTATGCCTCACTGATTGATAGCTTTTCATTCTATTTTTATTAAAATAATCAATTTTGTGGTCAGTCATCCACAGTTACCACAAGCAAGCTCAAAAATAGCTATTGATGATGTACAAAGCACTTTCTTAACAATGGGGAATGAATGGACTGATTGGGGATCATGCAACAACCTGACAATGAGCCCCTAGCACAGGCAGTAGCTAATAGTGATAAGCATCAAATTCCCTTGAAAAGTAAGTTTATACATGCAGTTTGAACTATCCCATTAAACGACTACTCTATTAATTTATACACATGATCAAAGACCCAGAAAACTGATGAAAATTGATGCTTCAGTTAATATTCAGAAGTGTCTCAAGGGTGATATTTCATATGGAGTCCCTTGGATTTATCCCACAATGCTCTGTTTTGACAGCAGTTTCCTGTTGGGTTAGCACCTTGCCTTGAATATTCGTAAGCTATTGTCAGTCTGACAGCGTACCCTGCTGCCAACAGATTTAACTAGAATTCACTTTAATAAAGCTGTCTAGGCAATAAGTTTTTTCAAGGCACCGAAAGAATGTTGCCACGGCAGATGGCAGATGATGATTTTAATCAATGCTGTAATTACTGGATGCTCTTAGGTATCAAACACAGCACTGCATGATGGGATACATGTGAAATGGTCCATATCTGGTGTTTGTGAATTTTTGTTGTTGAATAGTTGCAGTGCTGATTTCCATTCAATCATCAAGATCCAAACAGAGGGCAAAACGATTTTACACCTTTTTTTCAGTGTCTGTGCAGATGGGACTTATGGTAATGTCACTGAAGCTTCATTCTGTGACCAAAGTAATATTGATGACTCTCAGTGTTTTCATCATTGTCATTAACGTTCCATCTGCCAAACGACCAAACCATCTAATGTAGTGTAAGGTCAGGCCAGGAACATGTTAAGATCTGAATTACACTAGTTGATCGCTTCAATCTTCAGTGTGCAATTAGCAGCATCTGCGGCACCATGGGACTGACGGTACATTGTGTAAAGCTCCTCCCACTTAGCCCTGTTTGCATTGATTCCATTCACCAAGGGTTGAACCCTTCCATTCAGCTTAGCCAATGCCTGAAATGCGAGAGCAAGACAAAAATGGTAAGTGGTTCAGAAGGCTGCTTATAACACGACTCATCAAGTGAACGGATCTGTTTCTGTAATATTTGAGTTAAACAGCATTACATGGGGCAACATTTAAAATAAGCTGGTAAATAATTTGCAGGAAACTAATATCTATACACTTTATTCCAGATACCCAACTATGCTACCTCCTGTAAACTGAATTAGGTTGGCCCATCCGTAAAAAACATATAGCTGGAATTATTTGATCCCCATCCCTTGATATCTGACTTTCCAAATGCATTCAATCCCCTATGTAAAAAGGCCCCAACTTCTTCAAAATTTTAATTCAGGGGTCTAATTAAAACAATTCTGAAGGATTTTCATTATTAAAGCAAGAAAAGCATGATGAAGTTTAATTGGTCCTGTCCCTCCCCACAGGCTGGATGTGAATTAGCCGGAGTTCACTCTTGCAGAGCTTTGTGCATTGAGTCTGAGGCAATAAAGTAACTAGTGATGTGGGCGTCAGTTGCCAGTGATGGTAATGACAGCATGTTAAGGGCTTCAATCGTTGAAATTTAACATGCTGCCCTTTGAGCAAAATGGCACCCTCTCAGCTCTTAGGCCGGCTACTTTGGTTGTACTTTCAGGAAGTGGACAGCCCAGTGAAATGAAAGATAAATAAGGCACGAGTTTTTCGAGGCAGCAAGTGGACCTCTATACAATCCAAGTGGATGAATCTGCTCCCTTGGGATACTACCTGGAAATCTCTAGGAAATACACAGGGAGGGGCAGGGCAAGAACAAAATCTTTTTTGATTGTCCTTTCCCTTTGCCTTGTGCTGGGCAAGAGTGCAGAGGTTTATTGAATCCAATGCTGCAGTCAAGCAGTTTGTTTGATGTAGAGTAGATGGGAAAGCTGCAGTGTATTATCAAATGGAATCAACTGACCAAATAAGGAACAGGGACCCAGAAAGCCCATGGCTCACCATTTCTGGTATTGGTGTTGGGTTTGGCTTAGTGGTTACCTCTACCTGACCCCACCAAAATGTGTGCTTACATTGTGGTGGAAGAAAACTGCAAGGGCTGCAGATTCTCAAGCCCAGGACTGTTCAGGCATTACTTTAAAAAGTTGAGATCCTGTTAAGTGCTGGGACTGACCCTGGCAGCTATAATGGAATCACATTGGTCAGCGTTCTCCAGTGTGCTGAACTTGCCAGTACCACAGGAACACCTCATCCATAAGAGGCTGGTGAGAACACACACAACTACAGATGCCTCACATCTTACCCCATACAGCTGGAAGGCAGACTCCTGGGCTGTCTATGAGTCACATTCCCATGGCACTCTGCAATCAGGAAGAATCCTCTTCCTTGTTTCCTGTGCAAGAAAACTGAATCCTCCAATCTTTGGGATTTCAGGTAAATAATTTCTTTGAACTGTCCCTGATTGAGATTGATTTGTATCTATCTGGTGCCTAGCATCAGTCTCATCAAAACATTCTCCAGTCTAACTCTAGGTCCCTAGCGAGGGGAGCAGGAAATCCTAATTTTATGGATCACTGCTTCCGGGGTTATACTTCTGATTTCACTTGCTGTGTAAGGGATGAGTGAAGCCTTTATTTTATAAGAAGGCTACATGGAAACTGCGGAAAACACTATGGCCCTATAAAATCAGCCCTTTATGTTTTCCTCTGGGATTGGTAGGAGACCACGCAAAACCCCAAGGAAATTCAGAGCCTTAGCATTTGCTTTTTCTATTTTATGAAATGGTGGCCTGCAGAAAAAATATTCTTTCTTTTATCACGCATGCTAAGGTCCCAATCAATACTTCAAGTGAAATGCCATCAATGTATTTTCTATCACCTCCCGTAAATTGCGACTGAACTCCTGAAGAACAGGCATCTTTTGTCTTATATGGCTTTTTTGTAGGAATTTTCCTGAGGTTATGGTGGAACACTGGGAGAACATGTCCCACATTGAAAGATCATTATTTTTAAGCAGAATGACCACAAATCTATTCCCTTGAATGACATCGGTAAATTCAGAAGTTCTGAGAAATAGACTTTCTTCACCCAGTCTTTGTCCTTCAGCCATTCCAGACTCAATGTTAACTCTGTTTCTCCCTCCACAGATACTACCAGACATGCTGAGTTTTTCCAACATTTTGCAGTAATTATTTTCTCCTCAAATATTTCACTGTGGTCTTCTAATGCTTGCAATGATTTCATCACAATATTTACAAACTGATCTTCCACGGCATTGCTCACTGGTTGTTTGGAAACTTGAACAAGGGTTATGTCTAGTTGTTATGGTAAGATGAAGCTTTGTTTAAAGGCCCCTTAAGTGAAGTAGATTAAATAAAATGCATCCTGAGGTGTAAACATTCAAAGATGTTTCTATGAATTGCCATCTGTTTTAAAGTGGGCTAGTTATATAACACCAGGATTAATATCCAAAAAATATGATGAGGTAAGTCATAGAGAGTAGATGTGTCAGCCACAGGAAATATGCACTATCCATTCCTGCATCTCTGTTTTTCTTTCCTCTTACGGCTAACTTTCTGGCTTGTTTTAGTTTTCTGTCTCATTGGGGACCGTTTTCAGCTGTGCTGCCTGGGCTGTAGCCTTGGAGCTGCACATCATCCATTTGGACTGGCCTGGTTTTTCATTCCAGTCATTTCAATGGGCTAGCAATCTGCACTGCCAAATTACTGCATGAGCAATGAAGTTGAAAATGTAAACCCCTTATAATTTCTTTGTTCTTTTTTATGCAGTCTTTGATCCCTCTTTTCTTTTTTCTGTGGTTACACAAGAAAGATAGATGTGTGTGATTAGCACACTCCAGAAGACATTTACAGATACCCCTTCTAACAATTTTTAACGACGCTGCTTTATTCAGGGGTGCAAGTCTCAATCCCTGCACGAATGACCAGTTGATGGCTATTTCCTTTCTGTGGATGAACTGTGCTGTCCTCACTTAGTTATATCTTCATTGAACTCCAGTGAAGGTGCAAGGTAGGAGCATTCAGATTCATTGAAACCCATCCATCAATTGTCCTGTTTGGGTTAGACAGAATATCTGCCCCTAAAGCCAGTCAGCAAACTTGACACAAAGTTGATGTCTCCTCCTTCTCACCCACCATCTTATTTAAATCAGGCAATTTTCCCAAATTTGCATGTTCAAAATATACTGGAAAGTCATCTTGGGCAACACATGACCCATCCTCTATAGAATCAGCTCATTTTGCTCATTGCAGTGAATGACCCAGCAATCTGTGCTGCTGGATTATTGCATGGGACAACATGAGAAAAAACCATTTGGACCTTCAAGCCTACATCCTCAAGCTGTGTATCATTCACTCTACAGTGGATTTCTTTCAACTAACTTAATCCCTTAGAGGAAGAATCATACAAAGTTGTTCTCTGCACCTAAGGAATAGGTCTAAAAAGTAAAATTCCACAACGCCTAGATAAAATCTCATTGTGCATCCTAGTCTGACTGTTATCCTGACATTCCTCTTTGCTTCCAGAAGCTCTTGAACCTTGAGGTTCCATATATCTCACCAGTTTTGGAGCATTTCTTTTTTCTCCTCAGTAAATTGAGAGCGCCGAAATGATGTCTATGGCTCTGAGTTCAAGCTCATCAACAACCTACTCAGAGCTTATCTCTGTTTAATCTGTAATGCAGAGCTGAAAATTCTGCTGAGGTTAACCAAATATTGAAAATGGAAATGGAAAATAAAAATCACAACGTAAGCCTGGACGCAACTCAAACAGCTCTTTAGTGAGCAGGGCAAATTATTGAACTATAGAAAAACTATTAAACTTTATATGTTAAGCAATAAAGCTGACCAGCTGGCTTTCTAGTAGTCTTGTAAAACTCACAGGTGTCCTTTCCACTTTATGGAGGTTTTTTTTTAAGGTAGAGGCTATGCATATTTTCTTCATCTTCACAATTTATCCAGGGCTGTCAATGAAACAACTGCCTGTGTGAATACTGAGCAGGTGTTCTTGTGATGCACAGAAGTGTTGTTTAAGATTACTGAGATGGGAATTTGGAATACTAGTTATAATTTCCTGTCATTGCTTTCACCAGAGACATCATCAGACACCTTGTAAGTGCATGAATGACAGGTTTAGCATGAGACACAGGATTGTAACAGCTATGATAATCTGTTAAATCTTTCTGCAAGGTCTTTGAACACCTCATTCTGCAGCATAGTCGATGAATTTTCTATAAGATTACTTGTCAAGACCATTTCCATTTGCACCATTTGCCAACAACAGGATTTTTATGACACCCAATAACTAGGTCAGATGAAGTTTCCTTGTTTGTTAAATGAAATAAATACATTTTAAACAGCAGCCAACAAGTGAGCAAATGCAATAATGGTAAATTGAGAAGCTTTATTTTGAAGCAAATTTGAAGGTACACAAGACTTTTGTTTCGAATTTTCCTTCCATCTTTATTCAAAGATTAATTTTAAGCAAATTTAGCGTAAGCCTTATGAACCAGGATGAGCAGCTTTTCTTGGCCCTCCCAGGAAGCCTTTCAACTCACAGGTCTCTGGAATTTCCAGTTTTCTGAAGACCAGGGTCCCTGGAAATGGTCCCTTTTCACTATCAGCCCCTTCTGCCCACCAGCTAGGCAATGTGAAATTAAGCTTAAAATATTGGTAAAGCCTTTCCAATACATTTAGCAGGATCTGCACAATTAGAAACTTACTGGATTTCTTTGGTCATACTCAGCCTCCCCCTGCCTAATTTTAGACTAGCCAGGATTTTATATCATCATGAATCACAGTCTTCAGGGATGGGGAAACAACATGAGGAGTAAAGCATTTGAAACTAGGAGTGCATAGGGGATGGATTTTATGGCCATCCTGCTGGGTGTGTGTTGGCAAGGGCACATGAAATATTTCAGATGGCTAGGTCATCACCTAATCCCACTCTCAACATTTTCCCATGGCAATGAAACCCCATCAGTAGGTGGACGGACTCTGAGATCAGCAGCTTACCTAATATTTTGTAAAACAAAAACACAATTTAACTCAAAAGTCAATGGATTTGAAAATTACCTCAGTCATGTGGTTGGTGTGGCATGACTGAGCTTGTGGTGCAATGTCAGAGCATCTGATTCTGGATCAGTGATATGTTCAAAGTACACTGATTTACTGGATTTGTCAAAGAGCTCTTGTGGCTCTGTGGTAGTGTCCCTGCCTCTGGACTGGGCATTCTGCCCTCAAGGCCCAACTGTACAAAAGGCATATCATATCATGAATGAACTGGATAATTCGAAGTACTAAAGCTTGGTGTGGACAAATAGGAAGGAGTAAGGAGTTTTTTTTTAAATCTGACTGGTTAAAAGATGCTGAGGAAGAGGTGGAACATCATTTTGGCAAATGCCCTGTGCACATCAGGGTAAACACCTCTAAGATATTACCTGTCACCCGTTATACCTACCTCTTGACCATTAAAGCCAAGAAGACCCTCAAATCCCTTTTGTCCCTGCCTACACTCCCTAACCAAAACCACGAACTTAGCTCTTTCTGGAGACCATATGCTCTTCATCTGTGGGTCAGCTTGCAGTCCCATTTTTATCCTAATCCCTTCAAAGTTGAACATGGTTTGAATGGTTACAGCATTTTCAAGAAAGCCATTCAGCCACATTTCCTTGCAAAAGCAACTCAGCTAATTCCACTCCCTGCTGTTTCTTTGCAGCCCATGCCAACTTTTTACACCTCAGGTGCTTATTCAATTCTCTTTAGAAGCCAGGGTTGGCGCTGCGACCGCCATGCTCTCTGACAGGGTAGTCCAGACCGTAACTATTCGCTGCATAAAAAAGCTTATCCTTTTGACACCCTGTTGCTTCACAAATTTGTTGTGTGATTTTCATCAATTAGAGTCATACAATCATAGAGTCCTACAGCATGGAGACAGGTCCTTCAGTCCAAACTGGTCCATGCCGACCAAAATGTCCATTCACACCAACCCCACTTCCCTGCACTTGGCCCATATCCTTCTAAACCTTTCCTATCTATGTATTTGTCCCAAAGTCTTTTAATGTACCCACCTCAACCACTTCCGCTGGCAGCTCATTCCATATGCATACCACCCGCTGTGTAAGAAAGTTGCCCCTTAGGTTCCCTGTATTCTTTCCTCTCTTATCTTAAACTGATGCCCTCTAGTCCTCGAATCCCAAACCCTGGGAAAAAGACTTAGCGTATTTGCCCTATCCATGCCTCTCGTGATCGTATACACTTCTATAAGATTTCCCTTCCATCTCCTAGGCTCTTAAGAAAAATGTCCTAGCTTGTCCAACCTCTCCCCATAACTCAGTCCCTTGAGTCCTGCCAACATGCTTGTAAATTTCTTCTGCACTCTTTCCAATTCAATAACATCCTTCCCTAAGCAAGGTGAACAAAACTGAACACAATACTACATTTCGGAAGAAGGGTCGAGGCCCGAAACATCTGCCTTCCTGCTCCTTTCATGCTGCTTGGCCTGCTGTGTTCATCCAGCTCTACACCTTGTTATCTCAGATTCTCCAGCATCTGAAGTTCCTGATATCTCCTTCCACTATTAATCTTTGCATCCTACCAAGAAGTCAATTGGGGATTCAATTTGCCAGATTACCCTAGATTCCATACAATCTAACCTTCCACGGCAGCCTACCATGTGGAACCTTATCAAAGGCTTTGCTTAAAATCCATATAGACTACATCTACCACCTGCCCTCATCAACCTTCCTGATCACTTCAGCAAAGAACTCTAACAAATTTGTCAGGCATGATCTCCCACGCACAAAGCCGTGCTGACTATTCCTAATCAAACCCTGTCTTTCCAAATGCACATATATCTTATCCCTCAGAATCTTCTCAAGGAACTTACCTACCACGGATTTTAAGCTTACTGGTCCATAGTTCCCAGATTTTTCTTTGCAGCCCTTCTTGAATAAGGGCACAACATTCACCACCCTCCAGTCTTCCAGGACCTCACCCATGGCTAATGATGATGCAAGTATATCAGCCATGGCCCCCACAATTTCTTCTCTAGCCTCTTGCAGGGTTCATGGATATATCTGATCAGGACCAGGAGATTTATCCACCTTCACACATTTTAATACATCCAACAACTTCTCCACAGTGATACGGACTATCCCCAAGATATCGCCACTAACTTCCCCAGCTTCCCAAGTCTTCATGTCTTTTTCCATCATAAACACAGGAGAAGTATTCATTGAGGACCTCACTCATCTCCTGTGGTTCCACACATACATGTCCACTTTGGTCCTTGAGGGGTCTGATTCTCTCTCTAGTTATTTGTTGTTCTTTCATATAAGGAATCTCTTTGAATTCACCCTAATCTTCTCAGCCAAAGCTATCTCGTGCTCCCCTTTCACCCTCCTAATTTCCTCCTTCTACTCCTGTATCTCCTATATACCTGCACGGATTCCCTTGATCCCAGCTGCCTGTTCCTGAGCCATGCCTCCTCCTTTTTTTGGTCAAAGCCTCCATATCTCTTGGGATAATTTATAGATTATGCTCATGGATGGAGGAGTAGTTACACCTAATAGAAATACATGCAAATAACAGATGCTTTGCAGACATGTTTTCACCTTTTAATTGGAAAGGTATTAATTTGCACTCTAATGTTAAGAGTCCTCATTGCTGACATGAAATTGGAAAAAAACAGCTTGTGTCTTGGCAGTCACCTCTAATTCTTTGAATGTTAAAGTTGACAATTACATTATCTCTAATCTATTTAATTGTCATAGGTCATAATTTTGCAAGGTTTCTCTGCTGGAAATAAAGAAGTGGGACTTTACTCAAGGCTGATAGTTTAAGCTGCTATATTCAACACTGTTAAGATTACTTTAGTCTGTAGGAGAGCCAATACTGTCAGCTGTGCCATTGACACCTCTAGAATCAAGTTTTCATTTTCTTCCACACTGATACTTTCACATTTGCTATTCATAATCACAAGTGAAACCAAAACTTAATGATCTGAGATCTTTCTTGTACAAAATCTTGCACACCATTACCCCACACTTCCAGCATTACTGAGTTCTCATGTCCTAGTAATGTGACTTCAAAGGCTTCATCGTTCTTTTCAAATCCCTCCAATCAATCTCTCATTCTATTTCAGAAATCTTCTTCAGCCTCACCTGAACACTTTGGTTGTCTGAGTCCAGATTACTGCCCATCCCCAGCCCTCTGGTTCTGTGATCATCTCAGTCCTTCAATCATTTCTCTTGTAGTCTTCCCCTAAACCATTTTTCCTTGCTATTCTCTATGGTCATTTCTATTTTTCTCTTTTGTTTCTAGCTCAATACCCTCAGAACCCACCAGGAAAGAGCTCTAAGGAAGTGTTTTACACAAGGAATCGTACCTAAAAGAAAGTTGTGGCTATTGTTTCAAATACAGCGTAAAAATATAAAACTATTCTTATAAATAATTTCAAAGAATAGGAAACAGAAATAATAATTTTGGAGTGATGTTCCACGTATGGTTCACCACAAACTATGCCCTCGCCCCCAAGGGGTACTTTGACCGATGAGATTAAAGTGTGCTCTGCCTCAGATGCTCTGCTAATATCACCATCCCCCTCCTTAAAGGAACAGCCACAAAGGAGACTCACAAATGCACACTGCATGAAGATCATGATCAAATATGTGTGTGGTTCAGGTGTTCTTATCATTAAATTGCAAAACAGTTATGATTTTGCCAAGACTCAAGACAAACAAATGTTTACTGATTGAAGTGGAGTGGGAGAAATGGGTAATATGATCGGGAAATAAATAAATGAGGTGGAGATACTGAGGACATAAATTCAGAAAAATAAGTACACATAGATAGACGAACAAAGGGACATTACAGACTAAACAATAAACATAGTGAAGAAGAAACAAAGATAACATAAAACTTGAGAGATTTTAGCTTTTTGTTTTTCGTTTTCAGTCTTTTGTCACTTTTGCATTCACCCATGCCATTGTTTTACTTATGTTCCTACATTCTTTTGCTGAATTCTTATGTTTCATGTTCTTCAATTTATTTCCTTGTCGTGTTTGTTTATTTTTTTGCTCCCTCTCCATCCTTTATGTTTCTTTCTCTTTACCTCTCACACAGCACTAGACAAGTCACTTTACACATACTTCATTAAACATTCATTTTCAAATGAATATCCCCATGTCATATGACTGAAGTGCACGTATAAATAAACATACAGAATTTATTCCTTCTGCGTACATTTGGTTCACTGCAAGTATGCATTCACCAGTAACCTTCACAGACAGGCTCTTCTCTATTTAAAAGTGTTTAAAGACTGGATAATATTTAAGAAGTAACAAATTATCACAACATCAGGTGCTACATTATGCACATATATCTTCATAAAAACCTTCAGATAAATAATGTCAGAGTTTGAGATCATTGAATTAATTTGCACATCTATCTTAGGTAGATTTGTAAAAACACTTCCCTCAAACTAGTGCTGATACTAAATTTTCTTTTACTCAATTCATATTTTTATCAACTGGAGTCTCTTCATATTAATTTGGATTTCTTTACTATTTGTAAAACTTTCCAATGTGATAAATTCAAATGGAATTCAGTAAAATCATTTCTGCTGCAACCATACATTGTCACAGTCGAAGCAAAAATCAAAACAAACATTCCACATTCTGTCATTTGCTCTCTTCATAAAATACTACACTGTTTTGCTGCTTCTGGTCCAGAAATGAGAGATTATAAAAAAAAAGTCCATCATTTCTAAAATGTCATTAGAAAAGGATAAAAAAGTGTAGTAAACCAATGCTCCCAACACCCATTGCTTTATAAAAAATGCATTATTTGCATATCTAGTGGTTCGAATGAGAATTACTAAAATTGAGAACAATGTCATTTTTTTTTCTGAACTGTAGCTTCATTATACAGCTTCCTGACTTCAGAAATTTAATCATTATCAATCACACTTATTACCGCAGAATTGTCATATCATGACTGCACTGTGCTAAAATATAAAGCACAGCACTATCCTTTGCAATTTCATTCTTTATTGCATGAGATTTACAAAAAAATGAATTAATAAGTAAAACTCAGCTTGCTATTGCTTGTCTCTCTGGCTGTGAGTGAAGGTATAAGTTTTATTTATATCAGAAAAATATCCATTAAAAGCCAACATGAAGCAGTGCAGAGAGATCTCATTTAGAAGCACTTCCCTCAAACTAGTGCTGATACTAAATTTTCTTTTACTCAATTCATATTTTTATCAACTGGACTATCTTCATATTAATTTTGATTTCTTTACTATGTCATGATGGAAGTAAGAATATTGTTATAAAATCAATGATTTAAAACGGTATGTCATAATGAGAAATTCACTCCCCCTGCACTCAGCCAGACAGACCACTTATGGTTCAGGTCTGAATCTGGACCGGTGCTAAGTTAACCCATCTCAACAAGAATAGTAGTTAGTTACAATCCATTCAAAAAAGGGTAATAAAGGGCAAGAAATCTGTAGAGTTGATTTGCATCCAGACAAAAAGTGCACTGAAGAACACTGAATGGAGTAAAACACAGGCACATCTAATCAAAAAAAATCATCTGTGCTCTACAGTTGACATGTGATCCTCTCTGCCTTATGATCCTTCACATCTGACACCAAGCTGCTCCCAAACAGCCAATTACCAGAACAGAAAATCCTGGCTAAATATTATTGTAATAACAATATTATTTTCAGTCTCTTCGCCTCATCAAAGCTCAATAATCAACTTTTCCAAGAAACTTCTCCCCGGCAAAGTAAGAACGTTTTGAATGTCTGCAATGATAAAACAGACACTGAATATTTCACAGCAACCTTTTTCAAGGGGGTAATATTGATGCTATCATTTATCTATCATTCCTTTATAGTAATTCACAGTGGAACGTGATAATCGATTAAAGAACATGTGTTAGGTTTATCGAAGGCTGCAGTAGGAACAACTGACTGGCATCTCATCATGCTCGAAGATTACCTTTGTGGGCTGTTCTCTGCTATGTTAACTGCTAGTACTGCACTTCTATGCAGATTAGATATTTGCTGAGAATAGAATAAGAGCTATTTATAGAGGGACAGAGCAAAATGCAGTAAACTTTTACTTTTTTCTGCATGTGTGTTTATATAAATTAAACACTTCTGGTCCATGTTTTGTTGTTGATTCAGTTGAAAATGTCTTTTGTTGCATTCCCTGGACTTGCCATTCCATCCCTTTCCACAGGATGGAGTAATCTGACACATTGACTTCAGTCTTCAACAAAAATTTGAGTAAGGGGAGTTAATCAGAGAATAGACCAAAACTTCATGTTGTTTCCGAGCAGATAGCCGACACAGGTAAATGCCCATCAACGATTTAACTGGCTAGTGTCAGGCATTCTGCATGATTAAGCCCCCAGTGGAATGGAAAATCCACTCACGAGTTACGTGCCAATTAGAGTCTGGTAGCTATCCCACACCAACAGTGCCATCAGGAGGAATGGCAGCTGCCAGAAATTCTCTGGGGCCCAGCCCCAGCTCAGCCATGAACCCAAGAACATAGTGAATGAAGACGAGGTAGGAGGTAAGCCAATGGGTTTGATGGAGGGGTGGAGGGGTATCAAATGCAAGCCAGTGGTGTGGCTTTCAGTCACCCTTCTCTCCCCAATGCTTGGATCCTCAATCAGACACTGGGTGCCTGGAGATAAGTCACTCTTAACCTTCAGGAGGTGCAGGGGAGCATTTTAAGTTCAGTTAAACCCCTGAGATAGCACAGAATTCTGCTGGACTGACAGATAATCAACTTTTGAGACCTTCATTAATGAATGCAATTGCTTTTCCAATACAGGAGGCAGGATTCCTGTATTGGGCCCCTCCCACCCCAAATGAATTGGGAACTAATCTCCTGATGTTGGGAATTCAATACAGTTATTCATACCTAATTGTCTGAGTCGCCTCCTCATGCACTAATGTGTCTACTTTAGTGAACACAACTAAATCCAGACCAATGAATCATTTTGGTCAATTTGCCCATGATGCTATTCTACAAATACACTGAGCAATAGAAGCTCTGAAGGTGATAACACAGTACGGAGCTGGAGGTACACAGCAGGCCAGGCAGCATCAGAGGAGCAGGAAAGTTGACGTTTCAGGTCAGGACCCTTCTTCAGAAATGGGGGATGGGGAAGGGGGCTGGGAAATAAATAGAGTGAGGAGGGATGGGGCTGGGAAAGGTAGGTGGGATGGTGATAGGTGAGTGCAGGTAGGGAGTGGTGCGGATTGATCATTGAGTTGCGAGGGGCGGATAAGTGGGAGAGAAGATGGTCAGGTCAAAGAGGCAGGGATGACAGGGAGGATTGGACATGGGATGAGGCCGGGGGTTGGTGGGGGGGGAGCGCAGTAGATTTTGAAACTGGTAAAATGCACTTTTAGGCCATCAGGCCGTAGGCTCCCAAGATGGAATAGGAGGTGCACCTCCTCCAGTTTGTGTGTGGTGTCAATGTGACACTGGAGGAGGCCCAGGATGGACATGTCACCCAGTTAAAAGGTTTCGCGACTGGAAGGTGGTGTTGTTTGTCACATACAGAGCACAGATGCTGTACAAAACACTCTGAAAGTCTCCCACAACTAAGGATATATTTCCCTCCCCACCCTTATCTGCCTTTCGTAGGGACTGCTCTCTCCCTCATCCATTCCACACTCCGCACTAACTCCACCACTCCTGGCACCTTTTCCCGCAATTGCAGGAAGTGCTAAACCTGCCCCTACACCTCCCCCCTCACCTCCATTCAAGGCAAAAAAACAAACCTTCGACATCAGACATGGGTTCACCTGCATATCCATCAACTTGGTCTACTGCATCCGCTGCTCCTAATGTGGCCTCCTCTACATCGGTGAGACCAGGCAGAGGCATTTTTGAGCATCTTCGCTCTACACGCGACTAACGACAACACCTTCCAGTCAAAAACCATTCTAAGTCCCCTTCCCACTCCCTGGGTGACATGTCATCCTGGGGCTCCTCCAGTGTCACAATGACACCACCAGCAAACTAGAGGAACAGCATCTCATATTCCTCCTTGGGAGCCTACAGCCCAATGGCCTAAATGTGGATTTTACCAGTTTCAAAATCTCCCCAAACCAACTTCATCCCATGACCAACCCCCCCTCTCATCCCACCTCCTTGACCTGACACAACCTGTCCACCTTCTCTCCACCTATCCACCCCTCCCACTTCACTGACCAATCCCCACCACTGGCTACCTGCACTCACCTATCACCGTCCCACTTACCTTTCCCAGCCCCACCCCTCCTCTCTCTATTTATTTCTCGGCTCCCCTCCCCCTCCCCCTCCCCATCTCTGAAGAAAGGTCCCAACCCAAAATGTCAGCTTTCCTGCTCCTCTGATGCTGTCTGGCCTGCTGTGTTCCTCCAGCTCCACACTCTGTTATCTCTGACTTCAGCATCTGCACTTCTTGCTATCTCAGCTCTGATGGTGAATTGGTTTAGCTGCTATTCCAGTTTTTTTTAATATAGACTTATGCCTGGCAAGATCATATTTCACAGCAGATTGTAGACTTATCCTGCAGCACTCAATATTGTTATGAATTACTACACATTAGGATTCCCAAAGCTGTCAGAATGGCAGAATTTCTTGAGAGCCAGTGGTTCCTCCTATAAGCACTACCTCCAGACAACTGGCAAATCAACAATTGAAATGTCCAGCTGCAACGTATCAGCCATAATGTATCAGCCACTCCAGTCGTCCCACTCTGCGATATTGCGAGCTATTGCTGGGGAAACATCCACAGGAACTTATTCATCAGGAGGCTGGCAAGCTAGGAACTCAGATAACTCAGAAATCTCAGCTGTCAGCTCTTTGGTAGGGGTTCTTAGCAATTGTGAACAAGAGGTCTGAATGAATGAGCTGGATTAGGAACTTTATGAAATCAGAGGTTTCAAGGCTGGAGAGAAGAGTGGGAGACTGAAAAGTGGGGCTTGCGGGAGCAGAGGTCACAATAGCCGAACCAGGGAGGCACTGAAAGATAGGGGGAGGGAGACTACAGGTTGGGCAGTTAGGAGTTGAGAGAGACTAGGAATGAAGCAATAGAAGATGTGGGTTTGGAGGCAGTAAAAGGGCTAGTTATTGGTGCTTATGTAAGGGGCAAAATAAAAACTGGGGTTGTGCAATTCCTGCAGTACGAAAGCAGCAGCAATACAGTGAATGATACAGAGAAGCAGTTCAATAAAGGATGATTGTAACCTGAAGATCTTGGTGTGAGTAAACAGCAAAAGTTCATTGCCACTGGTGGGCAAGTAAGAAACAAAGTCCTGGCTATCAAGGATTCTAACTGTCAGAAACAAGCAGAAGGGAAGGAAGAAAGTTCTTAATTATGTAATTAGGCCTTGGGATATTTTACCATGGTGAATTGTGTCTAAAACACAACTTCAAAGAGAATAAGATAACATCTGAAACAGAGAAATATATAAGAAGGCCTTGAGGTTAAGGAATCCGAGTTACAGGAGAGTCTTCATGTGTCAGGTTGTATGAGATCCTCTTGTGCTGTAATATCTACACTTCTGTGAATACTGTCCTTTATTAATACTGGTTGTTTAAAATACTTAGCACCAAGTTAAGTTTAGGAATGTGGCCCTGTGAGAAGGGCTGGAAACATCAAGCCCCACGATGCAATCCTTTAGTTTGGTTCAGTTGGTCTGTATAACCCAGCTTTGATGTCTGAAGTCCAAAGAAAGGTTATTTCTTACCAAGTGTTCCAGTTCAGAGTTGTCACTTTCACAAACTGTGTGGGCAGGCACAGCTGACTGCATATAGTGGAATGCTCAGAGACTCTGTGGTTTCATGGCAGGATACAGGATTATTACTAAGTAGGGACAGGCTATCAGAAAATTACAACTATTACTACCAGTCCCATGTAACCTATTAATGATTTTACACATACATTACTGTTGGCTATGAGTGGCATCTTGAGTATTACCATTTTATTATTCGTTATCAGGGTAATCTCAATGAGTTACCATTAGCTACTGTTCAAATCAAAGTATCCCGCATCTCTGGTTCTCCTCAGTGAATTACTCTCTACCTTCAGCTTCCCACCTTTGCCTGCTGACTGGCGTTCCCCTAGAACTTGTTGCATAACATGTACTGCCACAAAACTGGGCGCGAACTAATCCACTCCAAATATTATCAGGTAAATGCAATTATATTTTGAAGAAGTCATGGGATCAGATATCACAGGATCAAGTGTCATGTGACAAATTGTGAGTCCGAGTGTCATGTAATTAAAACTCTATGCATATAACTAAAAGATTCAAATGGACATCAAAAAATGTGTTTTCTTTAAATGATATATTCCACAGCATTTTAACAATTTTAAAATTCCGTTCATATTTTAAAAATCATTTGAAGAAAACTGGCTATGATGGAGTAACTGAACACAATACAAAGAAGCACAGTTTGTTTCATAGTTCAAAGTACCTCAAACAATGGCTTGCAGATCCCATCAATCCACTCCAGTTGTAGCCCCGGCAACTCATCCTTCCTATTTCGGTCAAAGATAGCCTGTAGAATATTTGCAAAGATAGAATTGTGTTTCAGCACACGTCCAAGAGTGCAGTTACTGCAGGACCTGACATTCACGGATTGCTAATAGCAGTAATAACTCAGAGTTTTTCATGAATTTTTACCTACATTTTGCATGTTCACTATCAAGGTCAAAAGATTAATTCATTGCTCACTCCATGCATGTATGATTTTTGAGCAGGAAGATGCATTAATTTTGTTAAAAGCAAACAAAATAATGAAAGACTCCTAATGAAGGGAAATTATAGCACAAGTCAAATAAGGTGTTGACAACCTATAAATCATCCATCCCTTGTGTGCAATTTATAATCAAATTATGAGTGCAGTTCAGCAGGATGCATTTGCCTACACATCAATGTATTTCACTCGGTGTCAACAGTGACATTACTGTAGGCAGACTGGTTGCCTCAGACCACTACATTTAAATTTGCAAAGGTTTTTTTTAAGGAAAAACCTGCATGAGAAGAACAGGAAAATGACAAATCCCTAGTTTGTTTACTTTAGACTGAAGACTTGTTTAAAATTATACTCTTGTGGAAATGTGAACACCAAAAATGCAGCAAGTTTAAAAGTAGGCCTATATAAATAGCTGGCACAATAATCTCCATGACAGCTGTTAAAGGTCACATTAGAACTCACTTTAATTGGCCGTCTTAGCCTTGTCCCCAGTGAACACGTGGGATCACAGCAAAAAAACTGTGAAGGATTTAGCACTAGCATGAGACCAGTTCCTCAGTCATAAATTGTAACAGCTGATCCAGAAATCAGAGTGTATGGAATAAACTAGATGTACCGAAATGTTGAAGATGGTCTTCGGAGAATCAGCTTGATATGCAATTTTATTGTAATATATGGACCACCCAGCATTGTCACACCTGATTTAAGAGTCCGGACTGTATTATCTCAAGCCAGAGAATGGTCAAATAAATCTATTCTATAGAATCTTCATCCTGGGTATAAGATTCAGAAATCTGCCTATCCAATTATATAGAAATTACATTTTTAAAAGGTATGTCCAATTATGAAACTTGTATACCTATCTATACCAAAAAAAAAATCAGGGCTTTACTTGGGAAAAAATATTTCATATAAAAGTTTCACTATGCATTTGGGTCCTTTCTACAACGTTGCATTATCTTTTTTTTTAAAACAAGCTTTATTCTATTTATAACCTTAGATTTCTAATGAAAGTTATTCTCTGGCACCCTCAGATGGTGTTTTCCTTCCACATGCCCTAAAGCGAACAAACACATGGGGTGGAATTTTCCCATTTGCAGTTAGAATCTAGTGAGATCCAGAGTGACTTTTCCCACACAATCTTCCACTCTTCACTGCATCAATTTGTGCAACTGGGCACTTGGGTGCATTTCTTGAGGAGCTGCATGATCAGAGAGGTGCAGTGCTCACCCTTCAGGCTTTCCCAATGCTGCCACCACCTTAGACACTGCAAACCAGAAACTGGCTGTCACAATGTGCTCTCAATCACTACTGAACACACAGCCCAGAGGAAAGGAAGACTCAGGGCAGTCACAGGAGGCCATATCACCAGGCCAAGTCAACCTGGATCTACACCGCAGTACAGGTCAGTGCAGTGTGCCAAGATAATTGGGAAGCCCAGCATTTTAGGAAGAAGGTCTTCTTTGCTTCACAAGGGTAAGAAGCACCATCTTCTTTTCACTGCCTTGTACTCACAAGGCCAGTACTCACTCTAAGATATAGGAAGAACTGCAGATGTTGGGGTCAGAGACAATACAGTGTGGAGCTGGAGGAACACAGCATGCCAGGCAGCATCAGAGGAACAGGAAAACTGATGTTTCGGGTCAGGACCCTTCTTCAGAAATGGGGAGGGGGAAAGGAGCTCAGAAATAAATAGAGAGGAGGGGTGGGACTGGAAAAGGTAGGTGGGATGGTGATAAGTGAGTGCAGGTAGGCAAGGGTGGGGATTGGTCAGTGAGGTGGGGGGAGCGGATAGGTGGGAGAGAAGATGGACAGGTTGTGTCAGGTCAAGGAGGCAGGGAGGAGAGGGAGGGTTGGTCACGGGATGAGGCCAGGGGTGGGGAGATTTTAATACTGGTGAATTCTATATTCAGGCCATCAGGCTGTAGGCTCCTGAGATGGAATATGAGATAGTGTTCCTCCATTTTCAGGGTGGCGTCGTTGTGACACTGAAGGAGGCCCAGGATAGACATGTCACCCAAGGAGTGGAAGGGGCAGTTAAAATGGTTGGCAACCGGAAGGCGGTGTTGTTCGTTGCGCAGATGCTGTACAAAACAGTCTCCGATCTATGTTTGGTCTCACTGATGTAGAGGCAGTCACATCGGGAGCAACAGATCCAGTAGACCAATTTGTCGGATGTACATGTGAACCCCCTGTCCGATCGGTTTGTTTTGGGCTTTGAAATAGGAGGACATCTGGGATGTGCTGGAGTGGAATGCCCCATCTTGGGAGCAGACATAGCAGAAGCGGTGGAATTGGGAGTGAGGGATCTCATTCTTGCAGGAAGGTGGGAGAGAAGAGGTGTAGTCCAGGTAGCTATGGGAGTCAGTGGGCTTGAAATAGATGTCAGTGTTGAGGTGGTTACCCAAGATGGAGACAGGGAGGTCCAGGAAGGGGAGGGAGGTATCGGCGATAGTCCAGGTGAATTTGATGTTGGGGTGAAAGGTGTTAGTAAAGTTGATGAACTGTTCAAGATCCTTGTGGGAGCACGAGGCATCGCCAATACAGTCATCAGTGTGGGGGAGGAACAGGTGGGGGAGGAACAGGTGGGGGATAGTGCCGGTGTAACAGTGGAAAAGGGACTGGTGAGGGGGATGTTTAGGGTCAGGTGTAGCACTTCCTGCGGTTGCAGAGAAAGGTACCGGATGTGGTGCAGTTAGTGGGGAGTGTGGAGTAGATGAGAGAGTCGCGGATACAGCGCTCCCTACGAAAGGCAGATAGCGGTGGGGAGGCAAATATATTTTTGGTCATGGGGACAGTACTCATTTCCGCTTACCTTGACTTTGTCTTTTCCCTCCGGTCCAGGACCTCCCCACCTACATCCGGGACACTACCCACTCCCTCCACCTCTTCCAAGACTTCTAATTCCTTGGCCCCCAAAACCTCATCTTCACAATGGACATCCAATCCCTGCACACTTGATCCCTCATGCAGATGGCCTAAAAGCCCTCTGCTTCTTAATCTCCTGCAGGTCCAATCAGTCGTCTCCATTGACACCCTCATCTGCTTAACAGAACTTGTCCTTACCCTGAACAACTTCTCCTTTAACTCCTCCCACTTCCTACAGACTAAGGGGGTGGCCATGAGCACCCACATAGGTCCAAGCTATGCTTGTTTTGTTGGCTATGTGGAACAGGCCCTTTCCTGCTGTTACACCGGCACTATCCCCCACCTCTTCCTCCGCCACACTGATGACTGTATCAGTGATGCCTCATGCTCCCACGAGGAGCTTGAACAGTTCATCAACTTTACAAACGCCTTTCACCCCAACTTCAAATTCACCTGGACTATCTCCGATACCACCCTCCCCTTCCTGGACCTCTCTGTCTCCATCTCTGGTAAACGCCTCAACACTGACATCTATATCAAGCCCACTGACTCCCATAGCTACCTGGACTACACCTTCTTTCACCCACCCTCCTGCAAGAACGTGATCCCTCACTCCCAATTCCTCCACCACCGCTGCATCGACTCCCAAGATGGACTGTTCCACTCCCGGACATCCCAGGTGTCCTCCTATTTCAAGAACCGCAACTTACCCCTCCAGTGATCGAAAATGCCCTCAACCGCATCTCTTGCATTTCCCGCACTTCTGTCCCCAAACCTCTTTTCCCCCCAACAAAATCAAAGACAGAATCCCCCTTGTCCTCACATACCACCCCACCAACCTTCACATCCAGCGTATCATTCTCTGCCACTTCCGCCACCTACAATCCAACCCTATGACCAAAGAGATATTTCCCTCCCCACCCCTACCTGCCTTTGGTAGGAACCACTCACTCTGCAACTCCCTTGTCTACTCCACACTCCCCACTAACCCCACCACCCCCAGCACCTTTCCCTGCAACCACAGGAAGTGCTACGCCTGCCCCTACATTATTCCCCCTCACCTCCATTCAAGGCCAAAGCAAACATTTTATATATGACAGGGGTTGACTTGTACATCTGCCAGCTTGGTCTACTGTACCTGCT
Organism: Ginglymostoma cirratum; assembly: GCA_024137785.1. Taxonomy (NCBI): domain Eukaryota; kingdom Metazoa; phylum Chordata; class Chondrichthyes; order Orectolobiformes; family Ginglymostomatidae; genus Ginglymostoma; species Ginglymostoma cirratum. Next base: position 10,809,352 of record JAHRHZ010000013.1, on the reverse strand, counting down.
GCTCCTGATGTGGCCTCCTCTACATCAGTGAGGCCAAGCGTAGACTTGGTGACCATTTTGTAAAGCATCTGTGCTCTGTACATGACAAATAACAACACCTTCCAGTCGTGAAACATTTTAACATGTCACCCAGAGAGTGGGAGGGCATGTCCATCCTGGGCCTCCTCTAGTGTCACAATGGCACAACCCGCAAACTGGAGGAGCAGCACCTCATATTCTGCCTCAGGAGCCTACAGCCCAATGGCCTAAATGTGGTCCTTACCAGTTTCAAAATCTCCCCACCCCTGGCCTCATCCCATGTCCAATCCTCCATCTCATCCCCGCCTCCTTGACCTGACACAACCTGTCCATCTTCTCTCACACCTATCCGCTCTTCCCACCTCACTGACCATTCCCCACCACTCCCCCCCCCCCACTCCTCTCTCTATTTATCTCCCAACTCCCTTCCCCCTCCTCCCATTTCTGAAGAAGGGTCCCAACTCAAAGCATCAACTTCCCTGCTGCTCTGATGCTGCCTGGCCTGCTGTGTCCCTCCAGGTCCACACTGTATTGTCACTACTCACTCTAACTTTGCCTCATTTGCACATGCTTCTCACCAGGGCTCACGGGCTACAACTCCCAATATATTGCACATTTCCACTCAAGGGCTCTCACCCACCTCATCCTCTCAAACTATCGATCCTTCTTGACCCCAGCACTTCCTACTCACTCACTGGGACACCTCACCACTAACTGTTCTTTCATCATATTCAGTCTTTTCCTTCATCTCACAAAATGAAAGAAATATCAGGTCAACTCATCAAGTCTGTACCAACCCTCTGAAGAGCATCCCACCCAGTTACCCCCTGCCACACCCTATCCCCATGACACTGCATTTAGTGTGACTAACCTACCAAACTTGCACATCTTTAGACTGAGAGAGGAATCAGAGAACCCAGAGGAAACACATGCAGACATTGGGAAAATGTGCAAATTCCACACAGAAAATCACCCAAGGAGGGAATCAAACCTAGGCACCCAGCGCTGTGCTAGCCACTGTGCCACCCATTGTAGGAAATTGGGCCACCCTCGGATCAACGTCTCCACCGCACCTCAAGTGGGTTGCAATTGACCTGCAGGACTAACTGGCCTAATCCCTGGACTGCGAGGACATGGAACCCTGGATTCTTATAGGACTAAGTGACTGACTGACCTTGGTGAACCAACTGGACTAGAATAGGAGGAGTCCCTTGACTGAGTGTGGCGATACCCCGCAGTCCACCTCACCCTACTAAGAACTAGTCCCTCCTGATTTCACAGGTGGCCATTTGATTGAAACTGATACAGGGTGTTTGCTGCATCATCTGCGATATTGACGTGTCATATAGCAACATGTTAATCCCCCTTGACAGTTCAGTGTGACGAACCGTGGCATTGGCTGCCTCTTCCTCTGCACCAAAAAGCAAAATAAGCCATAGAGACTGGCGGCCTCCAAGGAAGTGTAAAGTGCACAAAAGCACAAAAAAATGAAGCTAAGAGTTTAAAACGTCCACCCATGGTATGTCTGTAGATTATTTGCAACATCAGGATATACAAGCAAGGATTTCAGATTTCTGTTATCTATCAACTTACTAAATTAAGCCTTTAAAAAGGACAAGTAGAGACCAGTTTTACAGGAAATAAATCATTTACACTCGTATAAGTATATGAGTCTTCAGGTTGTTAAAAATGCTTGGTGGATTGGCCATGCTAAATTTCCATTGTGTCCAGGAATGACTAGGTTGGGGGAATTAGCCATGGGAAATGCAGGGGTACAGGGATAGGGTAGAGGGGTGGGTCTGGGTGGGATGCTCTTCAGAGGGTCTTCAGATGGACCAAATGGCCTGCTTCCACACTGTAGGGATACCATGGTTCCATGCTTCATAGTCAATAAGGTACATTTGAAAGGTGGTTACTCTTGTCACGTAACCAAATGTGACAACCAATCTGTGCTTGGAAGACCCTGCACATAAGCAATATATGAATAATACTTCAATTAATTGAATAATAAATATACTGCTTTATGATAAGGGTTAACATTGCCAGCACACCAAAATAATTCACTACACTTGTTGGTGCCATAGGACCTTTTATGTCCACCTGAACCAGTGGTGTAATGTTGTTGGAGCACCCTGAAACACTATTCTGCTGGCACCTCCAATCGTCCTACAGGAACTTTACCTTTATGATAGTTTAAAGTTTAAACGTAACAACTTGCACTGACTCCTCAAAACTTGGTACTGCGTGATCTAATCTGAACAGCTAAATGGGCCCTTGGTTTAATGCCTTCAACAATGTTCCGCTCACTCAGTATGACAGTTGTATTCAAATCCTGAGGCCCATGTATTCTAGAGAGATGTAACAGTGCTGCCAACTGAGTCAAAGTGATAACCAACTAACCCTTTATTTGCTGCAAGTGGAGATGCTGCATTATATTATTCACCACTTAGGCTGTCCTGGCCACCACACATAGTACAGGAGGAGAAATCAGTTGGATTCTGTGTGCAATCCTCCCTCTCAGATTTTCCTTTCTGATCTCAGGCAATGCTTAGTCTCCAGACAGATGGTAAAGGCACAACTCTAGGACTTTAAGATAGGTTCTCTTCAAGTTTATTGATGAAATTATTACACATAACAAGTAAATAAATTGTTGTTCCCTTTTCACTATGGAAAATCACAGGTCATGACCATCACCGCACCACAATGTCTTTGAGCTCCACTGTGCTGCACTATTAAGATGTGTTTTTGCTTTAAGTGCAAGTGAAAAACATAAAGGGACCAGGTTCAAAGATTTACAACACATGACAGGGTGAGCAGCCTGAATGCATATACCCAGTAGTCATGACACTTTCACTGAAATATCCTAGGTTAATAATTGCTGTCACTGATATTAATTCAGCACTGCAGTAATTTCTAGCCTGGCTCCTAGGTGATGTCATTGACACTCAGCAGTAAATGAAAATATTTAAGAATATTACAGAAGTAGACAAAGGAAAGCATACAAATGTCAATTTTAATCCTAATTCCCTTTACCTGTTTGATTTTTAAATAAGCACTGATGGTAAAGCTTCTTTAAATGTTTTGACACAATATGGGATTGTTGTGAATTAATATAAATGTTAGGAACACACTTGGCGAGCTTCCTCAGTGTCACACTGAGCAGGACCATATCAGATCTTATAATGTGCTGTACTATTATCAATGGAAAGAATATTTCTGAAAACCTTCTTCACACTGGGCCTAAACACAGAACTAAGATGTCAGATAATAACTCTCCTGTATGTCCAAAAGGAGAAAGTAAAATAGAAATGATTAAAAACTAAAGTAACCCGCTGGCACCCAGGTCGGGACACGTCAGCTAGGATTGTAGCTGCTGCAAGCTCAATCATGCCAAACACTTGATGAATTAACATCCAGGAAAGATTTTTCCCAGCTCAACTGGGCAAACTGGAGCCATTGAATCAATCTTCCTCTGGCTGAAGTTTACATTGGCTTTAGGAGTCAAATAAGAGATTGCTGATTTACTGTTTACTCAGGCCAAATCTAATCTGGTGAAATGCATTTCACATAAGAATTTGGTGGGATATCAGATACTGCTATCCTCCCTTATGGTTGGAATGAGGTGCACATTGTGATTTCTAGCCATAGTTTAGTGTGTTTTGCAAGTTTTGCAGCTTCAGCAAATGGAGTACAAGGACAAATTATTCATTATATATTTCTCTGCAATCATTATGCTGTTAGATACAGAGGGATTGGATTGGTTATTTTCAGATTAAAGATGTAACTATTTAGCTCCATGTGATATGGATTGCTTGGGATAGCTGATAATGAGCGGGATGGTGACTAACAACAGGTAACTGCAATGTGAGAAAAAGTGCTTCATTTGCTTGATGTCATGGCACAATAGAACTGCCAGCTTTGAGAGATACAATACAGGCATTAATCTTCAAAAAGAGTTTCCCAGCTGTGAAATCTAGTTGTAATCTAGTTTCATGTAACTTCCCTGGATATTAGGACTAAACAAACATTGGAAGAAAAGCAGAAATTGCTGGAGAAGCTCCGTATGTCCGGCAGTGACTATGGAGAGGTAATAGAGATAATGTTTCCAGTCTAGCGACCCTTCTTCAAAATATTAACTCTGCTCTCCCTTCAAGTATGCTGGCCAGGCCTGTTGAATTTCTCCAGTCATTTTTGCTTTTGTTTCAGAATTCCAGCATGACCAGTTCTTTGTTTTAAAGTAACATGTGTCTTAATGTTAGCACCCTACTCGAGTGTCTCAATTAAGGTTCTTGAGAAGATTTGTAGCTCGGGTTGTGGGTAAGGTTGTTGACTTGCTCACTGAGCTGGCTGGTTACAGTACAGACATCACCATGCTAGGTAACATCATCAGTGCGGGCTCCGATGAAGCGATGTTGTTCTACTCTGCTTAGGATTTATATTATCTTGTCTGTTGAGATGATTTGTGACATTTCTGGTTTTTTTTGCCAGGGTTTGTATATGGGTCTAATTTCACAAGTTTATTGAAAGCATTATGGGTGCAGAACCAGGCCTCTAGGAATTCCCATGCATATTTAAGGTTGGCTTGAGCTAGGATGGTCGCGTCGTCCCAGTTAAATTGATGGCCTTCACTGTCAGAATGCACTGAAATGAGGGAAAGTTCATCATGTTGTTTTGCTACTGGCTGGTGTTCGTGTATCGTGATGGCTAGTTTCCTTCCTGTCTGGCTGATGTAATGTTTTTTGGTAGTCCTTGCACGGTATTTTGTACACTACATTGGTCCTGTCTGTTGTGGATATGGAGTCTTTGGTCCTTGTGAGTGTTGGTCATAGTGTGGCTGTGGATTTGTGTGCTACCCTGAACTCCTAGTGGTCGCAAGAGTTTCAGTATCAGTTTTGTCTATCTAGTAGGCATCTGCGGATGAAGTTGGTGGGGTATCCGTTGGCAGCGAAGACCTTGTACAGGTGCTCTTTCTCCTTCTTGCAAAGTTCAGGTGTGTCGCAGTGGGTTGTGGCCCATTTGAACAGTTTCCTAGCACAGCTTTGTTTGTGGACTTTGGGGTAATTGCTGTGGAAATTGAGGATTTGGTCACCGTGGGTTGTCTTCCTGTATAATGTGGTTTGGAATTCCCCGTTCATCATTCGTTCTACCCTGATGTCTAAGAACGGAAGTTGATTGTTGTTTTCCTTTACTCTTGTGAATTTGATCCTGGTGAATACGTTGTTAGAGGTAGTGTGTCTCTTCTAACTTAGTGCGTTTAATGATGATAAACGTGTTCGTCCATGTATCGTATCCACAGTTTTGGCTGTATACAAGGGAGGGTCATGCATTCCAATCTTTGCATGACTGCCTCTGCAATATGTCCTGAGATGTGTGACCCCAAAAGGCGTGCCATTAATTTGTTTGTATACTTGACCATTAAAGGTGAAGTGTGTGGTGAGACATAGGTCCAGTAGTCTGAGTACGCTATCTTTGCTGATGGAGCTGTCGGTCGGCGTTCCTGTTTCCTATAGTAATGTGGCCAGTGTTTCTTTAGCTGGTGGGACGTCAGTGGACGCAAATAGTGCTGTGATGTTAAAGGATACCATAATCTCATCATCGTTGATTTTGATGTTCCTGAGGTTATTAAGGAATTCCTGGGTTGAGTGGATGGAGTGGGGTGATCAGTTGACCAGGTGTTTCAGTCTCTGTTGTAGGACCTTGGCCAGTTTGTATGTTGGGTGTGCCCGGTAAGGAGACGACAGGTCTGAGGTGGATACCTGGTTTGTGTACTTTGGGGAGTAGAAGCGGGAGGTGTTGAGCCTTCTAGTTTCATTTTTATATAGTCTGTCTTGGTTATTTGTCCTGCATTCTTTAGTCTCTTCAGTGTCTAGGTGATCCTATTCCTTAGCTGCAGTGTTGGGTCTATCTCCACCTATTGGTAAGTGTCTGTACCTCCAAGCAGTGCCTGTGCTTTCTCAATGTAGTCTGGCTTGTTCATAATGACAGTCTTGCGCCATTTATCCGCTGGCAGGATTATGATGTTCCTGACTTTCTTGAGTCCTCCCTACCATTATATAAACCCCATATTACAAACCCTTGCAAAAAAGAACTGGAGATGACACAAAACACCTCAACAGACAATACCATTTAAATACTAAGTGGAGTAGAACAGCATTGCTTCGTCAGAGGCCACACTGATGATGTTACCTAGCACGGTGACAAAATTTCTGAACTATAACCAGCCAGATCGACGAGCAAGTCAACAACCTCACGAGTGTCTCAATGTTAGTGCTCTAATCGAGTCAGCAAGACTGAATAGTTCTGAGATAACACAGTGTGGAGCCAGATGAACACAGCAGGCCAGGCAGCATCAGAGGAGTAGGAAAGCTGACATTTTGGGTCGGGACTCTTCTTCAGAAATAGGGGAGGCGGAAGGGCGCTCTAACATAAATGGGGGGTGGGGCTGAGGTAGGTAGGTGGGATGGTGATAGGTGAGTGCAGATAGGCAGTGGTGGGGATTGGTCAGTGAGGCGGGAGGAGCAGATAGGTCGGTGAGAAGACAGGTCAAAGAGGCGGGGATGAGGGGGAGGGTGGGTGTTGGGATGGGGCCGGGGTTGGGAGATTTTGAAGCTAGTAAAGTCTACATTGAGACCACTGGGTTGTAGGCTCCCAAGGTGGAATAGGAGGTGCTCCATTTTCCGGGTGGCATCATTGTGACACTGGAGGAGGCCCAGGTTGGACATGTTGTCCAGGGAGTGGGAGGGGGAGTTGAAGTGAAGTGGTTTGTGACTGGGAGGTGTTGTTGTTTGTTGCGAACTGAGCGCAGGTGTTCCACAAAGCGGTCTCCGAGCCTCCACTTGGTCTCACCAATGTAGAGGAGACCACATCGGGAACAGCGGATGCAATATACCACATTAGCCAGTGTGCAGGTGAACATCTGCTTGATGTGGAAGGCTTTTTTTTGGGGCCTGGGATGGAGGTGAGGGGAAGTATAGGGGCAGGTGTAGCACTTCCTGTGGTTGCAGGGAAAGGTGTCGGGGGGCCAGTGGGGAGTGTGGAGCAGACGAGGCAGTCGCAGAGACAGCGGTCCCTCCAGAAGGCAGATAAGGGTGGGGTGGGAAATATATCCTTCGTAGTGGGGTCAGATTGCAGGTGGCGGAAGTGGCGCAGAATGATGCATTGAATCCAGAGGTTAATAGGGTGATATGTGAGGGCAAGGGGGATTCTGTCTTTGTTTTTATTGCAGGGAGGGGGCGTGAGGGCAGAGTTGCGGGAAACGCAAGAGATGCGGTCGAGAGTGATTTCGACCTCTGAATGGGGGAAGTTGCGGTCAACAAAGAGTAAAGAACAAAGAAAATTACAGCACAGGAACAGGCCCTTCGGCCCTCCAAGCCTGCGCCGATCCAGATCCTCTATCTAAACCTGTGGCCTATTTTCCAAAGATCTGTAGCCCTCTGCTCCCTGCCCATTCATGTATCTGTCTAGATACAGCTTAAATGACACTATCATGCCTGCCTCTACAACCTCCGCTGGCAATGCATTCAAGGCACCCACCATCCTCTGTGTAAAGAACTTTCCACGCATATCTCCCTTAAACTTTTCCCCTCTCACCTTGAAATCGTGACCCCTAGTAATTGAATCCCCCACTCTGGGAAAAATCTTCTTGCTATCCACCCTGTCTATACCTCTCATGATTTTGTAGACCTCATTCAGGTCCCCCCTCAACCTCCATCTTTCTAATGTAAATAATACTAATCTACTCAATCTCTCTTGATTAGCTAGTGCCCTCCATACCAGGCAACATCCTGGTGAACCTCCTCTGCACCCTCTCCAAAGCATCCACATCCTTTTGGTAATGTGGCGACCAGAACTGTACGCAGTATTCTAAATGTGGTCGAACCAAGGTCCTATACAACTGTAACATGACCTGCCAACTCTTGTACTCAATACCCCGTCCAATGAATGAAAGCATGCCGTATGCCTTCTTGACCACTCTATCCACCTGCGTTGCCACCTTCAGGGTACAATGGACCTGAACACCCAGATCTCTCTGTGCATCAATTTTCCCCAGGGCTTTTCCATTTACCATATAGTTTGCTCTTGAATTGGATCTTCCAAAATGCATCACCTCGCATTTGCCTGGACTGAACTCCATCTGCCATTTCTCCACCCAACTCTCCAATCTATCTATATTCTGCTGCATTCTCCGACAATCCCCTTCATTATCTGCTACTCCACCAATCTTAGTGTCATCTGCAAACCTGCTAATCAGACCATCTTCCTCCAGATCATTTATGTATATCACAAACAATAGTGGTCCCAAACTGATCCCTGCGGAATACCACTGGTCACAGTTCTCCATTTTGAGAAATTCGCTTCCACCACAACTCACTGTCTCCTGTTGCCCAGCCAGTTCCCTATCCATCTAGCTAGTACACTCTGGATCCCACGCGACTTCACTTTCTCCATCAGCCTACCATAAGGAACCTTATCAAATGCCTTACTAAAGGCCATGGAAATGACATCTACAGCCCTTCCCTCATCTATCAACTCTGTCACTTCCTCAAAGAATTCTATCAAGTTGGTAAGACATGACCTTCCCTGCACAAAACCATGCTGCCTATCACTAATAAGCCCATTTTCTTCCAAATGTAAATAGATTCTATCCCTCAGTATCTTCTCCAGCAGCTTCCCCGCCACTGACATCAGGCTCACTGGTCTATAATTACCTGGATTATCTTTGCTACCCTTCTTAAACAAGGGACAACATTAGCAATTCTCCAGTCCTCCGGGACCTCACCCATGCTCAAGGATGCCGCAAAGATATCTGTTGAGGCCCCAGCTATTTCCTCTCTCGCTTCCCTCAGTAACCTTGAAATACAAGGACATCTGGGATGTTCGGGAGTGGAATGCCTCATCTTGGGAGCAGATGCGGTGGAGGTGGAGGAATTGGGAGTAGGCGATTGCATTCTTGCAGGAAGGTGGGTAAGAAGATGTGTAGTCTAGGTAGCTGTGGGAGTCGGTGGGCTTGAAATAGATATCAATTTCAAGGTGGTCACCAGAGATGGAGACAGAAAGGTCCGGGAAGGACAGAGAGGTATCAGAGATGGTCCAGGTTAAGTTGTTTTGGGTGAAACCGGAGGTTGGGATCAAAGGTGTTAGTAAAGTTGATGAACTATTCAAGCTCCTCGTGGGAGCACAACGCAGTGCCGATACAGTCATCAATGTAACGGAGTAACAGGTGGGGAACGGTGCCGGTGTAGCTGCGGAAGAGGGACTGTTCCACATATCCTACGAAGAGGCAGGCATAGCTTGGGCCCATGAGGGTTCCCATGGCCACCCCCTTAGTCTGTAGAAAGTGAGAGGAGTTGAAGGACAAGTTGTTAAGGGTGTGGATGAGTTCAGTTAAGCGGATGAGGGTGTCAGCGGAGGGGGACTGGTTGGCCCTACAGGAGAGGAAGAAGCGGAGGGCTTTTAGGCCATTCGCACGGGGAACGCAAGCTCCCAATGTGGCCTCTTCTACATTGGTGAGACCAAGCGGAGGCTCGGAGACCGCTTTGTGGAACACCTGCACTTGGTTCGCGACAAACAACAACACCTTCCAGTCGTGAACCACTTCAACTCCCCCTCCCACTCCCTGGACGACATGTCCATCCTGGGCCTCCTCCAGTGTCACGACGCCACCCAGAAAATGGAGGAGTAGTACCTCCTATTCCGCCTTGGGAGCCTACAACCCAATGGTCTCAATGTAGACTTTACGAGCTTCAAAATCTCCCCACCCCGGCCTCATCCCATGACCAACCCTCCCTCTCATCCCCACCTCCTTGACCTGTCCGTCTTCTCTCCCACCTATCTGGTCCTCTCACCTCACTGACCAATCCCCTACACTGTCTACCTGCACTCACCTATCACCATCCCACCTACCTTCCCCAGGCCCATCTCCCCCCTCTATTTATTTCAGAGCCCCCTTCTCCCTCCCCCATTTCTGAAAGGTGCCGACCCAAAACACAGCTCTCCTGCTCCTCTGATGCTGCCTGGCCTGCTGTGTTCCTTCAGTTCCACATCTTAGACTCCAGCACTGGCAGTTCTTACTATCTTTGAATAATTCTGAATTACTTTCAGTTCAAATTGATTGATGAACTAAAATAAATGTCACATCTCTTAGATAATGTATTCCTTGATAAAGTAATACAAATATATGCTAATTAACAAACTTTTAAAACCAATGCATATTTGAATTTTGGGTATAAACTGTGACTCTATGGGCAGAATTTTCCCAGCCCCTGGGTGACTCTGAAATAGTCAGCTGGAAAAATATGGTGGAATCAGAGAAATGAAATTCTCAATGTCAAGAATTTTTCTTCTCAATTTTCCACCTAAGGTTTGGGAGGCAGAACGGTCAAGGACATTTACCTACTTCCCATGCTGAGCAATCCTCCAGATGTTTGGGACTGCTCTTGCCTGGTTGCCAACCTCAGACCAAGCTGGCACCACCTGGTATTATGATCACTACTGCTGGTAACAGGGGAAGAGAAGTCCTGGCTGTGACCATCCAGTTCAGTAGGAGCTCCAAGGCTGTGCACGCAAAGCAAGGTGCGATTTCTCCTGTCTGCCATGCCCAGGGCAAAGAACAGGAACTGTGCAGGGCAGCTCCAGGCTGCTATTGCTTATTCAGGTCCACAATGGCCCTTTAAATATGGCACTAGCACCAGGGAGGCTGGTCAATTCTGAAATCTCCACTGAGTTGTTCTAGGAACGGTGTGTGATAAGATGGGACACAAATCAGATGTAATAGTCTCCATAAGGACAGAAACACTTCCTAATGCAGTGAGCTTTTTTAGGATACAGCAATAAAACCCACACAATCTCACAGCAAGAATCACTCCGCCAGACTTGAAAAGACTCACATATAGCCTAAAAACCATACGATTCAGCCCCTAGTTTCTTTCTGCTTCAGGGAGAATACCAAACGGCACAGAAATGAGGTGGACAGGTAATAATGAGATGCATGCATGCAACTGGATCGCTCACTGCTTTCCAGTGAGTTTTTCATCTTGCTATTCAAACCTCAGGTAGAAAATCTCTCTCTGATACCGGACCCAGCTCCCACCCAGGCTTGTGCTCTATCCTTCTCAATAATCCATGCAACATCTTCCCCACTTGCTCCCACCCAATACAATCTGTGATCCCACTAATCATTCATGCTCCGAGTGTGTGGCTTACTCATTCAATCAGGAAACCGCCCGCCTGCACCAGCAGTAACAGTGTACATCCGCTTTCAACTGTGGTAATAAGTCAGAATACTTAACAGTAGAGCAGACACAGTTGAGATAGATGGAGAAGTGCCTTCCAATTGGCTCCTCAAACTTTTCAGCGAATGATCCTGACTGTAACTGTCCTAAGCAGGGCCCCTTGACTGGGTTGAGGCTTGCTGACAGTTGTCAAGCTTGCTTCCTAGCTTTGATCCACTCCAAATGGCACAGCGAGACAGTAGTATAAGTAATACAAGCCTGGTATCTCTGGTTGAGAGGGCAATGCACAAAAAGGCATGGCAAGCCAATGCAAGTCCAGTAGCTGCAAGCATTCAGTTGGGCTCTGAGTGAGAGAGCGCTATGACGGTGAGTGGAGAGAGTAAAGCACCCAGAGATGCAGCCAGGTCCAGTTCATGAGCTGGGTGCAAGTCCCTGAGCACAGGATGCCATTGCTGCAGCTTTTTAACGAAAGTCACCTGGGCAGCCAAAGTCCATCATTGAAGTGCACAAACATCCTGTTACAGGTTCATAAGATGCTGGGACACATTGCATTCCAGTGTCCATGGATGTGGGATGTATGCAGCTGGTGCCAATGGAGTATGCCCACAATGTTGGTGCTTGGTCTCCAAAATGGAGGGTTTTTTTTTTTGTTTTTTTTTTTACAGCAAGCTAATATGGGTTGAACCCACCAAACTGTAGCTCTGGTTTCTGGTTCCACAACAAACTGTGGTAAGTATGACTGCTAACAAGATGTTCAACAAATAATAACTAGCACCAAGTGTAAACTTACTGCTGCGTGGCTCTATACTGTTTGAGAAAATCACAGTTGATCTTGATGTCAAGATGGACCCCATTCAACATCTTGTCCAATTCTACCTTTCATCTCACTACTGTCCACAATACTCAGAACCTAATAAGACTCCACCCTAGATGGCGACAATTCCCAATATGAAAGTCAGAGTGTGTACCTGATATTTCCAGCTAGTTAGTTGATCCTTTGGCTTCTATCTTGGTTAGCTGTCCCCCAGCATTTCAGAATACACTCCTAGGACAGCTCAACATATAAAGGGGGGAAATGATAACAGCATGACATGATAAGGGGTTCTGTGTAATCAAAATTGCAAATGCAGTGCACCAGTTCGATGTTAAGTTCATCCTGTTGTTTAACAAAAGTTAAGGTTACACACTGATGGAAGCCTTCACAACATCTGATGCTTTCTCATTCAATCATCATGAAATTTCATGTTAGTATAGTCACTATGGAAAGGATAGCTGTTGTTCAGGCAGATTAGAACATTGCATAGTCATGAAGAATGGCTAGCATCTTTATCTTCACTCTTATAGCAGTATCTACAATGGCAGTTGCTCACAGAACTCACGAAGAAAAATAAACATTTATTGACAAATGCGGTAACTTATTTACAGTAAAGTTTACTGGAATTCAGGCAGGATTGGAGAGGCCAGGTTCCCCTGGACAGTCCTGAGACTTCTAGGGGTCTCATATGTGCTTCCTCCTCTGCTGAGCACCAGTGACTAGAACGATAGACTGTAGATCTGTGCATATATCCACCAGACAGCGTGTGTTCGACCTGGATCTTCGTAATAGCCTTCAACCCGTCCACAGAGGCAACCAGATGATCGCACATCTCAGGCAGCATGCTGCAGATAATGTTGCTGCACAGCCTTCAGGTTAGTTTCCTGAATGCTACTGATGAACTTGTCTGCTATTCTTCTGTCTGCTTCTGCACTTTAATGACCTACACCATGGGGTCCTCTGTTGCCTGGGGTTGCACATGTTTAAATGTGGTTCAGCGACACAAATTCCAGGAGGTTCTGGCAGTGATGAGTACTTAAGCCACTGGCAAGTGTAGGATAGTGCAAGTGTGGCACCATCGAGGTGTAGGTGCATACATAATGAGGTGAGCAGCGGAAAATTATGTGAGGTAACTTGCAAGAGCTCACACAGAAAAACCTTCCATGAATCTCCCTGAAATTGACACAACCAATTTTTGATCAAATTCAGCACTAAATATCCCATGGAGAATAACTGAAGCATCTACTGAAAAGCTAAATGAAGATCAGACTTCGGGTCATTATTACATAACCTATCTTTAATTATTTAAAAAAAACATATATCAATGTTGCAAGTCTGCAGATACCTTAATAGAATGAGTGATTGGAGATAACAGAAAAATAAAGTCATGGCACCTTCTAAAAAAAAACCTAAATTTAAAAATTAATACTTACAGCTGGTGTTAGCTTCAGTTCAACCCTCTCTCTGTCCCCTTGTTCAAAGAATTCACTGGTTACCAATTCAGCTACCTACAATACATAAATGCAAATGCTTTGGAAACTTATCTGGACTGATTTCAGGTTGACTAGCCTACATAATGGTAGCAGTTCTAAAATGACAAGCCAAATTCATACACAGTATCTCACTCTGTGCTATGTTACCTGCCTTTCTGGCCAGGAAAAATAAGATTAGTAGTGGCCTATGTTTTGTCCAGTCATTTGTGGATTCTACTACAACTACAATTTTTCTATATCTGGCACAGATGCAGAATTGAAACTTGAGCTTCAATTGCTTTAAGAGCTACCTATCTTCATGACGGGTTTAGTGATGAAGTAGGACTATTTTACAGAAACAGGGCACTAAGCACACATTCCTAATAGTCACTTTGGCAGACACAAGGAAGTATGACCAATCTCTCAGTTTTCTCAACATAGTCATGCATGTTTGTCAAACATACAGCAAAGGGTTGTGATTTATGTTGAACTCTTCCAAAAATGCCATCTTGTTGCTCGTGATGAAATTGTGGTGATGTTCTTTATGCCTCTTGTGACAATAATAATTTCCCTTTAATAAAGAGCAACATTTGAAAATCGATACCTTATTGCACAGAAATCACTGGTTGTGTAAATAGAACTGTGCAATGTTGCATATGCAAATAGGTTCTGGTATAGTTAAACAGATTGCTTCATAATGCACAAAAAGAATAAATCATTTTTCTGTCATCCTGAATGAGATTAGGTGCAATATCTCAAAGAGCAATTACTTTTCTTTATCTAATTTACAAGGTGCAGTAATTAACTTAGGACATTTTCTGTACTTGATGTCCACATCATGATATTGAGTGGATGCTTATTGCTCAAGCCGAGGGCACTATGAAAATCTTGAACTATCAAAACGCAATAGAGATGGTTCCTGGAAGAGCTCAGGATGTATATACAATCTTTGGCAGTCTGAGAAGAGATGTTCCAAAGTGGTTAGTGTGTGTGTTATTGTAGCAATAAGAGCAAACTTTTTGTCACTGAGTAAAATATTGCATTTTCATCACAGTCCAATTTAACATTCAAATTTTAATTCGCATTTGTTACTTTCATACTTTGTTTGAAATTAATAGTCTCGAAATATAAGTTTTAAAGTTCATTTTTATCTGGGTCATTCATCTTGTTCCTTGGATACTTTATATAACATGATAAATGTACATGTTCCAAAAGCAGAGCAACATCACGGACTCCTGCCGATTTGCTTTATTGAGGACAACAGCCTCTTTCTGGACATTTTATCCCTTCATTTTGTGAATGTCAGCATTATTGTATGCATGGTCAAATCATGGGAGGAAAAGGGGAAGTTTGGTATTGTTTTGTTAAAGCAGTGAAGCAGTGTTAACTAACGTTAGCGGCACAAATAAAAATACAAATTTGCATTGTAACAGTGACAACACCACATTTGAAGAGAGACATTTTAATAGAAGGACATCTGTAACTATATCAGTATAAAAACCCATATTGAACATTAGCTTTTACAACAGGAGCAAAATGTACTTATAGCACAATAGGTGATGATAAATTATCAATCTTACAAACAGTATACACTGGGGGCTAAACTAAATTATTGTTAAACTCCTACTCAAATATAATGTTTTCCTTCCATAATTTATGCATGTCACTTTTCTTGGCACTTAGTGGCCAATGTTGTTCAATTATTAATGACTAAAAATAATGATATTCTGAAGCTTTAAAAAGAAAACCAAAGAGCTGCAGATGCTGGAAATTGGAAACTAAACAGAAATTGCTGGAGAAACTCATCAGTTCTGGCAGCACCTGCAGAGAGAAAGCACAGTTAACGTTTTGGATCCAGTGACCCTTCTTCAGAACCAGTTCTGAAACGGTAACCCTGCTTTCTCCCCATGGGTGCTGCCAGACTTGCTGCATTTCTCCAGCAATTTCTATTTTTATATTCTGAAGCTACTTTTAAGCAATAAGGGAACTTAAGACTATAAAAGGAAAACTGAAAATAAATGTATGTCTTTAAGTCTGTTAGTAGTACAGCTTTAGTGCACTTCTTATGCCACATCATAATGGATATAGGCTTCTCATACTCACCTGCCGTGAGATCTGCCAAGGTTTTGTAACTGCGCCTAAATCACACGCTGTCATCAGCATTGATCTGATGTTGTCAAAATAAAATGCAGTAGTCATCTCATGGCTATTCATGACAAATGAAATTGAATGTGCCTGTAAGAAATGCTGGAACAATTTGAGCTTGATCATAACAATAACATTTTAAATGCTTTATTATAATTTATTTGCTCTTTTCTGTTGGAACAATGTACTTTTCTCCCTCTCCTCTGGATTTTTTCATTACACTTTCTGTTCAATAGAAGCACAATTACTGAATCCTGTTATTTTACTGTTGCTATGGTTAGCTGTCTCTTGGATACACAGCATGGCTGGTTGATGAATCCAAGGAGTAAGGCACCAGGAAAAACTTTATACCAGGTTGCACAAGTCATTTTCCCCAATTCATGCTATAAGACATTATGGATGCAAATAATTCTTAATCTCATTTGTCAGCAATTTTGACTATCATCCAGAATTTCATTATTTTTAAAAAGACTGCAGTTTTCCATAGAGGACATACAAGATCATAGTTAGGAAATTCGCCATTAAACTAATTGAGTGGTTCCAATGTTATCCCCTACCTTTAGCCTGAAACTCAAATCATTTATTGATGTCAACAGAACTCTGAAACTGAATCATTTGAGAACTATTGATGGATGCTTGCTTTCTATTCTCATAAAGAACCCACTAAAGCAACATAAATCCCTGGAACCGACAGAGTCAGTAATGTTGGTAGCTGTTGCCTCCTGCTCACCAGTTAACTTATCACTAACAACACTTATTCAACTAGCCAAGCACTCAATAAGTTGACCATAAGAGCCATCAAGATGGAGGTGTCCATGACATACGAAGACCAAATTCAAAATACTCGCGTACAGCACTTCACTCATGACTTGGCTGAGCAAATGTGTTGTAATAATTACTAAAAAGGGATGTGTCTCTTCAAATTCCAAATACCCAAAATTTGAGGCATTTGTAAATGAACTTTAAATCGTAAGTTTTCAGATTGGGTCTAATGTTCATCCTATCCACAATTATAATTGACCAAATTCCTACAGAAACTGGGTAATGGGATTCTGTCTCCCCATGTATCCCCCTGCCAGCAAATGCGCCATTTGATGCGAAACCAACACACACAACTTGCATTTATATACTGCCTTTCATGTAAGAAATTAAACAAGATTTTGTTTACCATTGACATATTGCTTAGAATTTATTAAAGTATTGCAAACACATAGTGCATGAACAAAAGATGAAACAAATTCAGAATCCTGGGTACCTCAACATTTCTCTGTGCTTCTCAAGACGCCAGTTACGTTCCCCAGACATTACATACTCAAAGAACTTTGTGCGCTGCCTGCATTTAAATGAGAAAGAGGAAATGTTTTACTGTATCTATATTGGGTAGCAGCGTAGCATTACAATTCTACACACGGTTGATATACTACACTTGGGGAAATTAGCACATTCCAACAAACCAACAACTGAGTATGCCATATAACTGCTGGCATCTAATTAGCTTCAGTCAGCAATAAATGCTGATATATGAGCAATCTGCTAATTATTTGATTAAATGAAACCGGTTTTAAAATGCTTACTTTAACATACTAAAAATACAAATGACCAGTAATACAGACCAAATTGAACCAGCCTATTATAATTAGTACATCTGATAAAGTTCATGCATAGTACAGCAATAAACTTGGTCAAATAACTTGTTAATCTCCTCAGTACCTTTAATTCAATAAATTCTAAGCTTTTAAATAACTGTTAAAATATAGCTGGAGGAAGAAACACTTCAGAGCAAATCACCTTGACACACAAATTCTCTTTGGGAGTTTGTGCATGGTTATAGGTACTGGTACAGCATTGAGTGATTCCAGCAGTTCTCACTTTTCTACAGATCCACTTTGTAGGTGTGCAAATTTACAAGTCACAAAACAAATAGAAAGAAGAAAGAACCTGTGTTGATACCGTACTTTGTCACATTGCAAATTACTCTAAAACCAATGGATTATTTTTGAAGTTCAATCACTGTTATTATATGCAGAGGGGGTAATAATGGGTTGAATGCTCGAATGATATTAAAAGATGGTATCAGGAGACCATTCACAGTCCCATGAATAGAGTTGCATTTTAAGATCCTATCCAAAAGATTGCATTTCAAATACTGCAATATGTATTTTGTTGAAGTGCTAGCCCAGATTATGTGCTGAAATAAGACTTGAACTATCTAAATGACAGGCAAGAGTGCTACTAACTTTACAACTAGCTATCAAGCTGGCAAAATGGTACAATCATTAAATTGTAGTGCATTAATAACATGAACTATAATTAACCTGTGTGGAATATTTGTGTTGCATTTAATCTGTAATGGAAAAACTTACTCAAAATAAAGCATGAGGTCAGTGGATAGGATAGCTTGTTTTAGCAGCTGCATCAAATCACTGTAGTCTTTGGATGAAAGGTTGGCAAAAATGTTGTGTCCCTAAAGTTAAGAGAAAGATAATCATATTGAAATGAATGCCACTGGAAAAATATGTGTTACATTTTCAAAGGTGAAATTCAAGTAGCAAATTCTGTGTTCTAAGAACTCAGCAAAAATATTTGCATATTTATTTTGTTAGGTTCCCTTACTTTTAAAGTAATTTGCTTATTTGGAACTATTTTGCCGTTTTTGTCCAAGACAATCTTTCTACTGTTCAAGATAGGAACTGAGGAAAAATACAACCATCATTTCATACCTGATATTATTTCACGTGAAACTGAAAGAAAAGCATAGAAGCAAATTACAGTCATATGACTTTGCTATTTCCCAATGGTCATCAAATTAAGTAAATAACTACTACTTATACATCATTTTTTAATATTTGGGATTTTGGTAACAATTGAAAATGATAAATATGAAAAATAGAGCTAAGATGTCCCGATCTGACGGTTGCAGTCCACGCAGTGGAGTCACAATCCCAGTATGTAGTGACCTTGCTCTCGACTCTATGAAAGCAATCAGGGTCAGGGATGGGTCACTTAACTTCAGTAATTCCAGATGTGATGCTGAAAAAGTGCTCAGGAGAGAAACTGTAGAGACCAACTGAAAACAGCCAATGTTGAAAATCTGTGTCATTTCATGCGTTTGTCAAACTCTTGTTTATTCCAGGCGAAGGCTAAGTCTTAGATATCCCTGAGGACACCACAATTACTCATCACTGACCTGAGTACTGCTATCTTTCCAAGATCCAGATCATTGGGAACTCAGGAAATGGGAACAACATAAAATTTGGTCGGTTACTCCATCCCGCCAGGAGACCAAGCCTGAATAGTGGATGATCACAAATCCAGGGAAATAGGTTGCAATTGGTGTAGAATCAAAGAGAATGGAAAAGTGTGTCAGTGTGTCAGAAATTCATCCTGAAAGGGAGTATCCCAGCAGAACAGGAACCTCAAACTCTAGCTTAGAACATCATAAAATACTTGACAATTTCAGCAAAGCTAAACTCCCTCAAAATGGCAACGGAATATAAACACAAAATATGAGAGTACACTAAAAAAATCTGACCAATAAACAAGAACGTTAACAGCTAAGGCAGACATACACATATCTTATAAGATGTCCTCTGATTTGTGGAATTCTGAACACTTTGGCCTTGAAGTTGATTTGGGCAAAGCTGCTGCCAGGTTTGATCCATGAGGCAATACCAGAGACGGAATGGGGCAAAAATATAAACTTTATACCGGTCTTAACTAAAGACAGGCAAAGAGAATACCTACGTGCAAATCTGTTAGTTCAACTATAACACTTAAATATACTCAACCATATCGGGTACTGTTGTGGAAAACAGAAACATCATATGGGGTATTAAATTGACACAAATAGAAGACTGTTTAGCTAACAGGAAGCAGAAAGTAGGCATAAATTTGGTCTTTTTCTGGTAGGCACAATGTAATGAATGGTGTGTCACAGGAATCAGTGCTGGGATCCCAACATTTTAAAATTCATGTATTTGACTTGGTTGAAGGGACTGAAGGTATGGTTGCTAAACTTGATGATATAAAGATAGTGGGGACAGCAGGTTGTTGAAAAGTCATTAGGAGGCTGTAGAGATACAGTCAGATTAAGTGAGCAAGCAAAGATTTGGCAAATGGAGTATGTGGTAAAATGTGAAATTCGTTATTTTGCTTGGAAGAGTAAAAAAAAGTACATTATCTAAATGGTGACAGATTACAGAGCTCTGAGATGCAGAAAGATATCTGAGTGCATGAATCACAAATAGCTCGTATGCAGGGACAGCAATTAATAAGGAAAGCTAATAGAATTATTTAATTTGAGGGGAATTGATCACTTAACATAGGCAAGTTATTCTTCAGTTATGCAGGACATTCATGAGAGGACATCTGGAGTACTGTTTACAGTACTGCTCTCCTTGTTGAAGGAAGGATGTAAATGTATTGGAAACAGGTCAGCGAAGTCATTCAAATGGGCAGGGTCCCTGATGGGGAAGGGTTGGACAGGTTAGGCCTGTATCTGCTAGACCTTAGCAGCGTAAAAGACAATTTGATTGAAACAGAAAGCCTTAATGGATTTGACAAGATGGATGTGGAGGGGATGTTTCCCCTTTTGGAAGAATCCAGTACTAGTGGTCACCCTGTTAAGACAGAGATGGGGAGATTTTATTTCTCACTAAGGGTCATGAGTATTTGGAACTTTCTTCCTCAAAAACGAAGTGGAAGCAGAGACTTTGAATATTTTTAAGGGAGAGGTAGATGATTTCTTTATAAGTGAGGGGGTGAATGGCTCCCAGGAATGTGGAGTCATCAGATCAATCATGAACTTATTGAATGGCAGTGCAGGCAGAGGGACCGAGTAGCCTACATCTAATCCTGGTTCATATGTTCCGTGGGTCTGTGCTGACCTCTGGTGTTTAGACAATATTACCATTCTGCATAAGCAAGCTCTGACAATGAGTATTTGCAGGTTATTCAACTGAAGAAATCATTAGCGAGGAAATGTTTTCCTCTATATGACACTCACATATACTTATTTTCGGGAGGGCTTGCTGGAGAGTAATTTGAAGCAGGAACCCGAGCTGATTTACCCACCTCCCTTTACCAAGTTGTGTTGGGTCGCATTGTAGCATCCCTATTATCGTTACATCAGAGATCAGTAAATTCAGGAATCAAATTGACCACTGTGGTTCACTACTGCAGTTAGCAATGCACTCATGAACTGAGCAACAGCGACTGTAATAAATTATTAGTAAAAGGAATATTATGGACTAAATAACAGTGAAAACAAAGTGACTATATTCATCTACATGGTTTAGCCTGAATTCTCCCACATACAGTTTGGGCTGATTTAATACCGAGATTTTGTATGTACATAAGTGGTATATTTATCACTTGCACAGAGTTTCCACTGAGCGCTAATGAGTGTTGCTAATGTTTACAGAGTGACTAACAGCCAATTAACCTCATAATGAGGGCTGCAATAGTGGAAACAATGTTCACATGCCACTTTTAATGACAAATACCAGCATTAAACATGGGCAGTGTGCAGGCAAAATAAAATCACAATATATACTATCAAAAATGTAATCAGGAACTCAACTTACTTAAATCAGTCAGGCAACAGGAGGTGCACAGCAGTTGGAAGATGCTGGCAATGAACCCTGAAGCACTCTACAAGGCCCCTGTGATATTACTTGCTTCTAACTGCATAAGACATTTTTGGACTAAGCAGAAATGTCCTGAATGAAAGATACTCAGAACTGCAAAGTGGATGAAAATATCATTGCATTTTCCATTAAAACTAATACTGAACACAAGAGCTAGCAGGGATTTCTTTATTCACTGGCTACTTATAAACATGCTTTTCATAAATAAACAGGACTATCTGTCAATCCATTGTATCTAAATATGGCAAAAATAAATCACACGGTGTTGTTTTAATAAAGTGGTTGATTCTGTAATCCAGATCTTTAAATTGAATGTGAAAACACAACATATCACACACACAATGGAGCACCTCTGAACCGGACACTTGTATCAATTGAAGTATAGAATGTTGCAGCAGCAAAGAAATACTATCAAGTTTCCTTCCACATGAATCATTCAGTTTAATCG
>JAHRHZ010000013.1:10758038-10772576 GCA_024137785.1 Ginglymostoma cirratum | reverse complement strand
CCTGCTGTGTTCATCCAGCCCCACGCCTTGTTATCTCGGATTCGCCAGCATCTGCAGTACCTTTTATCTCTGTTTAGAAACCTATTTATGTTCAATCTGTCAGAGTAAACTGTTTTAGTAGTGCATGAATCCTCAGTGTTCAGCCTATCTTTAAATGTGTCTCATTTAACTTTCTACTCAAGTGTTGTGAAGCAACTCTAAATTCATTTGGCTTGCATTTGATTGTTATAGTATTATAAACCCAATTTCTGGGAATCATGAATACTCAACACCAGAGTGCTTGCCCCAGGATGCTTGACGTATTGTCAGGAAGCAGTTGTGCATTACATGAACTGGTGTTGATCATGGCAAAGTGGCAGCAATAATTCTCACTGGAGGCTTTGTTTGATCTTCATTGAAATCTATGAAGAATGAGAAGTGGATGGGTTTATAATGGATGACCAGTTCTTTGTCCATGCCTATCCTCTCTTGTTCTAAACTAGATTTTTCCCCAGAATACATTTTGCTAATTGGAATCTCCTATTAAAATAACTATTCCGTTCTCACATACCCTTTCCATCCCTTCTGAGAAAAAATTACTCTCCTTTGTATGCAGACATGGTAGTCTGTGTCATATCCCTAGAGAAAGCTTAGATTTTGTCCTATTAACAATGTTTGTACTTAGCCTTGCCCACAGGATCAACTTCTTTGACTCCTGGGTACCCCTGGCACATAACAGGACAGAACCTCCTTTTTCATTGAGTCTGTTCTCCTGGAATGTTGTTCATACAGATTCCTGACTGATGATCCATGAATTCTCTGAATGTTCGTACTGGATCTGCCAGACTGATCATGGCCCACTCCCTGGACTTCAGTGAGATAGAGTCCCCGACAATGGTTGTCTAAAGAGGATGACTGGCCATGTTCAAGTCCCTGGACTGTGAGCAGATGCTGACCTTTACTGAGTGTTCCAGAAGCTTCTGACTGATAACAGTCACCTTGACTGAAGCATATGGTTCATGCACTTGCAGTTTGTCATGTAGTTATCATGCCGTAGGTCTGAGACGCATTGTGCTTGACTGATGACTGCTAACAACCACAAGGAAGGGCCTGGCTTTGCTTCTGCGCTGAACAGCAAGACGACACAGAAGCATCCTAAGTCTTTAAGATTTGACTGTGGGCTCAATGTACAAAAAGGCAAGGCTCAGCAGGGATGCAGTAAGCACCTATTTAGGGATAAAGCGAGTGTGTACAAGACAGCAAGCAAGGAGCCCTCATCCGTGAGATGAGTTCCTATCCCAGTGTCTTTGCAGTAGCCTTCTAAACACTGTGCCTTGACATTCAAATGGTGTTACCATC
Organism: Ginglymostoma cirratum; assembly: GCA_024137785.1. Lineage (NCBI taxonomy): Eukaryota > Metazoa > Chordata > Chondrichthyes > Orectolobiformes > Ginglymostomatidae > Ginglymostoma > Ginglymostoma cirratum. Next base: position 10,771,238 of record JAHRHZ010000013.1, on the reverse strand, counting down.
ACTGACTTCCGCCACTATTAACAATCCAGGGAGTCACCACTAGCCAGAAACTCAACTGGACTTGACATATAAATACAACTGTTACAACAGCAGGTCACAGGCTAGAAATACTGCACTGAGTAACTCACATCCTGACTCCCCAAAGCCTGTCCATCATCTACAAGGCACAAGTCAGCAGTTAGATGGAATACTCCCCATTTGCCTGGATGAGTGCAAATCCAACAACACTCAAGAATTTGACACCGTCCAAGACAAAGCAGTTGCTTGACTGGCACCACATTCTCAAACACCCACTCTCTCTACCACTGACACTCAGTAAACATTGCTGCTACTATCTCCAAGATGCACTGCAGAAATTCACCAAAGATCTCTAGACAGTACCTTCCAAACCCACGATTCACTTCTACATAGAAGGCCAATGGCAGCAGATGCATTGGAACACTACCACCTTCAAGTCCCCCTCCAAGCCACTTACCATCCAGACTTGGAAATGTATCTCCGTTTCTTCAGTGTCATTGGGTCAAAATCCTGAAACCCCTTCCCTAATGGCATTGGGTGGAGGTACAACACACAGGATGCACTGGTTCATAAAGGCAGCTCACAGTCACCTTCTCGAGGGCAACTAGGGATGGGTGACAAATGATCAGCAACACTCAAGTCCCGCAAGTGAAAACAGCCAATCAGAAAAATCATGTTTAAACATTTCATTTCTGCAGATGCAGGAATAACAAAAATGTTGCTGTTGCCAGTTCAGACTGCCCACCAAACTGTCCACAGCTCTGCAACCCAAAACTAACCCACGGGTTACTTGGCAGAATAAAAAAACTCCCAAGTCCATTTGACAAGGTGTTAAATGATAAGCATCTATATTTGCTTGTTCCAGTTAAATAAGGTCCCCACCCAATTTACTCAAATTCTCACTGATGTCTCCAGAAATACATCTGAATTAGGCTGATCATTTTGTCCCACAATGTGGTACAAATTCACTTGCCAGGATGCCCTTGTCACTTTTCTTTTACCATCTTCATTTTGTTTAATACCTGCAAAACTTCACATGACTCTTATATGTTATTTTTCTAAGAATTCAAAATGTTTAAAAGCAAAAAACACTTTAACGGTGTCTCTGGGCCTGGTATTTGGACATTAAATTGCAAGTATGAAAAAACAAGTTTGAGGATTATTATTTATTAAAAATTCTTCACAGATCTTTTTCATGTTGTTCCCTATGGATATGGAAGATTGAAGCTGATTTATATTTTAATCTCCCTTCACTGAATAGCTTACGATACATGAATGATGAAAACTGCTTTCTATTGGGCCTGTGTTTGGAAATGTTCAATTGCCTCAGGGTTCATTAATTATTCTGGATAATTTTTTTTCTCTTTTATGTGAATGTAAAGCAGTCACTGACTGAACACATTTGCATTTTAGGGAACAAAGACAAGATGTGAGCCATTGCGTTCTCTCTCCTTGGTCCCAAACGTACTCCTGTAAATAGAACATTAGCATTTACAGGATTGGTACAAACAGTTGAAATATATTGACTAATATAATCAAAGGTCACAATATTATATTCATTTCTATTTGTTTTTTTTGAGGGAACACAATCAGCATGGTAACATGCTGCAGCTGTAGTTTAATGCTGTCTGTAAACAAGTCAACCGTGACTTCAGTGTCAATTGTGGACTCACAGCTTGGGCCTAGTGGTCGAGGCATAAAGCTGCTGTAAGATCCTGCTATGTCATCTTGCTGGAAGAATAGACTAAAAAAACAAAGTTCAGCTGGGGTTGAATTGTTGTGGCAGATACTCAGAGAATCTGGAAACCAGTCAGGAAGGACTAAACTGATCCCATCATCCAACAGACTTGTAATTGATTGTACAGTGTATTGTTCCTCATATTGTTTGTTGCAATTGGGTGGGTTAGCTCAGTTAACCAAATAGCCAAAACGCAGAGCAGAATAACACCAAAAACAAGTTCAAGCCCTGAATCATCTACAGTAGTTCATGGAAAACTCCTTCCTTACCTCACCCTATTTGTTGAGAGATGCCACTCAAGCTAGATAACGAATTGTCTCTTGCTAGTAATGAGGGAGGTCTACGGTTCTTCATGGACTACGTTTAATTTTAAGTGACACTTGCAATATTTTGACATATCACTACACATGGCCAATGGCAACTCTGCACGGGTATCAATCCAAGTTTCTTCAAACACATTCTTAAAAGATCCACTTTATTAAAATACTTCCAACCTGAAATGCAGTTGCATAAATTTAGCATATTATCATAGCTATTATAGGCTGCCATAATAGGAAGGGGCAGCTTTGCAAGGCTTCAGGGTACTAATTATTCGTTTTTCAGCTTGTTTTCCATATTTTTGATTGTGCCTCTGAAGTGTCTTGTAATGTTTTTTACATCAAAGGCACTATATAAATTCAAGTTGTTGTTCATTTATAATTAATCCATGGGAGCAGAAAATAATGTATTGCTGCAGGATTTAACAAACTAGGAGTGAGGGAACAAGATTAGGCCAAGCAGCCCCTGTCACAAGGATATAAAACATGGAAGACTGATTTATGAATTCCATTATCTGATTTAATATCAGGAATATTCACAGACTGAAATAGTTTTAATCGAGGGCCAAAACACAGACTTAAATTGGATACGGGATTCATCTGATCCACACAATTTGGTCTGGTTTCATGATACCAAGACAGATCACACAAAGGACACACCTGAACTGAAATTAACATTTTATCCAAAGGCAATGAAACCAGTCAACTCCAAACTAGGAGGCATGAAAATGTCTTCACTTCCTACCTGATTTGCATTATCATGAAAATCATAGAAACACGGAAAATCATCACATGATAGAGATGAAATAAATTCTACAGGTACTGAGCCTGGACACAAATATGGCAAATGGAATACACAAATTTGAAGGTGCTCCCTCCATAGCAGAAGCAGAGGAGATGGACTTTACACCTCTGAATTCAAAACAAGGTGGAATGAATATTTGCTTTTGACTAGAACTCAACTAACCAAGAGTGGTGTCAGGTTAAACCCCTATACATCAAGGGCACCCAAAGGACCTTAAATTTTATATTCTTTTATCTTCCATTTATACAGGACACCAGCACTTTTAACTACGTATCTGTGGATGAAGTCCTATGTCAAAGGCACAAAAGCACTCAATGTGATGCTGCATCTTTATTATTTCCCTCAGGGTTAGCAAGTAATAAATTTGCACATTTTTAACTTAGTAAACCTTGTGATTGGCTCCTTACTACTGGAGAAAGGTATAACTGTGCACCAGGAAAGCATGGAAACATATGCATTAGACGCAGGTGTAGGCCATCCAGCCCCTTGAGCCTGTTCTGACTTTTAAGAAGATCATGGCTAATCTGATACTAACCTCAAATCTGTAACCTCACTAACCCCCAGTACTACTTTTCCTTTCCTTGCTATAATGAAAATTTATGTATGTCATTCTTAAAAACATTCAAGGTTTCCGGCTGGGGAATCATGATTTACTACTTTCCCTGGTGGTCTAGTGGTTAGGATTTGACACTCTCACTGCTGTGACCCAGGTTTGATTCCCGGTCAGGGAATGAGAGTTTAGCTATGGTTGGCATGGACGACTCGGACCAAAGAGCCTTCTTCTGCGCCGTACAGCTCTATGACCCTGCTTCCACCATCTTTTCGTGAAGAGTTTCAAACATTCACAACCCTCAGAGAGAAATGTTGATGCATCTCTGCTCTAAATGGCAATTCCCTGATTTTTAAATAGGGATATTGAACAATATTTTTGTTCAAGACAATGTTCATTGTACATTAATTGAATTTAAATTGTTTTCTGGTAATGGGTATTAACTGTGCTTTCATTTGAGACCCTATAAATGAACAGCTTCATACTCTGGTTGTTCAGTTGGGAGGTGTATGCTTGTAATATGTAATTCTGTAAATAACTATAAAAAGTGGGCAAAATTGACCCTAATCCTATCCTTCATCAATTAGCTTTCTGGGACAAAAGAGAAAATTGAATGAAGAAATGTTCCCCAATTTCTTGCTGCATGACCCAGTTCTGATTTAAAGATATATTCCTTTGTCCTAGATAACCTACCAGTAGAAAATAATGCCATTCATTGAGCATATCGATAGCTTTCAAAAATGCTAAAAATCAAAATCAAATCGTCACTCGACCTTCTACTCTGGCAAATGCCATTTTATTTTATGTAAACTCATCACAATCAGTGAAAATAGGTAACTGCACCTTCTCCACATTAAGATGCAACACTGGAGCCCCCCAAGGATGCTTCCTCAGTCCCCTACTGTAGTCCCTGTACACCTAGGACTGTGTTGCCAAATTCCGAATGAATAGCTTCTACAAATTTGCTGATGACACCACTCTAGTTGGACAGATATCTAACAACGACGAGTCAAAATACACAAGGGAGATAGACAGGCTTGGTGACATGGTGCAATGAAAATGTCTCTCAATGTCAGCAAAACGGAAAAAAATCACCTTTGACTTTAGAAAGAAAGAAGGAGAACATGCGCCCATTTACATCAATGGAAGTGTGGTTGAAAGGGTGGAGAACTTCAAGTTCATCGGAGTGATAATAACCAACAAGCAGTCCTAGACTTCCCACGTAGATGTGACAGGCAAGAAGGAACAACAACACATCTTCTTCCTCAGGTGGCTTAGGAAATTTGGCCTGTCCATAAGGTCCCCCACCAACTTCTACAGATGCAACATTGAAAGCGTACTGTCTGAGTGCATAATGGCCTGGTACGCCAACTGTTCTGCCTAGGAAACTACAGATGGTGGTGTGCATGGACAAACCATCACGGAAGCCAACCTTCCATCCATGGACTCCATTTACACGGCTTGCTGCTGCAGAAAGCCTGCCAACATCAAATGACCCATCGCACCCTGGTAATGATCTCCTACAACCTCTTCTGCCAGGCAGAAGATACAGAAGCCTGAACACATGCACGGGCAGGTTCAAGAACAGCTCCTTCTAGGCCATTATCAGGCTGATAGATGGGCTCTCTAGCCTCAACTAATGCTGATCTTGCTAACGTTGATCTCACCTAGCGTACACCCTGTGTATGTAACCTATATACCTCTAAGTCTTTTTGATTTGTACATCCTTGCTTCCTTATGATCTGCCTGTTCTGCTCGTAAACAAAGCTTTTCACTGTATTTTGGTACACATGACAATAAATTAGTCAATCTACTCGAACCCTTAGAACCCCAATAACACTCTGGTAATTCTGTACTGAAACCTTTCCAAGGCAAATATATTCTTTCCAAGGTGTGATGCCAAGACTGGGCAAGTATTCCTGATATTGTCTAAGCAGGGTTTGGAATAGTTGTAGCAAATCATCTTTCCATTCATACTTTGCTCTTCTAGTTATAATGGCTAACTTGCCATGAATCGTTTTGATTTTTTTCATACCTGGCAACTACAGATTAGTAACCTGTGTGCATAAGCTCCAAATCTCTTCGGAACTTCCAATTACTCCTGGATTTTCACTATTTAAATAATACTTGGATCTATTTTTTTTTGTCCAATATCCTTGATCTCATGCTGGCTTGCGGGGGCATCCAACTGCCACAGTTTTTCCCACTTAATATATCGAACCTTTAAGGGTTAGATTTTCAGTAAAATTAATTCACATCAAAGTAATAAAAAGGAGAACGTGTTAATTCTAATGCCACAAGCCATGGCTGAAAATGTTTAATGACCTTATCGGGTCAGGCAATGTAAAATGGGCCAAGAATGTACTGTGCTAAGAATGTCTGCCAGCGACAGTGACCTCACTCAAATAGTGTTAAGTGTTTGAATTGCTTACCATCAATGTGCAGAAGCAAAGCAATGTCCTTTACACTACCGGCCTTCAATGATAATTAACTTTCACTTACATCCCTACTGCATTCACTTCATTAAAAGCCTCAGATGGAATCAAATTGCTTGGTGCATGCAATTCTCATCAAACCCCTTTTGCTGACACCGCGGATTTTTACCACATTATGGTAACTAAAGGCAAATGTCACTCTGCATTATTTTTAAAAGGACAGAACAGTCCATACCATGGGAAAGAGCTGTATTAGCTGGAAGTCTCTTGAATCGTCATCCTTTTGAATCGCACAAAACTAAACTGAGCAAACATCGTGAGAGAAGCCATACAGGATTACAAAGGATATATGATAAGGAAAAGTGAAGACTGAGACTGTTAATCCTTTTCTGATATGTATAGCCACATATTTCTGATAAATCTTATCTATATGCCCTCCAGTGGCTCTATATCCTTTTTATAATATGGCATTCAGAACTGCACACAGTACTCATAAGTGTGCTCTAAAGCAAGGTTCGTTACAGGTGAAACATAACTTCCCTATCTTGCATTAAATAATATAAAGAACTACGGATGCTGAAGACCTGAAACAAAAACAGAAATTGCAGAAGGAATTCAACAGGTCTGGCAGCAGATGTGCAGAGAAAGCAGAGTTGGTGCTAACGTTAACTCTGCTTTCTTCCCACAGATGCTGCTAGACCTGGTGAGTTTCTACAGCAATTTATGTTTTTGTTCCTTATTTTGCAATTCTATATCTCCAGAAATAAAGCCCAGTGCTTTGTTTGCTTTTTCATGCTCTTGCTAAACTTTTGTTTATTTGTTCACTGAATGTGGGGATCACTGGCTAGGCCAGCATTTATAGTCCATCCCTAAGTGTACCTGAGAATTTGGTGGTGAGCTGGTTCTTGGACCACTGCAAACCTTGTTGTGTTGGTACACCCACAATGCTTTTAGAGATGGATTTCCAGGATCTAGACCCAGTGACAGTGAAAAAATAGTGATGCAGTTCCAAGTTAAGATAGTGTATGGTTTGGACGGGAACTTGCAGGTGGTGTACTTCTCATACATCTACTGCTGTTCACCTCCAGGTGGTAGAGATTAAAGATTTTGAGGGTACTACTGAGGATCAATGGAGAAGATGGTACACACTGCTATCATTGAACATTGATGATGGAGGGAGTGTATGTTGAAGATGATGGATGAGGTGCCAATCAAGCAGACTGCTTTGTCCGAATGATGTTCAGCAAATTTAGTATTATTGAAGTTGCACGCATGTAGCAAATGCAGAATATCCTATCAAACTCTCAACTGGTGCCTTGTAGATGGCAGACAGGCTATGAGGAGTCAGGATTTGAGCAACTTGTCACAAAACTCCTGGCATTTGACCTGCCCTGGTAACCACAGTATTTCTTTGGCTGGTAAAGTTTAGCTTCTGATCAATAACAACCTCCAGGATGTTGATAGTGGGGGAGTCAGCAGTAGTAATGCAATTCAGTGTCACTCAGTTAGGTTCTCTCTTGTTGGAGGTGGTCATTTTATGGCACTTCTGTCACAGGAATATTTTTTGCCACTTATCAGGCTGAACCTGAATGTTGTTGCATATCGACAATAAGAGCTGCAGTGCAACATTTACTGATTGATGTACTGAGATCCCTTATTTCCTTCACAGAATGCTTCCACATTCCAAGAAAGAAGTGACTGTTCTATTCTTTCTACCAGAATACCTCATATTCATTGTGTCAAAATTAGTTTTGCAGTTATTTGTCCCTTCTGCAAGTTGATAAATGTTCTCCTATAATTTTTTGCAGTCGTTTTCCCTGTTGTTTATGCACCACTTCCTCTCCACTCTCCTTCACCTCATAACTCTAAACTTCATGTCCTCTGCAAATTTAATTCCAAAGTGCAAGTTGTCAGTGTAAATTGTAAACAGCAATGGTCCTGGTACTGGTCAAGGGGAACCCCACTTCCTGCCATCTGCCACCCTGATTTATTCCTAGGTCTATTTTCTGTCTTGAAGCTGGCAATCCATTCACACAACACAGTGTGGAGCTCGAGGAACACAGCAGGCCAGGCAGCATCACAGGAGCAGGAAAGTTGATGTTTCGGGTCAGGATCCTCGGATGCTGCCTGGCCTGCTATGTTCCTCCAGCTTCACACTGTGTTGTCTCTAACTCCAGCATTTGCAGTTCTTGCTATCTCTCAATCCATTCACTCTCTTGTCTACTTACTTAACATTCTAATATTCTTTGTGGTTCATTTTTCGTCACCTTATCAACGATCTTTTGAAATCTATCAATTACATTTGCTGCATTATCATTGTCCACTCTCTCTGGTACTCCTCAAAAACTCAAAAATAAAGTCTTGCAAGATTTTCCTTTTGGAAAACCAGGCTGACTGTTCATTATTGTATTTCTTGTCTTGTGGTGTTCTTCTATTTTCTCCTTTAGTAACGATTCCATTGTTACTTCTATCACCAATGTTAAACTGATTATTTTGTAATTCTTGAGTGGTATCTTGTACCCTTCTCGCATACGGCAACTGCATTAACTATCCAGTAATAACACTACAACATTTTCTAGCAAGTTATTTAATATGTGCAGCAACTGTTCTGCTATCTCTTGCCGAGATTCTTCTAAAATATGTGGAGTTAATCAATTCAGACCAGGAGATTTATCCTCTTTGAATCTGTTGGTTTATTAAATACATCTTCATTTTTATTTTAAATGGATTTACTTCATTGATCATCTCACCATTCAATGCCACGCTTACTTGTTCTATCTCTCCAACCAAAAACCAAAACTAATTATTGACTACTTCTGCGGTCGCTCTATTATTACCTGTGGCATTATTCTGCTATCCCTTACTACTCCCATGTGCTTTATTTTCTGTAAAATATATATTACTATTTTGTCTAATGTTCATTGATAATATAATGTCATAGCTCCTCTTTAGCTTCCTTAGTGCTTTTTAAATTTCTCTCCTAATCTCTTTCTATCATTTTTTTTGATCATGCACTTTTCTGCTATCAATGTACTTAACATGTGCTTCTTTTCTGACCCTGAATTGTTCCTTACTTCGTAATACATCCTTGGATTATGCTATTGTTTAGTCTCTTCTTTTGGCAGAAGGCACCCTACTGAATGCTGTTTTAATTGTTTCCGTTGTTATTACACATCATTTTTGGCAATATTGTTTCTTACCTTAAATCCACCAAGCAGCCTATAATTATAGCAGTCATGGAGGAGATGCTAGGTGAGCAACCCACCAGTAAGCCAACTGAATCCACGGTCTATACAACTATCTCCCACTCAGAGGGCCTCATGCAGCCACAGGCACTTTTTAAGTCATGGCAGGAAAGGTCCACGCTATGGCTGGCCCAGCAGATTTTCCTGCATGGTCTGATGGTAGGCAGGAGGGGATTTCCCTTCTTAATATGCACTCTAGGCACAAAGGACCTGTTTCAAATTCCAAGCTTCCATCTGAAATCTAACCCACCCTATTCTACAGTTCCAGTAACTCTCCTGTTCTTTCAGCTAAGGTCCAAAATTCCTCCCAACCCTTTGTCAGTACACACCTTCATGGTACACCACCCTGTTCACATTTACACCACAGGTCTCATGACAATCTCCGGTAAATGTCCTAGTGTAATACCAGCAAGTGGCCACTGTTCATAGAGTCATACAGCACAGAAATTGGCCATTTGGTCCAACCAGTCCATGCCGACCATAATCCCAAACTAAGCTAGTCTGACCTGCCGGTGTTTGGCCCATATCATATTCATGTGCTTATCTAAGTGTGCTTATCTAAATGTCTTTTAAATGTTCCAACTGTACCATCATCCACCACTTCCTCTTGAAGTTCATTCCACACACGAACCACAGCAAACACAAACAAAAACTTGCTAGCCATCTCAAAAGTAGGAGATTTGACAATTAGGTTGATGAAGCAAGAACTTTTCAGGAAGACACAGTTGGCAGTATGGACAGAGAGATGGGAGGTGAAATCTTACATGAATAAAGGAAAGAGAATACAATAATGGAGGAAAAATAACGCAAAATTGGTCATACAACGAATGACAGAAGACCTTCAGTACAAATTCCCTAATCATCACCTTGAATTTTCACAAAGGTTTCCCAATAGATTTATGGAATCCTGGCAAATAGGTAGGAACAGATTAAAAAAAGGATATTTATAGTGATTCTACAGCGGCCATGCAAAATACTGAAATCATGGCATGAGATCCAGAGCATCCTATAAGAAACTGGGCCAAATCTTATCAGAAATCCGCCAAGTGTCATTTTTTGTGTTTCATGAAGAGTTTCTCTTTGAGAATCTTAACTTGTTTTCTTACTCTATCTTCCCAAACTCACTTCACTAACTGTGCACAATGACTCTACGATGTCCTGCTCATTGTGTTGTCCCATTGGCACACGTGGAAATAAGGTTACTCCTGGGACCTTCTGAGTTTACTGGCACCAGCACCATCTTTAAAAGTCAGCCGTGTACCTGGTCAAGCACTGGCATTCTGCAGCTACCCTGCACGGTTCATTGCATTCACTCCGGTCATATCAGACAGAGAGTAATTAGTGCCCTATGTTGCCAACAGGGACGTGAAGGTCCTGATGTATAAGGGGTGTTTCTGGTCACTGCCCATGAGTTGCCATGAATGTGCTGTGAGAAGTTGGTGATTGATGGAGGTCTGGAGGAGTGAGCAGCGAGCTGGAGTCACCAGGTTACCATACTGACTTTCATGTTGCGATCTGTCCAGCAAGTTGGGGAACAGGAAACCACATATCAATGAGATGAGATTATATAATAACGAGAACACTAATGCAGGCATATAGACCTATCAGTGTTCTCACCATTCAACACATTGTTTAAAAATGGGATATTTTGCTCTCGACAGCAGAAAGCTCCTCAGTTCTGATCTAATATGATACTCCCAATGCTTACATTGTTCGGGGGTGGGGGTGGAGGTGGAGGGGCTGCAGTGAAGATTCTGCCACTAGGTAAATTTGCACATGACCAATAAAGTATTGGGAATAAAGTATTGCAGTTCCAGTTACACATAGCTAATAAATGAAGAGGAATTCACATCCACATAACAAATTAGAAATTTGCAAGGTGCTGACATGCTCATTACATAAATTCGATAAACTGTTGAAAATGATCAGCCATTCCACAATTTTGATTTAAAGACCTTGCCATGCTTGGGTTTTTGGGGAGCTCCGAGTTGATCCCAAATAATAGGTTTTTAAAAATTGTTTAATAGGTCTTTCTTGAAAATTCGAGCAAGGATGGAAATTGGCCATCACTGCAATGATGGAAGTAAAGTTCTGAGCGAGAATGAATCCTCTTTTTATCAGTTAAATTTGCACATAGATTTCAATAATAAAAATATCTGTTTAAATCACTACTTGTAAGAAGTAATGGCTTAGAACTTGTATCACTGTTTCATACATGAATAAAGATTACTGGTATATGGGGAAAGCAATTCATCTGACACTGTGCTTTCCTAAAAAATGTGATGGCATAAATTATTGGATAACAAACCAATTGTGTGGCACTAATCAACTTGATTCCTGTTAAAGAATCCTCGTAAGCATAAACTTTCATTTGTAATAAAACTCAAGCCTTCCTAGGGTTTTGCATAGAGTAAGCAGTCATGCATATCTATTTGATATTAAAGTTAGGCTTAATAATTACCACACTATAAATTCTCATGCTATAAATGCATAAATCTATAATTTACAAACCGTGATATTTTGCAGTTCAGCAACCATGTTTATTAAAAACTGATACTCTTTCTACACTTTATACTGCATTTGCAAATAGCGGCCTTTTTCTCTTCATTTTTGCCTAGAGTCAGTGCTACTGCTGCGCTTACCTCACTCTGCAGTATCATTACAGCATGGTTGAAATGATGGTGCTCCAGAGTAGCTGACGTCCCATACAACTGTGCTAAAGCTGATCCACTCCTGGAAAAGAAGCGAATGACAAAAACTGTGGGGGGAACTGTGAGATCTAAAGTGTTAAACAAATTACATTCATGTTAATACATGTATCTCCTGGTTCATTAAATCATAAATTTTAAATCAGTAGCTGTACTGAATGGTGCAATCTGAATGCACATAAAAGAAGAATTCATTTGTATTAAATTTCTCATTCACACTGTCAATTTAAAATTGAAAGTAAGCTAAATGTTTACAGCAGTTTGCTAAATTATTCAGGAAAAAGGAACTTCTGGACACTGCAGTGTAGGGTAACATAATGCCATTGAATGCCATTGCACTTCTAGAACTTCAAATGATCATAAAATCAATTCAATGGGTCATATAGATTAAGGTTGTGCACGACGTAATCACTCATACAGACCAACTGGTCTGAATGACCAATTTTGCTGTTCTATACTTCATAATTCTATATAATCACTAATACTGAAAACCAAAACTCTCTATAAATTGGGAACACCCTGACATAACTGTATACTAATATCCAAATAGCCACGGACTCAAATGAAATGAAATTTTTAGAATAAGCAGGGTGCCATTCTGTGACTTGTATTCCTAATGAAAAGTTACATTCCATTCCTACTGTTGTATTTGGGGTGATAGTTTTGCTCATATAGTGAAACATCATTGATTCTACTCTCTATCTGCAGTGACTTTGTCAAATATTTCAAGGAAAGGTAACCCTCAGCTCAAATACTGGGGGCAGTTATCTGAGACTTGTTACAGAAGATAGCAAGACAGGCAAATGATTGAATCTTACATGCTGTTTAAGGGAGAGAAGTGTGGATCCATGACTACTATCTTAAATTTAAATAATGGCTAATTATGAGGCTGTGGAACCAGAGCTAGATAAAATGAACTGGAAATTTAGATAAAGGCATAGGATAATAACGATACAATGGCAAACATTTAAGGGGATATTCCAGAAAGCACAGAATAGATACATTCCAACAAATACAAAAAGTTCTAAAGGATTGGCCTGCCAAAGACAGTATCACACTCAAATAAAATACATAATTGTGCAAAGATTGGTGGCAGGTCAAACGATTATACAGAATACGAAATAAGCATATAAATACCAAAAGATTAATCAGAAAGGAAATATTAGAGTATAAAAGAAAGTTAGCCAAGAATAAAAAAAAATTCTTCAGATGTTTAAAAAGAATAGAGTCAACAAAGTAAAGTCTTGGTACAGTTACCAGGGAAGTCATTGGAGTAAACGGCTGAAATTGCAAATTGACAAGTCCTCAGGTCATGGTGGATTTCATTCTCAGGTCTTAAAAGAAGTAGCTACTAAGATGATTAATGTGTAGAGCTGGATGAACA
>JAHRHZ010000013.1:10715683-10742621 GCA_024137785.1 Ginglymostoma cirratum | reverse complement strand
TGATGCTGCCTGGCCTGCTGTGTTTCTCCAGCTTCACACTGTGTTATCTCTGACTCCAGCATCGGCAGTTCTTACTCTCTCTGAGCAATTAGTTTGCAACTCGAGCGATGAAAGCTGGCCTGCCTCATAGGGAGGGGACAGTAGTGAGAATATACTGGTAATGTTACAGGACCAGAGAATACTCTGGAAGCAGATGGTGGAATTTGACTTCAATAAATAAAAATCTGGAATTTTAAAAAGATTAGCCTAATGATGGTTGAATGAAATCATTGTTGATTGATGTAAAAACCAAGTTGTTCTTTATGGAAAGTAAAGAAAGTAGCTTGGCGTACATGCAACTCCAGTTCGACAGGAGTTGATTCTTAAAAATCCTCTGATTGGTTTGCTAAGCCATTCAGGTGTATCTAACTGCTACAATGTTAATACCCTTTAACCTGGGGGGGGGGGGTATAATTGTGGAGTAAGGCCTCTGTTTAGCACTGCTGGTCTAGCAAGAGACATCTTCCCTCCCCCTTTATCTAGCCTGTAGCACGCAATGTTCAATTTGCAGGATTACAAATCAAGTGCCAGACCCTGCTGCTGACTGCTAAATCACAGAAATGGTGGGATGCAGTCAGAAATGGACATTAATTGTCCACTTAAGGGCCTCAATTGGACAAATAGGTAGGCAAAACCATCCAACACCTAACCTGCCACTCACAAAATTGCATTCGGGACAGCGGTGGGCTCCTGATTATCCTGTCACTCTGGAGGGGCTTTTCTTGTGCTTTAAAGGGACAGAATCCCTGATAGCAATCGACTCATTGTTGGATTGGCCTAAAATGCTGATGGAGATCCCCAAATGGTCAAAGCAGGTTTGTCTCCAGTTTTTGGGCTTGTTGATGGGGATATCACCATTCTGAGTTAAATCGGCTTCAAATGTATGAAGCTCACTGTCCTTTCCTGTACTGTAAACAGGAAGTAAAGCTGCTCCCTGTACCACACCACATGGACTTATTGAATATCCCAAGTCAGTAACCAGACTCATGCCAGTGTGCTTATAGAAAAGTGACAACTGTAGATCCATAAGGATCTGACCCAGTGATTTAAAATTAATTAGATTTGAGCCCTCACAAATGAATGTTCTTTTGAAGAGGTGCATTGTGATTTTTAATAGATGCTCTGAGCCCCACTGGAAGTTACTTCACTAGAGTGGATCGAAAACCTTGTGTAATTTTTTTTTAACGCATTCAAGTTGTGGGCATCACTGGCTAGATGAATATTCTGTGTTGAGCTACCTTGAATAACTGCAGTCTATGTGGTGTACACAGTGATATTAGGGAGTCAATTCCAGGATTCTGACCCAGCAATTGTGATGGACCAATAAATGGTTCCAAGTTAGGATGATATGTGACTTAGAGGGGAACATGCAGGAGGTGGTCTCCCCAGGTGTCTCCTGCCCTTGTCCTTCTTACATGGTAGAGATGAGAGGTTTGGAAAGTGCTGTCTCAGGAGCCTTTGAGTTGTTGCAGTGCTTTTCAGATAACATACACTACCCCCACTGCACCAGTGATGGTGTGAGTGAATACTGAATGCGGTGATTTGAGGCCAATGAGGCAAGTTGCTTTCTCGTGCCAAGCTTCTGGAGCATTGTTCACATTGCACTCATCCAAGCAAATAGGGAGCACTCCAGCAAACTCTGAGTTGTGTCTTATAGTCAGTGGATACAGGTGTAAAGGGACTGTACATCCATGAAGGTGGTGTTGGGGACCAGGGAATTGAAAGCTTTGAAAAAGGTGGTGGGTGTGGGTTGTGTCACAAATGTAGCTAGGGAGTTCCTGGACCAAAAGTGAAAGAACAGAGTTGAAGTAGCAGGAGATGAGCTCAGAGGGACAGGAACGGGCAGAGACAATGGGTCGACCAGGGCTGTTGGGTTAATCAATTTTGGGGGAGATAGAAACGGGCAATACGGGGTTGGCGAACACCAGGTTGGAGGCTATGGACGGGAGATCTCCCAAAGTGATGAAGTTGTTGATGATCTGGGAGATGATGGCTTGGTGATGGGAGGTGGGGTCGTGATCAAGGGGATAGTAGGAGGAGGTGTCAGAGAGTTGGCATTTGGCCTCAGCGATGTACAGATCAGTTCTTCATACTACCGCTGCGCACCCCCCTAAACCCCCTTATCGGGGATTTAATAGAGAGGCTGGGGTTGGAGCGAAGGGAGCAGAGGGCTGCGTGTTCTGATTGGGAGAGGTTGTAGTAAGTGAGAGTGATGGAGAGATCCAAGCAGTTGATATTACAGTGGCAGTTTGAGATGAAGGGCTCAAGGGAGGGTAGGAGGCCGGGATGGGGTGTCCAGGAGGATGGAGTTTGCTGGAGGCGTGGGAAAGGTTTGTTAGCAGGTGGGTTGGATTCTTGTTTAAAGAAATAGGCACAGAGGCAGAGGTGACACAAAAAGAGCTTGACATCATGCCCGTCATGATGCTAAGCTGTTTTTCCACCACCTGCCCCTACACCTGCCCTCTCACCTCCATCCAAGGCCCCAAACAATCCTTTCAGATCCGGCAGAGATTCATCTGCACTTCATCCAACCTGATCTGTTGTGTCCATTGCGCTCGATGTGGACTCCTTTATACTGGGGAGACTAAGCACAGACTTGGTGACCGGTTCACAGAACACCTGTGTTCTGCATGCACCAACCAAACCGACCTTCCGGTTGCCATGCATTTTAATTCCCCCTCCCACTCCCCTGGCGACATGTCCATTCTTGGCCTCCTCCACTGTAAGGGTGAGGCCATATGTAAACTGTAGGAACAACACCTGATATTTCACCGTGGGAGCTTACAGCGCAATGGCCTCAATATTGACTTCACCAGCTTCAAATTCCCTCCACCCCCAGCCTCATCCCATGGCCAACCCTCCCCCTCCTCCTCACCTCCCTGACCTGATCTAACCTTGCCAACTTCCTACTGACCTGTCCATCCCACCCTTCCCACTGACCAATCACAATAACTTCCTACTTGCATCCAATTATGACCATCCCACCCACATTCCTCTTCTGTTACACCCACATCCTTTTCAATTCATGAGGAAAACAGCATACTCTAGGACAGGAAGAGTGAAGGCAAGTACCATGCTGCCTGTCAATTGGCTGGTCATTCCAGCTGAAGATAGGATTCTAACTCTGACCGCCCGACGTTTCTTGGCTTTGTGTCTACACTGTATGGCCAAGCAAGACAGTAGTACTATGAGGCTGGTACCTCAGGCTGAGGTGGAAAAGCGCAAAAAGACAAGGCAAGGCAGGGATGCTACCTGGTGCATTACACAGAACAGTACAACACAGCAACAGACCCTTTGGCTCACCATGTCTGTGCTGACCATGATGTTAGTCTAATCTAATCCCATCTGCCTGCACATGGTTCGCATCCCTCTATTCCCTGCTTATTCATGTGTCTGTCTAAATGCCTCTTACGCGTTGCTTTCATATCTGCTTCTACCACCTTCTGTGGCAATATGGTCCAGGCACCTACGACTCTCAGTGTAAAATGCATTCCTCACACATCTCCCTTTATCTTTTCCCCTCTCACCTTATACCTATAGCTTCTAGTATTTGACATTTCCATCCCGGGAAAAAGATTTTGACTATTCACCCTATCTGCTCATAATTTTATATACTTTTATCAGGTTGTCTCTCAGCCTTTGATGCTTTAGTGAAAATAATCCAAGTTTGAACAACCTCACCTTGCAGCTAATACACTCCAATCCAGGCAACATCCTGGTAAACCTCTTCTGCACCCTCTCCAAAACCTCCACATCCTTCCTACAGTATGGCAACCAGAACTGTACACAATACCCCAAAAGCAGCCTAACTAAAGTCTTATACAGCTACAACATGACTTGTCAACTTTCATAGACAATCCCCCAACTGATGAAGGGAAGCATGCATGCACCTTCTTTACTACCTTTTCCACTTGTTTTGCCACTTTCAGAGAGCTATGGCCTTACACACTAAGATCCCTCTGTATATCAATCTTCGTAAGGTCCTGCCATTTACTGTATACTTTCCTTTTGCATTTAACCTTACATCAACTCACATTTGACCAGGTTAAACTCCATCTGCTGTTTCTCCACCCAACTTTCCAACTGGTCTAAATCCTAATGTACCCTTTGACAACCCTCCTCACTATCTACAATTTCACCAATTTTTGTATCATCTGCAAACGCGCTAATCTGACCACCTACATTTTCATTCAAATCATTTACATGTATTACAAATAATGGGTCCCAGCACTGATCCTTACTGAATGAGTGAGTACTATGTCAGTGAGCAAGGAGCCCAGGGATGCAGCTTGGTTCAGTCCACAAACTAGGTGTATCCCAGAGTGCACAGTGGCTTTGCTACAGCATGACAATGGCAGTTGTTGGTGCAGCCCAAGGTCCAGCACTGAAAAACAGAAGCTTCCTGGACTGGCGATGTGCCACAAGGGTTCACAGAGGCTGGCACATGTTACACACCAATCCCCATGGACGTGCTGCATGTGGCCAGTGGGCATGAAGTATGCTCGAGTGGGTGCCTGGTGTCCAACATGGAGGCCTTTTGGAGCAAGTGACAAATCAAACCAGCCAATAACTCGCTTGGGTTTTCAAGTCAAGTGTTCCTGATGCCTTATTCGTATGGTGAGTTTGATAGGATCCAGTTGGACTGTTCACAAGGTGTTTAACAAACAATAATGAGCATCTATAGGCAACTCCTGCTCCCTGACAAGAATCTCAGCATACTGCTTGAACAAAGCAGGCAAATTGCAACAAGATGATCCCAATGTTGTGATGACTGTCTTGCCAGATTCTACTACCCATTGCGCCATTGCCCACTTCACTCAGAGCCGAGTAAGATTCTGCCCTACAAAGAAGATGGCAGAATATTGGACATAACTAAAGGAATGATCTCAGCCACAAGGATGGCACATGAAAATAAGGTCATGTACCTAATGCATTTAGTGGGACTGAATCTGTATGTGGTATCACTGTCTTGGAATATGAAGCCATATCAATGTTGTGATAATGACAAAGATTGGCACGTGTCTGGTTTGATAATGTGAGAAAGTTAGCTACTTGGTAAAGGTCACATTAGACCTGCTTTATTGTTCCACTATCCTAGAGAATCAGATATCAGAACTAATGTTTATGAGCCAAGTGTTGCAGTAACATGAGATATATGAAGGCTCAAAGATGGCTTGGCTGTAACAGTTATGTCTTCTCACAGGTATCTGAAGTGCACCATAAACAACGTTAAGTCAGGGATGGGATTATGTCTACATTAAATACAGGAAGAGAATGAGTTCTGACAGCACTGGACTTAAAAGTCCCTCTTGAACTCATTACTGAGGTTTAGGATTGTCTGTTTATTCTGCCAGTACCTTTTCATGACCTGATTTCTGTCTGGTACAAGTTACAGGAGAAATATCACCCTGGGAAATGAAGAACGAAGGAGCTGATAGCATCGCTCACCTTCTTATCACTTGCCCACTAACTTCACAGCAATTTTATGAGAATGGAACTCAGCAGCAAACTATTGCAGAATTTATGGGTAATTAACAGAAACTTTCACATCACAAAATGCAGTTTGACACTTCAGATCTACATTGTGATTGATAAGCAATGGTGCTTCTGTAGAAGATACTCAAAATGGAATTCTGTTAGAATTAAACAGCTAGGAGACATTGTTATAAAAATACTGCACAGATAATTGTTAATTTTGGTTTCAAAATTACAATTTGCAGTAAAATTGCAGAAATTGCATTTTATAGAACAGCAAAGGACATAATAAATAGAATGTTAAATATTTCTTTTTTGACTCTACATAAGACCTGTTTATGTATTTCTCGTAACGTCTGTATAGGGAGTTCATCAGCTTAAAGCTAGTCTGTAATACAGCAAATTCACTCTGTAATTTTGCATTGTCAGATTATTTGGATAATTAACTTGAACTGTTAGTGCAGGCTTCCAGCCCAGCTCTGGTCTTGACTCAGGGACTTGTTTAGAAGGTCATGTGCAATATGTTAGTAGAACTCAAATTTAAAAGAATATGCACACTTCCTCAATAACTGGTTGCACAAACGGATATTTTTTCTTTCTCTGCAAAAGTTCGTTATATACATCTGAAATTTTCCCTTGGCATTTACAAAACTTAGGAACAGGGTAGAGAAGGAAAGAAACACTGGACAGAAATAAAATGAAAGGAAAGGAGAAACCTAGATAGGAGTTTTGAAAGAGATTCTATGCTTAATTGATAGGACAGTGCAGAATCTCACCTTGTTTTACAACTGAAAAAGTGGATGGGCACTTGCTAATCTGCTCCTTCTACTCTATGTGGACAAACATTTAAACTACAACTTAAGTAAACACTCCTAATCAATTTAATACAAGTTCATGTTAATTAGGTCTCTCTCTGCTTTAATGCAGTAAGAGATCAGTTAATGATGTTGGACTTCATTTCACATGGGTTCCTTCCAGCCCTGAGAAAATAATGGCTAAGTTATTAACAGTAAGAAAGACGGAGCAGAAGAAAACCGGAAATCCAGTAATTTATCAGCAGGAACCCGTTATCATTTTTGTACCCTGTTTAATGCTTGGCAGCTGGTTGATTGCTGAGGGAAAGCTGATGGTACAAACTGCAGTCACAAAGTATTCCTCATTGACACAGGTTATGGCAAAACTACCAGCGCTTATACAAACAAATTTTGCCGCCAATATTTCACAAGTGACATGCCCCAAATCTTTGATAACAAGCATGGGGCTGGATGAACACAGCAGGTCAAGCAGCATCATAGGAGCATCTGCAGTATATCTCGGATCCTCCAGCATCTGCAGTAAAGTTTTCCTGCTCCTATGATGCTGCTTGACCTGCTGTGTTCATCCAGCCCCATGCTTGTTATCTCGGATCCTCCAGCATCTGCAGTACCTTTTATCTCTGCCCCAAATCTTTGTTAAACTGAGCGAGGCACTCTGCAAACAAAGGAAAAACTGCTCTATACAGAGAGACAAAAAAGTATCCAACTACCTGCAATGCTCTCAAATCATGTAGCTAAATGTTATTTTGCTACTTATCTGTTGCTTTAGGGAATTGGCTCAGTGAATAATGTATTAGACTGCATTGTTGATCCTTGTTTTGGGACTCCCTATCAGGTTCTTATTTTTGATAATTTAAGGAGAGAAGCATGAACAACAACTATGCCATTTCTTAAATGAAAAACAAAAAAATATATTTTAAGGTTCAAGAAACAAGACAATGTTGAGTGTTTGACGAATCCAGATATATTCTATAAAATATTAAACGTTAATCTACTGCAGCACAGAATGGATATCTTCTACATATTCCTTTCTTACCTCATAATCTACTTTGAATTTCTGTACCATCCCCAGTTCCAAGAACATCCTTAATGATGCTGTGATCATTCCATCATTATCGAGAGAAAAATCACTGAAGTGAAAACTATCAATTCCCAGCTCACTCACTGCAGGAAGTTTTGTGGCCTGAATGGAAATACAGAACAGTTAACACCCGTATTAAAAAAAAGGGACAAATTTAAGGCTTTACTTTATGATCCTCTATCTACTGACACAATCCTATTTTATCCTGCTCCTGGTGGCAAGTAGTACAGCATATATTTGAGTACAACTGGTAGAACATAGTCCTCCTGGACACAATATAATTTCCTTGAATGCGACAGTGGTTATCAAAGATTTGTGAGAGGCAGCACCAGGGTTTTGGATACAAGTGAGGATCTAGGGTGGTATCAAAGATCTCGTGGGACGGCAAGTGTCTTCAGAGGGGAAGGCATCATGTGCCCAGGGTAAGGAGTGGGGAAGAAATGAGATCTCAGGATAATAGACATCAGGTCAAAAGGTCAGGAGTTTATAGGTCTCTCAGTGGCTTAAAGGCTTAAAAGTAATTGAGGGCACCAGAAGGATTGCAGACTTCTGGTGAATATTAGGGTTTTGGAAGATTGAGTGTATCGGGCGGAAATGAGAGTTTTGGGAGATCATCTATTGGGTTCAGGGCCTGAGTCAGTGATCTTGAGAACTACAAAGGAGGATGGTGGAAGAAGAGGTTGGAGGCGAACATGGTGTGATGCAGACAGTGGTTTGCAGATGATTAACAATTAGTAAGTGATTGGTTTTCTCAAGTGTAATCAGCAAAGGCACTTGCTATCTCAGGGCAAGGTTATGTTACAGCAGGAACTGAGAGCAAATCAGATGCCTTTTATTTGCTATTGCTTGCTGTCGTAACGGATAAAGGGAGTTTTATATTTGTCTTTACACAACCTAGTGGGACAAACACTATTTGCCTGCCATTTTGCAGAATCCATATGCAATGGTTGAAAGCATTTGCCAGATCCTAGCTCCTACCTCCACCTGGCTGATTACATCACTTTAGCAATGAATATGGTGAAGTTAATTCTGATCCAGAATTTTCATTTTAAAAACCTAAAACACAAAACACACAACACACAGATAGAAGGGAGAGGACAAAGGAAGGTTCTAAAAATGTTTTAAAAGCATGAAAGACCCACACTTACAATCATATTTGGGCACAAGCTAATTGGTGAAGGCTGTGAAACATGGGAGAGAATTGGAAAAGTATAAGAGAAGACAATATAAGAAAATAAAGTGATTTTGTATTTCTTAAGCTAAACTAAAAATATGAGAATTCTTTGCTCAGAGTGAAAACTTCAATGTTCTTAAAGTTTAGATTTCATGAAAGTTTTGCAAGGTTTCTTTATTCTAGTCAAACTGTCTAGTCATGGTATAACCATAGGAAGAATAAACTTTTTTTTATCTAGTTTGTTTCTATTCACTTGTGGGACTTGAGCATTCTGGCTGGTTCAGCATTGATTGCCCTTGAGAAGGTGATGGTCTGCAATCCATGTGCGTGTCAGAAGACCCACAATGCCCTTAGGGATGAAATTCCAGGATTTGGGCCCAGTGACAGTGAAGGAACAGTGATATATTTCTAAGTCAGAATGATATGTGGTTTGGAGGGGAATTTGCAGCTGTTGGTGTTCCCATATAGCGACTGCCCTTGTCCTTCTAGATGGAAGTGGTTGTGAGTTTGGAAGGTGCTGTCTAAAGATCTTTGGTGAATTTCTGCAGTGCATATTGTAGATAATACACACTGCTGCTACTGAGCGTCATTGGTGGAGGGAGTGGGTATTTGTGGATGCTATTGTTAATCACAAGGGCTGCTTTGTCCTGGATAGCGTCAAGCTTTTGAGCATTGTTCAAACTGCACTCATCCAGGCAAATTGGGAGTATTCCATCACACTCCTGATTTTTGCCTTGTAGATGGTGGTCTGGTTTTGGGGAGTCAGGAGGTGAGTTACGCACTGCGGTGTTCCTAGCTTCTGACTGCTCTTGCGTCTACACCATTTATGTGATGAGTCCAATTGAGTTTTGAGTCAATAGTAGCCCCCCAGGAAGTTGATGGTGGGGTATGGTAACACCACTGAATGTCAAGGGGTTGGGGTTGAATGGCCAATGTTGTTACCTTTCTCAAGAAGGGAAACAGAGATAATCCAGGTCATTACAGGCCAGTGAGCCTGATGTCAATGTGGGGAAGCTGTTCGAGAAGATCATTGGAGACAGAATTTATTCACATTTGGAAGCAAATGGACTTGGTACTGATAGGCAGCAAGAGTTTGTGAGGGGAAGGTCATGTCTCACCAACTTGATTTCAGTTCTTTGTGGAGGTGACAAGAATAATCAATGACAGAAGGGAACAGCAGTGAATGTCGTGTCCATGGACTTCAGTAAGGCATTTCATAAAGTATCTCATGGCAGACTGGTACAGAAGATAGAGTTTCATGGGATACATGGTGAGCTGGCTAAATGGATACAAAACTGGCTTGGTTGTGGGAGAGACACAGAAGGTGGAAGGGTGCTTTTTGGAATGGAGATCAGTAACTAGTGGTGTTTTCCAGGGTTGAGTTGGGATCTTTGTTTTTTGTCATATGTATGAATGATTTGGAGGAAGATGTAGATGGTCTGATTAGTACGTTTACAGATGACACCTAAATTTGCACAGTCCCAGATAGTGAAGATTATTGTCAAAGGATACAGCAGGATATAGACAGACTGAAGATTTAGGCAAAGAAATGGCAGATGGAGTTTAATTCAGACAAATGCAAGGTGATGCATTTTGGAAGATCAAACTCAGGTGTGAATTATACAATAAATGGCAGAACCCTTAGAAGCACTGAGATACACGGTGGCACTGCTGCCTCACAACACCAGGGACCTGGGTTTGATTCCAGCCTCAGGCGACTGTCTGTGTGGAGTTTGCACATTCTCCCTGTGTCTGCGTGGCTTTCCTCCGGGTGCTCCGGTTTCCTCCCACAGTCCAAAGATGTGCAGGTTAGGTGGATTGGCCATGCAAGATTGCCCATAGTGTTCAGGGATGTGTAGCTTAGGTGGGTTATAGGGGGATGCATCTGGGTGGGATGCTCAAAGAGTCGGTGTGGACTTGTTGGGCCAAAGGGCCTGTTTCCACACTGTAGGGATTCTATGATCTATGATCTATGATCTATGATCGACAGATCCATGAAATTGGTAACACAGGTGAATAAGGTGGTCAAGGAGCCATACTCCATTGGCCTTCATTGGCAGAGGCATCAAAAATAAAAGTTGGCAAGTTGTGTTACAGCTGTACAAAACTTTAGTTGGGCCACATTTGGAATATTGTGTGTAGTTCTAGTCACCACACTACCGAAGGATGTGGTTGTTTTGGAAAAGTGCAGAGTATGTTTACCAGGATGTTCCCTGGTCTGGAGGGTTTTACTTAATGAGGAGAGGTTGCATAAACACAGATTGTTTCACCGGAAAGACGGAGGCTGAAGGACAACCTCATAGAAGTTTACAAAATTATGAAAAGCATAGATAGGATGGATAATCAGAGGCTTTTTCCCAGGGTGGACAGGTCAATTATAACAGGGCACAGGTTCAAGGTGAGAGAGGGAAAGTTGAGGGGAGAAGTGCAGGGAAAATATTTCACAGAGGGTGGTGTGTGCCTGGAATGTGCTGCCAGTGGAGGTGGTGGAAACAGGCATGTCAGTAACATTTAAGGCATATCTTGATAGACACATGAACGAGAGGCGAACAGAAGGATAGAAACCCCACATGGGCAATAAGCAGCAGGTCCAAATAAGGACTAAGATTGGTGCAGGCTGGTGAGCGAAAGGGTATGTTCCTGTTCTGTATTGTATTATATTGTATGAATTTACTTGCCACTTTTCAGCCCAAGCCTGGACACTGCCCAGTACTTGATGCATTTGGACATTGGCTGCTTAGGCATCTAAGGAATTGTGAATGGTGCTGAACTTTATGCAATCATCAGCGAACATCCTCACTTCTTATGAATGGAGTGAAGGTCATTTCTGAAGCAGCTGAAGAAGGTTGGGCCTAGAAGGCTAACCTGAGGAACTCCTGTAGAGATGCTGTGCAGCCAAGATGACTGATGTCCAACAACCACAACCATCTTCCTTTGTGGCAGGCACGATTCCAACCAGCGGAGTACATTACAGTTATCATTTAGGTGTTCCCAAAGGTGGTGGTGGAGGTGTGAAGTGGGCAAGGGGGTGGAGGGGGTGAGGTGAGCAGTGGAGGCTGGTATGTGGATTTTAATCTGAACAAGTACATGGTGAATGTGGGTGGAGTGTTAATGTAGGTAAAAATGTAACTGCATCGGGAAGCTGATTCAACCCACCAACTTGCACATTCTGCTCCAAGGAATTTGGCCAGCCTCCTCAGGACAGCCAGGTTGCACATCAACGTATGCTAAGCACTCAACTAGAACAATCTTCGTTATATACATTTATATAATGCATTTAATGTAGCAAAATATCTCAAGGCATTTTGCCAGACTGATACCAATAAAAATATTTTGACACCAAGTCACAGGAGAAGGCATCACCACAGATAACTAAAACTTAACCAAAGACATTGGCTTTAAGGACAATCCTAAATAAGAATACAGAAGTAAAGAGGGGGAGTAAGCTTGAAAAGCGAATTCCAAAGCTTAGGGAAAGGGTATTTGAAAGTACAGAAATCAATAGTGAACAAAATCATGGACATAAGAGAGGCCAGAACCGGAGGATCACAAGCAGTTGGAGATTTGTACAATGGGAAAAAATTGAGAAAGATGGGGAGGAGGTAAACTGAAGTGAAATTGGAATGGGAGCCACTGAAGGTCACCAAGCACCAGGTGATAGGTGAACATGACTTGAAGTGTGGAGTGTGGGATGTTAACTTTGGAGTGAGGGATAAGCACAAGTTTAGTAGAATGACAGACGGCAGTTTGTCAATTTTTCAGGTTACAAAGCCACGGATGAGGGTCTCGGCATCAGCAGATGAGTTGAGACAGGATCAAAATAAGGTGATATTATGGAGGTGGTGCATGCAATCTTATTGATACAGCAGATATGTGGTTGAAAGCCCATCTTGGGGTCAAAGGTTACGAATGATTTGGTTTAGTTTCAGACAGTTGTCAGAGATGGAAACAATAATCAGGGAATGGAATCTGTGATGGAAGCCAAAGACAATAGCTTCAGTTTTCCCTAGAGTTATTGGGGGGAAGTTTGGCACTGAAAAGTCATGGCTGAATTATGTTAATTTGTTCAAGGCACCAATAATTTTGGTATCAAGAGTCTGCCATAGTTAATTGAAGATGAGGTCATTTGATTACCTTAAATGATGTCACATGCAGCAGGCCATGTTACACTTAGGATTGTGTACTGATCAATCCATCATGTTTGAAGTGCACTCCTTCATTTTCTCATTGTGGTTCTGTGTTCATATAATCATTAAGTCACAGATCCACAGCACAGAAAAAGGCCCTTAGGCCCATTGTCAACTTTGCCCGCAACAGTCAAAAACAACCTCCTAACCATTCTATTCCCATTTTCCAGCACTTGGCCCATCACCTTGTAAACCTTGGCATTGCAAGTACGTATCCAAATACTTTTCAAAAGTTATGAATGTTTCTGCCTCCATCACCGTTACAGGCAGTGACCATCCTCTAGGTTGAAACTGTTTTTCCTCACATGTCCTCTAAACCTTCTGTCCCTTACCTTAAATCTGTGTCTTTGTCATTCATCCCTCCATCAAGAGGAAAAGTTTCTTCCTGTCCACCCTATCTATGCCCCACATAACTTTATAACTTTATCATGTCCTTCTCAGTCTCCTCTGGTCTAAGGAAAACAAACTCAGCCTGTCCAATCTGTCTTCATAGCTGAAACTTTCCAGCCCAGTCAACATCTTAGTAAATCTCCCCTGAACACCAGTGCAATCACATCCCTCTTGTAATATGGATTCCAGAATTGCACGCAATATACTAGCTACAGTTACACAGTCCTAGTATAACCTCCCCGCTCTTAAACTCAATGCTAATAAAGGCAAGGATCCCAAATGCCTTCGTAACCACTTTATCAGCCTGTCCTAATACATTAAGGGACAGGTGTACATGCACAACAAGGTCATTTTGATCATTGGTGCTTCCCAGCATCCTACCATTCACCACGTGTTACCTTGCTCAGAAGGCCTGACTGCACATTGCTCATTCTCTAAGATAACAAGGTGTAGAGTTGGATGAACACAGCAGGCCAAGCAGCATCATAGGAGCAGGAAGGCTGACGATTCGGGCCTAGATGAAGGGTCTAGGCCCGAAACATCAGCCTTCCTGCTCCTATGATGCTGCTTGGCCTGCTGTGTTCATCCAGCTCTACACCTTGTTATCTCGGATTCCCCAGCATCTGCAGTTCCTATTATCTCTTGCTCATTCTCTAGTGCTTTTCAATGAATCCCTTTTTCCTTGATTGACCTGAGGGCACAACACTTAAGTTTAGCCAGGGACAACCTGGACAGGGCTGCAATGCAGACACTTCACAGATGTCTCTGCCAACACCACCTCCACTTGCTCGTTCGTGAAGCTTGAGTCACTAGGTGAAAACACAACTCTGGCTCACCAGACTCTTTAAGCTGTGGTGGTTTGTTTGCTCACCGAGCTGGTTCATTAGTTTGCAGAGGTTTCATTACCCTGCTGGGTAACATCAGTGCAGCCTCCGATGAAACATTGTTGTGTTTTCCCGCTTGTTATTTAAACTCGGGGATCCATTCCAGTTGATTACCTAATTTCCAGTTTTTCTTTGCAGTGATGTGTATGTAGGGTCTAATTCTACGTGTTTACTGATGGCCTTCTTGGAGGAGAACCAGGCCTCCAGAAATTCCTGTGCTTGTCTCTGTTTGGCCTGTCCTAGGATCCTGACATTGTCCCAATCGAACTGACAGTTCTCCTTGTCTGTGTATATGGAGACAAGTGAGTATTGGTCATGTCTTCTTGTTCTTTCATTAGAGTTGACTTAGAACGAGCCACCAAAATGACAGCCAAAGATCAGACACTTGGATAAGAAACCTATCTAACAGAAAACTAACAGACACAGAGAAAGCTGTACTAATACATGGACTCATTTACAACCACACAGACACTAACAAGACAGAATTCCTAGCCACACTGGATCCACATGGAAGGCCAATGGCATCAATGAGGAAACACAACCCATTAGACCGACAGTGGTCCCGACACTGACCAGAAGGAACAAACTTAACACTCTCAACACATTAGAAAGGAAAGTCCTAGAAGGACTGACAAAAAGACAAAACCATTATAATCATACCAGTGGACAAATGGCTCATGACAGTAATTCTTAACCAACGAGACTACATCACCAAAGCACAGATGCTACTGGCAGACACAAATACATATCGACAAGTGGAAACAGACCCGACACTGCAACTAGGAAATAAAATCATCTACACACTAAAGAGACTCAAACAGACCAGCCAAATCAACAAAGCAGACTCCCTAAAAGTGAAACCTGAAGGGACAAACACGCCTCCAATTCTACGGCCTCCCAAAGGTACACAAATCGGAAGTACCCCTCAGACCCATGGTCTATCTTTCAGTTACACCAACATACAGGTTAGCAAAGGAATTACAACGAAGACTAAAGCACCTCATCAACAACTCAACCCACTCAATCCATTCAGCCCAGGAGCTCCTCAAATCCCTCAAAGACACAAGAATAGATGAGGACTAGACCATAGTGTCTTTGATGTTACAGCCCTATTCACATCAATTGATATACCACTGGCTCAGTGGTTAGCACTGCTGCCTCACAGCGCCAAGAACCTGGGTTCGATTCCACCCTTGAGCGACTGTCTGTGTGGAGTTTGCACATTCTCCCCGTCTCTGTGTGGGTTTCCTCTCGGTGCTCCGGTTTCCTCCCACAGTCCAAAGATGTGCAGGCTAGGTGGATTGGCCATGCTAAATTGCTTGTAGGTGTCCAGGGATGTGTAGATTAGGGGGATGAGCACAGGTGGGATGCTCTGAGGGTCAGTGTGGACTTGTTGGGCTGAAGGGCCTGTTTCCACACTGTAGGGGTTCTATGAATTCTACGAAAGCTACTGAAAGAACAGGACACGAGTAACACCATCTCCACAGACAACATGCTGAAATTACTGGACCTATACCTCACGACTCACTTTACCGTTAATGGCCAGATCAATGAACAAATCAATGGGACACCTATGGGGTCACCCACCTCTTGGCTAATAGCAGAAGCAGTGATGCAGAGACTTGAAAGCACGGCCCTTCTGCAGATCAAACCCACACTACGGATCCGATACGTGGATGACACTTTCATCGTCATCAAACAGACTAAACTAGTAGAAACACACCAACTTATGAACAACATTTTCACCGGCATCACGTTCACCATAGAAGGAGAACAAACAGCTCCCATTCCTGATGTGATGGTAGAATGCAGGGCCAACCGCGAATTTCTGACCAAAGTATACAGAAAGGCCACACACACTGATCAAGTCCTAAATTTCCACAGTTACCATCCCAACACCCACAAATGGATTCGCTAAAAACACTATTCAAACGAGCCAGAACATACTGCAGCAACCCAGAATTATGCCAAAATGAAGAAGAATACCTCCACCAAGTAGGCAGAGACAACGGATACCCGAACAGCTGGGTCCGACAGTGCCTGTCGCACACACAACAACAGGAAGATACAGTATGCCCCAACACCCTTGTCACGTTACCGTACATCAATAACGTATCTGAACTGACCACAAGCCTCCTACGGTCACTGAGCATCAGAGTAGCACACAAACCTTCATCAACCCTACACCAACTGCTAACAAGAACCAAAGACCGCTTACCCACTATAGGCAGAACCAATGTGACATACAAGATACCATGCAAAGACTGCGACAAACATTACATTAGACAGACAGGAAGGAAACTGGTTACGAGAATACATGAACACCAACTGGCAAGAGAGACACAAACAATACTCACTTGTTTCCATACATACAGATAAGGAGAACCCCCAGATTGACTGGAACATCGTCAGGGTCCTAGGACAAGCCAAACAGAGACAAGCACAGGAACTTCTAGTGGCCTAGTATTCCACCAAGAAGGCTATCAATAAACACATAGAATTAGATCCTATATACACACGACTGCAAAGAAAAAGTGGAAATAAAGTAATCAACTCCAATGGATCCCAGAGTTTAAATAACAGGTGGGAAAACACAACAACGCTTCATTGGAGGCTGCACTGATGATGTTACCCAGCAGGGTAATGAAACCTCTGCAAACTAACGAACCAGCTTGGTGAGCAAACTAACCACAGCATCCACAACCTGAGCTACAAATCTACTCAAGAACCTTAGAGCCTTTCAGAATCCTGTGTACCCTCAGAAGAAATTACCTCTTCTGAGCATTTGTCATCTGTGAGGACCATTGATTGTGACCAAGGCAGCTCTTGTGTAAAAAAACAGATTTAAATTACAGCTGGTAAAGAAGGATCTTTGCAAATTATTATTGTAAAGGTGATGAAATGGGACTCACTGCTAGAATCAACATGACTGAGTGCAGTTTGATATGTGGTGCGCCATATTTTATTCTATATCCAGGTAGCTGTGGGGTCTCGCATCACAATCTCTGATGGCTAGGGACACCAAGATGCCACTATTCTGCAATACTAACTCCTCTTTATTGCCAAATATGTTATGTGTGGAGACTCACTGCTTCTTCTGAGTAGTTTACAAACACTTCAACTGCAAATGGGGAGGAAACACACTGTTGAATGAGTGGAATGACATGTGTTAACTCGATGGATGCAGTATGTTTGGTGAAACTGACTTTTAGGGAGATTAATCAGATGCCATAAGGATGAATGTGGGTCTCAGTGGTGAATGGATAGATGGGGCTGTGAGGAGGTTAACTGAAACAGAAGGTTGTGGGTGCTTGCAAGCTAATTGAAAATCTCACTTGTGAATTATATAGGATGGTTATAATGGAACTGCAAAATGCCAAACTATACACAAAGTGCTGCTCTACAGAGGATGGGACTGATGTATTTTGATCAAACGGAGTATTAGGAGACTACGTCAGATCTGGACACCCTGGTCTTGATATTTACGAGCAGGCAAGGAAAGAGCATGGGAGCTTTAGATGGTAAGATGGATTCAGTATGCAGGAAGATAATTCAGACAGGGTGGTGATGGTGCTTTTATAAGAAATTGCATGATGGAATAGATTTGACCAGGTAGAGTTTAACAAATTCACAACGCACAATGTAGATGAATGTGCAACTTTATTCACCTTTCCCAACTGGATTAGATTGTAAAGTGTTTCCTGCATTAAATTCATGAGTGTAGAAAAACACCCCCACTGCTAACCTCCCAGGTTATCTTCTGCAGTGCCTTCTTTAGGTCAACAATAGGTTATTTTTTGCTACTGTTGCTGTGGTAGATTATCCCTCTGGGGCTCCGACTTGGCTCCAGCAGTACAAGGGAGCCATCGGTCAGCAACGGCACATCCTTTGACTGTTCTGAATTTATTTCCAATGTTCTTCCAAATTACATCAAAGAAGATTGTACTGATCTTTTAAGAACACAAAATGAAATTGTGTCACGAGGGCTGCCTTACACTCTGTGCCACAAAATTGTCACCAATTCCAGAAACAAAATAATCATGAGGTGTCTGGATTAAAATAGGCATGTGGATCTTACTTTTGAACTTCTTATATATCAGAAACCTCCCTGTCCAAAGCTCCACAGAGTTACAATAAGGGTCTAGCAGTTAATTGAGCACTGTTGTTGCATTAATATTTGTTTATTTTATCACACGAAGAACTAGATGGAAATTTTGATTGATTGTTCATAAATTATGATGGTATTTTTATCTATTTAGTATAGTTCCTGCATGAGTTCAATCAACAGATGAATAATAATGGATTGCTAATGTGTTTTAAGTTTAATGTTTTAGAAATGCAATAGGATTATAAACGGCATGCAAGAGAGTTAACCTCCTCACTTACTTACTGGGTATAGCAATGACTAAACAGAATGGGAGAATCCTCAACATATTTAACTTAACAGTGGAAGTATTTATTTTATAAGGAGAGTGCAAGCCTTCAAATAAGCCTCTCATGCCAAGAAGCTGTGTTCAAATCAAGTCAGAATTGAAAATCTCACTTGTGAATTATATAGGATGGTTATAATGGAACTGCAAAGTGCCAAACTATACACAAAGTGCTGCTCTACAGAGGATGGGACTAATGTATTTTGATCAAACGGAGTATTAGGAGACTACGTCAGATCTGGACACCCTGGTCTTGATATTTACGAGCAGGCAAGGAAAGAGCATGGGAGCTTTAGATGGTAAGATGGATTCAGTATGCAGGAAGATAATTCAGACAGGGTGGTGATGGTGCTTTTATTGCTAGACTCTTAATCCAGAAACTCAGCTAGTCTTCTGGGGACATGGGTTTGAATTCCGCCATGCAGATAATTCAATAAATAAAAAAATCTGGAATTAAGAATCTAATCTTCTGATGACCATGAAATCATTGTGAATTGTTGGAAAAAGAAACCTTTGGCTCACTTAATGTCCTTCAGTGAAGGAAATCTGTCATCTTCACCTGCTCTGACCCACACGTAATTCCAAACCCACACGCACTCTCAAGTGCCCTCTGAAATGGCCTAGCAAGCCATTCAGTTCAAGGGCCTCTAGCGATGGACAATAAACGCTAGCCAGTCAGAGATGCCCATGTCCCACGAGGGAATTTAAGAAATTACACTGGGGAGAAAACGAGGTTCATTGTTGACAAGAATTTGGCCTCCGGAGGGGATAAAAGACAAAAAGGTCACGGGGGAAAATGGATCACATCGGAATGGGGGTCACAGGGGAAAGATATGACAGGCGAGAAGGGAGCATGGGGAAAAGAGATTATAGGGACAAAGAAGTCAAGGGAGAAAATATTGATGGTGCAAAGAGGTCACTGGAGAAAGAGGTCACAGTGGAAAAGAGATCGTGGAGCAATACGGCTTGAGGGTGAAAGGAGATGATTGAGGAAGAGATGTAGAAGAAGAAATCACAGGGCAAAAGAGGTTGTGGGAGCACAAAGAGATCAGAGTGCAGGCAAGTGATCAAGAAGTTGTTAACACTGCAATGGACTAAGAAAGTTGCCATTTTTGAAATTTACCTCATTGCTACCCATGACCCAGCCTCTGACATTCTCCTGCCCACTTGGGCATCTCTCCTAGGGTTGGATTCAATTGAAGTGAATAAAGTGAAAAGGGATTGTAAACAATGCAGTTGATTCAGTATTAAATATCATCTACTTTCACCTTGATACAAAGTCAAAAATTACCTCCATACTTATCAATCTGTGCTGTTTTTGATCACAATTCCTAGAAAGTAGAAACTCCTAGTACAAATTTCCTTCGCCTTGTAGACCATGATATTCACAATATGTAGGAAAAAAACCCATCAGATCATGTAACAGGATCTGGCTGTCTCATATTGTACTGGCAATCTATTACATGTCTGATATTATTAATATCTAAATCTAATATCAGCTTAAATGTCCATAAAAGAAAAAAAACACAGAACAAATAGAATGAGTATTGTCACTCAATAGCCTTTTCCAGTATTTGACCATGAACAGCAACTATATGACTGGCTCACTCTAAGCTCTGACCGAGTGACCTAATCATAGAAGGGAAGTATACAGCTGGGACAAGTGGGAGAACATTTTAATCAATGAATAAGTGTATATCTAAGTGAAATGGGAAGTGCAATCATGGATACATTTTTGATTTGTTCCCCTGACAGGAAGCATTTGTCCACTGGAAGCACATATTAAAAACACCAACATCAATATGCACAAGATTCCTGTTCCTCAAAGCGAAGGCTAGAAGTACACAATTGGAAAATCACATTTATATTTGATATGGCTGAAATAACAAATAGAAACTCTCACGAAACTACCCAGTTTCTCACAACCCTTAGTTACATCAGGCACCACTAAAATTATCTCTAGATACAGTGTTCTAAAAGTGACTAGGCTGAGGGGTAATTGTTGCCACAAAAACAGTGCATAATATGGCACCCATAACACTACCAACATTATTGACAGTATCGTTAAAATACATCATTCGACTCTTGCACTTGTATATTCCACACAGATGACATTGCCAATAACTAAACATTTGCACCTAATATATATAACTTGTTTATGGGAAATATCTATGGATAAAATAATTGCAATAACTTATCAGTTTTGTAATTATCATAATTTATTTCCCACAATACTTAACATTTTACTGTACAACATAAAATAGACATTACAGCAACAGCATGCACAAAGAAGGTAATATGCAGTAATTCTTTGTGTAATAGGGGAGAGCAGGCCTTAAATTCATCCATTTGCTTTTTTCACTGTGAGCAGATTTTATTACTTTAATAAATAATCTGCACTGACCACTCTTTTGTATTCAGTATTCTTCATGTGGCAGCAGAGAGTCAGCAGGCGAATGCATTACATTTAATCACTCGCTTCTAGATTTATAATCAACAACCTGTTTACTAATTTATAAACCCAGTCACGCATGTTGATATATAAAACATCTTGTGAATGAAATTCCCAAGACAATCTATTATTAAAGAAGAGTTCAGCACAATTGAGTTAAAAAAAACACCAACAGCATGCTCACATGTATTGATTTAGTATCTCTATAAAGAAAGGTTTTATTTTAGAGCTATGTGTTTTCCAGGATATAATGGAGAATGTTATTAGGGGTGCCTGCCAAATGATAGTACAATTGGAACTGTGCTAAGTGTATTTTGTTTGGAATCATACTGGAGACGTTTACCTTCAGTCGATCGACCTCTACTTTCGAGCATGTTGCATGGTATGACAGCAACTGAAACAATAAAAAGAAACAAGTAAATACTGAAATTTTGCATAAGGTGAAATATAAAATTGTATTATTTTCATTTAACATCATTATGAGTCACATAATGGTGGGAGCTGATTACTGTCCGTTCTTGTGCACATTATCTCTGGCACACTGATGCACTCATCCCAACAGTTAACAGCCCAAAATTGAATATCTTATTGACATTATTGCATGTTGTTGGTGCCTATCCACCTCCAAACACAGCTGGGAAACATGAAGGCAAAGAATGCTGAACGCAACTTGAAAGCCAGTCCCAGCAGCTGCCAACAATGGTTGGGAATGTTAGGAGGCATGGAGAGTATACAACTGGAGTTGAAATTGGTGAAGAGTGTAATTCTGAGGACTATAGAGTTAAGCAAGTGCTCCTGCTTTTATCTGCTTCCACAACTGTGGAATCCTCAGAAAACCAGGACAGCTCTTGCTCCATTCATCACATAGTAATTTCCCGAGAGATCTTGAAAGAGTGCATCTAGCCCCTTATAAACATAGACATGGAACTTAAAACCTGCTTTAGATGGCCATGCAGAACATCTGAAAAATTTAGCAGACATCTGAACACATGCAGAGATTATTCTACACTCAAAAACAATTTGAATTTATATTCCATCTTTAATACAGTGGAATGTTCAAAGGTGTTTCACAAAAGCACAATTATCAGACAAAATATAACACTAGGTTTTATAAGAAGATATGAAGACAGGTGGCCGAAACCTTGTTCAAAGGGATAGATTTTAAGGAACGGTTTAGAAATGAAGGCAACGTAAGCCCCCTTGACCTGTCTGTCCTCCCTGGACTGACCTATCTCCTCCCTACCCCCCTACCTACACTCACCTTTACTGGCTCCATCCCCGCCTCTTCGACTTGTCTGCCTCCTCTCCACCTATCCTCTCCTCTATCCATCTTCTATCCGCCTCCCCCTCTCTCCCTATTTATTTCAGAACCCTCTTCCCCTCCCCCATTTCTGAAGAAGGGTTTAGGCCCGAAACGTCGAGTTTTCCTGCTCCTATGATGCTGCTTGACCTGCTGTGTTCATCCAGCCCCATGCTTGTTATCTCGGATTCTCCAGCATCTGCAGTACCTTTTATCTCTGAACGTAACTTCATATACCAGTTGATTCTTTCCTCTTCATTTTTTTAAAATCATGTAATTTGCTTTTCTTATGAAAACAGTAGAAAGTATACATTTAAAACTGCACCAAATTTTAAATTTAAAATTCTTTACGGTATTCCTCACACACAAAAACGTCAGCAAGAAATTCATCCTGTCAGCATAACAAAGCAAAAAAAAAATTTTTGAAATATACATTCCAACAATGGTGATAAAATTTTGTATCTCAACGCATCAAAGTGTTGCAAATAGTCACCTGTATATTACCTTTAATTAACTTGAATCTTTAAAAACTAAAATGGTTCCACTCAACATATTTTAATTACATCTCAATTAATGTTTTCTCATGAGAAAGGGAGGAGTAAGCTCCTAGACATGGCTGACCACTCCTCTTTGACACTGCTGACTTACACAACGCTTCTGAGTGCAACCAAGTTCTATGAATACATTGATTTATAGATCAAGATCAAAGCACTTCAAACTACAGAACAAAATGGCAATTTTATATTTTAGGATTTTTGAAAAGGCTAATGCCAATAACGAAACAGGAGTTTTGGTGATCTCTAGCAAAGGTTCCACCAGGAGACTGAGAGAATGCAGGAACATTCAGGTCAATGTATTTAAATAATCAAGCAATTGACACTTGGCCTATTTTGTGCTTGAAAGAGCCAGGTAAGATTCTCAGACACAACACAGTGTGGAGCTGGAGGAACACAGCAGGCCAGGCAGTGTGAGAGGAGCAGGAAAGCTGACGTTTCGGGTCGGGACCCTTCGTCAAAAATGGGGAGGAGCAAGGGAGCTGGGAAAGGTAGGCGGGATGGTGATAAGTGTAAGTATGTGGTCGAAGAGTTTCTGGGCAGAGGAGATTACCTCCGGTAATTGGGAGGGGGAAGGGAGCTGGGAAGTTTCTTCTTCAAAGACACAACACTGAAAAAACAGTAGGGCAAAGTTCACACCACAGCAGAACCTTATAACAAATATCTGTGAGACAATGGGCAGCATTTTAGTAGTAAAAATTGTGAATTTTGGACTTTAGAAGGATTGCTAAATTTGCTCAAAATGAAGTCACAACCAGAAGCTGGATCCAATATGCTAACCTTTAGGTGATTTTGATGTTTGTGGTGAACCTCACATACAGTACATTTTGCTGATCATGATACTTAAATTGGACAATTTTAACAAGATTTTGGTTTGTATTTACACTTACATCATTGACTCAAAGTCATAATTCAGAGAATGTCAAGATGACAGAAAACAAATTACAGGACCAAAGAAAAGTCACAAAAACAAACAAAATAAATATACAGTGCTTGCAGCTCTTCTCTTCTACTAAAAGAAATTTGCATAATTCAGCACATTCATGTTAAGAAGCTATTTTGTGAACTTTACAGATATTGAGACTCAATATCACGTGGTGCTATGGTTGACCTAAATCAGATAAGCAGCAAGATGGTCACCAGGAGCAGCAACCATCTGCTTTGATGAAACCAGCAAGGGGTCAGCAGAGATGAAAGCAACAGAGGCACAAGCTCACAAGAGACACTAGTTCACGAAACCGGCAGAGACTCAACGTCCTTGATCTTTCAAAGAGTAATGCTTCTGAACTGTGAGGTTGTCATGTCAGGTGTTGACAGACGTAAGAACATAAGACCATAAGAAACAGAATAGGAACAGGCATTTCAGCCCCTCAAGCCTGTTCCACTATTCAATAGAATCATGGCTTACCTGACATTCCTGAAGTCGACTTTCCTGCTCTTGCCCGTAACCTTTGATTCACCTATTGATAAGAATCCATCTATCTCAGGCTTAAATATACACAAGGAGTCAGCCCCTTAAGCTTTGTGGAAAGAAGTTTTAAAGACCCTCAACCCTCTGAGAGAGGAAATTTCTCCTCATCTCAGTTTTAAATTGATGACCCGAGACTATTCCCTCTGGTCCTAGATTCTCCCAGGAGGGGAGACTTCTCAGCATTTACGCTGTCAAGCCCCTTACGAATCCTACATGTTTTAATTAAATCACCTCTCATAGAATGTAGAACAGTACAGGCCCTTTGGCCCACGATGTTGTGCCAACCTATTATGCTGCTAAGATCAATCTACCCTGCATACCCTACATTATCCTCAAAGAGACGCTTAAATGTCCCTAATGTATCTGATTCCACTGTCACTGCCGGCAGCACATTGTACACACCCACCACACTCTGTGTGAAGAAGCTACCTCTGACATCTCCCCTATACCTTCCTCCAAACACCTGAAAATTATGCCCCCTCGTAATAGTCATTTCCGCCCTGGGAAAAAGTCTCTGACTATCCACTCTATCTATGCCTCTCATCATCTTGTAAGCCTCTATCAAGTCACCTCTCATCCTTCTCCGTTCCAATGAAAAAAAGCCCTAGCTCCCTCAACCTTTCCTCATAAGACCTGCCCTCCAGTCTAGGCAGCATCCTGGTAAATCTCTGCACCCTCTCTAAAGCTTCCACATCTTTCCTATAATGAGGAGACCAGAACTGAACACAATATTCCAAGTGTGGTCTAACCAGAGTTTTATAGAGCTGCTGCATAACCTCATGGCTCTTAAACTCAATTCCCCTGCCAATGAAAGACAACACACCATACGCCTTCTTTACAACCCTATCAACTTGGGTAGCAACTTTGAGGGATCTATGGACGCGGACCCCAAGATCCCTCTGTTCCTCCACACTGCCGAGAATCCTGCCATTAACCCTGTATTCTGCATTCAAATTCAACCTTCCAAAATGAATCACTTCACACTTTTCTCATTCTTCTAAATTCCAGTGAGCAGCATCCCAATCTCTTTAAACCAATAAAAAAAATCCCTCCTTAACAGGGGTCATCTTAGTGAACTTTCTTTGAGCTGCCTCCAATGAAATGATGTATTTCTTTAATTAGGGAGACCAAATTGCTCACAGCACTCCAGATGCAGTCTCACCAGCACCTTGTACAGGAGGTCCTACAGCGTTAGGGCCTCCCTACTCTTACACTCCAACCTCCTTGAAATAAAGCTCCACGTTCCATTGGCCTTCCTGATTACCTGCTGCACCTGTGTACTAAATTTCTGTGCTGCATGTACTAGTACTCCCAAGTCCCTATATGTTGCAGCTTTCTGTAGTTTTTCTCCTTTTAAATAATACTGTTCTTTTGTTCTCCCTTCCAAATTGAACACATTTTCCCACATTACACTCCATTCGTCAACATTTTTGCCCATTTATTTAATCTATCAATACTTCTCTTTGTAAATGGCTTTCATTCCTCTCACAACCTTTCTACTTATTTTTGTGTTGTCTGAAAATTTGACCACTCGACATTCACTTCCTTCCTCCAAGTTATTATCATATATATATTGTAAACAGTTGGGGTTCTGGCACTGATCTTTGTCAAACCTCTTAACTCACTGTTTCCTGCCCATGAGCTAATTCTCTGTTCGTAGCTTCCTAGCTAAGCTGAGGAAAATAAATGGGAACACCATTCTACGGTCTCCCTCAAATCGTAAATTCACTCGCAATGTTAGCAGGGCAGCCATATGGTCAATACCAATGACCGATTTCAAGCTAAGGATCGTGAAAGCCAACTTAGAATGGAATGTTTACTAATTGGCGATACTTATAAAGTCAGGCTGGATTTTTGCAGAGTTGGCCTGAATCCATAAACCTTTAAAAATGTCAGGCAGTACTAAATGCAGAATTTCTAACCCAATTCCAACATGTCCCATTTTTCCAGCAGGGGAAGAAGACAGTGTCTAAGTCACTGTGAGGAATCCCAGCTTAGCACTTGACATTAATGCAGAGTTCAATCAAACCTAGCTTTTGCTAAACAAAAGCTTGAAACTTCAGAATGCAGCTATGAATTTATGGAATAGATGTACATGCACTTCAGAGCAGGTAAGATCTGTTTAAGTGGCATGATGTAAAGGTTTTTTAAAATCCCCCAATCCCTTTAAACATGAAAAAACTGTAAATCACAGTTTGGCATTAAAGGCAAAAAAAAACTCTACTGGGCTGCTTTGATTGACAAGCCACCTCGTGAAGGTTTTAAAAAAATTATTAATATCTGTTCCTGTCATTTCAATTCAGTTAATTTTGACATTTTCCAAATGCTGTTGTTCAGCTGAGGTCATAAAGAATCCTTACCTGGGTTTCAAAAGTTACATAAACATTTCACATTTTGGTTGACATTTAGAGGTGTTATTAAAGGATTAGCTGTTTTTAATGTAGTTACCAAATAAAAGTTTGTCTGTTCTTATAAGAGAGTGAACACGTGAGGGGATTTAAAATCGTTGAACAGGTTTCATGATTAGGAGAGATAAAAAGGTACTGCAGATGCTGGAGAATCCGAGATAACAAGCATGAGGCTGGATGAACACAGCAGGTCAAGCAGCATCATAGGAGCAGGAAAACTCGACGTTTCGGGCCTAAACCCTTCATCAGAAATGGGGGAGGGGAAGAGGGTTCTGAAA
>JAHRHZ010000013.1:10624099-10715283 GCA_024137785.1 Ginglymostoma cirratum | reverse complement strand
GACCTGTCCGTCCTCCCTGGACTGACCTATCTCCTCCCTACCCCCCCACCTACACTCACCTTTACTGGCTCCATCCCCGCCTCTTCGACTTGTCTGCCTCCTCTCCACCTATCCTCTCCTCTATCCATCCTCTATCCGCCTCCCCCTCTCTCCCTATTTTTCAGAACCCTCTTCCCCTCCCCCATTTCTGATGAAGGGTTTAGGCCCGAAACATCAAGTTTTCCTGCTCCTATGATGCTGCTTGACCTGCTGTGTTCATCCAGCCCCATACTTGTTATCTCGTTTTCATGATTAGGAGTCTCTTTTTAGTGTTAAGTGTGTATGATTAAGAGCTTTATGAGACTACTAGGTGTTTAATTCATTTTTTTGGTTGGTTCGCTCGCCGAGCTCGTTTGTTAGTTCACAGACATTTTATTACCCTGCTGGGGAAGCGTCGGTGTTCTGTCCCGCTTGCTATTTGCGTCTTGGTTTGTTGGGGTGGGTGGCATCACTTCTGGATTGGTTTCTTAGTGGTTGGTATATGGAGGTCCAGCCCTATATATTTGGAGTTCCAGGCCTCCAGGAATTCTCATGCGTGTCTTTGGTTAGCTTGTCCTAGGATGGCTACGTTGTCCCGGTTGAATTGGTGTCCCTCTTTGTCCATGTATATTGAAGCGTGAGATAGTTGGTCATGTCTCTTAGTAGCTAGTTGGTGTTCGTGAATCCTGATGACTAGTTTCCTTCCAGTTTGCCCTATGTAACGTCTTTGCATGGTATCTGGTAAATAACGTTGGTTCTGTTTAGTTGTAGTTGTTGGATCCTTTATTCTCATCAGTAGCTGTCAAGTGTAGCTGTCAGTTTGTGGGCTACCATGATTCCTAGGGGGCGGAGTAAAATGGTGGTCATTTCAGATATGTCCTTAATGTATGATAGGGTGACTAGCATCTCTGGACATGTTGTGTCTTCCTGTTGTGCTCTATTGAGTAGGCATCGGGGACTATGCTTTTCGGGTAACTGTTGTTTCTAAAGATGCTGTATAGGTATTCTTCCTCGGCTTTGCATAGCTCCGGGGTGCTGCAGTGTGTTGCGACTCGCTTGAACGATATTTTGATGCAGCTCCATTAGTGGGTATTGGGATGATTGCTATTGTAGTTGAGTTACCTGATCCATATAGGGGGAGGTAATGGCCCCTATTGCTGGACTGTGAATCCAGAAACCCAGATAACATTCTGGGGACCCAAGTTCACATCCCACCACGACAGATGGTGGAATTTGAAATCACTAAAAATATCTAGAATTAAGAATCTAATGATGACCATGAACCCATTGTCGATTGTTGGAAAAACCCATCTGGTTCACTAATGTCCTTTAGGGAAGGAAACTGCCATCCTTGCCTGGCCTAGCCTACCTGTGACTCAGATCCACAGCACTGTGGTTGATTCTAAACTGCCCTCTGGGCAATTAGGGACGGGCAATGAATGCTGCCTGGTCAGCAATGCCGTTATTCTGTGAATGAATGAAAAAAAGTATGGGTGGCCTTCCCGTATATGCTGGTCTGGAGCTCATCATTGGCCTTACTTTCAACCATTATGTCCAGGAATGGAAGTTTGTTGTTCTTCTGCTCTTCCTTGGTGAATTTTACGCCAGTGAGGATGTTATTTATGAGTAGATGGGTTTTCTCCAGTTTAGAGCGTTTGATAATGATGGAAGTGTCATCCACACAGCAGATCCATAGTTTTGGTTGGATGGTGGGAAGGGCTTTCCATTTCAGTCTTTGCATTACGGCCTCTGCTATTAATCCTGATATTGGTGATCCCATGGGTGTTCCATTGATTTGTCCATATAACTTGCTGCTGAAGGTGAAGTGGGTTGTGAGGCACAGATCCGGTACTTTGAGGGTGCCGTCTTCGCTGATGGTGTTGGTGTTGTCGGGTGTCTGTATCCCTGGTCTGTCTAGTAGCAAGGCTAGAGTTTCCTTAGCTAGGGCGAAGTTTATGGAGGTAAATAATGCAGTCATGTCGAAGGAGACTATGATCTCGTCCTCATCTATTCTGGTGTCCTTGATGATGTTGAGGAATTAATGGGCAGAGTGGATGGAGTGGTTTGAGCTGTCTACAAGGTGTTTCAGTCTCCTTTGTACTTCTTTTGCTAATATGTATGTTGGTGTATCCTGGGGAGTCCATAGAAGCGGGGTGTGTTCGATCCCTCTGGTTTCATTCTCTGGTAATCAAATTTGCTAATTTTTCCTGTTTTGTGTAGATTCCTCAGGGTGGTTAAAATATGATTTCCCAGTTGTGGTGTTGGGTCTGTCACCAT
Organism: Ginglymostoma cirratum; assembly: GCA_024137785.1. Lineage (NCBI taxonomy): Eukaryota > Metazoa > Chordata > Chondrichthyes > Orectolobiformes > Ginglymostomatidae > Ginglymostoma > Ginglymostoma cirratum. Next base: position 10,712,988 of record JAHRHZ010000013.1, on the reverse strand, counting down.
CTGTTGGTAGGTGTCGGTATCTACGAGTTAAGTGTTTGCTTTCTTGATGTACTGTATTCTATTCAGTATGACAGTTATGCACCCTTTGACTGCCAGTAGGATTACAATGTTCCTGTCTCTAGAGTCCTTGTAGGGCTTTCCTCTCTAGTGTGTTGAATGTGTTCCCTTCACTCCTTCTGCTTAGTGTTGGGGCGACTGTCTACCTGATAGTATACAAGCCGAAGGAAGAGTTTTATTTAAATGGTGATATATTGGAACATGTGGATGTACAGTCGGATCTGGGTGTCTTCGTATACCAGTCAATGGAAGTAGATGGGCAGCTGCAGCAAACCAATGGTATACTGGCAAAAGGATTTGAGTTCGTAAGTAAGGGTGGCTGATCGCAGTTACACAGGGTCTTGATGATTTCACAACTGGAGTACTGAGTGAGGTTTTGAATTCACTTACCATAGAGGGATTGCAGTGGAGGTTCAGTAGGCTGCTACCAGGGGTTGCAGGACTGTCCTCTGATGAAAGAGTGATTCGACTGGACCTGTATTCCCTAGCATTCAGAAGGATGAGAGGGGATCTGACTAAATGGTATAGAATTCCAACAGGTCTGGACAAACTAGATGTAGGCAGGATGTTTTCCCTGGTTGGGGAGACTACAACTAGAGACACAGTCTCAGTAGTGAATTCACAACTAAGATGAGAAAAATTTTCTTCACTCAAAGATATAGAGTTCCCTACCACAGAAGGCTTTGGAGGCCAAGTCACTGAATATATTCAAGAAAGAAACTTAAATCTAAAAAAATTATCAAAGGCATCAAGGTGCATGGGGAGACAGCTGGAATGTGGCATTAGAGAGATCATCAGCCACGAGCACAGTGAATGGTGGAGCAGGCTCAAAAAGGCTGAATGGCCCACTCCTGGTCTATACTAGTGATCTGATTGGGCATAGCCAGTATGGATTTATGAATGAGAAATCATGTCTGATGAACTGACTGGTATTTTTCAGGATGTTACTAGTGGAATTGATAGAGGGGAACTGGTAGAAGTAGTGCACTTAGATTTTCAGAAGGCTTTCGATAGTCCCCAATGGTAGGTTGGTTATCAAAATTAAAGTATGAGAGATTATCTACTTTGGTAGGAATAAGACATGTGCAGAGCACGTCTTAAGTGGCAAGAGGTTAAAAAAATGGAGATACACAAATAGACCTAGGAGTCCTTGGCAGTAAGTTGTTGAAGGCTAACATGCAGGTGCACAAGACAATTAGGAAGGCGAGTGGTATGTTAGCCTGTATCACAAAAGGAATGGCAACAGGAATAGTGAAGTCTTACTTCAATTGTTTGACTGTATCCGGAGTACTGTGTGTCATCTTGGTCCCCTTATCTTATAAGGATATTATTGCTTTAAGGGGAGTGCAATGAAGGCTCACGAGACTTGTTTCCACGATCATTGAGTGTCCTATGAAGAGAGATTGGAAGAACTTGTATTCTCTCACATTGTGAAGCATGCTAGAATGGTGAAAGGTGGAGGTAGATAGAAAGGAAATTCAAGATTGTGGACTTTAAATAGCTGAAGGTAGAGTGTGCAACTGTCTAGCAATAGGTAGGCAAAATGGATGTGCAGTTGGAATGAAAGAAATGGAAGGTTATGAGGAGTTGCATGGCTGGGCGATGGTAGGGTGGGGAAGGGCAGAGGCAACACAATTCTGAAGAAGGTCCTGAAGAAGGATAATACCCAAAACATTGACTTCTCCTTTCCTCCAGATGCTGCTTGGCTCGCTGTGTTCTTCCAGCCTTTTGTCTGTTTACCTTGGATTCGAACATCTTCAGTGTTTTTTGTCTCTAACACAATTCTTGATGAGCTGAAGTTCACTGGTCATGGAGGACGTGAAGCAGGCCAGCCAAGACAACATTGGAATAGTTAAGTCCGGGGGTGACAATGTCATGGATGAGAGTTTCAGCAATGTTTAACAGTATATTAGATAAAAATACCAATCACTGTATTCGGCAAGAAAGGTGCTTGAAGGCAGCTCAGCTAATTCTCTGATAAAAACTGAAAGATTTTTAACAAAGATTTGTAGCTCAGGTTGTGGGTGAGGTTGTTGATTTGCTTGCTCAGCTGGCTTGTTTTCGTTCAGATGTTACATCACCACGCTAGGTAATATCATCAGTGAGGCCTCCAATGAAGCAATATTGTTCTACTTCACTTAGAATTTATACTGTCCGGTCCGTTACGGTGATCTGTGTCATTTCCAGTTCTGTTCTGTATGGGTTTATATATGGGGTCCTATTCTATAGGTTTGTTGATTGTATTATGGGTTTAGAACCATGCCTCTAGGAATTTCCACGCGTGTCTATGTTTGGCTTGGGCTACTATGGTTAACTGGCACAACGTAAACTGATGACCTTCATTGTCCCAGTGTACTGATATGAGGGAAACTTCACCAGGGTGTCTCAGAGGGAATGGTCCCTGCGGAAGGCGGACAAGGGAGGGGAGGGGAAAAGCAGATGCATATTCCTCTCCATTGTCCACCTCTGGGACACCTTGGTACTCTCTTCCTTGACTCCCAAAATCCCCCCACAGCCCCACGGCATCTTCCCCTGCAATCACTGAAAGTGTAACACCTGCCCATTTAACTCCCCAGTATCCAAAGGCCCAAACATACCTTCCCAGGTGAAGCAGCACTTTACTTGCACTTTCCTCAATCTAGTCTACAGCATTCGCTGCTCACAATGTCGTCTCCTCTACACTGGGGAAACAAAGTGTAGACTGACTGAGCGCTTTGCAGAACACCTACGTTCTGCCCACCAAAATGACCCTGAGCTTCCAGTTACCTGCCACTTTAACATACCACTCTGTTCCCTGGCCAACATCTGTGTCTCAGGCTTGCTGCAGTGCTCTAGCGAAGCTCAGCACAAACTGGAAGAATAACACCTCATTTTCTGCTTGGGGACCCTGCAGCCCTCCGGACTCAATATGAAGTTCGATCATTTTAGGGCCTGTCCTATGTCCTATCCATGTCCTATCCCTCAACCCCATGCACCAGGTCTTGTCATCACATAGTGGTAATCATAGATAGTGTGTAATGGCAGACTTAACACTCTCCATTAATAGCTATTCACTCTCCTAGCCAGGTTGTTATCCACTCCTTTGTCTGTCCAACATTTCTTCTCTCTCTTTGGGCTCTATCCCCACCTATTGTTTACTCCTTACCCCCTCCCCACCCTATCTTCTGTATGTAAAACAACATTCCCTAGCTACCATATGTTCTGACGAAGGTTCACTGGACACAAAACATTAACTCCAATTTTTCTTCACAGACGCTGCCAGACCTGCTGAGCTTTTCTAGCAACTTCTGTTTTTGTTTTAACCAATTCTCTGCCTAACTAGGTGATCTCTGTCAGTTTTATTAACATAGGCCCTGGAGAACACATAATTGAAGCTATAAACAAAAGGGGTGGTCCGGTCCGCAGGAAAACAATACCTTATGATCATATAATCAACCTTTATTGGTCTCTCAACCTACAGACCTGGACTGATAGTCCAGACAAGTCAAGCTCAAATGCACTCACTGCAGTTTGAGAATTTGAACTGAGTTCACAAAGTCTGGAAATAAAAGTTGCCATTGGCAGAAGTAACCACCAAACTGTTGGACTGCTGTTCAAACTCGACAAGTTCAGCGGTATTTCTTATTGAAAGAAGTCTGACATCCTTACCCTGTCGATCCTGTAGGTAACTCAAGTCCCACACCAATGCGGTTGACAATCAAATCATAGGTTGTCCTCAGAAGCCACTCAAAGCTAAATAAGAATCATCAATAATTGTCAACTTTGCCTCATTTCAAATCAAAGATTTGTTTTAAAAAGATTGTATTTTCTGACTCCCGAGGTAACACACGTTCTAAATGTGTTTCATGGGTCCATTCCCACTTGTTATATCAGCACAACAGAACCTGCCGCCTTGCGAAACTCCAATGCTTGTTTCTGTGTCACTACCTTTAAATTACATAACAGTGAAAACTCGACAAGATATGTTTCCTTGGCAACCACTATCCACAGCAATAGATTAGACACTTTAACTCACTTCACCCACAGCAATGCCAATTGCAGACTGTTCGTATTCTAATGAAAATGGACTATCACTATTAAACTTGCATCATGTGACTTTCATGGACAAAAAGACGTGTTCAAAACGGACACTGCTGACCTAAAGTGACAAGCCCAGTCAACCTGCATGGAATACGAGAGGCACTGAAACTCAATAAGGTGTCAAGAAATTTGCATCTTTTGTTTAACTCACACTTGCATGATAACTGCACATACCGAAAAGATGAAAGGTCGTTTACAACTATGCAGTTTGAAATGAAACAATGAAGCAGACATTAGAATCCACAAAGGTATATCAACAGAGCCACTGTGCAAAAAGAGAGAGTGAAAGCAACATGGGCTGAAAACAACAAAGATACTGGATCTCTCCATCACCCTCTGTCACAATCATTAAAAAGCAGAACTGATGAGAAAACAACTTGGAAAAACCACTAAGCAGCATCAGAGGAGCAGGAAGGCTGACATTTTGGACCTAGAGGGTCGAGGCCCGAAACGTCAGCCTTCCTGCTCCTTTGATGCTGCTTGGCCTGCTGTGTTCATACAGCTATACACCTTGTTATCTCAGATTCTCCAGCATCTGCAGTTCCTACTATCTTTGGGAAAACCACTAACAGAAACAGAAATTGCTGGAAAAATCTCAGCAGGTCTGGCAGCACCTGTGGAGGGAAATGAGAGTTAACGTTTCAGGTCGAGTGACCCTTCTTCAGAACTGATGACAGCCAGGGAAATGTCGTTTTTTTATGCAGAAGATAGGGTAGGGGGCAAGGCAAAGAATAAATGATAGATAGAGATAGAGCCCAGACAGAGAGAAGAACAGTTGGACAGACAAAGGGTTGGATGACAATCAGCCTAGGAGAATGAATAACTACTAATGGGCACATTTAGTGGTCAACAATGGGTTGTATGTAATAGGAGACCTTGTGGAAGGTTGCCGAGGGAGTGGAGGCGAATATGTCTGGTGATGGCAGCGTACTGAAGATGGTGGAAATGGCAGCTAATGATCCTCTGGATGCCGTTGCTGGCAGGATGGTAGGTGAGGAGGGGTGAGGGCTGAAGAGGGGAGATGGGTTGGACTTGGCTGAGGGCCCTGTCAACCACACTGCTAGGGAATCCTCAGTTGAGAAAGAAGGTGGATGTTTTGGAGGCCCCCTTGTCAATGCTGGCATCATCAGAACAGATACGATGGAGACAAAAGAACTGGGAGAATGGAGTAGAGTCTTTATGGGAAGCAGGGTGTGAGGACGTGTAATAAAGGTATCTATGGGAATCAGTGGGTTTGCAGTGAGTTTTGCTGGCCAGCCTATCTTGAGAAATGGAAACAGAGATTTCAAGGAAGGGTAGGGAGGAGTCAGAGATGAACCAGCCGAAAGTGAGAGCAAGATGGAAATAGGAAGTGAAATGGCTAAACTTTTCCAGTTCCAGATGAGAGTGGGAAGCAGCACTGATTACGTCATCAATGTAACTGAGAATGATTTGTGGGTAAGGACCACAGTAGGACTGGAACAAGGAATGTTCTACGTATCCCACAAAGAGACAGGTAACCATGGCCACTCATTTGACCTGAAGGAAGTAAGAGGAGGTGAAAGAAAAGTTGTTCAAGGTGAGGACGAAGTAGGAAGAGGAGGGTGCTGGTGGATGCGGACGGTTTAGGTCTTCTTTCCACACACAAATGGAGTGCCCTGAGACCATCCTGATGGGGCATGGACATGCAAAGGGATTGCACATCCACGGTAAAGAGGAGGCTGCTGGAGCCCGCAAACTAGAAATTCTGAAACTGACATGAAGTGTCAGGAATCGCAGATGTAAGTAGAAAGGGACTGGTCAAGGAGAGAAAAAAAACCGCATCAAGGTAGGAAGAGATGAGTTCAGTGGGGCAGGAGCAGGCAGAAACAATGGGTCTGCTTGGGCAGTCCTGTTTGCAGATTTTCAGAAAGAGGTGGAAGCAAGCTGTGTGGGGCTAGGGGACCATCAGCTTGGAGGCAACGGGGGCAAGATCACCAAATAATATGAGGTTAGTGGCCTGATGTTTAATGGGGATCATGGTCGAGGGGAAGATAGGAGGAGGTATCTGAGAGCTGGCACTCAGTCTCTGCAATGTCGAGGTCAGTCCGCCAGATAGCAACAGAACTACCCTTTGTCAGCAGGCTGAATCACAAAGTCTGAGAGCACGGAGTGCAGTCATTTCAGAGGGAGGTTGGATTTGTCGACAGTTCTATTTGAACAGGTCAAGTGCAGGTAAAAAGCCAGAAGGAGGGGTGCAGGCAGAGGGAGAGTCTTGGAGGTGTGTTAAGGGTTCTGTGAGACAGGAAGAGGATTCTTGTCTAAAAAAATGGGCACAGAGGCTAGGGCGATGGAAGAAGAGTTCAACGTCACGTTGTGCCCAAAATTCATTAAGGTGGGAACACCAAGTGATAAAATGGAGACTTTTGCTGAGCACAGAACATTCAGCATTGGACGGTGGGAGGTCAGAAGGGATAGTAAATACACAACAGGAGTTGGGGATAGGAGACGGAACAGGAGTCAAAGTTGGGGTTAGAGTCAGAAGGTTCCAGAGGGGCATGCATATCTTTGAGTTGTTGCATCTTGTCAATTTAGTTTATTGCATTCGCTGCTCATAACGTGGTCTCTTTGAGAAACGGAGAGTAGACTGGGTGATCACTTTGCAGAATACCTACGTTCTGTCTGAAAAAAAGACCCCGAACTTCCAGTTGTCTGCTACGCTAACACAATGTATTGTTCCTGTCCAACACCTCGGTCTCAGGCAAGCTCAAAGCGAGCTGGAAGAACAGGACTTCATTTCCCATTTAGAAACTCTACAGCTTTCTGGATACCTTCTCCCATGACCTTAGCCTAATCCCCACACACCAGGCATTGTGGTTGGTTGGCTTGCCGAGCTGGTTCGTTGGTCCACAGACCTTTCATTACCCTGCTGAGTAACATCATCAGTAGCAGTGTCTGATGAAGCGCTGTTGTATTTTCCCACTTGTTATTTAAACTTGGGGACCCATTGGAGTTGATCACTTCATTTCCAGTTTTTCTTTGCAGTGGCGTGTATATAGGGTCCAATTCTACATGTTTATTGATGGCCTCCTTGGTGGAAAACCAGGCCTCTAGAAATTCCTGTACTTGTCTCTTCTCTGTTTGGCTTGTCCTCGGACCCTGACGATGTTCCAGTCAATCTGGGGGTTCTCCTTATCTGTATGTATGGAAACGAGTGAGTATTGTTTGTGTCTCTCTTGTCAGTTGGTGTTCATGTATTCTCGTAACCAGTTTCCTTCCTGTCTGTCCAATGTAATCTTTGCCACAGTCCTTGCATGGAATCTTGTATATTACATTGGTTCTGTCCATAGTAGGTAAGGGGTCTTTGGTTCTTGTTAGCAGTTGGCGGAGGGTTGACGTAGGTTTGTGTGCTACTCTGATGCTCAGTGGCGGTAGGAGTCTTGTGTCTTGTTGATTTGTTCGCAGATCTGGTCATTAAAGGTAAAGTGGGCCGTGAGGCATAGGCCAAGTAATTTCAGCATGTTGTCTGTGGAGATGGTGTTACTCGGGTCCGGTTATTTCAGTAGTGTTGACTTAAAACAAGCCATTAACATCAGTCAACACAAAACTAAATCCAAGAAAAGACAAATCCTACAAGAAAAACTAGCCAAACTAACCCACCAAAATGACAACCAAAGATCAGACACTTGGATAAGAAACCTTCCAGACAGAAAACTAACAGACACAGAGAAAGCTGTACTAATACATGGACTCATTTACAACCACACAGACACTAACAAGACAGAATTCCTAGCCACACTGGATCCACATTGAAAGCCAATGGCATCAATGAGGAAACACAACCCATTAGACCGACAGTGGTCCCGACACTGACCAGAAGGAACAAACTTAACACTCTCAACACATTAGAAAGGAAAGTCCTAGAAGGACTGAAAAAAAGACAAAACCACCATAATCCTACCAGCAGACAAATGGCTCATGACAGTAATTCTTAACCAACGAGACTACATCACTGAACCACAGACACTACTAGTGGACACAAATACATACTGACAAGTGGAAACAGATCCGACACAGCAACTAGGAAACAAAATCATCCACACACTAAAGAGACTCAAACAGACCAGACTACCTAAAAATGAAGCCTGAAGGGACAAATACATCTCCGATTCTATGGCCTCTCAAAGGTACACAAATCGGAAGTACCCCTCAGACCCATAGTCTCTCTCTCAAGTACAGCAACATACAGGTTAGCCAAGGGATTACAACAAAGACTAAAGCACCTCATCAACAACTCAACCCACTCAATCTACTCAGCCCAGGAGCTCCTCAAATCCCTCAAAGACACAAGAATAGACGAGGACTAGACCATGGTGTCCTCTGACAATACAGCCCTATTCACATCGATTGACATACCACTAGCAAGAGAAACACAAGCAACGCTACTGAAATAAGTGGACACGAGTAACACCATCCCCACAGACAACATGCTGAAATTACTGAACCTATGCCTCACGACTCACTTTACCTTTAATGGCCAGATCTACAAACAAATCAACAGGACACCTATGGGGTCACCCACCTCTTGGCTAATAGCAGAAGCAGTGATGCAGAGACTCGAAAGCACGGCCCTTCTGGAGATCAAACCCACACTATGGATCCAATACGTGGATGACACTTTCGTCATCAAACAGACTAAACTAGAAGAAACACACCAACTTATAAACAACATTTTCACCGGCATCAAATTCACCAGAAAAAGTAGAAAAGAACGAACAGCTCCCATTCCCGGATGAGATGGTAGAATGCAGGGCCAACCTCGAATTTCTGACCAAAGTATACAGAAAGGCCACACACACTGATCAAATGCTATATTTCAACAGTAACCACCCCAACACCCACAAATGCAGTTGCGTAAAAACACTGCTCAAATGAGCCAGAACACACTGCAGTAACCCAGAACTACACCAAAATGAAGAAGAATACCTCCACCAAGTAGGCAGAGACAACGGATACCCGAACAGCTGGGTCTGACAATGCCTGTCGCACAAACAACAACAGAAAGGTACAGTACGCCCCAGCACCCTTGTCTCATTGAAATAGCAAGAACTGCAGACGCTGGAATCAGAGATAACACTGTGTGGAGCTGGAGGAACCTAGCAGGCCAGGTAGCAACAGACAAGCAGGAAAGTTGACGTTTCGGGTCGGAATGGTCCCGATCCGAAATGTCAGATTTCCTGCTCCTCGGATGCTGCCTGGTCTGCTGTGCTCCTCTAGCTCCACACTGTGTTACCCTTGTCACGATACCATACGTCAAGAACATATCTGAGCTGACCACAAGACTCCTACGGCCACTGGGCATCAGAGTAGCACACAAACCATCATCAACCCTACACCAACTGCTAACAAGAACCAAAGACCTCTTACTCACTATGGGACAGAACCAACATAATATACAAGGTTCCATGCAAGGACTGCGACAAACATTACATTGGACAGACAGGAAGGAAATTGGTTACAAGAATAAATGAACACCAGTTAGCAACAAAAAGACACGACCAATGCTCACTCGTCTCCGTACACACAGACACCGGTTTGATTGGGACAACACCAGGATCCTGGGACAGGCCAAGCTGAGACAAGCATGCGAATTCCCAGAGGTCTGGTTCTCGACTAAGAAGGCCACCAACAAACATATAGAGCTAGACCCTGTATACACTCCACTGCGAAGGAAAACCGGAAGTAAGGTAACCCAGCTCAACAGACACCAGAGTTTAAATAACAGGTGGGAAAAGACAACAGCAATTCATTGGAGGCTGTACTGATGATGTTGCCCAGCAGGGTAGTGAAACATCTGCGGAACAACGAACCAGCTTGGTGAGCCAACCAACCACAACATCCACAACCTGAGCTCCAAATCTACTCAAAAACCTTAGCCACCAGGCATTGTTACCACATGGTCTGCTATTACACTTAACCCATCGTTAGCCACTAATAGTTCCCATTCACAATTATTCATTCTCCTAGGCTGACCGTTAACAACCCCTTTGCCTGTTCAACTCTTCTCTCTCTTTGGGCTCTATCTGCACCTATCACTTATCCTTACCCCCTCCCCATGAAATAATTCTGTGAAGGCTGGTCTCCTATCACCAAGGCACCCTTTCTTTACACATGCATAGTATTTGACATCCAACTGACTCAGAGCTGGCTCCTCACGTGAACAGAACCCTTGACACGCCTGTTTATATACACCAGCCAGGACTCCCTGATTGGACCAGGTTAACAGCCCCAATCAGGGAACTCATATTCTATGAGGTGCATCTGACTGACCTCGTTCCAATCACTACACCACTCACCCTAACTTCTGCATAAAAAATCATTTTCCTCGCTATCATCAGTTCTGAAGGAGGGTCAATGAACCCGAAATGTTAACTCTGATATCTCTTCATAGAGGCTGCCTGACCTGCTGAGATTTTCCAGCAATTTCTGTTTTTGTTTCAGACATCCAGTATCCTCCGTTCCTTTGGTTTTTGTTTGTAGAAATGAGTATTCATTGTGAACTCAATACATGCAAATCTTACCTCTGCTAAAGAACAGGGCAACAGCTAAGCTGTTGGACTTAGGCCTTTTAATTCTCAAGGACTATTAAGATCTATAACTGCATTTGCCTTTACCTTTCTGCCTGAGCCAAGCACACATTCTTTATAAGTTCACTATTTGTATTTGTACGTTTGGTGGTTGGATGTTGCATTTTATTGTTTTGGGAGGTATTTGTTAATAAAACACCACTCTCTTTCACTCAAGAAAGCCTAGAAAATGACATTCCTCCATTTTTGATCTGGTTAACCAAGTTTAGTTGAATTCTGAAAGCTACATCCTAAAAAGGGAAAACACAACAAAATAATTGCGTGTGAAAATGACAAAGTTAAAAAAGTAGAGGAGCTGTGAACCTTCCTCACCCCACAAGACCATACCACAATTACACTGTCAAGACATCCTGTGCCCTGAATTATTTATACCCACAATAAGTTCAGCTCCATTTTATAATTTTTAACGATCCTGAGGCCCACAATTATGATCCATAAAAAAGCTGCTACAACGTAGCTCAAGGGCTCAGCAGGGAATGCTGTAAGTAAGTAAGAAGGCACAGTGGGGTGGGGATAATTGGTAGCCAGCCATCAGGGACTGTCAAAGAGTTATACGGAGAAATTTGTTTGCATTGTACCACTTTGAATGACATTAGGCAAACATCCATAGATTCCCTGGGAGAACGCTGCACCACAAGCCTCTGGCTGCTTGGCATGCATACAGTTTGTCATTGATAGCAATGAAGGACGCACTCATGATGGCTGGCAGTATTATCTGACTCTGGAGAACTGACGTTGTCTGTGTAGTGATGCTACACAAACAAATTTTCCCCTTTGACATCCAAGGAGTGAGCAGGGGATTAGAATGTAGGACATTACTACATTCGTCTCTCAGTATAGTTTCTCTCTGAATATATATCCATAGTTTTCAAAATGTGTTTGTACATACAATGTATGAAAAAACATAACATTTAATTATTCATTGAACTCAACATTTCCCATATTTCATCAAACCTTTGCAAGATACTTTTTAAAAACCAGACTCACATCAAGAGCCACCGACTGTTTTGCCCAGGATTTCTTCACTTGGTTGTACATTATTGTATTGTTGATGCCAAGACCACAGAAGATGACAAAGGCCTAGAACCCGCAAAAGAAAGCACAAGAATATTTAATAAGAAATCGCAAACAACTTGACTGTAACAGCCGGGTGATAGACCTTCAACTATATGAGTCATTTAAATATGTCTCATGAACACCAATTTAAATATGTGAATTCAACTCACAACTTTTATTTAGGGAGATCCTCATCATTTTATTTGGTTAGAAGGATAATTTCTCATGTTAAATATTTCATCACAGATTGTGTGAGTGAATAAATCATAGATTGCTTGCACAGATTCTGATTAAGAAGTCATATTCCAGAAGTAAGCAACACATACTATTTCACTGGTACCATAGAGAGCACAGTGAATCCGGATCTTGTCAGATTGTGACTAATGTACTGACATTATCTGCAACGGTCATCAATTGAAGAAAATATCTGGACAAATTGCTATTCCAGCACACTGCAACATATGAAATGTGCATTAATTTTAGTGTGTTGGTTTAGGTAAATTGTTTCAGTATGGATAAATTGCCTCTAATGCAAATGGAGTACAATTTATTTCTTTCACTTAGAGAAAGAATTTCAAGATCAAGTTCCCTTTTAAAATACTGCAAGCAATTACAACTACCTTTACCAGTCTTTAAATTTTGAGTTTCACTGTGCATCAACAATATTCTAACTCATTTTTCATAGGAAAATACAATCAATCTGAAAATCAACACAGGAAGTAGTATGCAACATATATACCTGGAAATTCCATAAAGATCAAATACATGGATAGGAAAGGTTAGAAGGATACGGGCCAACTTCAGGGAAATGGGTTTAGCGTGGATGGACATTTTGGTCGGCACAGACCAATTTGGGCCAAAGGGTCGGTCTCCATGCTGTATGACTCTATGATTCTCCCAAACTAACAACTTTGATTGGTGTTTCTTGAAAATGCCAGCAAAACAGTATAAATACAGTCTGTGCAGAATTTCATCAGAAGATATGGTGGGAGACTAGGCAAACCTAGGGAACATGATGAAGTTTTGATTGTGATGCAATAAATAAGCACATGAACGCACATAATGAAAGGCCATTGTTTTTCTTCATCAAAGGGAACACTGCCTAACAATGACCCTTTACGAAACTAGGACTAAACATCTGTGGTTACTTAATTATCTCTGCCCAAGCTGCAGCTGATCAAGAAAGTTTAATGACACTGGTTCCAAAAAGATTTTTAAAAATTGTCAATTCCCCAAAGTCAGCATTCCTGATCTCAATAAGCACGGTTTACTTTATTTTATTTCATCCCTAAGATCTTGTCCACATAATTCCTTTTATTTTTCATGTCTAGCTCATATACTCAAACAATATACTACATATTTCTGCAAATTACTAAACAAGTTACTGTACAGAGGAAGTATATTCTGTTCTTAAGGAACTGTGCTTCATACTCCCTACCAAGCATTACAAGGGGCTCTCTCCTCAGATGTTATACTTTTCCAAACACTATATTGTATCCTTTGACCTGAGGACTTGCTTTATCACACGTTTGCAAAATTAATTCTTTGCTTTTTAAGGAATTGAAAGATTGCATTGTACCCCCACATCAAAATCATCAATGCTGATCTACCTTTGGATGGGATATAAACAATTTCTGCAACCCATGTGAACAAAGGACCTCAGTCAGTCCTGTGGCTTTTGAGGCTCTTTCATCATAACAGAATTCTGCTGTGCCAATACAAAACACAGTAAAAGCACGTTGATGAAGAATGGACCCTCAGTATTTAAAATAAAACAAAATTAGAAACCTGTTTCTACATAACTATTACAATTTTTACACATGGCACACAGGGAGAATCTTCCCCCATAATTACTTATTATTGATGTATAGAAGCACCATCTTTAGGGTGATATTGCTACATACTGGACAGTGATATAGTGTGACCATCAAAGCACTAAAAAAAATTCCTGTTCAGCTCTGATTCTGGTAACAATCATTCTACACCTCTTTTGCAGTTTGGTCGTTTGGTCATAGTTCATTGAATCCCTACAGTGCAAAAGTAGGCCACTCAGCCCATCAAGTCTGCACCAACCCTCCAAGGAGCATCCCATCTTATTCCTGTAACCCCACATTTACCATAGCTAACTCACCTAACCTGCACAACCCTGGACACCATGGAGAAATTTAGCATGGCCAATCCAGCTAACCTGGACATCTTTGGACTGTGGGAGGAAACCAGAGCACCCAGAGGAAACCCACACAGACAAGGGGAGAATGTGCAAACTCCACACAGACAGTCACCCAAGGCTGGAATTGAACCTGAATCCCTGGTGTTGTGAAGCAGCGATGCTAACCACTGAGCCACCTCTAATGACAGAAAATTCCTTTTCTTTAATAACATAAAAGTTACAATGCATTAAAATCACTAGAAACCATGAGCGATAAGGATAATCTCAGTTAATCATCATTCTTTAAATAGTTTAATTCATGAATGAGTGAACCAATATCAGTATTTCTCTATAAGTCATGGACCTCTGATTTAAAAATAAGTGGTATTTATACAGTTAAGCACAAGGAATCATTATAACTACTTTGCTTCTCATAGACCTCATCACATAAACAATCATACATTCAACCAATCAGTAGACATTCAACCAGTAAATGACAGAGATTAACATTAAGGGACATCTTGCAAATAACATCCAAATTCCAAAAGCCTTTTTAACAGTGTTATGTTAAGTCTTACATTAGGAAGGTTTCAACATCATGCATTATGACACAGAATGGGCTAGATATTGCAGTTTTGAACAGCTATGATATTTTAATTTGCTAATGTAGTATAGGAAAAGTAACAAGCTCACCTCAAACAGCCTTTGATCGGCATCATCAAACGTTTTTCTATCCAATCTGTTAAGAATTTGCGCAACACCTATAGCAGAAAATAAATTTAAATGATCTGCTGGTGTTGTTTCTAGGATCTGAAGAACTTTCACGATGGTTTTGTTTGACAACAGGTATAGCTCATTATTATACCACATTGGGAGAGATTATTGCTAACCTATTATAGATTATAAATTAATCATTATAGATTAGGTAAAATGATTCACATTTTGAATGTTACTGTGCAAAAATATATCAGACACCATCAGAAAATTTTATAGATATGATTAGCCACACTAACCAACAGTTAACAAAACAGAAATTTCTGGAGTTCAGCAAGAAAATGTAGTCAAGATGATGTAATAATACAGTACAAGGCTTTAGCCTTTTTAACTCTGCACAGTATTTCAGAGTTCTCAGCCTCCATGACTACTTAATAATGCACAATTTTTCCTCATCTAGCTCAGCAGGAAACAAGTATATGACTGTAATGGGAACAATTTTACTTTGAATTTGCATTTTGATTTATAAATTCTTACATTTGACAATCACAATCTAGAGTTTAATTCTAAACTTATTATTTGATTAGTCACATAGACACTCCTTCCAAATGATCTAAGGTCTAAACAGTTTCTGACTTTGCTTTCACATTAACTCTTCCAAATTGAAGACTATCAGATTGTCCAGAATTCAAAATTAGCTAGTAGAGGTACCTTCACTCCAGTACAAATTATGATGAGAACTGTGACAACCAGATGACTGCAATGGTAAGGAAAATAGTGTTGTTTTTTAACAGATCAATATCGTCCCAAGGACTGGAGTGAAAATGCGGACAACTATGCTAACACTGTGAAACACTTTATGACATGACTAGTAATGATGGTGCTCCTCATCATGAAAAAGTGTGTAAAACTCGCTACAATCACTTGAATACTCACCAGCAGAAAAACATTTAAGCAGTGCAGACTTCACACTGAAGCTTCAAGAAACCCATCTTGTACAGCAGAAGCTCCTAATAACTATTTGTCAAGTCTATTCTGCCTGTTATATTTGTAGGCATTTTATTGACTACCAATTTTGAGTGTGTGATTTCTCCTGTTTGATATATATCCCCATAGATGATTATCAGTGTCAAGGTCTCTTTCCACTTAGGCAGAAAAGCTGTGAAAAATAATTCACTATTAAATGACATTCCCACATTTCATAAAAAAATTAGCTGCCTATGCATATGGAACTAGAAGATATTATTTATGATACAAATTCCATGCATAGCCTTCAACTTATTCAAAGATGCTAATTCAACTTCAGCACTCAGACTCAATCAGTTAAATCTGCACCAACTAAATATGGCATTTTCATCATCTGAACAGCTGAGCTACTCACTTGGTAATGATACCTGGACAGTCAAATTGCATTATTCCCCCACCATGATCTGCCGACACCACCCAAATTAAAAGTGCAGCCAGTTGCTTCTGGATGTTGTTTGGAACCAATGTTCTTGGGCAAAAAATTCAAAACAAAATTGCATCGTGTTTTCGAAGTGTGGCCTATAAGCGCAGACTTACATTGTGTGTAGAATCTAATGGGAAGTAACAGCTACATACAGATTCAAATTTGTCCCACCTTCATGGGTGCGCACGCGGAGCAGGAAATCAGCATTAAAGGCCTTTCTTTATTATGGATGAAAACATGCTTAAATTTATATCTATGTCTCCACTCACCAATGATCTGATGATTACTGTTCCAGATGGGAACACACAACACTGAGCGAATGTGAAAACCAGACATCTGGTCTGCCTGAAAAGTAAACAGGCAGTGAAAATATGTGAATCATTAACATTTTTATTTTTTTTTCCAGAACATGAAAGATATTGCACTATCTTCTTGACAAAATGTATTCTGTGGTAATGTTGCCTGATCACTTAAACTATTGATTGGATGGCAAAGATGTTTAACACTGTCTTCTTCCTTCCTTAATTAATGGGGTCAAAGTTTATGATGAAGGTAAAGCCATGTATGGCCACTATCTGAGAAGCAGGTAAATATAAGGCTTGTATTGATAATGGTGCCTTATCATATTAAACATTTCAAAACATGATGAATTATTTTTCAAATGCAGTTACTGCTGTTGTGTAGGCAAGTAAAGCAGCACTAAATGTCAGCAAGATTACAAAAATAATGAAATAAAGGTCTTAGGTGGTATTGGTCAACAGAGAAACATTATCCAGAACTGTTCCCTGCTTTTCTTCAAACTGCGTCACATAATTTCTAATGTTCACCAGAATGTACAATTCATAGGATGAAACTCAGTTTTAATGTCTTTTCCAAAACACAGTACTTTCAACAATGTTTATCCACCATGAGATGCCAACCTAGGTTACATGTTTAAATCATGTTTATATATTATAGATTATAAATTATATTTATATATAATAAATTGAGCCTAGCTAAAACTGCTTCTAAAAAATTAAAAATCAAATAGAATGACTGTAAGTTACAGTTCTAATTCACATATAAAGAATTATTTTAAATCTGAAACAAAAGTTGCAAACTACAGACATGTTTAACTCAAATTAAAATCCACTAACTTTTTACAAGTAATTTCTTCATTTTTATTTTTTGATCAAATTGTATCCCTTTTCCCCAAATACATTTTCATCCATTTCACTAACTACCTAATGGACACTACAGCATATCCCCTGTGGTTTTGGGAAGTCCTCAGCCACAGACTAGTTCAACAGATCATTTGATGCAGTAATTATACTGTTCGACATTATACTATAAATTAGCCCATTTCAAATCTCAATAGCATTTTCATTTGAATTTTTAAAAATGCAAAACGTGGATATTCAAAATTGAATGAATAAATTAGGCAACTACCAGGGAACTCTTAAGTCTCATCTTTCTCTCCCATTGGAATGATTTGAACAGGTATTCCTCACGCTGTTAAAGCACAACAAAATCTAAACATTGACATTCCCCCTACCCCTATTAAATTCACAACATATGAATAAAAATGATTATTTTTCTTAATAAAGCCAGTACCCGATAGATACCACTGTGAATGCTAAGAAAAACCTTTGCTGCAAGTAGAAAATACCATCGTAGGCTCAGATGAAGTCTCAACTGGAAAATTGTTGTTCTTTATATCTGCATCACCATTACCTTTAAATACACAGACTATTTGGAATCGGCACTAGTTCAAATTTGGCAACAGTTCAGTGTTAAAACTGATGTTCAGTGCTCATTATAATCCCACTCGAGCCACACAAAAAAGAAAAAAAATTACAAATATGCAGTGCCTCATCACATCTCTCGAAAACACCCCAAACTATTTCGTGCGAAATAAATCACTGAACTGTAGGCACTGTTCTGCAGGTGAATACACCGGAGCTTTTTTTGTGCATAACCATGTCCCACAAACAGAAATGAACAATTAGTGAATTTATTGTGTTGGTCAAAGGAAGGCTAGGACACCATAGATAACATTGCAAGGTCTCTGACATCCACCGGTTCTGATAATGGGTGCACTGGTTTGATTTCTCATTCACTAACAATACAGATCTCCTTTAATACAGCAGAGAAGTGTCAGTCTGAAGTAACGAACCAAAAACAACCCATATTTGTCGAAGCCTGCAATTTTATTTCAAGACTAGTAAGTGTGCAGAAAATTAGACATTTTTCAATGTTTCCTTTGATGAAGGAGAAATGTATACTGATATTTATCAAATTATAGGGGAACCTACCCCATCATCACAACATGCTGGTAATCACTGGTGTGATTTTCCACTTGTGGGTCCCTGGCAAAATTCATCCTTGTCAGTTTACACTCTGTAAATTCCATTTGTGCAGACTGTATATTCTCTGTTTGTTTGATTTCTGCTTTGTATAATACTAATGAGATACCCTGTCCAAAGTCTTCTGTTTTTGTGTAAAGCTATATTTAAGAGATGGATTAATATTTGATATTTATGTAATAGCTCAGTTGCAGTTCAGTATTTCTTTATGACTGAACTCCTAGTGCTGACTGCATGGCTTTAATCACAGACAGAGCAGCTGCTTTAATATTACATAGATTTTTCTTCATTTGCAGCAGCCAAATCTCAGAAGGGTTGTAAAACCTGGCATCAGGATTTCGAGGAGGAATTGGGGCACAGCTACTGACATCTCTTTTTGTAATCAGTGCTGTATCTCTTGCAATTGCGGAAGTAGTGATCTGATGGAAGTGGCATTACTATAAATTATATCCTGCGAACTCTTAGCGCATCCAGAGTGAGCAAGGCGTGCTCAGCTGTGCACTAAATAAATGTGAAAATCTGACAGAGAGCCTTTGAACCCTAGATTCTGAAAAACCTTTGTTACTATGGTGATCTGTCTTTTTTTTTCGTTTTTTTTACGGGTACAAATTGTCCTGCACATAATAAAACAAAATGTCAAATACATTTACTTGTGCATGATATCACAGTGCTGAGCATCTGGAAGAAGCTTTCAGTGTGCATTGATTCATTATGAGAAGAGATTCATTCTTTAGCTATTAGTTTCTAGATTTACAATGGCACTCTGACTGACTCAGGCTCTGCAATTTTTGCAGTGATGCATATATCTGAACTTCAGCTATACAGAGAATGCTGACTTTGTGTCATCACACTGCCACCTTTCGTTGCTTGGAGACACAGCTGAGATCTTAAGTTAACTCTAGTGTAACATCAGGTCAAATTTATGCTACAACTGAAAGAAGGAAAAGATACAAATCACTTAAACTGCAATATAAGAAGACTGACGCATTGTAGTTCTTATATCACTTTTGTCTCGGAATGCTTTCTGTGGTTCTTGATTGGTTGCTATAATTTTGGTGTAAATGAGTAGCAAGTCACGTCTATTCTGTCCATCTGAGCTTTCTAATGATTTCACAGCCAAGTAGGAGATGGCCTCTCCTTTTCATCACCCTAATCTTCTGCCGTGAGGAATGCCCCAGCACTCTTTTTATTAGGATTTGTAATGGATTAGACCTTATTGAAAAAGCATTAATGCATTAGTATTAATGTGCTAATCAGTCAACAATGTGGGGCAAGGAGAATGTACCTCCTGATTTGCACATCATGACAAGTTACTGAGCAATTTATGCAGCTTCATAGTTGCCTTCCCATAAATGAATGTGCACCCCTAACCTCCCTACGGGTTTCATGACGATGCTGCATTTGCAAATGAATTGCTGATTAAACTTGCCGCAAAATATTAAGTCTAATGATTTGCAACATGAGTACACTTACAACAATGTGTTAATTGTTAGCGACTGGCAATCAACCCCTCTGGCCTTGAAAATGAACAATTAACAGTGAGGAGTCTGATCCTTCAGGCTGAGTTATTGTTGGAAAAAAAGATTCTTCTCTCTTTGACTTAATCCAATCATTTGTTTCCATTCTCTTTTTTTATGGGCCAGATTAGAAATTGAACTCATTCCTATTCATATGCCCGGTGCTTAGTACTTCCTCCATTAATTTCTCAACTCATTTCAATATACCCCACACCCTAGTTTAGCAATTCTCAGCTTGCATTTCCGGCAACTTGGTGGACAAGATATAAATTGAAATGTAGAGTGCAGTTAAATATTAACTAAACCAAACACACTGAGATGCTCCAATTTTGTAGCACTGAGTGACAAAACAGCTTAAGTTGTTATACTGTACTTGAATATTTCTTGACCACTCAACAGCTTATTACTAGGTTAAAAAAATCCATCCTGCAGACTGACTCTTTTGGGCAAGCTATATTTAATACAGCCTGTTACTAAATTGTTAATACTGAAGATTCATCCTTAACACCCATATTCATATAGTGATTGATCATTCTAAAGCACATCTAGGTTTATTTTCTTTGAAGATCAATAAGGGTAGGTGATACCAGACCCAAGGGGATCAACAAAAAATAACCCGATTACACAGCTCTGATCATTAATATAAAAGATAAATGATATAAATAAAATTAATGGAATACATTTTAAAGTTTAACACCCTTGTTAAACTTTGGAGGAAGTACGTCAACAGACTAAAGAAATTGGACTGTTTTCTTTAAAGCTTAAGAGTAAACTTGATTGAACTGTTGTGAATCATGAGCAGTCTGGGCAAAGCAGATGGTTCTTGAGGTTAACATGAAGACCCTATCTTCTCACTGTCACTCCTTGCTTGAGGCATGATGATCGTCAGGTCAAACTCACCACACAGTATTCTTGCTAAACAAACAGCAACCCATGTTCTTCTGGGGCTACAATGACTTTGACTTTCCCTGTGGCAGATAGAATGAATACCAGAAAATACAGGTTTATAGCAAGTGGCAAAAGTAAGCAATGGTGACACGAGGAACAATATGTTTTTGAAGTAATTGGTTAGGGTCTGGAATGCACTTCCTGAAGATGGAGGAGGCAGTTTACAGAATGATTTTCAAAAAGAAATCGACAATTATCTGAAGAGATGAAATTTGCAAGGCCATGGGGAAAAGCAGGGAAGTGAAGCCAGGTAAGTTGCTCTTGCAAAGAGCAGACACAGATACAATGGTCGGAGTTATCTCTTGTGTTGTAACCGTTCTATAATTCACTGTTTCTTAGAGTGCTCATAACAAATAGATCCCAAAACAATAAGAAGGAATTCTGTTGATGTTTTTCTGAGGTGCAAATATGTTAATGTTGTCTATTCGTTCTTATATTCTAAATTGTATACGGTTAACTGATTTTGACATGATCTTGAGCAGCTCAGCAGAACCAAACGGCATAGCTTCAGATGTCTTTCAGCTGCATGTTCTGGGCATGAAGTGGCATTTGGGACTCACAAGGCCAATACTGGTTACGTTTAATGGCAAGTTTTTGAATGTGGATGAGTCACTTGGAAAAATATGAAATGTAGATCGATCGATTTATGACTGAACTGCACAATCCACAAATACATACAGGTATTTCTGCTATAATGCATGTTTTGTTAACGCTAATTAGCTGTAACGCGATTGATGAATAGTGGACGTTGTTTGGATAACCAAGCTTTCTGCTGTGCAGGTATAATGATTTTTGTAGTGATTTCCCTATAATGCGAATTACAATGGCAATTTTCTATAGCGCTAGGTCACAGAAGAACACAGCTATCACATTACAGGAGAAATACCTGTATTGTAATTAAGATATAAAGAAAGGCTTAATGTATCTGATGATTTCAAGAAGTCTTAAAACACTTTACAGAAAATTATGTACTTTTGAAAAATGCCTTTGTAATGTAGGCAAACATCATTTAACTCGAACACCAAAGTTATGTGGCATTCAGGAGAAACAGGAGCTAAAAGATTGTTTCATGATTGACTCTTCGAACAGCAACAGGAGCTTTGGAGCCAACCAGACAGCAAGCTATACGAGACCTAGTATTTTACACCAAAATATAACAAATCAATGAGCTTATAGTGAAGGAATTCCTAGGAACAGTTGCAGTAATCATAATATGTTTAAATTTTGTTTCAGTTTGAGTGACAGCATGGTTGGTCCATGACTACGACTTCAAACTTATAAAAAGGCAATTATGAGGGCATGAAAGCAGAGCTGGCTAAAGTGAGTTGGCAAATTAGGTTCACTGAAGGCTAAGAGATGGCAGCCTTTTGAAGGGCTATTTCAGATTACACAGATAGATTCATACCAAATGTAAAAAATGTCAGGCAAGGATTCATAATCTGTGGTTAACTGAAAAAATTAAAGACAGTGTCACATGCAAAACCTGTAGCAGATGACAAGAATATATATTATAAAAAAGCAAAGAATAATTGAAAGGTTAATAAGGAGGGAAAAACAGTACAAAATAAAGTTATGTAAAAATAGTAAGAAAAATAGCAGGAGTTTTTGTAGATACTTTAAAAAAAGATAGTAGATGAATTGATCAGGTATTTTGCACTTGCCTTCATAATAGAGGATACAGGGAATATAAATACAAGTACAAATATCAATCAGGAACTGCAAGGGAGAGAGGAACCCAAGAAAATAAAAATTACAAGGGCAGAGATATTTTACAAATCATTGGGGCTGTGGGCTGATAAGTTCCCATGTTCTGATGGACTTCATTTTAGGGTCTTAAGAGCAATGGCACAATAGTTGATGCATCAGTTTTAATTTTCCAAAATTTCTTGTGTTTAGGGAAGGATCCATTACATTGGAAAATTGTAACCTTTTTATTCAAACACAATCACCAGACTTACTGCAATAGATCCCCTGTCCAGAAACAAAATTGAGGAAGCTAGGCTTTTGTTATACAGGATATTGTTAAGACCACATCTGGAGTCAGGTACTGAACTGATTTAAGGAAGGATCTAAATACACTGGAAGCAATTCAAAGGAGGTTTACTGGACTAATATCTGGAATGAGTGGGCTGTCCTTTGAGGAAAGGGTGGAGAGGCTAGGATTTTATTGACAAGGACTTTAGAAGAGGTAACTTTATGAAAAATACAAGATTCTGAGCAGTCCTGACAAGGTGGATGTGGAATGGGTGTGGAAAGGATGTTTTCTCATGCAAGAATCTAGAAAGAGATGTCATTGTTTAAATAGAAAGGATCACCCATTTAAGATAAAGGTGGGGATAATTCTTTCCTCACAAAGAAAATTCTCTTCCCCAACTGAACCCCACTGAACTTTAAAGCACCCTCCAACCCATCTTAAACCCACTGGATGATACACTGCACCTCAAATCTTCTACCCCAAGCACCAAACCCTTCAAAAATAGCCCTGCATTTCTCACCCTCATTTAATTCCCATCAGATCTAGTACATCCTCCCCACTGACCCAATGTGGCCAGACACAACATCACACCCACTAACAGGAACTTGAACTGACACCCATCATGCCCTGTGGGATCTCAGCTGACACCACCCACGCCCAGAAACCGACACCGTCATACATAACAATTCATGATCCCCACCCCAACTCTGCTGAACTCAACATCCCAGTCAACTGGGGACACTACCCCAACACTAACCTGATGCTCCCAACCTATCCTGAGCACTCATTCACTTACTAGCACCCTGATGCCCACCTGGCATCCAACTTCCCTCAACCACCTGCTCCCTAAATGTCCCAACCCACCTTCATCCATCTCACCTCCTTATCTTATGTACCAACCTTCTTCATAGGGGCTTTCAAAGCGTCTGTTAGACAGTTACATTTCAGAATATGGCGCTCAAGGTTGCAAAAATAGGCATATTTCAGACAATGTTCCTCCTTGCTGGATTTGTGGATTCCTGGATAGTTTCATGGAGCCTCCAATGCAGACATCCTTGAAAAGCATGTGAGTAGTTTTTAAGATAACAAGGTGTAGAGCTGGATGAACACAGCAGGCCAAGCGGCATCAGAGGAGGAGGAAAGCTGATGTTTTGGGTCTGGACCCTTCTTCATTAGTTTTTAAGTTGATTTGGTTTTGAAACCAGATGTCAGGCTCATCATAATTTGTGGGCTCATCAATATGTTGTTTCTTTTTTGCATTTGAAGGATTACTTTTCCAAAATCAGAAGATTTTGGGGAGTTCCTTTCTTCAATTCAATTAATTTCTTTTTCCCTAGAAAGCATTTTGTTTTGGTGTTTGATTAGGGCTAACTTTTTATCCACTTTTTTTTTGATAAAATCTCCCAGAATATTTGGCTGATTTTGCATTTTTCTTTGCTGTATAGGGCAGGATCTCTCCTTGGCCCAGAATGGTGTGGGCCACAGTGAGAAATTTGGGTGAGATTTTGACTAAGATTCTTGAAGACCAAAATGTCGTATTTTCAAACCATGTCCTTGACATTGAGATGAATTTCTTGCTTGCGAGATGCGAGAGGCCAATGACCAAGGATTCTCACTCACTATCTTCCTCATTACTTCATAATCTTGCCTCATTAATATATCGGCTCCCATTCTCACACCCACCTGATAGAAACTAGGTACTGGGAATTCCTGACGTCGAAGTCAGAATAGATAGTTGGCAACTTTAGTTCGCCACTTGCTTCTCTGGATAGTCAACATGGACACCTGGCACTGACATCTCAGGGCACACTCCACTCGCAGTGGCCACACTCACCCCACATTCATGGATGTTAGTGTCCAATGTGTACCAGCTCCACTGCATCTTCAGGACACATCTCTGACCCATTTACATTACTGTACTGAACTTTACTGTTGCACTTTTGGGTGGACTGTAACCCTTCTTTGCAATGCTGCTGCAAAAACACTTTTCACGCAGGAACAGACACCCAACTCAAAGACAGGAGCAGGGATCATCACAAGGCTGCCTGCGCACTCTCTTCATGCAGAATCAACTTGTGCCTTCCAGGATGTTCACAGTATTCCTGCCTTGCTTTGCAGTTTTGGACTTTGTCCCCACAAGTAGATTCATGGCTCACAATACTTCCGTCTTATCTTGCTGTTCAGCACAGACAGAAAGTCAAGCAGCTTGTAATGGTTGCCAGCAGTCATCAGTGAAAGGGGTGCATCATCCTACCTCAACGCCACACTATTTGGGCACCAATTTGTCCTCCAACTGCCATGTCCTGGGCCAATATCACAAACCATGCAGGCCACCTTTGGGCCAACAGCATTTGACTGGATGCACAACATCTTTTTGAAAGATAGTGTCAGTGCCAGGAATCCTTGGATTTCCAACCAGAATTGAGTACTTTCAGCTTCAACGAAAGGGAGAACTGGGCTAGCACGGACCAAGAGGAACACCAATAGTGTATGATAAGTTGTTATTTAAGTGAGTATGGGACAATTGTGACAGAGAATTTTCTAGGCCAGTACATAAGGTAACATGTAGAAACCCTCTACGATACTCAAAGAAAATGTAACAACAAAAAAAAGGAAGGTTCAGCCTAACAGTAACTTTGTCAAGCGTAGGGCAGCTCCACAATAACTGCAAAGTAATTAGAGTTCTTAGCAGGAATCTCTGTGTGCATTTGTTCATCACAGCTGGAGTAGTTAAAGCCCTACAATTGAGTTCAGTGTCTTAGGGCTGCGGATAAAAGGGGGAAAAAAAATCAGCTAATGTTTCCAGTCCTGGTTACCACCCCAATGACTCCTATTAAAAGTAGCACGCAGCTGAAAGTACACGATACTAGCAATGCCCTCACCAATTAAGTGGCTGGTAGAAATCAGACCCTAATAATGACATCTTTGTAGTCAGAAAGGATGTATATTGCTCCAACAGTGCCATATCCTCAAATACTGCTACTTTTCTGGCCACAGTGTCATTAACGTATGAGGAAGGGTGGAAGGGAGAAGGAGGCAGGCATTTTCACCTCTGCTGAGGAGCTATGGCCCCGATGACAAAGATGATATCTGAACTTTTTATTTCAAACTGTAAACATTTTGTTCTTCTGAGTGCTCTTGCACAGGTATATTCACTCTGTTAGACTGAGATATCTTTGTATCAGCGGAAGCCAGAATGAAGTAGGAGGCCTCACTATTCAGCACTTCTATTCACCACTCAACATCGGAGCACACAGCTTTCTGCTGGGAAACAGGATGGAGTCAATGATGGGGCTGAGCATTTCTCAGCATTATTTTTCACCTCTGCCCAACCAAAGATTCAATGAATAATTGAGGCTGCAGAGGATGTGCAGAGAAGAAAGGGTTAGGCCTCACCCATGGCTTGCATCTTGGGAATTACAACAGGATGTCAGGTATTTCCCAAGGCCTTAAATTCTATATTGCCTTGAGGGAAGAGGAGGAAGAAAACATGCCCGGTTTTACGAATGCTGGTACCATGTGCCCTTTCCTTCCTACCTACAAGTGACAAGGGCAAATTCCCATTACGATATTAGTGTGACACCAGCACTACCATTTCAGAGCTCCAGCTTCCACCCTTAACCAAATATGACTGCTCAAATGTTTAGCTGCAGGAAGGAGCCAACCACCATTCTTGAAAGAGATAATCAACCATCTACAAGTCAGTTTCTTGCTTTGATTTTAGAAGTGCTTGCTGCTTTCTAGAATTTTCTTCTTAAAAGTTGCTGAAATATGAAGGAAATGGTATGGCATTTGGACTTGGTCCTGACTGCAAGGATTTTGTGGAGACCATGCTCTTTCAGAGATGGGTGCCAAATTGCATATCCCACCACTTTATCTGCAGCATGTTATGTAGAGTGAGAGGAAGTAATTCAACACATGGCAGGTAGCTGGATGGGGATAAGGAGGAGGACAATGAGAAAAATTTTCACCATATGGTAATATCTACCCAGGGAGTTCAGGAAACAATTCTCCAACTTGAACTTCAGCGTGGAACAGTGGTGTGTGATAACTCTGTTTTACTAAGGACATCCTCACTGAAATCTGCCACCCACTGTAAGTACAACAACAACAACCTCAGAGCACAGGAAGAGCAGCATGACCAGTTATTGCAAAAATAAACTTGGCCATATTCTTTTCTGCAGATGGCTCCTTCCAGGCTGCAGCAGACAAAGTAACATCTCCCAGTTTGCCATTCAATGCTTGTTATGAATCCAAGCTTATAAACTTATTACATTTTGAAATTGTCTCTTTAATTCCAGGAGAAATGGTACTGTTATGCAAGTCACATGATCAGCTTCAAATTCTGCCTGACAACAAGGCAGAAAGCAACAAAAAGCTTGGTGACTAGGGGAACAGAAAGGCTCAGAGTGAATTTTACTCGGAATGAAGTGCAAAATTATTCCACCTAAAATAAAAAGGCAAGAGCAAGTTTGTTGATTGTCAACAGACCTTCAGTCTCCAAGCTATTGGACAGAGAGAGACAGAGAGGGAGCTCTCACAGAGAAAGACTGCAGTTAGTATGGCTAGCAGGGAGGAAAGTCAACTACCAAGCAGAAAGGTGGAACAAAAGTGGTCTCTTGTCATTTCTGACATTTTCTGGCAAGCTACAGAATTCAGAAGACTTGTCCTGGTTTGGAGGGCGGGGGGGGGGGGGGGGGCAGAGGAAGTACTGCCAGAGTGGGCCTTCCCAATATTAGGTTTGGAACTTCACTGGAAACTGAGAGATGGTTACTTGGCGTTATGATCAATAGAAGGGGAGAAGTGAACCTAATGGAAAATGTGAGCAATGTTCGACTGATTCCTGTAACAATTGCAATTTCACAAAAACTACTCAGTGAGTATTTAACTGAGGCAGTGGTATTATCCATACCTCTGAGTCAGGGGCCCTGGGTTCAAGTCCAACCTGCTCCAGAGGTGCGTAATAACATTTCTGATGATTAATTGATTAGGAAAATACCTAGAACTGTGGCATGGCGTTTACAGTTGTATAAGGAATTGCAGAAGGAGGACATGTTTTTCTGACATTTATTGTATTACTTGACTGCTAAATAGTATTTAGTCAGTGTTGCTTTTCTTATTCTTTCCTGGAACGTGAGCACACTGTGCAAGGTCAGCAGTTTTTACCCATTCCCAAATGCTCTTGATTAGCTTGCTAGACCACTTCAGAGGGCAGGTAGGAGTCAATCTCATTGCTGTGGACCTGGAGTCACATGTACACCAGGTCAGGTAAGGGCACTCCTCTCCCAATGAAAAGAAATGGACATTGGTAAACCAGGTAGATATTTAATGTCAAAACCCGTAGAGCTAGAAAAGCACAGCAGGTCAGGCAGCATCCAAGGAGCAGGGAAACAACGTTTCAGGTCGGAACACTTCTCCAGGACTCTGAAGAAGGGTTCCTGAAGAAGAGTTCCAACCCGAAACATTGATGTTCCTGCTCCTCGGATGCTATCTGACCTGCTGTGCTTTTCCAGCTCCACATTTTTTGACTCTAGCTTCCAGTCCTTTCTGTCTCCAGGTAGTTACTTATAGTATTGAAGAAACTGTCAATAATGCTGCCATGAAACTATCTTTTGACTGTAAGTTTAATTAACTGAATTTAAATTCCACTAACAGCAGTTTGAGATTTGAATCCATGTCCACTAAGCTTTCGTTTGGGCTGTGAATTACAAATCCAGTGGCTTTACCACAATGCTATGGTCTCTCCTGTCTTTGTTACAGGAGAAGTCTTACACGTTGAAATCTTGTCATGTCAGTCTTCGAGTCACTGGAAGTTCAAACATCTTTTTAAAAGTTATTGATCTTTATCAGGATCAGAAGATGTTGCATAAGGGAAATCACTGATGTTTTATATTTCAAGAATATACTTAGCATTTCCATGTGGGACAGCATGGGCTCCAAGCTCTGAGCAAAGCCTTATGCCAAACTGACTGTGTTCCTGAACATTATCTGCAGGTTTTCTGACAAGCCTGAAAATGCACCAAGCATACCTGTGCAAATGCATCACTTATGCGGTCAGCCATTCCACCCAGTTCCTCACCTTCAGGAAATTTCATCTAAGGTCTCACCTCCCAGTGAGCCAACACTTGTACCAACCTTTGTGTCTCTAGTCACAGATGTCTCACCTGCTGCAGATTCTGCATCTAAGTTTCCTTTTAAAATACATATATTGTTCAGATATGAACTCTGGCGGTTTTGGAGTAGATTTGAAGCTCGGGTTGTGGGTGTTGAGGTTGTTGAGGTTGGTTGGCTCGCCAAGCTGTTTTTTTGTTTCACAGACATTTCATTACCATGTTTGGTAACATCCTCAGTGCAGCCCCCGATGAAGCGTCAGTGTGTTTTCCTGCCTGGATTTTAAACTCTGGAGTCCGTTTAGATGGATTGCCTCACTTCCGGTTTTCCTTCGTAGTGGAATGTATATGGGGTTGAGTTCAATGTGTTTATGAATAGCATGCTTCGTGGAGTGCCATGCTTCTAGGTTTTCTCGTGCTTGTCTCTGCCTAGCCTGTTCCAGGATCTTGGCGTTGTCCCTGTCGAAGTGGAGGTTCTCCTTGTCCATGTGGATTGAGATGAGTGAGTATTGGTCGTGACTTTTTGTAGCCAGTTGGTGTTCGTGTACTCTTGTTGTTAGTTTCCTTCCTGTTTGTCCAACGTAGTGTTTCTCACAGTCTCTGCAGGGGATCTTGTAGATGACATTGGTCCTGTTCACGGCGGGGAGTGGGTCTTTAGTTCGGGTGAGCACTTGTCATAGGGTTGACGTGGGCTTCTGTGCCACTCTGATGCCCAGCAGTCGTAGGAGTCTTGTGGTGAGTTCCAACATGTTCCTGATGTAGGGTAGTGTGGTGAGTGTATCGGGATCGTGTAGCATCTTTCTAATGCTGTTCATGCAGGCATCTTCTGACCCAGTTCTTTGGATATCCATTATCCTTGAACACTTGGAAGAGCTATTCTTCAAATTAGAGGAGACACACAAACTTATAAACAACACCCTCACCAGAATAAAATTCACCAGAGAGGAGGAGAAGAACAAACAGCTTCCATTCCTGAACATCATGGTAGAGTGCAAGACAAATGGGGAACTGCACACAAAAGTAGACCGAAAAGCCACGCACACAGACCAGGTACTGAACTTCAATAGTAACCATTCCAGCACACATGAACGAAGCTGCGTGCGAACACTATTTAAAAGGGCAACACACTGCCGCAACATGGAACTACGCCAAGAGGAAGCAGAATACCTCTTTCAAGTGTTCATGAACATGTCAGAACTCACTATGAACATCAACGAACCTCAACAACCTCATCAGATATGAACTGGTGGCCGTAATGGTGTTCCTTTATCATTTCTGTCTCCCTGCTCTTTCAGTCTTTTCTATTCCAATACTGCTTGACCCGGTGGCAGTTTTGGGGTACTGAATGGAGAAGGAACAAGTGTAGAGTTGTGGTGAGGGGGAGATAGTTATGTATACTTACACCTTCTGAATTTTGGAAATAATAAGTGTGCGGGATCAGCGGGAAGTAGCATGAGGTATGAGGATACTGTCGCCTTCAGCTGTTCCAGCCTCATTGCTGGCCATTGCCTCAGTTATGGCCACTCCAATAATGGGGAGCATCATTTCCCCCATTCGGGTAAAGACAGGAAGCCATGCTGTTCCCCATCCAGCCCACCAGTTCAATGCCACTACCTGCACTTTGTCCTGCCAGAGTGTGTCAGTTAGATTGGAATAACATGTCTGAGCAAAATGGCTGTCGTGGTTGAAAAGCTGGAAGTGTGTGCACAAGCTGTGAACGTGGGTTTGTGGCAGAGTGATGGTTGTGAGGATGAGGTGAAGCTTTATGTTGGCCACGAGCGATGATTGACAAAAACTACAGACAGGTGAATGTTAAGGCTGTGGTATATTGAAGAGTGTAGACAGTTGGCAGGATATTACACTTGAACATCATTCATTGACTTTGACAACTCAAGTGAGGTAACTGAATTTATGTCACCATTTCATCAAAGACTCCGGATATTCACTATTAAGCAATCTGGTCCCACTCCCTCCTGACAGCTTGTCTGGAGGTTCCAGGCTTTCCATGGAAAGATGACATCTCTTGTCCTCTGCATTTGTCCTCAAAGCAGCATCAAAAATATCTTGCAACCCAATCTCTACTGTGATGTACCATTCAAGTGTGTCCCCTAGGTATAACTCACTTTTATAGTGAAGATAATTTTAATCAACCTGTTCAGACATGTTATGACAACTTCCAGCATTTCAACTACAATGCACCTGCTGTTTCAGTCGTACTTAAATAACTTAAACTTATCACAGCCTCTCCCAATTCAGCACCTACTGTTCAGATGTGCAGACATTTAACAGCATTATGAACTGGCAGTTTGCTATAATCATTTAAACATACAAGCAGCAATCACTAGATCTTTTTGGGTATTTTCAAATGTTGTGGCTTTAGTCTTTAAAGGGCACTAAAGACATAAAATCTAATTTGTCAGGCTTCATTTTCTTAATCCATTCATCTAGCATACAGTCTCAGAGACGTACACTATGGAAACGGACCCTTCGGTTCAACTTGTCCATGCCCACCAGATATCCCAAATTAATCTAGTCCCATTTGCCAGCATTTAGCCCATATCTCTCTAAACCCTTCTTATTCACATACTCATCCAGATGGCTTTTAAATGATGTGTTTGTACCAGCCTCCACCACTTCCTTTGGCAGCTCATTCCATACATGCATCACCCTCAGCATTAAAAAGTTGCCCTTAGGTCCCTTTTAAACATTTCTCCTCTCTCCTTGAACCTATGCTCTCTAATTTTGGACTCACCCACCCCAGGGAAAAGACCTTGGCCACTCATGCTCCTCATGATTTTATAAACCTCTACACGGTCACCCCTCAGCCTCTGACATTCTAGGGAAAACAACCCCAGCCTACTCAGCCAGTCCCTATAGCGCAAACCCTCCAACCCTGGCAACATCATTGTAAATCTTTTCTGAACCCTCTCAAGTTTCATAACGTCTTTCCAGGACAGGGAGACCAGATTGCATGCAGTAGTCCAAAAGTGGTCTAACCAACTGCTGCAATATGACCTCCCAACTCCTATACTCAATGCACTGGCCAATAAAGGTAAGCGTACCAAATGCAGCCTTCACTATTCTATCTACCTGCGATTCAAGGAATTATGAACCTGCACTCCAAGGTCACTTTGTTCGACAAAACTCCCCAAGACCTTACCATTAAGTGTATAAGTCCTGCCCTGATTTGCCTTTCCAAAATGCAGCACATCACATTTATCTAAATTAAATTCCATCTGCCACTCCTCAGCCCATTGGCCCATCTGATCAAGATCCTGTTGTACTTTGAGGTAACCTTCTTTACTGTCCACCATACCTCCAATTTTGGTGTCATCTGTAAAAGTACTAACGATACCTCCTATTTCATATCAATCATTTACATAAATGACGAAAAGCAGTGGGCCCAGCACTAACCCTTATGGCACACTGCTGGCCACAGGCCTCCAGTCTGACAAGCAAGCCTCCACCACCACCCGCTATCATCTCCTACCATTGAGCCAGTTCTGTATCCAAATGGCTGTACTCCCTGTATTCCATGTGATCTAACCTTGCTAACCAGTCTACCATTAGGAACCTTGTCGAACGCCTTATTGAAGTTTGTATAGACCACATCCACTGCTCTTCCCTCATCAATCCTCTTTATCCCTTCTTCAAAAAACTCAATCAAGTTAGTGAGTCACAATTTCCCACGCACAAACCATGCTGACTATCCTTAACCAGGCCTTGCCTTTCCTAATATCTATAATCCAGTCCCTCAGGATTCCCTCCAACAACTTGCCTACCACCAATGTCAGGTTCACTGGTCTATAGTTCCCTGGCTTTTCCTTACCACCCATCTTAAATAGTGGCATCACGTTAGCCAACCTCCAGTCTTCTGGCACCTTACCTGTGGCTACTGATGATACAAATATCTCAGCAAGGGGCCCAGCAATCACTTCTCCAGATTCCCACAAAGTTGCAAGGTACACTTGATCAGGTCCCAGGGATACATCCACCTTTATGCATTTTAAGATGTCTAGCACCACCTCATCTGTAATATGAACACTTTTCAAGATGTCGTTGTTTATTTTTCCAAGTTCTTTAGTTTCCATATCCTTCTCCACAAACACTAATGCAAAACACTCGTTTAGAATCCCCCCAATCTCCTACAGTTCCACACATAGGCGGCCTTGCTGATCATTAAGGGGCCCTATTCTCCCCCTAGTTACCCTTCTGGCCTTAATGTATTTGTAGAATCCCTATGGATTCTCCTTAGCCCCATTTGCCAAAGCCATCTCATATCCCCTTTTTGCCCTCCTGATTTTCCTCTATAGTATTTTCCTACTGCCTTTATACTTGACCCCAGCTGTATATACCTGACATATGCTTCCTTCTTTCTCTTGAGCAAAACCTCACTTTGCCTAGTCATCCAGCATTCCCTACACATACCAGCCCTGCCCTTCACCAGAATTGGACCATATTGTCTCTGGACTCTTGTCACCTCATTTTTGAATGCTTTCCATTTTCCAGCCAACCCTTTACCTGCAAACATCTACCCCCAATTCAACTTTTGAAAGTTCTTGTCTAATATCATCAAAATTGGTCTTTCTCTAATTTAGAATTTTAACCTTTAGATCCTGTCTATACTTTTCCATCACAATTGTAAAACTAATCAAATTATGGTCACTGACACCAAAGTGCTTCCCCACTGATATTTCAGTCACCTGCCCTGCCTTATTTCCCAAGAGTTGGTCAAGTTTTGCACCTTCTCTTCATCCACATAATGAATCTTGTACACACTTAAATGTATCTCTATCCAAGCCGTTAACATTATGGCAGTCCCAGTTTAACGACTGGATAGTTAAAATCCCCTACCATAACCACCTTTTTATTTTTACAGATAACTGAGATCTCCTTACAAATTTGTTTCTCAATTTCCTGCTGGCTACTAAAGGGTCTATAGTACAATCCCAATAAGGTGATCACCCCTTTCTAATTTCTCAGTTCCACCCAAATAACTTCCTTGAACATATTCCCAGGAAATCCTCCCTAAGTACGGCTGTATTGTTATCCCTAATCAAAAACACAACTGCCCCTCCTCTCTTGCCCCCCCTTTCTATCCTTCCCATAGCATCTACACCCAGGAATATTAAGCTGCCAGTCCTGTCCATCCTTGAGCCACGTCACCGTAATCACTATAATATCCCAGTCCCATGTTCCCAACTATGCCCTGAGTTCTTCTGCCATACCTGTTGTTAGGCCTCTTGCACTAAAATAAATCATAGAATCATAGAATCCCTACAGTGTGGAAACAGGCCATTCAGCCCAATAAATCTACACCGCCCCTCCGAACAGCATCCCACCCAGACCCATTTCCCTACCCCTGCATTTCCCATGTCTAACCCACGTAACCTAAACACCCCTGGGCACTATGGGCAATTTAGCATGGCCAATCCACCTACCCTGCACATCTTTGGACTGTGGGAGGAAACCAGTGCACCCGGAGGAAAGCCATGCAGATACAGGGAGAATGTGCAAACTCCAAACAGACAGTTGCCCGAGGCTGGAATCAAACCCGGGTCCCTGGTGCTGTGAGGCAGCAGTACTAACCACTGAGCCACTGTGCCACTGTGCCACCATGCCACCATTTAATGCAGTTTAATTTATCAGTCCTACCTCGTTCTCTACTTTGTTCCTGCCTGCCCTGTGTTTTTGACTTGCTCCTTTTCCCAACCATACCAGTCTCAGATCGATGTCTTTCCTCACAATCTCCCTGGGGTTCCCCCATCTCACCAAATGCACACATACATGCACACACATGCATACGCACACACATGCACACACAAACACATACAAGCTTAATTCCTCCTAAGCAGCTCTAGTAAATCTCACCTTCAGTATGAAAGTTCTCTTCCAATTCAGGCGCAATCTGTCCTTCTTCTCCAGGTCACTTCTACCCCGGAAGAGATTCCAATGATCCAAAAATGTGAATCCTTCTCCCCTGCACCAGTTCCTCAGCCACTCATTCATCTGCTCTATCCTCCTATTCCTACCCTCACCAGCTTTTAACACCGGGAGTAATCAAGATATTACTATCCCCAAAGACATACTTTTTAAATTCCTGTCTAACTTCCTATATTCTCTCCTCAGAATCCTATCCTTTTCTCTTCCTACATTGCTGGCTCCAATGTATACAATGACCTCCTGCTGGTCATTCTCCCTTTTCAGAATATTCTGCACCCTCTCCAAGAAATATCCTTGGTCTTGATACCAGGAAAGCAACACACCATTCTGACATCTCATTGTCAGCTGCAGAAATGTCTGTCCGTGCCTCTAACTAGAAAGTCCCCTATCACAATTGGTTGGTTGGAACCTGGCGTACTCCTCGTTATGTTGGAACTAGTCTCAGTACCAGAAACCCGACAGTCAGTGGTAAATTCCACCCGCTCCCCCCTCCACACCCCAACCCCCCACTCCCAAGTCTATCACCCCTACTTTTTCCAAAACAGCACACTTGTTTGAGATCGGGATAGCCACGGGAGACTGCTGTGTTACCTGCCTTCCTCTCCTACCTTCCTTAAAGGTATCCCATCTCTCCGAATGTGTCTTTGGTTTTTCTACCTAACTGAAACTGCCACCCATTGCACCCCCTAGCTCCTGCAAATCCCTCATTACCTCTAACTACTGCCGCAACCAATCCTTGCGATCCGACAGAATTTGCAACCAAACATATTTCTGCATACATAAACATCAGTAACATGTAAACTCTTCCTAATCTCCCACATGCAACAGGAAGAGCGCATCACTCTACTAAAGGCCATCTTTGCGTCTTATTCTCCAGATCCAGAAATAGCACAGTCTTATTGTTCCAAAACATTCCTCCAGGCTAACTTAGTACCTATGTTTTATGTTTTTAAAGTTTAATCAAGAGACAGATCTCAATAAAAACATACAATCAAAAAAGAATCCACTCTACTCACTATTGTAGACTTATGAAAAAAAGTAAGGTTACACTTTAAAATAGCCACTGAGCTGCTCCCCTGCTGTGAGCTCCCCCACACAGGTTTCTCCAAGGTCAGCTGTGAATTTCACTGTTTGTTTATTTTTCTCAGAAGAACTCAGATGTCTAGGGATGCTTAAAACCAAACAGCAGAGGCAGACAGCTGTGCAGGTTCACTGCTAGGTCAGACAGCTGTGCAGTTCTGAGGAAGGAGCACAGACTCGAATCGTTAATTCTGTTTTTTCCTTCACAGATGCTGCCAGACCTGCTGAGCTTTTCCAGCAGCTTTGTTTTTATGCACGTTCACTGCTGGGTCAGACAGTTGTGCAGGTTTATTTCTCAGGTTGTTTCACTTCCCACATTGTCATTGCTTTGTCTCTCTTCTTCCTTTTTAAAGTGCCATTGTTTTTTTTTTGAGCATTTGACTACTTGTTTACATCAGTTTGCAAGTTTTATATAGCAGTAGATGGAGCATTTCTAGGTCCATCTTTACAATCAAGTTAGTGAATTTAAAAATTGAACAATAGTGAAGTTCATCCTGGTGCAAATCTCAAATTGAAACATTGCAGCAGATACATGATTTGTATTAAAGCATAAATGGGAAGCTAGAAGGCATGGTGTGACATAGAAGGTTATTAGGATACAGAGCAGGACAAATGGTCCACTTCTGTCCTATTTCATTGTTTATTTTAAAAATTTTCTGGGTGGCTATTAAAACAAGATCAGTTTTGACATTTAGCAGAGAATCAGATGAACATATG
Organism: Ginglymostoma cirratum; assembly: GCA_024137785.1. Taxonomy (NCBI): domain Eukaryota; kingdom Metazoa; phylum Chordata; class Chondrichthyes; order Orectolobiformes; family Ginglymostomatidae; genus Ginglymostoma; species Ginglymostoma cirratum. Next base: position 10,676,242 of record JAHRHZ010000013.1, on the reverse strand, counting down.
TTGCAGGACATTTCAAGAATATGGACAAATAACAAGAAATTGAGATTTGAGTGGACAGATCTGATTTGCAGTTAATGTAGTTAAGGAAAAGTATACTGGGAGGAACTCATTTTGTGCCGATGAAAGATTCAGTATTTACTCGAGCAGTAACAATTAACTGATGTACACTGAATGGCACAGATGTGAATTAATGGCACGTTTTTCAATAGGCTGTACACCCGAATACACTCATAGAAATAGACCTGAATATTACATTGGGTTAAAACTGAAAGCTGAAATTAATGATCTAATGGCAAATTAATTTAATTAACTTCAAATTAAAGATTAGGCCCAATGTAAAGGTTAAAGCCATTTATCCAAGGAAGAGAACTAATCACAATTTAATGCATATTATCAAGGTCATTTTTGCTTTAATACCTCAGATCACTGTTATTAATTAATGAATCTGTTCAGATATACTGACAGAATGGCCAGAATTCGTTTAACCATAACAACTCTATTACATGGTAAATCTGGCTTCTGGAGACTGCGCATGCAGTTGTGCTGAAAAAGTCAGAACATGCTGCCAGAGAAAACCTGGTGCTGTGCAAATGTACACTGAAACAGTCATTGCGAATTGACTCAACACTGAGATGGCTGCAACAGCTTGCATTTGGATCGCTTATCATTGGTTTTGTATTAAACATTGCTGAAAATGTTAAGGGTTAAATGAGATTTTAATGATAAATAATAACAATTGATGAACAACTTTCAGCTCCTAAAAAATAGTTTTACAATCGTGGGCTGTCATTTGCTGAGCTGAAAGATAATACTGGAGAGTTTAAAAAAATGAGTTCAGAGGAAGGGTCACTGGACCTGAAACATTAACTCTGATTTCTCTTCACAGACGCTGCCAGATCTGCTGAACTTTTGCAGTAACTTCGGTTTTTGTTCCTGATTTTCAGCATCTGCAGTTCTTAGGGTTTTTACGAATACATACATGTTTGTTGTGTTTTCCATCTGTGTCTTTTACCTCTCTTCATTAATCCCAAACTTGTTTTTGCAATCTTTAATTCACTTTGCCTACATACTTTAAATTTAAGTTATATTTTCTGGTTTAAACTTCCTGGTTTGGATTCGCTGTCTCAGTGAGGACACTTCAGTCTGACTGGAAGAAGACTTTCACTGTTTCTTGCCTGCTTCTTGAAACAGAGAACATTTAAGTGAGGAATTTACACCAGAAAGCCCACAAACATTCTGACAAACTGTCAGTGAGTTAAGAATGTAAATACTGTTCTCTTAAAAGATTGCCACAGAGGGTAAATCTAAGCTATTGTGTTCAGCAGCCTTTTAAAGACATAAGCTTCAAATTTTCATGAACTTACCCATGATCACGTGTCACTGTATAGATTCCAAGCAAAGTATAGTTGCAGACAGGGGTCGGTTAGCTCATTTAGCTGGGTGGATGGGTGGTTTGTGATGCCAACAGCATGGATTCAATTCCCATATCAACTGAGCTTATCACGAAGGTCCTGCCTTTTCAATCTCGCCCCTCACCCAATGTGTGGTGACCCTAAGGATAAACTCACCACTAGTTGTCTCTCTCTCTCTCGCTCGAATGCAAGGTCAGAAATCACATGACACCAGCTTATAGTCCAACAGGTTTATTTGAAAACCCAAGCTTTCAGTGTCTTACTCCTTCTTCAGGTGTTAGTGAGAGAGGTGACACAGAATAAGTAAAAGATCAAATGGTCACACCATTGATGAGGATGTACTAAACAAACCTAAGATGTTGTTAACTCTTCAATCAATTAGAAGGTTTCAATTGATTAATATCTACATGTCAATGCCCAAATTCCTTTCAACTCCCTGTCCTGTGAGAACTAAAGGTTTTATCAGTGTAAAGATGAGATGACATTTTAGCTCAGACAATGTGTGAAGCCTTGTTTAGAATCTGTTTGTGTTTTGGTTTGGCGTCAGACTGGTTTGATTTCCAAAGTAGGAATTTGTAAAACACCACACTGACACACACACACACACACACACACACACACACACACACACACACACAAATCTATGGGGTAAATTCGTATTTGCAGATACATTCTATTTTGTTCAAAAAAACAGACAATTTATAGACAATGTGGCGTTTTATGAATTCCTGCTTTGGAAATAAAACCAGTCTGACTGCAAAGCAAAACACAAACAGCAAACAGCCTCTAAACAAGGTCTCATACCTAATATGCATTGTCTGACCTAAAATGTCACCTCTTCTTTACACTGATAAAACCTTTAGTTCTCACAGGACAAGGATTTAAAAGGAATTCAGGGATCGACATATACATATTAATCAATTAAACTTTCTAACTGATTAAAGATTTAACAGCATCTTAGGTTTATTTAATACATCCTCATCAGTTGTGTGACCCTTTGGTCTTTAACTTATAAATTCTGTGTCTGATACTACCTCTCGCACTAACACCTGAAGAAGGAGCGAGGATCTGAAAGCATGTCTTTTCAAATAAATCTGTTGGATTATAATCTGGTGTCGTGTGATTCCTGACCTTGTCCACACCAGTCCAACACCGGCACCTCCCCATCATCTCTAATGGGAGAACAGCCCTCGGGAACAACGGTAACTTTAACAGTTACAGGTAATACAGGAAAATCATACCAATACTTCAATGAGCATTGGGAACTGCATCAAGTTCAAGTGGGTAAAATTAAACTTTACAAACGGACCTCAAAAGGAGTAGGATCAATGTTTAAAATTACTCGAAGTTACCGCTCAGGATGCAAAGGAATCTTGGAATAAAAATCACTTCAGGTATTTAGGAATATACAAGAACACAGGAACAAGAGGAAACAATTTAACCCCACAAGTCTGTTCCACCCATCTTTGAGATCATGAATAATCTGTGATGTAACTCCATATTCTTACCAATGTATCACAGCCCTTATACTTCTAGTCAACAAATATATCTTTTTAACCTTGTTTTAAAATTCAGAATTAACTTGGTGCTACTACGGACACAATTCCAAACTTTTAGCATTCATTGTATAAAAGAGTGTTTCCTAATTTCACTATTGAAAGTAGTTCTAACTTCTGGACAATGCCCTCAATCCTAAATTCCCAACCAGCAAAAATAGTTTCCCTCTAACTATTCTGTTTCCTTAAATAACAAGGAAACTTTGAACAAATCACCAATTAACTTTCTAAATTCCAAGGCGTAAAATACGAAGGTGCAAAATCCAGGAAGTAACACTAAATAGTATGCAAAGAATACTGGGAGAGATAGATAGGACCTGAAAGGAATTAGAAAGAGATTGTGTGAATTGCAGGTTAGAGGGAATGGAATAAAGTCTATGGATTTCAGTGCTTCTTTGTGAATGTGTGAAATATAGTCAATAGGAATAGTGAGGTTGCAGACAGTCACATGGAATCATGGCATTGTGATAATAGACATGGTCAAAGGAGGGCAGAATTGGGAATTCTATACTCCTGAATATAAGGCGTGTGGTGAAAAAAAGAAAGCAGGAGGTGTTACAGTACTAAGGAGAACATTGCAAAGTTACAGAGAAGGGACATCCCAGTGGGGTACAGGATCAAATCTATTTGATGAGTGTTAAGGAACATAAACAGATCAACTGCATTACTTGCTCGTCAATTGGCCAACAACTAGTTGGAAAGACGTAGAGGAACACAACTGCAAGGAAATTACAGAAATACCGCAGTAGGAAATTCAGTCCAATAAAGCAAGGAGGCATTCTTGGACTTGGTTTTTGAGAATGAAGTGGGCCAACTGGCTCAAGTATCGGAAGGTGACAGGACTCCAAAGATTGACTTATAAGGTTAAGGTTGGCTATGGAAAAGGGGAAGGAGCAATTCAGAGTAAAAAGGAACTAACTGGGAGAAAGCCAACTCCACGGGGTACGAATTGATCTGGCTCGGAAGAAATGGAATCAAACTATAACTGAACAATGAGGTACCTTTAAAGAAGAGTTAGTTCAAGTACAGTTGAGGTACGAAGGGGAAAAGTCAGACAATCAAATCCAGAGCACTTGGAGGATGAAAGGATAAGACATAAACATAAAGCAGGAAGTGTGTATTTATGACAGACATGAGACTGTTATAATTGAGAACTAGGCCAATCATAAAAAGATTCAGAGTGGAAGTGAAAAGCAAGGAAGAAAAAAGTTACAAAAAGAGATTCAAGAGACCAAGGCTCCTTGGACAGCACCTTCCAAATGCACATTCACTACCATCGAGAAGGGCAAGGGCGGTGGCGGTAGACACAGGGACTCCACCACTGGCAAGTTCCTCTCGAAGCTACTCATCATCTTTACTTGTAAATATAAAGGAATTCCATCATTGTTGCTGGGTCAAAATCCTGAAACTCCCTCGCCAACAACATTGTGAGTGAATCTATACCAAATGTACCACAGCAATTCAAGAAGGCAGCTCACTATCATCTTGATGTGAAGGACTCCCTCCCACCATCCTCCCTCCACTGATGAATCAGTATTTCTCAATGTCGAACAACACTTGGAGGAAGCACTGAGGGTGGTAGTGATGCAAAATGTACTCCAGTGGGGGATTTCAATATCCACCACCAAGCGTGGCTCGGCAACAGCTGAACTGATCAAGCTGGTCAGGTCACAAAGGACATGACAGTGGCAGATGGTAAGGGAACCAACAAAGGGAAAAAAAACACCTTGACATCATTGTTACCAATCTGCCAACTGCAGGTGCATCTACAAGAGTGCACAGTCCTTGTGAAAACAAAGTCCTGCCTTCACATTGAAAATAACCTCCATTGTACTGTGTGGCATTATCATCACCCTAAATAGGACAGAATTTAAACAGATCTAGCAATTCAAGACTGGGCATCCATGAGGTGCTGTGGGCCATCAACAGCAGCAGACTCCAGCACAGTCTGTAACCTCATGGCAAGGCATATCCCTCACTCAAGAATTACCATCAAGCCAGACGATCAATCCTAGTTCAATGGAGAGTGCAAGAAGGCATGTCAGAAGCAGTGGTAGGCATAACTAACATTGAGGGGTCAACCTGGTGACGCTACAAAACAGGACTACTTGTGTTCTAAACAGCAGAAGCAGCAAATGGTAGCCAGAGGTAAGCAATCCTACAACAAATGGATCAGATCAAACTCTGCAGTCCTGGCCATGTCCAGTCAAGAATGTTAGTGGATAATTATACAACTTACTGGAACAGGGTCCACAAATATCACCACCCCCACTGATGGAAGAGCCCAAAACATCAGTGCAAAAGATAAGGCTGAAGCATTTGCAGCAATCTTTAGCCAGAACTGCCAAGCGAATGATCCATATCAGCCTCCTCCAGTGGTGCCCAGCAGCATAGATACCAATCTTCAGCCAATCCAATTCACTCCAATGGTTGGAGGCACTGGACAGTGCAAAGGCTATGGGCCCTGTCAACATTTCGACAATAGTGTCGAAAATTTATGCTCTAGAACTTGCCACTCCTCAAGCCAAGCTGTTCCAGTACAGTTACAACATTGTCAGGTCAATACCAATGTAGAAAATTGTGCAGGTGAGGCCTCTACATAAGAAGTAGGACATATACAACTCAACCAATTACCACCCTATCTGTCTACTCTTGATCATCTGTAAAACGATGGAACATGTCAGCAACAGTGCTATTAAGCAGCACTAGCTTAGTAATAACCTGCTCACTGACGTCCAGTTTGGGTTCCATCAGGGCCACTCAGCTCCCAACCTCATTACAGCCTTGGTTCAAACATCGATAAAAGAGCTGAATTCCAGAGGTGAGGTGAGAGTGACAGCCCTTGGCATCAAGGCCGTGTTCAGCTGAGCGGAATTAAGGAGCCCGAGCAAAACTGGAACCAGTGGATTTCAGGGAGCAAACTTTCTGCTGTTTGGAGTCATGTCTGGCATGAAGGAAGATGGTTGTGGTTGTTGGAGGTCAGTCATCTCAGCTCCAGGACATCTCTGCAAGAGTTTCTCATGGTAGGGTCCTCTGTCCAACCTCTTCAACTGCTTCATCAATGACCTTCCCTCCATCGTAAAGTCAGAAGTGGGGATGTTCGCCGATGATTGCACAATGTTCAGCACCATTCACAACTCCTCAGATACTAAAGCAGTCCGTGTTCAAATACAACAAGATCGGGATAATATCCGGGCATGGGCTGACAAGTGGCAAGTAACATTTGCACCACACAAATGCCACGCATTGACCACCTCCAGTAAGAGACCATCTAATCACTGTCCCTTGACATTCAACCATGTTCCCATCACTGAATCACCCATTATTAACATTCTGGGTATTACCATTATCCAGAAACTCAACTGGACTCGCCATATCGGCACAGTGGCTACAAGAGCAGGTCACAGCCTAGGAATACTATGGCATATAAGTCAACTCCTGGCTCCCAAAGCCTGTCCACCACTTTAAAAGCACAAGTTAGGAGTGTGAGAAAATACTCCCCACTCATCCAGATGGATGCAACTCCAACAACACGCAAGAAGCCTGACATCATCCGGGATAAAAGCGGCCCACTCGACTGGCGCAGCCACAAGCATGTACTCCCTCCATCAATAACACTCAGTCTAGGCCGTGTGTACTATCTACAAGACGCAATGCAGAAATTCACCAAGGCTCCTGAAAGAAAACCTTCCAAACCATGACCACTTCAATCTAGAAGAAGGGCAGCATGGGAACACCAGCACCTGCATGTTCCCGTCCAAGCTACTTACCATCCTGACTTAGAAATATATTCCTGTTCCTTCACTGTCACTAGGTCAAAATCCTGGAATTCCCTCGCTAAGGACATTGTGGGTCAATCTAGCTCAAGAAGGCAGCTCACCAGCATCTTCTCAATAGAAATTAGGAATGGGCAATAAATGCTGGCCCAGTCAGTGAAGCCCATATTCGTTATATGAATAATATGAAATGACTGGCCAATAATACAAAGGGGAATCGAATACTCTCTGTGGGCACATCTGTTCAAAAAAGTGGCATGTGCAGGAGTAGGGCTGATTAGGGACCTAAAACAGGATTTACACAGAGAGTCAAGGACATGGCTGAAGTATTAACCAAATATAATCATCTTCCTTGACAAAGGCATATGCAAGTTAAGAAGATCATGGCAAAAGAGGATATTTTGCTCAAATATGTGAAGGGCTTAAAATTGGCATTAAGACTGCCTTCACTTAAAATTAACAAGGCACCAGGACGAGATGAAGTGCATCCAAAGGCCCTGAAGGAATTCAGAACAGAAATTGCAGAGAACTACTTACAGTTTTTGAGTTTTCCTTAGACTCTGGGCGGTGTCAGCAGACTGGAGAATTGCAAATTTCACATCCTCACTTTAAAAAGTGTGTAAAGATCAGCCCAGCAATTCAAGGTTTAAGTTTTAGTTTTAGTCGGTTTACCCTCAGTGGTGGGGCATTATAAAAATTTTATTTTGGACAAAATTAATAGTCACTTGGCAAATTTTAATTAAGGAAAGCCAACACAGATTTGTTAAGGGCCAATAATGTTTAACTAATTTATTTGAGATTTTCACTTAAGTATCAGGGATGTTTGATGAGAGCAATGCTATTGATGTGGTGTATATGGACTTCCAAATGCATCCGACAAAGTACTGAACAATGGATGTGAGCAAAGTTACAGCTCGTGGTCAGAAAAGGTTGGTCGTAACATCCTTGGCTGAGTGACAGAGAACAAAGAATATGGTGAAGAGTTATTTTTTGGACTGGAGGAAGGTTTATAGTGGAGATCTCTAAGGATGGATGTTAGGACTCCTGCACTTCCTAACATATATATTTGTGACCAAAGCCTTGGTATATCAGCCTAAATTTCAAAATCAGTGGATGAGTTGAAACTTGGATGCAGTCCGCACAATTAGCACTATGGTATAGAATTTGAAAAGAACAGAGAGTTTACTGCAATGGCAAACAAGTGGCTGATGAAATTGAATGCGGTGAAGCACGAAAAAAATGTTCATAAGAAGAACAAAGAGACTCAATATAAACTAAAGGATTCAAGGGGTGAGGAGAGACAATTAGGTGTAGCTATGCATAGATCACTAAAAGAAACAAGACAGGTCAAGAGGGTGCTTAATAAAGCAAATGGCATCCTGGACTTCAAGAATAGGGACATGGAACAAAAAAAAACAAGGAAGTGATGTCAGTCTGTATGAAACACTGGCTTTATAACAAATGAAGAACTATGTCTATTTCTGGGCACAACACTTTAGGAAGGATAGGAAGAAGTGACAAAGGGTGTATAATAATGGTTCCAGGGATGATGATCTTCAGTTTTGAAGAAATGTCAGAGAATTTAGACTGTGCTTCTCAGAGATAGGAAAGTTGCGAGATTCAACAAATATACTCAAAATTTTGAGAGGTCTGAACTAAATAGGCAGGAGGAAACTGTTCCAGATGTAGGAAGGCTCAAGAGAGTCCAAAGCTAGAGGGCATGTGTTTAAGGTGAGAGGAGAAAGAGTTAAAAGGGACCTGAGGGGCAATGTTTTCACACAGAGGGTGGTGCATGCATCAAATGAGCTGCCAGAGGAAGTGGTGGAGGTTGGTACAATTACAACATTTAAAAGGCATCTGGATGGGTATATGAATAGCAAGGGTTTAGAGGGATATGGGCCAAATGCTAGCAAATGGGACTAGATTAATGTAGAATATCTTGTCGGCATGGATAAGTTGGATTGAAGGGTCCATTTCCAAGCTGTACATCTCAATGACTCTATGACTCTAACCAGAGGACACGGATTAAAGTTTAGATAAGGTTCTCAAAACTATTCACAGTTTTCCGGCTGAAGTCTGACTGGGGTCATATATAGTTTAAGCAAAACCTCCCAACTTTTATATTGTATTCCCTTTGAAATAAAGACCAACATTCCATTTGTCTTCCCTATTACCTGCTGAACTTGGATGATAGTTTTTTGAGATTTATGCGAAGACTCCTAACTCCCTCTGTACTGTAGATTTCTGCTATCTTTCTCCATTTAAATAATATTCAGCTTCTCTACTCTTCCTGCTAAAGTGCATAACCTCACAGTTACCCACATTATGTTCCATGCGCCAAGTTTGTATCACTTACTTAAACAGTCCTTATCCTCTACAGACTCTTTTTGTTATCACCACTTGCCTTCCCTCCTATTTTATGTTATCTTCAAACTTTGCTGTTGTACATGCGCTTTTCTCATCCAAGTCATTAACATATATTACAAGTAATTGTAGCCCCAGCACTGATTCCTGTGGCATTTCAACAGTTACAGGTTGTATCCTGAATATGCTTCCTTATCCCAACTCCCTGTTCTCTTATTTGTTAGCTAAGCCTCTATCCTCGCAAATACACTACTTCCAAAACCATCTGCCACTCATTCATTCACGAAACATCTCACCTGCACCAGGTCAATAACTTCTATTCAACTTTAGCTAATAGGGTCTCTTAAGGAGGTACTGCATCAAATACCTTCTGGAAGTCAAAATATTTTTAAAAATTCATAAACAGTCCCAAACAAATATTTTTGCCTCCTCTTCAAAAAGTTAATCCCATTCATCAATCATGATCTATTCTCTATAAATTAATTTTTTTTTAAATTAGCTGGAATGTGTTCAATCATTCTATTCATAATAAACTATGGTAATTTCTTGACAAAAGATGTTACGTTAACTGGCTTACCCTGTGATTCCTCTCCCAACTTCTTTTAAATTGAAGACTAACATGTGCAATTTTCTGACTTAAAGGAATTGTTTCCAAATTGAGAGAATTTGGCAAGATTTTTATTTAGGATATCTGCAATGTTATCATTTATTCTTTTAAATTCCTAAGATGGAAACCATCTGTTCCAGGTATTTTGTTATTCTTTGTATCATTATTTTCATTGGGCTGGATTTTACGAAGTGCCATATTCCCTGCATATGCCCCCCACCCCTAGATAAAAGGTTGGCAGGGACAGCCTGCCCATGATCCTGACAGCGGGCAGCAGTATTCATTGCTTTAAGTCTTCAGCTTCCATCTCAAGCAGAAGTCCTGCCCTAGTTAGATGACAGCCAATCAAATGGTCAGCAGCTCTGACGTCCTAGCAGGACCAGGTAGAAGCAATGGCCATTGCTGGGGCAGTAGGAGGTCCTGACATAGAGGAGCAAGGACGCAGAGGTAAGTCTGGGAAAGGCCAGCAAGCACTGGGAGGGGGTCAGAGATGCCACAGAAAAGAGGAAAGGGGCAACTCTGGTCTTGGGGTCTGAGGGGTGCCCAGGACAGAGTGAAAATATTAAGGCCAAACAACCTGGGCCTGGGGGTCCAAAGGGGCTCACTGTGCCTCACCTGGGGACAGGATTCACTGCGCTTGGACTGTGAGCATGGCTGGGGCCTGGTCCAGTAACAGCACTGGGGCCTGTGATTTCTGTCTTGGCCCCTGGGTCAGGAATTCAAGAAGCACCCATAGGAGATTTTCTTTCTCAAGAGCTGCTAAATCTGCCAGATTTCCAACATGATGTGGGCTTCAGGTATTTTCTAATCAACCTGTTCAGAGATGTTATTGCACACCCCTGGAGCAGGAATGACTGAAACCCAGCCAACCTGAATTACAGACAGGGACACTACCAATGCACCACAGGAGATCAACCCTGCTGCTGGTGGATGATACCCTTAAGTAGCCATTAATTTGTCACTTAAGGGCCTCCAAAGGCCTTCAAACTGACAGTGTAAAATACAGCCCTTCATTATTGTTATTTTGGTCATATCCATTTTGGCGAGTTCACGTTCTTGTGTCTCGATATCCGGTTAGAAATATAAGTTTGGTTGAGAAACAAGTTTACCTAATTAGCTAGGACACACATAGACTATTAAATAAATTGGAACTCAGCACAGACAACAGAGATAGAAACAACTGTGTAATCATTGAAAAGGCCTGAAAAGACACGTGCAAATGTCAAACCTGAGTGGGAAAGTAAAATTTTAAATAAGAAGAGGAATAATGGGTGCATTACAATTTATTATTCCATTAAAAATCAAGATAAGACAAAATGCAAAGATAGAGAAATGAAGAGATAGTAGGATCCTCTTTACTGATAATGCTTCATTAATCATTAAATTTAAGACTGAGAATAATAAGGGAGAGCATCACATGAAGTGCAAGGAATAGATGCAGAGAGTTAACCCTCATATCTGCAAATCAGGAGAGGTCCAAATAATACAAAAGCAAGACCCTTTTACCGTAATTTCAGAAGTATTACAGACCCCCATATAATTCTTCTCAAACCAGGAGAAACTATTTTACTTGCACAGGGCATTAAGGTAAAAATATGTTAAATGTTGATGGACATTGAATTAGATACCATTAGCTCGTTTTTCCTAGCTGTTCTTGAATATTCCTAAATGTTCTTGAATCGTTAAAATTAGCATCAAACTGGATTCTATTATATTTGGTCCAAAATCTTTTGATAGTTTTGTTTTACTGTAGTATATTTATTCACTTAAAGTACATTGCCTGATAATAAAGTTGTAAAGTTACCAATTTGACTTATTTAAGCCCTCCCATTACAACTAAAACAAACGGTAATATTTTCTTCAACTCCCGAAATGAGGAGATATATGTTTAAAAGAATATCTGGGATGTTTGTGGTAAAGCTCAGTCTTATTAAAAATATTGAGAGGAAGCAGCTTCTTCTCCTGTGAAACAGTTATATAATTTAACAAACCCAAACATAAGCTTTTGTGGAATCAAATATCTGGAACTCAGCAGAAAGAGATTATCTGGGAAACACTCCCAACCTAAGTTAGTTCTAAATAAGAGTTAAAAGAGACAAAGCACTTCACTTGATTTGAAATTGGTTCCTTTGGAAAATCTGACAATTTGACTGACTCTTCCTCTACTGAAAATATTTCTGGCTTTACAGCCAGATGCCAAAGGAACCTAAGTTGGACCCAAAGCATAAGAATCATTATTAAAAACCTTTGTGCATAGTTGCCTTGTGTCAGTGTTGTTCTTTTTGGAAATTCCCAAGAAACTAGACCATGCCTTAATGGGTACCTCCTAGAGGGGATACATGAATTGTTTTTAATATGCTGTATTAAAGACCATCCTCAATCAGAAGTATTATCATGATTTTCACACCCAAACATTATGCAAACAGCTTTTAGCAAGGCCATTGAACATTAACAAACAACATGGAGCCATTCTCTAGTTGACTGTAATAAAACCTAATAGTAAAGAAATCCCTTTCAACCAATGGTGCCCTCCATTAGTGCTGCAGTATCATCCTGATAACTCTGCCTGTGTAATTAACATAATTTACAGTGACTAGTCTACTATTTCACAGTTGCATTATTACCTTGAACAGCTTTGTAGTGATTGTTAGATTATCTCTTGAGACTCATGAACAAACATCGTGTCCATCAACACACAGATTAATTAGAGGCCGTAATTTTGCAGAGTGTAACACAGTACTCTTCCAACAGCCTGCTAATCTGTAGCACTGAACGAAAGGAATAGCATTTAAAAATGCGACATTGCCCAGTGATTGAAAGTGAGAAAATTAGCCAAGACTTTCTCTTGTGTTACTGTGTTGGATTGCATCTAATAAGCAGGTACTTCGATTAACTTAATTGACTACTACCCAACAGTTTTAACCAATGTCTGTTATGTTTAATCCACCTTGTGATACTGAAAGGTACGATGCAATTGGGGATGAACGATGTTAGTGCATCCATGCAGGCTTTCACTTGCATTCTTTGGATTATAAATATACCACAATTGGAAAAGTTAGTTTCAAAATGTCCCTTGCTTTCTTCACACCTTTGTACCATATTTCTAACATTTAACGCACTTCCAGACCAAATGTTAAATTCAACTGTGAGTAAACCTTTAGTAGAAATATAAAATATATTTTCGTATACTGAGCAACAATGCTTGCTGCTAATCTCAAAGAAAACTGCCTAAGAAGATCTCTATCTCCCCTCTCCTGATAGCAATTTAAATCTGATGCCATGAGAAGGGAATTTCTAGCCTCCACCACCAGTAATGTCAGCAACGAGTGGTCAATCACACTGAAGTATTCTCACAGACAGCAATTCAGTAAATTAAAATTATTTGATACTTCACATTTATTTCAAATATTTAGATTAACATTGAACTTAGATACATGTGAAGATATCAACATAAACAGACTTTGAAAACACAAGGAGACAGATGTTTTGTCACAATGGAATAAACTGATACTTCACAAGTATAGCATCAAATTTTAAGAACCAGTGAAGGTGATTAGCAATAATTATGAAGTTAGTACACTGTTAAAATACCACTTGGACCCCACACAATAAGGTGGAACTTTTCCAATAAGGCCAACAGCAAAGAAATGGATGTTTTCATGGATTCACAGAGATTTTAGGGATTGTTGTCTGATGGTGGGGAGTATAACAGTGGAATCACTGAAAAAGCAGTAAATAGGTGACAACAATTTCTGATCTTTTTTCTGCAATATTCTATACAAGTTGCTGTCAGCTTCAGAGGACTACTGATAAGAAAAATCTATCAATTTTACCCTCACTTACCCTGCAAACTCTAAGCCTTGATATTCCATTTCTTTTCATTTTTATTTGATTCAATATGGAGGACAAAGATATCATATTAGCCAGCTGAATGGGTCCGACAACTAATGATGACAAACGATTAATATTTGTTCTGTGATATCCCGTATCCAAATTAAGCAAAAGGAAAAGTTTTGAGTCTTGTAAAATCAATGATATTGCATACTATCATTTGTTTAAATTTACTCTTTAATTAATACATTCTGTACTCAATCTTGAAAGATTATAGCTTTGGCAAATGGCACACACAAAGAGATACACCATATGAAAATTACGCAAGGTTATATCTAATGTAACATTTTTTCAGTGCACTGTATAGTTTATTCTATTGTCTCTTAATTTTTTTTATTCTTTCATGGAATGTGGGTAAAATTGGTTAGGCCTATTGCCTATCCTTAATTGCCGTGCAGGAGGTGGTGATGAACCAGAGTCCACCAAACTGATTCCTTTCTATTTCCAACAGCTATGGGTATAATTTTTCAGAGAAAATTCCATTTTTTCCAAATTATCAGTTTGTGTCTATGACTTGCAACAGAGAAATAAGTAAAGATTGACTCAATTGATAATAGTCATACCTCAGTCAGAAATCCTAATAACAGGCGAAGAGCGTATGAGGCACTGTGTAGTTCAACACTGCAACACTGCTCAATGTCAAGAATAGAAACCTTCACATGAGACTCTGTCACAAGGCATATGCATTTGTTCAGGAAAACACTATAGTTCTTGCAGCACTACTAGAATAGCAAAACCATGGTCTATATTTACCTGAGATAACAAGCATGGGGCTGGATGAACACAGCAGGTCAAGCAGTATCATAGGAGCAGGAAAACTTGACGTTTCGGGCCTAAACCTTTAGCTAACAGTAACAAAACCACTTTGCACAGAATGAAATTTGTTTTTTTTTATATCATGTAGTTGTTGTGGTGTGGTACTGAAATTTGCTTCTGGAGATAGTGAGCTAAAGAATGGAAATCAAAGGAAATTAGAATGGGTCTGTAAGTGTGCAATTATTTATCAGGGTTTGTACAAGCATCTAGTTAACTTGCTTCTTACCTCAGTATCAAAACGAGGATCCTGATAGGCATCACTGATATTCACTGGCAGGCCTGTCGATGCTACCAGCTCTGCAATGCTGTTGTTTATCAGCCAATCAGAGCAGGATAATTTCTCCATGCTGGCTTTGACAAGGATTAAATCAATATTAAAATTAGAATTTCACTTAGATTAAAGAGCTCGTCACCGACAATCCTTTAGTTCTTGAAATCATCTGCAACTTTAACGCCCACAAATCATAATTGGACAATTAAGACTTCCATGCCTTAGAAAATCCATAACTGACAGAATATAATACTGTAACTGGTGACCAATGAAAATACACCACTTCCATTTGGTAAAATAACTGTAAGAGAATGCTTTGAGATACATTCCAAGCCCTCAAACTTCAAAAAAGAACATTTTATTGCCTAAAATCTTTATTGGCTTTGTAGCCATGATATTTATTTGTACTTAAGTATTATGTAAGAATTTCTACTTGCATTTGCCAGGTGCACATATCTGGAAATAGTTCGCTTTTAAGCTGTGATGTTTTGGATCTAAATACAGCACTATCATCCAATTACTTGGATTAGTATTAAAATGATGTTGAAAAATCAAATAAGAGTGTAACAGTTCAAAATCTATTCAAAACTCCAGAAAACCTCAGAACTACAAAGCAGGTCAATCAGCACCTACGGAGGAAAAGAAGAGTATAAAGGTTGGAAGAAGACCATGAAACATCAACCTGTTGTCACATCTGGTGAGAAGAATTGAATCAGCTGCACTCTTTTCAAACTCCTCATTTGGCTGCACAAATATTTTTAAATCACTTATGTACCTCACTCTAAACGCCAGAAACAAATAAGGAGCAAATTACCTGGTTTTCTTGAGCAACTGAGAAAGGAAGAACAAGTTTACTACTTGTGAAGGGACAAATAATTTAAATGAACTATCAATCACATTTATGCAAAGATCTACAGGAACACAGACACTAAGTTAAATAGAGGATACTGTCGGTTCTAAAAAGGAAGAAAAAATGTTGAGGTTGGTTGGCTCGCCAAGCTGGTTTGTTGTTGCGGAACTCCAAAACCTTAGGAAGAAAAAATATGCAGTTTTCATTCCTTAGAGTGTTCCTGAGATCATAGAATCCTAAAATGTGGAAGCAGACCACTTGGCCTATCGAATCTACACTGACCCTCCGAACAGGAATTCTCTCCTTTCTATTCCGGCCTCTCTTTCATACTGTTTTATCATTCCTGGATTTCCCTTTCCTTTATCTTTGAATTGTAGTTCTAAACTCTGCTGCTTCAATTTTATTTTAGCTTCTTCAGTATTCTTAGTTTCTACCTCTAGACACTTTGCCGCCCCTTTTCAAATTTTTGTTTTCCTGCCTTTTGGATGGACATCCACATCCAACAACCTATTTGCCTTTTTAATTCTCCCCAGGACAGTTGTCTTACTTTTTGAACAGTTATCTTGACCTGTTTTACAAAAGCATTTCCATCAAATGTGGACATCTTAGCACTTTCATATTACAGGCCCCAATAAAATCCTGTTGCAGTATTCTCAAACAGTTTCTGAAGGAACAATTTATTAGCACTACTTCAATTCTTTCATTATTCTTTTGGAAACATCTGAAGTGAGACCACAACCCAACTCAGACCAGACCCGAATACGTTTCTGGGCTCTTCGCTGGCCGTCATAGTGCTCGATACCTAACTGGATGCTCACAGTATCCCTGCCTTTCATTGCATTGCCTTTTTACACTTTTTCCCCCTCAGCCAGAGAAATCAGGCTTATATTGCTTCTATCTTGCCATGTCGTTCAGTACAGGAAAACTTGTCAAGGCTGTCAGCAGGCCTCAGTCAGGTCAAGAGGGATAGCTTCACTTAGGGGGTCCTGGCAAAGTAAAGCAGATACTTGTGCAGGAGCTTGGATAGTCAGCCTCTTGGGCATCAGAATCAAGATGGACTCCATATAAGTGAAGAGGAGGCAAATATTGAACAGCCCAAAGCCCATCTTGACTCTTTCTGCATGATTGGGGGATATTTGCATCCGATGATGAGAAAGAGGCAGGTACTATAGGAGATGAAGGTGGGTGGTATTGCTGTTATTTTCCATCTCAGTGGGGAGGTATGCAGAGGAAGTGAGAAGGCAGCACAGGGGTTATGCAGGATTAGTGCTGTCAGGTAAGGGAGGGATAATTTTGTAGTCAATAGTGAGAGTGGTGAAGCATTAGCTTTGCTGAGAGATATGTCCAATAGACGTGATCGAGTGAGTGTGGTGTATCAGAGAGAAGTTGACGGCACTTATGCTGGCCGAGTGGAGAAGGACATTCATTTTCTTCCTAAAGGACCAGGCATTCCTCCATGCAGCAGAGACTACTTCAATCTGGATAGCGACCTCAAACCTAGCTGGCATGGTCTGGTATCTTGACCTCCACTGCTGGTCCTGCAGGAAGAGAAGTCCTGCCTGCACATCATCCCATCCAGCAGGAGGTCTGGGACCATGCTCATAACGCATGGTACTGATTCCTCCCTGTCTGTCATGTCCTTGCTAAGTGGCAGGAATGGTGCAAGGCAGGTCTGTTTTAATAGCACTTGTCCTGATGCACAATGGGCTTTCAAAGATGACATGGGCACAAGGAATGCCAGTTTATTCTGAGATAACCTGGCAGTGGCGAGTTGTTGCAGGAATGACAGAGTAAGGTAGGCTGGAATTAGACATGGCGGATACCTTAGGAGTGGAGCAAGTAGTTAGCGCGGTGCAATTGTTAAAATGTGTTGAGAAAATTCACAAAGGCTGGAGGCGTCCAAAAATCTCAGCATGACTTGCACTTAGACAAAATAAAGTAAGATTCAGCCCAATGTGTTTTTGTTTGTCTGTGTTCATCTGTGCGTGTGTAGTAGTTTTAAAAATGGATTAGAATTTTTATTAGTGGAGCCAAATGTTGATAGCTCATACCTCCTAACTTTTGCAATTATAAGTTATTTGTCTATAATAAATAGTAGTTCTTGTTAAGTACAGAAATTTAGTTTCTGTTAACTTCATTGCCCCAAACAAGTAAATCATGAAGTTTGCACGCTTGGATTGGATCACAAAATTTATGGTAATCCTGGGAGTGGTGGGGCTGAGAATTAGTGCACTTTCTCAAGTGAAGCTAGTTTAGTCCTGTAAATTCCCATTGCTAATTTCACACTACTGTGCAGTCCTATTTATATGATGTCTTGATGGTGTACTAAAAAATAGTAAAATCAATAGGAAGGAAAATCTGCACATCACTCTGATGCATTTAAGATTCAAAAGTTATTTTTTCTTGAAATTACACAAAGTGTTGCAGCAATTAATTTGAATGCTTGTCTGAAGATCACATCTGAAGTCCCTACAAATTAAGGCTTCTAAACCTGCTTTTGTTCTATCGTCTGATTAGAACCACATATATACCCTGAAATGGACTTGTGTCTCAGAGATTAATGTAGGCTGATCCTGAATTTCTGTAGGATTGCACTGGCCTCATATCTTTACTTCAACGAGAAATCAGTGGAACCCCTGGGCTACCTGTAGCCATTTTCATCTTTGATCCGAACACTGCATCCATCTCTTACCAAAGTTACAAACATGAAGTGTTTCTTCCTAAATGTGTTTATATTTTACTGTTTACTAATAGTGCTTGGACAACATTTTCCACTTAATTTAATAATTTTTCAGTTTCTTTTGCAATTAGATAATAACTAGTACAATGTTCTGCATGATTATAAACAGTCCCATTGCACAATGTGATCTGCTAGCATGCATGTTTTCGAATTTGTATAATTTACGTTGACGAGATCAACATAGTCCTAACAAATTTCTCACATTTGTGTGAGGAAGCTATCATTAAATATATTTCAAGTATAAACACAATTATGTTCCTCACCTGGTTTCACTGTCTATGCAACACAGTGGGGACATCAGTTCAAAAATCTTTGAAAACTTCACCACCTGGTCAACAAAGAAACATGACATTGTAATCTTGCCACAGCGACATTTCATCTTGAAGCTTGAGAGAATTTAATCATGTGATGCTTGGAACGTAATTTTGCAAAACAGCACAAAGGTCAGACAACTCTGAAACACACCAACCTTAGGGACAGGCACATGTTTTGACATCACCTCTCATTCCATGAATTGAATTTCTACAGCAAAATAGAACTTGAATCTGCCGAAGACGGTTAATCTTTCCTTGTTTTCAGGTTATTTAAGTCAGTTATGTATTTTTGTCTTGGGTGTGCCTGAACTCCTGTGCTCCGGAGTTAGAGGGAATGTGATTTGTCCCAAGACCCCTGCTAGTGCTCTTTTAAGTTGACTCACTTTTAAATACAAAGCTAACATACAGAGAAAAGCATATATTCAGATGGTATGTCATTTGAGCTACCACTGAATTTTTCCCTATGGAGGACCAAAAAGCACAACTGGCAGACGAGGTTTGTTTGTGCACATGGCCTTCAGATGACGTGTGATGGCAAAATTCTTTGCACTTGTAAATACGTAGTACAAATATCAATTATTTTAAGGGCTTGTCCAATATTTGGATTATTTGATCTCTTAGGCAATGTATTTTCTCCCTTAATTTTAGGACAGCCTGCTCAATACAGAGCCTAGACACCATCGCTTGTCTTTGCCTGATTTTATGGTGGGCATGTGCACTGCAACCACTGGCCACCAGTAATGTGGGAAGTTATGGTCACCACAATCCCTTCTATCCTGCTGTCATCAGCAACCCCTCAACTCTGATATGGTCACCATCAAACACCTTACCCTCTGGCAGGAATGTCCTTTCCTTTACTTTATAAGAATTTGTCACCCTGTTGCCAAATGCACACTGCTTGTGTAAGCTGAGTAAGGCAAATTGCATGTGGGTGAGAGGGCACAAGAGGAAAATCAATTGGAAAGAATTAAATCATTTATAATGCAATGAAAATGCCAACAAATAATGTTCCAATGTGATGATGATTCAGGAATAAACTTATGCAATTTCTTACACATTTCAGGTTCAAAACAGATGCAAGCAATAATTACAATCATATGTGCCAACATATTTGATTTGTGTTAAATTTTTTGAGGCAATTCAGTGACATTCAAGCTTTACTTAGTGGCAGAAATAGACTATGGTGACGCATTAAAAGAGAAGACTCTGTCATTATATCAGGGAAGAGGAACAGTAGACAGTCACATACCACACTCCCTTCATATTGACTGCATGCAGTGTTATCAGTGTCAATTTGGGCAAAGGAATTGCTCCATTAGTTCTAAAGCCATCATGAAACAACAGTGAAAATAAATGTTTCCCAGACACTTTCAGAAAAAAAAACATGCTCTCTTCATCACTTTACTGTGTGGGAGAATGCATTCCAGATTTTGACAGGATCAAGCGATTTGTCAAAAAAAATCTGAGATGCAGTGGGTTTGAAAGCAGACCAGCTCCAAAGGTGTGTAATAATATTTCTGAATAGGTCGATTAGAAAAATAGGTTTAAAAGTATAAGTGAGATAGCACTGAATAATCCACGGGAGACATCAGGCATGTTGGCAGAGGAATCTTAAAGGGATAAGATTTTACTTTTCAAATCAAAATAAAATATTCCCCAAAGACAGTGAACTTAACTGAACAAAGATACTTAAGACCCTGACCAGCGGTTGCAATGCTTATGATCTACTAGATGCACTGCAGAAATTTATCTCGGTCACTTCAACAGTGTCTCCCATTTCAGCAACCTTTACCATTGAGAAAGAGCAAGATTAGGGGAAGTTCAGTACCTTTGATCGCACCTCTTCCAAGTCAGGTAGAGTGCTTTATGAATGCAGGGTGAGAGTGCTGAGAAAGCCTGTCTAATTTCATTTTAAGAATATATCAACAAAGGTGCTTTGGAATAAATCCCTCCGTGACTACCGTACAGAAGTTGGGAATGGACACCATTGCAGACCTAACCAAGACTGCAATTTCTTCCTTTTCCTTTTGCTACTGCTTATTGATTTCACTTCAGTACAGAAAAATAGATGCAGGAACAAGCCATTCAGTCCCTCAAGCATATTCTGTCATTCAATGAAATCACAGCCATCTTCTATACTATCGCTGCACTCTTTGATGTTTTTAACAAGTAGAAATCTATCATGAACATACTTAATGACTGACTGTGCACATCCCTTTGGGGCAGAGAATTCCAAAAATTCATCACCTTCTAAGTGAAGAAGTTCCTTCACATGCCAGTCCTAAATGGTTTACCTTTTATTCTGAGATGATACCTCTGGTTCTAGAACCCCCAAGTCAGGAGGTCCCTATATTTCAAGAATTAGTTTTGTAAAACTTTGTTTCACTTCCATTATGACAAGTGTATCTTTTCTCAGTTAAAGAGATCAAACATCACATATTACTCATATTAGTGTGGTCTTGCCAAATCTCTGCGCTCATCCAGGCAACTGTGAAGTATCCCATCACACTCTGGACTTGTGCCTTGTAGATGGTGAACAGGATTTGGGAGTCAGAAGGTGAATTACTCACTGCAGAATTCCTACTCTTATAACTACTGTATTTATATGGCTAGTCTAATTGAGTTTCTGGTCACTATTCTGGTTCTCGTCACATTTTCCTAAAGGCTCTTTTACAACAGGTTATTAATTAGTCGTTTTGCATTGCACAATATTTGATCTAATTTAGGCAGTCTCCTTGCTTGTTTCTCAACATTCTGCTCCAGAAAATAACTTTGCATACATTTTATTAATGCATTCTCCACAATACTGCTACTAATTAAGTTTAGCCAATCTATACATAAATTGAAATCAATAAACCTTCTACATGATCCTTTAGTGTATCAGGTTACTTACTTTCAAACAGTGCTCTAATCCTTTGAATCCATGGTTTAAAGACCGTTCTATCATGTTAGTCCACAATTAAAAAGACACAATAATAAAAGGACGCAATCTTTACACATCACACCTGCCATTTCCTCACACACAACGGGAATCCTGCTAGCTCGTGAATACCATGATAGAATGAGTGTAGAGAGAGGATGGAAATTAGCTTCTCCTGGAAGCTGCTTAACATGGACACTTGTTTAGCTGCTTTCCGAAAGGTAAGGATGCATCTCTCTAAGCCCCTAAGCAGTGAATTACAGTTGATTTGCTCCTCGGCTGCACACTACCCTCTGTGAGGGCACAGCATTCTGTTTCATTGTGAAGAATGTCAGGGCTCAGACATGGAAGAAAAGAAAGCAGTCTAGGTAAGAAACAGGTTTTGTGCTTCCACTTTCAAGGATAAACCAGAACTGCAGTTAAAAACCAGTTCACTCCGGTTAGTGTTTGCAAGAGGAAGAAGTCTGCTAGTGAGCTAAAGTACTCATGTATGCCAGTGAGTTAAGGTATTCATGTGTTCAAGCTTCACGCAGTTGTGTATTGTAAAGATCTCAGATAGGAGAACTACCCAACAGTTATCTCTGCATTGCAGGTAAAGAACTCTCTTGCTGTAAGTGCAGAAAAATCCAATCAAACCATGCGACTCCTTGCGAGCTCCCTACAGCAGATCTAACTCTAACATTTCTTATAACTGTTATACACTTTTAAACCTAAATTCTAATTTTGCAAAAATTACTAATAACATTCTTTTAAATCTACCTACAGGTTTGAGAATCCTACGGATGTCAAATCACAAATACTATCGACACAGGATTCACAGGTCCAAGGCAAACCTACCGACCTCCCGCAAGACCCACAAGAACACCTGGAATCAAGATTCGTGCCCTGATCCTGCAGCGACTGACCCCTACCTGGAACGGAATTGGCCCCATAAAGCGACTCGTCCCCGAGAAGGCCCGACCAGCCCATGACCTAACCGTGGACAGGCAGCAATGCAACCCCAAGGATACCTGACCAACCTAGGCTCGATCCCCGATCCCACAACTACTCAACCCTGGGGAGGCCCAGCCTAACCGGGCCCGAATCACTTACCTTCAGAAACAAAAGACTTGTACCACCAACACCCGGGACCATCCAGGGGTGAAAATCCTATGGCCACGACCCGTCCAGAGAGGACCAGATCAGCCCAGGTCCGATCTCCAACCTCGGGTCGTCCCACCTGGAGGAGGCCCAGCCCACCCAGGTCCATCTCACTTACATTCCAGAGGAGCACACTCGGCCCAGACTCCTGGCACTATCCAGATGCAGGAAACCCACAGGAAAATGGGAAAGATGTGCTGGCCTGTAGGTGAGGCTGAAACAACGTGGTTTCAAGTCCCTCCACCCCAGCATACTTCTAGCAAATGCCCAGGCTATCGAAAACAAAATGGATGAACTCAGATCTAGACTCACCCTCCAGAGGCTGCTGTGTGCTCTGTTTTACAGAGACATGGCTCACTCCTGCCACACCCGACTGTGCCTTGCAAGCTGAGGGGTTCTCCATACATCGCATGGACCACCACCATCCTCAGGTAAGGCAAAAGGCAGGTTGTTATGATTCCTGATCAACATCTCCTGGTGCTTTGATGTAGCGACCCTGGTGAGCCACTGCTCCCCAGACCTAGAATAACTTACAATAAAATGCCATCGCTCATACACGCTGCACAAGTTCACTTCTGCCATCCCGACAGCAGTCTACATACCACCCCAGGCGGATGTGAAGAATACCCTGGATGAAATTTACACCACCACAAACGTTCTGAAAATGAAATTTCCCAATGCCTTATTCATCGTAGCCAGCAACTTTAATGAAGCCAAACTTGAGAGGGTGCTGCCAAAATACCACCAACATGTCTCCTACCCCACTAGAGGACTGAATACCCTGGACCACTGCTACACAACAGTCAAAGATGCTACTGCTCCATTCCATGCCCACACTTTGGAAAATCAGATCACAGCACTGTGTTCCTCCTCCCAGCTTACAAGCAGAAGATGAAACAGGAGATCCTTCACAGAAAGAAGTACAATGCTGGTCTAAGGCAGCAGAAGAACATCTCCGGGACAGCCTGAGATTGGTGGAATGGAGTGTATTTAAGTACTCAGTGGAAAACCTAGACGACTAAGCCACCACTGTCACATACTTCATGAGCCAGTAAGTGGAGGACTGGGTGCCAAAGAAGTCAATCGAAGCATTCTCCAAGCAGAAACCTTGGATGAACCCAGAAATTCACTCCCTACTGAAGATCCGGCATGTAGCATGTGCTCATCCAAACTGACCCAGGCCTATACAGAAAATTCACACATGACCTCCACAAAGCCATCACAGATGCGAAGTCAGAGGCCCAAACCAACCATACAGACTCCCGCCACCTCTGGCCAGGTCTAAACAACAGAATGGGATACAAAATGAGGCACAGCAAGAGAGCAGGCAAAGACACATCCCTCTCTCATGTGCTCAATGCTTTCCATGTTCGGTTCAAGCAGAATGCCAGTGGTGCGGTGTCACCTGCTCCGACAGCCTCTGACAGACCTGTTCCCCCCATCACTGCTGCAGACGTCAGATCAGTCTTCCTGGTAGTTAACTCAAGGAAAGCAATGGGCCTGGACATCCCTGCAGACAGCAGGCAGGGATACGCGCTGACAAGCAACAACCTGCCCTGGACTTCCCACGTAGATGTGACAGTCAAAAAGGAACAACAATGCCTCTTCTTCCTTAGGCGGCTCAGGAAGTTTGGCATGTCCATAAGGTCCCTCACCAACTTCTACAGATGCAGCATTGAAAACATACTGTCCAGGTGCATCACGGTCTGGTATGGCAACTGCTCTGCCCAGGACTGTGAGGTGTGCACAGCCCAGGCTATTATGGAAGCTAATCTCCCATCCATGCAGTCCATTTACATGGCTCACTGCCGTGGAAAACCTGCCAAAAACAAACACCCATCGTATCCTGGTAATGATCTCTTACAACCTCTTCCTTCAGGCAAAAGAATACAGAAGCCTGAACACACGCACAAACAGGCTCAGGAAGAGCTTTTTCCTAGTCATTATCAGACAGATGAATGAACTCTCTAGCCTCAAATAACACTGATCTTGCTAACGTTGATCTCGCTGAGTACATGCTCTGTGCAACGTAACCTGTATGCCTCCATCTAAGTCTTTTTGACCCGTACTACTATGATCTGCATGTACTGCTTGTAAACATAGCTTCTCACTGTACTTCGGTACACGTGACAATAAATCAATCAACCTCTCCCTCCCACAAGCCAAAGTTCACACCTGCTTCAAGAAGACCAGCACTATGCCTGTACCTCAGAAATTACATGCAACATACCTTAATGACTACTGTGCAGTGGCTCTGACCTCAACAATCATGAAGTGCTTCGAACGGCTGGTCATGGCCCACATCAACTACAGTCTCCCAACCTGCCTCGATCCCCGACAATTTGCCTACCAACAAAACAAGTCCACAAAGGATGCCATATCCGTAGCCCTGTACTCATCCCTGGAACATGTGGACAACAAGGACACCTATGTCAGACCCCTGCTCATCAACTACAGCTCTGCCTTCAACACCATTATTCCCTCCAGGCTGATTTCAAAACTCCAAAACCTGGGTCTCAACTCCAAGCTCAGCACTGGATCTTCAGCTTCTTGACCCATAGACCGCAATCAGTGAAGACAGACAATGGTACCTCCTCCATGTTAATACTCAACAGTGGAACCCCCACACCCCCAACAATGGTTCTTGGCCCCAAACTATACTCCTTGTACACCCATGACCGTGTAGCCAAATTCCAAATGAACACCAACTACACGTTTGCTGACGACACCATTATAGTAAGATAGATGTCAAACAACAAAGAGTCAGCAAACAGAAAGAAGATAGAAGGATTGGTGACACAGTGCAATGATAACAACATCTCTCTTAATGTCTGCAAAACTAAAGAACTGATCATTGACTTCATATAGAAAGGGGGAGAACATGCCCCCATCTACATCAATGAAGTGCAGGCTGAGAGCATCAAGTTCCTAGGATGGACAATAACTGACAACCTGTCCTGGGCTTCCCACATAGATGCAACAGTCAAAAGAGCACATCAACGCCACTTCTTCCTCAGACAGCTTGGGAAATTTGGCATGTCCATAACATCCCTCACCAACTTTACAGATGCCCCAGTGAAAGCGTGCTGTCCGTGTGCATGATGGCCTAGTATGGCAACTGCTCGGCCCCAGGACTGTAAGAAACTACAGAAGGTTGTGAGCTCAGCCCAGACCATCACGAAAGCCAAACTCCTATCCATGGACTCCATTTACACGGCTCGCTGCCTCAGAAAGGCTGCCAACATCATCAAAGACCCAATAATGATCTCCTACAACCTCTTCCATCAGGAACAGAATACAAAAGCTTGAACACATGCACCAGCAGGTTCAAGAACAGCTTCTTCCTTACCATTACTAGACTGATATATGGACTCTCTAACTTCAAATAATGTTGGTCTTGCCTCACACATGTCCTATACGCCTCAGTCTATCCAAGTTTTTTTCACCTTACGATCTGTACTCCCTATGATCTGCCTGTACGGCTCACAAACAAAGCTTTTCACTGTACTTGATAATAAAATCAAACAGCACCAAACATTTTCAACTAAACCTAAAAAGCCAACAAAGCTAACATCAATTGTTCAACTTTCAACATTCCACTATCTATTCTTCACAATCAATCCAGAGATACTGAATTATTTATCTTTCAGCTTTTATCTGTTAGTAGACTTGCTTCTCATTTCTAATCTGCGTGTTTATAAGTTGTGCTATTATTTATTTTCCTCTTTAGTAATAAATTAACTCTCTCTTCTGTTAAAACAAGAAACCCTAATTAAATTGGCTCCTTTCAAAATATAAATTCATTGATCTGGGGGACAGGCATTCACAAGGGAGAAGATCGTTGATGAATTAATTTTGTCAAAACCAACTGAGTGAGTGGGTGGATCAGGAGGAGCTAGTTCATTCCCTCTGACCTCAAGCTTGACAATTTGGGGATCCTGTCCACAACTGTAATAATTTGGAGAGACTTGACAGGATCTAGTCATAACACTTTGACTCATAACAATCCCCATCCCCCTCTCTTCCACATACCACTCCTCCTCTATCGTTCTTCATGTCCCTATGTTGTTACAACCTCTGTGCCCTCTATGACCCTTCACCCCCACATTTTGGTTCAGCCCAACTATATCACAAATAATGTGCCTGTTTAATCCCAGAGCCCATGACTTTCAAAGTGCCTATATCCTTGCTGGCCCTGTACCCTCCCCATTCCAAGGCCACAGTGTCTGCAAATTACTTTAAACCCCACTTCGAGGGTATAGAATCCTCTCCATTACACTATCAGGTCCCACCGTACTGTATGCAATAGCCCAGTCCTTGTTATCATACCCTCGGAGACCTAATACAATGAGGCCAATCCCCATATAACAGCTGTCCACAGTCTCGAGTATACCACACCGCACCCCCCAAACTCCCAATCCCTACCTGACCATGGTTCATCAGCTAGAATGACTTAACAGGACAGCCCCCATTGACTGTGATTGACCCACCAGTGCTGAGGTTTCAGTAGCACTCTAAGTGGCCGACCTGCAAGGTTTGGACTCCTAATACTTGACTGCAAAGATTAACTGTGGCCCATTCCCCAGACTGTAATAGCACACATCCCCAACCATCTTCTGCTGCTTCATCAATGACATTCATTCTGTGATGAGGTTTGAAGTAATGATGTTTGTTGATGATCTCACAATGTTCAGCCCCATTTGTGACTCCTCAAACAATGAAGCAGCCCATGTCCAAATGAAGCAAGATATCCAGTTTAGGGATGAAAAGCAGCAAACAGCATTTGTGCTGCACAACATCTAGGCAATAACCACTTCCTGACTGGGAAATGTACTGTTGTTGTTTTGCTGTCACTAGTTGAAATCGTGGAAATTTCTTCATAAAGGCATTGTGGGTATACTGACACCAAATGGACAACAGCAGTTCAAAAAGACAGCTGACCACCACCTTCTCAGGGCACAAGGCAATAAATGATGGCCCAATCAGCAGTGGCTTTATACCATGAATTAGTCAGAGAAAACCGCATTGGGCCAACTGCCGAACTGACCATGGCCAAAACGTGGACGAGAAATGGCCGAGCCCCTGACTTGTCTGTGACATTATTTCCTGAATACCTGGGGTCCAGCCTCACCTCATTAAACACTCTTCCATATTTCTCTCCTACACGTTGCTATTCTCTTGAAGCCAATGCAGTCTTTGCCACAAAGGCTGCTAGCACATGCTGAGCTTCAAATATATTGACGCAGCACGATGGCATATACTGATATGTGCTTCCTCCATCCCCTGACTACTATCTGTTCTCTTCACAGTTTCCTACTGCCACAGGGTGCCTGCCTTTCCCTCTGCTCTAAAGTTCCACTTCTCAATCAGAAGCTACTGGCTGCCTCTTACCCTGTGTTAAAGTTCACCTCTCAGCAAGAGGCTTCTGGTTGCCTTTCCCTCTGTGCTAAGGCTCTCCCTCAGATCCAGAGACTACTGCCTGAGCCTGACTGCAAAAGCTACATGTGAGAGAACAAACACTACCTGAGCAACTTGAGGCTGCTGGGTTGCCAGTGCCCACTTTTATGGATGGGCAGTCCAGGGAGATATCAGGCTCACTGACCATGGAAGCACCTGCTGCAGTTGTAGTGATTCTATCCAAAATGAAGAGAACAAAGTTTGGCAGGCAAAGCAATGAGCTCACTAAGATTTATGATGGAGGACCCAATGCAAAGGAATCTGCTTGGATTTTACTGTTGCATTTGGAAGCACCAAGTTTCTCAACTGGGGAGAAAAGTTAATTGGGAATGACAAAGTTAATATGGAGATCAGTATAATTAATGAGATGCAAATACACACGAATAGGTTTCCCACCACCTGATGGTCAGAATTTGATCTTGATCTAACAAGGGATTCCTGAACTGTGACAGATTCACTCCATGGTAAGAATCTGATTTCTGGACTGTCAGCCAACTAAGTTCATCACACTCACCATTACTCTTGCCAACCCTGGAAGGGGAACAACTGTGCCCTATATACACAAATCTCTCGTCTGTGCATTTAATACGAATGTCTAATCTCACCACATGCTACAACAAAAAATATCATAAGAGTCCTTGTCTGATGCAAAGCAAGGAATTCTTTAATCTGATGAACATTTTCTAGTCACTAGAAGCATTCCAAATTTTGGAGCTTTCAGACGTCTGTTTCAGGGGAAGGAGTTTTAATTATTTGTAAACAACAGTGTGGTACAACATGGATCACACTAAATGGTTACTGAAATAGATGGAAATATGGAAAAAATAAAAATATTTTGCACTAAGAACGATTGAAAAGGCTAAACAGAACTTGCAATGTGAATTGCAACGGGTTGCATAGAATAAAGTCGGGGAGAAACAAAACATTTTGTGGTGCTGTCTTCATGTGTTCACTTTCAAATGTCAAAATCATAAGTGAAATTTTGAGGAATATGTTGCCAAACAACATTAATTTTAATAGCACAGATGAGGCTGCATGATGTTTAGCTCTACAGTATTCCAAATATTTATAATGTTTTAAGAACTAACTTGAAATTGTTCAAACTCATATGACATGTGAATTCTTTCCACAAAGAGAAGCTTAAATTGCATCAGTTTGAGCGGGATTCGAATCTGCACACGAGGTATGGAAGCTTGTAGAAGAAAATAATTTGAATCAACGCAAATGAAATTTCACTGAAATTTACAGAACACTAAATCTCATGATATGTTAGTTATTGTAGATTGATAATAAAAAAAACACTTACAGGCGATTCAATATCTTCCAGCAGGAGGACAGAACATCGTTCGCATTGCAACAGGGTCAGAGCTCTCTGCATGATCTTCCTAACAACCTTCTCCAGCTCTGTTTGCTCTTCAAACAAGTCATTGACAACCTCCAACAATGCCTGAAACCATCACTAATTGGATTAATTGAACAGCACCAATAAATATTAGGTCAACAGGATCGTAGAAAACTTGTAATATCTAAACAGAAGCTTGATTTGAAAGACAGCATAATATACATGAATCTAAAGTACAGCATCTAAGAGACAGAATTGATTGGATAAGAAAAATATCGCCCCTACAGCCTCCATTTCAAATTAAAGAAGAGTAGCTGGCTATTATTGTGTTAGTTTGACATGTGTCATTCTAAACAGCTGGGATAAATGAAGATATTTTCATCTATCATCTCATCCTGTTAAAACATCTTAAGGCGCTAATTAGAGCAAAATATATTTCAGCACAACAATACCTCTTCTTCCTCTGGAGGCTAAGGGAATTTGGCACGTCCATAAGGACCATCACCGACTTTTACAGATGCACCATAGAAAGCATCATATCTGGATGCTGCACAATTTGGTACGGCAACTGCTCTGCCCAGGACTGTATGAAACTAGAGAAAATTATGAACGCAGCCCAGACATCAAGCAAGCCAACCTACCATCCACTGAACCTATCTATACTTCTCATTGCCACAGAAAGGCAGCCAACATCGTCAAAGACCCCTCCCACCCAGTTATAATCTCTTCCAAACTCTTCCGTCAGACAGAAAATACAAAAGCTTAAACACATGTATTAACAGACTCAAGAACAGCTTCTTCCCCACAATTCTTAGATTTCTGAATGGATGTCTCAAATTTCCAATGTTGATCTTGCTTTTCGTACACCTTGTATGCAGCCGTAACTTTGTATTTGTCGCTCTGTTCAATCATCTTATGATCTTTATATCTTTGGATGTTATGATCTACCTACACTGCACACCAAACAAAACTTTTCAATTTACTTGTGTACAGTTGATAATAATAAATCAAATCAAGTATTCTGCTCATTATATACAGCAACACAAAAGACACTGCAATGTAAAAATCTTCTGCCAGAGAGCCTAAGAACAGTTCTCTGCTCCTCAAAATAATCAAGGCTAAAATGTTCATTCACAAAACTTATTTTAGACTAAATAGAAGTACAAATAGCCCATAATGTTGTTTCTTGGGTAAAATACCAGCGCCACTATGATATGGTCTAATTCTGCCCTATGTGTTATCTCTTATAACATATGAAACATAGTTCAGGCTCGTGTTGAGTCATATCTTGAAGGTAATAACAACTTTAAATATTTACATTGCTATGATATATCAGACCTTTTCATAGTCTGGGGTCTGTACTTACTGATATCACTGTATATTACATATACCTAAATGAATGACTGAATACTGACTTTATTGCACCGAGAGAGCCTGACTGAAGGCAAGACAGGTACCTTTACACCAGAAAATCACTTGTCATGATGTAATGTAACTGCCTGAAAGTTACAGTGCCTTTAAGATGATTGTTATGTCTTTTCAGTTTTTATTGGTTGACTGAGGTAGAAATGCTGACCAGAATACTGGGAGAACATGCTGTTCTATATTCAGTAGCATCCTGGAATTTTACAATGTTCACATTGACCAAAACAGAAAGCAGCGGGGTGTTTGCTTAACACTTCTAATAATGCAAAGTTCCTTCAGAACCACACTAGACAGTTGTGTTGATTACAAGCTGACAACTATAAATTACTAACTTTGATTGGGCCATTGTTAATTTTCATCACTGGAACTATTGTCTATTATGAGTAGTTATAAACCATATCATAAAGTGTGAAAAGGAGCATGACACCTGTACCTATCAACATCGCATCTTAACGATCCACATCATCCCTCACTCCAAACCTAAAAGAAACTATAATTCGGATCTTCTTTCTCCCCATCATGTTAGTAATTGTAGGGTGGTACAAGGTGGAACGTTTTAGCTCCATAAATTTACTTTTAAGCTTAAATAATACTACACTAATCACAGCATTAACATAGTGTCTAGTTGTTACTCACAAAATCCACTTGAAGCCTATAGAAGTATGAGTTCAGCAAAAGTAGTTATTTTCTTGACTTGTGGTCTAAAACAAACATGACTCATAAATACCTTAGCCTCAATTATTTTGAGGAGCAAGAAGCTATGCTTGCTCCCTCTGGCAAATAATTCAACATTAAGCAGAACTGTCAAATGGGCTATATTAATTCAGCCACTTGCATTACATCTCTTTCATATTTCCTTGTCATTCACTTCAACAGGACTGAAAATTGGGAGAAATGTTGATTGTTGATTGAATGTTGATTGATTTGTTGTTGTCACATGTACCAAGATACAGTGAAAAAGTGTTGTTTTGCGTGCTATACCAGCAGATCGTACCAAACAAAGTGCATCAGGTTGGCAGAACAGAGTGCAGAATACAGTGTTACAGCCACAGAGAAGGTGCAGAGAGAGAGAGATCAGAACTAACATTTGAGAGGTCCATTCAAAAGTCTGATAACAGCAGAGAAGATGCTGTTCTTGAATCTATTCGTACATGTATTCAAACTTTTATATATTTTGCCTGATGGAAGAGGGAAGGTGTACAGTAGGCAGCTGAATAAACACTTCACATTATCATTCAGTCATAATTAACTCCTCTTCATTTCAGTTCAAATATTGGACTATGAAGTAACATTGTTTATTGACACATACCCTGCTTCTATCATATTCCTTGCGGGATGCTGCAAAGAGTTTTGCATTAGAAATGGATATTCCACAGAATGGCAGGTACATCTGCAGCACCTGGAAGAAACAGAAACAGAAACAGAAATAGAAAATAACCACATTCTAGAAGAAATATGGGCATGAGTCTGGTAAATATTAGTGTTTGCAAAAGCATGGGGAGCAAATTTCCAGTCTAAACGCTGCAATGGATGAATACATTTATAAAATTACTTTGACAATATCCTCTTTATAGTTAAAAGACAACATTTCTTAAAATTGCTGCACCTCATAGTATCAATCAGCAAATATAACACACCTTAAAAACATGGTACATTCCTAAGAAAAAATGAGTGGTGATTTGTTCATTTTAACTCTACCTTTGGACATGATGATGAGCTCAAGTATCCCATTGACTGAACATAAAGTAGTAAAAAAAAATGCTCCAGACCAGCAGAAAACCTTCCAGTTTTCAATAAGCAGACTCCAGAAAAATCGCAAACAAATCAATTAAGATATTCTGAACCAATTCAATTGCTCAGTTAGATTTTTGTACAATTTTTCTCACCACTGCTTTTTGCACAGAACTGCGTTTACAATTAAACATAACGGAACACAACTGGCACGTAAACGGTTCAAAAATTAGTTAGATCATCCATGGAATTGCTGCAACAGAAATGCCTGAAAGTAGTTTCTCATTCACAGTCTTAGTTTGCTTGGATGAGGAATGAAGGATTAAGGAATGCCTAATTCCAGGGTTGCAAATGTCACCTGAGCTCTAGGTGGGGACTTATAATTCTACTGACAAATTTCATGTCTATAAGACAAATCGACCATGGAGTTTGAAAGAAAAACAGAAGTTCCAATTATACAGTACCTTTCAGGTCCTCAAGACCTCCCAGTGTATTTGTAAAGAGCTACTTGTGTAGTACCATCATGATTATTTAGTAGCCAATTCACACACACATACTAACTTCCCACAAGGAGCAAATGAACAAATACGTAGTCTTTACAAAATGATGGACTCAAAGACACATAGCACAAAAGAAGGCCATTCTGCTCATCAGGTCTGTGCCAGTCAACAAAGATCAGACTATACTAATCCCATTTTCCAACTTTCAGTCCATAGCCCTGGTGACTGTGGCAACACAAGGGAAAATCTAAATACTGCTTAAATGTTGCAATAATTTCTTAATACCTTTTCAGATGAGGAGATCCAAACTCCCAAAGCTCTCGACTCTCTTTTTACCCTTCTTCCTCTTTTCTTAAATCTAGGCTCCCTGATTCTGCCTGCTATTTAATGGAAGAAGTGTCTTCCTGTCCACCCTATCGATATGCCGCTATTTTACAAACCTCAACTAATTCCCTCTCAAATGTTGCTGCACCAAGGAATGGAACCTCACCCTATCCAATTTTTCCTCATGGTTCAGACCCTTTAGCACAGACATCATCCTAGTATGTCTACTCTGCATCCTCCCTAGTGCAATCACCTACTTTCTATAATGTGGTGACCAGAACTGCACGCAGTACTCCTGTTGTGGCTAACCAGCATTTTCTACAGATGTGTTGGTGATAGCTGAGGAATAAATATTAATCAGGAAGTCTGGAAAGAAATGCAGTAGTTTTCGTTGAGGTTCGTCCCAAGTAGTTCATTGATGAAGGGCTCTGTGCCCTGCGGTCTCTTCCCCGGGAAACACATCAAGTACACCTGGAGGACCATCACCTCGGTGAAAGACTCTTTTTGGTCTGCCTGAAACTTTTTGGTCTTCTGGAGAAAGGAGTTGACCTTAACCGAGTGTTGCAGACTGGCACATGTCCAGGACAGTGTGCTGAGGGACCCACTAAAGTTCGGGACAGCTGCCGCCAAGGTACACACTCGGGAAAGACCACCATCTAAGGTCTTTCTGCTGAAATTAAATCAGGGTCCGTTCAGTCATCAGAAACCCCAGGGCCTCAAATGCATGTAAATATAGTCTTGCACAAGTAATAAATGCCTTTAGTTTGTCTGTTGGACAGACTCAAACTCCAATGTTTGTTTCTTCAGATCCTACTGTACAGAATGGAACTGCTTTAGTGACTAAGATTTTTTATGAATAAATTACATTCTTGAAGTAAAAAATTGTGCAGAGGTTCCTGCTTTTCTTTGAATCACAGAATGGGTCTTAATTTTTTAACACATCAAAAATGCAGCACTTCAAACAAAACAGCACTGCCTCAATACTATATCTATTGTGAAGTGAATTCCTGGAGGAGATGGGATTTTATCCTACAGTCCTCTGAGTCAGAGCTTCAGCTAGGCTGGGACTGGAACAAATGAACTCCTGCTTAACATGCTGGACACTGAAGTCACAAATACAGTGCAACAACAATGATAGCTTCTGCAAGAACAACAAGGATACTCTGGAAATATGGAAGGTAATTAAAAAAATTTTAGTGATGGATATTGAAAGAAAGGAAGCAAAATTTTGGGGAGGAAATCTCCATAACATTGCACTTTACAAGAAGCCTGCACTTTTGAGAAAACTTCTCACACCTAAGTGAAACTGAAATAATTCCAAAACGGTGTATGTGCATTTGGATTTCCGGACTGCAGGGTCATTTGTGTGAAGTGAGTCAGTGATTACTTTCTTCTGGTGATAAGGGCAAATAGAAGGCATCTGGGGATTATCATGTTTGTGCCTTTTGAGCTGCAGTAGAACACAAGGTCAGACATCCTGTTGTATAAGACAGGAATGTTCTCTTAGAAAAGACGAGTTCGAACTGGCTGTGAAATGAAGCTTTAAGTACAACAATGGGTTTTCCAGCTTTTGGAGAACAGGACAGGAACAGTGAAACTCTGGATGTAAGGAAATTAAAGTGGAAAGCTGTAGTGCAGATGGTAAAGCAAATCAAAACATACTGATTCGGGGAACAAGTATGCACAAGAACTGAAAGATATATCTTTTGAAACACTGATAGGTTAAAACTGTGGTCAGCTGGGACTCCTGAACCAACCCTGCTTGAAAAAAGAATCTGAAACTTACCTGGGAAAAGACAGCTGTGGGAATTTGCAACAATGTAATGTTGTACATGATAACAGGATAAATGAGACAAACTTTTGTTGTGTGCTCTATTGAAAGTGAGTATCACTGTTTCCATTGAAATACTATTTGTCTAATTACATATGTTTACTTTTATGATGTATTTTGGTTTAAATATTATCAGAATCATTTAAAATAATGAAATAGTGTCCATGCATGCCTTTCACTGAGGTCTTTGGGAATTTCATTAACTTCAGATTATTGGTTTCTATAGGGACTGTAATAGAAGGGAGGAAGGAAGAGTCAGTAAATAAAGTGTCAATACACCCAATCCATTCTGGGAAGCAGAATTAAAATTCAGAATGCAAATAACAGAGATCAAGAGATCCTTGAAAAAGAAACAAATTAAGCAAGCAGGACAACACTGGGTCAGATTTTGGTGCCAGTGGTGAACAATGGCACCAGCTCTTCATTACATATCCACAGAATTTCTTTAGAATTGTGTTCTGAACCTTACCATAATTATAGAGTTAACTGCGACAGTGTCAGCTACAGGTGACATGGGATTTTTGTGAACAAGGCAGGCCGTTCTGAATTTCCTTAACTCCTTGATTGAATAATTGTTAACGAACAGTGGTCAGTTTGAAGTAGGAGTGGTTAGTAAGTTATTAATTTATTGTACATAAATACTGTGTACATAAAGGAAGTGAACAGCAGGAAAAATGATGAAATTAAGATAGATAAAAGAGAGAATTTTTTTTTATAACCTCCAATAATTGAAAAATCTGATTGTGATGCCACACTTGCAATAGGCAATTTTCAGGACTCCACAAGTTGCTTGAGAGTCATTAGTATTTATCAGACCATAAAAAAATTCACTTATACTTAAATGGACACTGGTGTGTTTATCAAAAAGGCAGCCAATTTCATGCCCTTCAGGCTATTGAATTTAAGTGTTTCAGTGAAATGCTACAAAAGCTCCTGGAGCAGCAGGTCCACATGGGTAGGAACTGTTGGATTTCTGTGTTTAAATGAGTATATGCAATCACAGGAATTTGCTAATTATTTACACATTGACTGCAGGATGGGATACAGGCAGCCTCATTGGTATGCCTAACACAAAAGCTGGGCCAAGATTACAGATCTCAGGATGATTTTTAACAGCAGCACATATCAGCAGATGATGGGCAGATTTTATGTTACACCTATCTCAGAATTCCAGCAAGAGTTTCATTCTACTGGTGGGTTTCATCTAATGTTTGGGTTCAGTTTGTACACGTGGAGAAAGTTCAACATTGGGTGCAGTAGAGGTTGGGGATGCAGCAGCTCCTCCATGAAGTCAAGTCAGACAATGGGTGATGAATGAATGGGCGGGTGAAAATGAGTCTAAATGTTATTGTGGCCACACAAATGCTAATGGTGGTGTTTGCTGGCAGTCTGTGTACAGATATTGGGTGAAGGACAATATTGGTCTTGGATGTGATGCTTCTGTCAAAAAACCTGTTTACACTCACTGTGAAGGTTGTGCATTAATAATGGCTACTTAGGTGAAATACCAAAGGACAACTGGCACCTGTGGAGTTAGACCCTATCATGAGAGGTAGAAAGAGTTGTTAAATCAACAACTCATGTTCAGTATCTTGATCACTGTCCTAAAAGATTAATGTATGATATTTTACACTATACTTGCACCAATGAGAAAATACTGCTGATGGATGTATCATGCATTTCAGTTTGTTATTTTACAATAGAGGGTACCCGTGGGTACGTTTAATGGGACAATTGCCTATATTTTATTTTCCTCCGACTCTGGCAGTTCAGTCTGAATTTTTAATGAATTCATGGATCTTAGGGTCATTTTTGTGTTGTGCTAGATATCTTTGAATTGAGCACATTATTCCCCAGACTTACATAAACTTTACTGCACTATCCTGCATGATGTTTCCTCATCTTTGCAACTAAGCCATTAACTCAGTCCTGAGCACTTATGACGTGAATTTGTTATTTTTTTACTTCACCTTTCTTGCCACTAATGAACAGGACGTGGCTAGTTCAGTGTCAATATATGACATCAATAAAACTTCATCCAAAGCCAGCAAAAACTGCTTCATGCACTCATTTGCCTACTACATATTCTAGTCAGCATTCAGACCCTTGGTATGATAAATGTCAAAGTGTCCCTTTATCTGTGATGATACCAATTACTGGCTTTTATTAGTTTTATTTTAAAATGCAACTTCTTTCACAATTTGCTGTTTCCGATATGTATTGCGTTGCAATTACTATCTTTATAGTCCATTTCCTGCTGCACTCATGAGTGCATTCATGTCCTAGCTACTTTGTTAGACTGTACAGGTACAAAGATGCCCAGATCTTTAGAAATCCTAATCTGTACTATGATCTCAACTAGGCTGATGCCTGCAGACTTGCAATTGGATACAGTATCCACCCCAAGCATTGGGAGTGGTATACTTCTGAGAATTCTGCCCCTATCAATAACTTGTGATCCTTGTTTGAAAAGTACCTGTGAAGCATTGAGTAAGGCTAGGATCAGCTTTACCATGTGGTTGAGAAGTTTGTTGATACCCACTGTCAAGTTTTGATAACGTATAACTACTTAAGAGTTATATTTAAAACCCAACAGCTTGAGAATGGCTATTTTCTGCGGAGCTGCACCTTACGAGGGATGGACAAAGAAAACTCTAGCAAGTAAAAAGAAAGTAAATTCTGCTGAAATTTTCTGAGAAGTAACAGCATTAGCAATACAGACTAACAACTTATGGCAAGGAAGAGTTACCCAATGAGCTGCAAATCTTCTCTATTTATTGGATGATTTAAGCAAATCCACAATTAGTCTGATAAAAACAGTGCAAACTTAACTATTCTATAAATTTCATAAAGTTATTGCATTTTCACATGTATTGTCCATTGAGGTTACAACAGTCAGTGTGTAGTGGTTAAGAGTGTTAAATATTCTTTAATGATATGTTTATTGTTGATGACTCATAATCAACCTCTTTGATCCACAAAGTGAATATGTGGTCTAAAGTGTGGAGTCTAATTTTTTTCAGATAGTGAATTGTTTCAAAAAAGCTTTGTTTCAAAAAATATTTGAATTCACTTTTCTTTCCTGCTTCCTTTATTTCCGTTTCTTCTAGTCTTCTAGTCCAATCTTGCTTTCCTTCTCTTTCAGGAGTATTTTATCTAAACATTGCTTGGCACAAGATTTGGGGAGTAACAGGTTAAGAACCCATTTTGTAATTGAAGCAAACTTTAACTGAGCCATAGCATTCCATCTCAATTTCAGGTTTCTTGACCAATCACAGAGGGTGGATAATGTTCCATTTTGTCAAAGGAGAGATTTCTAATTGAAGTCAAGTTGTTACAGGTCAGAATAGGGGAGCACTGACTCGGAATACTTCAGCGCCCACAATGAAAGACCGCCTCCACCCTGCCCTGGTTCCTGACCCTGGAGTTTCAACTGTTGGGTTTGAAGCACTGAAATAAGGAGATGTCTCGCAAGAATGGGAAGAAGTAGTCAACCTCTCAAACCATGGATAAAAGCTGCTAGGAAAGTGACTAGTGACTTCTTTAACTGGTGACAGTGCTCAAAGAATTTAAAGAACCTCAGGACGGAGGAACAGCTTATTGGATAATATCTTCAGATACCAAATCCCACACTATGACTTTTCCAGTGTTTTTCTACACAGCATTATCCAAACCAACACATCTTGCAGTTCCACTCATTCCTGTCTCTCCAGGCAATTCCATTGCCGTCAAAAAGCCAACATTCTGACTCACCATATTTTTGTACCACCTCATACTCATTCTCTGCAAATGCTGCTGTGCCCTCCTCTCCATACGAACCATTTGTCACTCTTACAACTTTCCGCTTTCTCCCCTTACGAGACAAGAGTGTACA
Organism: Ginglymostoma cirratum; assembly: GCA_024137785.1. Lineage (NCBI taxonomy): Eukaryota > Metazoa > Chordata > Chondrichthyes > Orectolobiformes > Ginglymostomatidae > Ginglymostoma > Ginglymostoma cirratum. The sequence goes on along the minus strand of JAHRHZ010000013.1, from coordinate 10,637,101 downwards.
CAAATTGAGGGTGAGGAAACAAACAGGAAGTAGAACTTTCAAACTGTGTAAGGGAACAAGAAGTTGTTCTTGTGATGCAGTGAAGATGCAGGAAAGGCAGATCAAAGTTGACAAAGTCAAATAACTATAAAGTTACTTTCAAAGTCACCAGTCCAGCAACGTAAGCACACTCTTGAGAAGCGCGGTGAGCAGGAGCTTTTCATCTCGGCAGGGCTGCAGTTGTCCAGTTATACTGCAGTAGCTTCCCCCATTGTGCTCTTGCCTGCTTGATTCTGGCAGGCTTCAGACAGCACAGGAAATCCATGAGTTTTTCTGATGAAGGGTCTAGGCCCGAAACGTCAGCCTTCCTGCTCCTCTGATGTTGCTTGGCCTGCTGTGTTCATCCAGCTCTACACCTTGTTATCACAGGAAATCCATGTACAGGCTGTCAGACCCAGAATGTCACAATAAATCCTGAGTTAATTCAGGATTGAAATTACTTATTTGCCAACTCCGTTAGGGTTTTCCACTCACTAGCAACGCTCGAAGTGGGGGCAATTAGAAATAATTCTCTGATTTAGAGTGAGTTTTCATGGCTATAACCACCTCTCCCCAGTCTGCACTATGAACCAATGTCCTCCCACAACTCTTTATCCTGTCTGATGTTCCACACATGACAATCGGTATCGGCATGCTAATCGCAGCATTGACTCTGGTTCCCAGAGGCCCATGCAGCCAGTAAGAAAATTGGAGGGAATGCTGATGTTCAATCCTGTTGGTAACTCTTCAAATACTGAAGCCGACCATTGTCTGCATGCACCAAAACATGGACAACATTCAGGCTATTCTTAAGTGGCTATTAACTTTCATGCCCCACAAGTGCCAAAGAATGACCATCTCTGACAATACAGAATCTAACCACCTTCCTATGACATTCAACAGTATTACCACTGCTCAATCCTCCACCATCAGCTCGCATGAGTTGCCACTGGCTAAAATTTAACTGGTTCATGCTTATAAATACTATATTAGAGCAGGTTAGAAATTGGGAACTATGAGGTGAGCAACTCATCTTCTGACCCTCCCGAAAGCTTGTCCAGGAGTGGGATGGAATACTCTCCACTTGCCTGGATAGGTGCAGCTCCTGAAACATTCAAGAAGCTCAAACAAAGGACAAAGGAGCCCATCAATACATTTATCACCATTCTACGCATTCAGTCTTTTCACCATTGGTGCACAGCAGCAGTGCATCTAAGATGTACTACAGCAACTCACTGAGGCCCCTTCAACTGCATTTTCCAAAAACCATTAAAATTTCACGTTGACTTGAATGGACAAGTCCTAGCCTTTTCTGTTGTGTTTAGTTGGCATTTTATGTTTTTTAATCACAACATACAGTTCTATATATTTGAATGTTGAATTGCTTAGCAAAATACCATTGCAGTGAAACTTCTGAAGGAGCAGAGCCACTTATACAGCAACTTCTGGATTTCCTCACTTAATTGTGCATTTACAGCCCAATTTTTCAGCAGGAGTAACCTCAGTCCTGCTGAAAAACTGATTAGCTGCAAACTACTGGATTTTAAAAGAAGTATTCTCCTCCAAGTCGCTTGCAAAGAGTGTGAACAGACCCAATTTAGAATTTGTGTTTGTTAATTCACTGCTTATCCTGAAAGCATTATGTTCCAGAATTTTTTGAAAAATTACCCAAAGCCTCCTGAAAAACAAAGAAATATTCCTTTGTTTGCTCTGTTGTCCACATGTTCACTACTGGAAACGCTCAATGATAACACCACCACACTGAAACCACCTGATTTTTTGCACGCAGTTTGAGGCCACCTGGAGGCACTAGTCTAGCATTGCTTCAACATTACATAGCTGTAGCCTAAGTGTATACCAAATTCAAATTCCTTCTAAAGTTGAGATGGACCCAAACAGTCCTGTTGACTGCCTGCTGATATTAAAAATGCAGCCAGTGCTAGTGAGCAGAAATCTGCGGGCAGGCTGAAGACAGTAAATGGCCTATTCCTATTCATAGGTTCCCAAATGCATTTTATTTGTGTTTGTTTTTATTTAATCACATATATACAGAGTTTCTTTTACCTGACCAGAATATGGTACGTACCTGAAAATACTATCTGCTTTGTTAGCTCAACATTTCTATAAAGTGGGAGAAAAATAAAGAAATAAAGTGATCTTACATGGCCCCTTTCAGAACTTCTCGCTGCCAAAAAGTGCTGTCCAGCCAATGAAGAAGTTTAAAAGGGCAGTCGGCGTTGAAAAGTAAGGAACTGTCCTCAGACCACTGTAGGCATGTAACAAATTTTCAGTGAGATTTAGAGATATACATCTCATGTCCCATGTCCCAAATGGGTACTCAAATCGGTTTGGACTCAGTCATCCTCTACTATTCTTGAGAACATAATAAATGCTTAGCCTTGAAAGGAGCACTGTACACATGAAAAACATATGTGAAACATTTATTGATCCATGTACAAATAATTGATGCAACGACACATATATTGAGAGATATCATTGCACCACACGCCCATGACTTCATCATAACCTCAAGTTAACAGGAGACCTCTGGCTCAGTTGGATACCTGAGCAATCAAAAGGACAATGCTTCTTTCAATCAGCATCAATCCAAATGTCCAGAACAAAACAAAAATATATCAAGGTTAATTACAGTTCTACACAAACATTTGATTTTTAAAAGCAATTACTTTGTGTGTTTAGGTGAAAGTAAAGTGACAAAACGTTGATATTGCCTTTATCTCAAACATATCCCAGCCTGTGCCCTCCTTTGCATCTTTGAAACTACCTAAATGCGACACATGAACAATTCCTTTCAGTTTGTGAAAGGAAGCAGTGATGCTGCTGGCAGTTTGGGACCTTCCAATGCACTGGGTTTCCATTTATCCAGTGCAGTATTGAAATATTTTACTTAAAACAATTTACTTCACTTGGAGCATTGTTCATTGATCCATCCATTTTCTTTGCGCCACTGTGAATTATGACAGAAGATTATTTCAAGCAAAAAGGCTGACTGATTCTACCCTGCACCACCAGCGTGCAGGTATATTGCTGTTCTGTAAATACATTCATTGGAAGTTAATGTTACATTGGAGAAGGATATGTAAAAGAAAACACATGATTGCTAGCACAGTCATAGAGTACAATTTCCCACAGGAAACTCTGCTTGTTTTAAAAGAATATATGTATGTGTTTATTACAAATTTCAGTACGTAAGGAACATTGTGCTAAAAGCTCAGAATAAATACAGTCAGTCACTACTAGCATTAATTTTTGAGTGTATGTTCAAATATACAATATAAATGTTACTTAGGTGTATGACAGATTTTCCCTAGTTGACTCCAAACTTTATCTGTGCAAAAGAAGTAATTATCAAGAATTGAGATTTGAATGATCATTTATTTCGAAAGGTAGTATTTCCTGTAAATGATAATTTACTATTGTGGATTGCTTAAACCTTTCAAGTGAGCTATTTACACCACGCTGGTTTGAAGAGATTAATAATTAATGTTTATAATGTTAACAATAGGTTATAAAACTACATATTATGGAACAATGCTCTAATTATTACATCTGTATTAAAGTAGCTATAATAGTTAGGTATTTGGAATATTATAACAAGGAATAGATGCTGGAGAGAGAGGGCAAGGTGGTGGACAACAAGGGAACCAATGCTTGGATCTGATAACAGGACAGACTGAGGCTGTTAGGAAAATACAGCAGCAAAGCATGTGGTCTAAGGCTAGTGTCAAACCACGCAGGAAAGGTGTAAATAAGGTCACTAAGTGAGATCCTTGCATTTCTAAGAATGCCTATTCCTCCAGTCTCGTTCCTCAGCTCAAACATCAGTCATATCTAGTCTAGGACTTCATTATAAAATATGGAAAATTATAAAAACATATAGGGAAAACATGAATATAAACTTAGACTGAAAATTTCTTAGCAATTTCCATTATTGGAACCACCATGTTTACAGTGGTACAAGAGTTTTGTGCTGCTCCACCTTACCCTCCTTTTGTTCCTACTTAATTAAGTCAATGGCAATCACTAATTATCCAGACCCATGTCAGTTTTCTTGCCTCGGTTACTTAGGATGAACATTAATGGGACAGCTGCAAAGTAAAGTTCCCATTTCGCAACATGCTACGTATTTAGCTACATAAGTGGAGTGGATTGTACTTATGATTTGCTCATAATAGTGTATTAGAAAATGTACTTATGTTACTAGCTATGAGGCTCTTAATTTTCCAGTCGCAGTTTTTGACTCAGAAGTAAAGATTTTAGACTGACAATACCTATACATTGCCACAAAGTCACTAATACAAAAAATTAACTTATCTTTTAAAGGTCTCAATAGCAAACTGCACATTCAATTATATTCTGTTTTAATTTCAGATTTCCCAAATTTGTATTGTTTGTTTCTTCATATCACTATCGTGGTTGAGGTTAACAAATACTTTCAGTGAGTCAGCGCTGTCTTTAATTTGTTTTAACAAATTGGTCCTTGGTCACATTGTCATTAACAATCCATAGTTCACAGCATACAGCTGGTACTTTGAACTTCCTTGCCCACTTTCATTAATACATGGCCCTTGACATGAGTGATTTTTTTGTGGTTCCAGACAGAATAATCTACTTTGCGCTCACTGTCCTCAGACATGAACTCATTTGAATTCATGTTTATGAAGAAGGTACCCTTTTTAAAATTGGAATTTCCCAATGACCAATTTTCTGTAAACTAACATAATTTTAAACTCAAGCCCTATAAGGGGCATCACATGTTCAATGTGGACACACATTTACCATGGAATAAATGCACATAATTGATTGCTCTTTATTTTTCATATTTCTACATTTTAAAATAAAAGTCATTTTCCTCCAGACAATTATAGTTCTTACGTTAGGAAAATTTCCACTGTTATCAATGTTTTAAAATTCTCTCACTTATTAGTTCTCCTGTTCACAGTGAGTGATAAGATTATTGAACAATTTTCAATTACATTTACCTCAAAGTAAAAGATAGGTGTCACATTTTAAGCTAAGCATTTTGCTGTACGTTATATTTTTTGTTCCACTTCCATTTACTGTGAGGTTTGGCTTTTTCATTGGATTATGAAGCTTAGGGCAAGGATTTATTAATGCAGCATTTACAAGGACTGGTACTGCAGAATAAAGAATACTATCTGGAGAAGCAGCATCATGTATCTTAAACATAGAGTTTAAAGAGAAGTTAATGATTTTACAAATATAAAAACCGAAAGAATTGCAGATGCTGTAAATCATGAACAAAAACCAAAGTTGTTGGAAAAGATCAGCAGGCAGCTTCTGTGAAGAAAAAGTCAGAGTTAATGTTTCGGGTCTGGTGACCCTTCCTCAGGATTCTACCGAAATGTTAAGTCTGATTTTATCCTCACAGTTGCTGCCAGACCTGCTGAGCTTTTCCAGCAACTTCTGTTTTTGTTCCCGATTTTACAAATATGCTATCTCATAATCTGAACAGTTCCAATAATTAGTATAGGAATATATTTTTATTTAAAAGCATTATTAGTCCCATATTGAATACACATGAGATTACTTCTTTCTTGTTGCACTTTTGGTAGTCTTAACACACCAAGAAAAATATCAGTCTACAGAATACAATTTTACAATAGTAGAAATGTATCAGCAAATGAGAATTCTCAGTTTAAATGGCAGCATTTTAACTAAACAATCTTGCAGGCCATCGTGCCTTCCACTGGACTGTGCAAAAGTAGTTTGAGCAACTATTACTTTAAGCAGCCCTCCAAACCTGTCCACTTCTACATCCTCAAAACCTTCCCACAATATACCCCACCCATCCCATTGTCCCCATCTGGTTCCTTTGTTGGTAACTAGGCCACTTCACACTGCACCAAACACAACCGGTGGCCTCTGGCAGACAATTACAGATGTGTAGGCCCATTGAAACTACGTCCACCAGTGAAATATACCAGGCTTCTGACTGCATTTTCCACAGAATCTGCTTGTGCATCTTGACAGGTCAATACTGTCCGACCCCCCTGACCATCTAAGAGATTGATTTAAAAAGTCATTTTCTTAACGGGGAAGCACTTTAGGTCATCCTGTTAAAAGGACCTATATACCTGTTACTGATTTTTTCTTTCAATTATCTCCAAATTCATTTGCACAGAGAATATCTGAAAACAATTTAGAGATTAAATCAATAATGACTGCCACCACCTTAGCATTACATTGTTGCAGATGCAGGCTTTATCACACATTCCTTTCTTTGCGTTTGGTATTTCTCATATTCTCACAAAGCATCCACAAATTAAAGTAGTCTTATTCTTTGTACTTTTGTGAAACATTGTCTTATTTATTCTTCCTCATTTACAGTTTCATGTCACTGTTGTGTAACTGAAAGGACAGAGGGCTGACTTGTTCAGGCCTTTGCTGTAAATTGTTAGTTAATTTTTGTTGCATTCGTGTGCAAGTCTTCCCCGAATAAAACCATCTGATTGGGAGCTTGCAGGGCAAGCAATTCAATTCATGTGCACTGTCTCAGGGATTGAAGATCAATATGCCACCGAGCACTGTGCAGAGATGTAGTAAGTTTGTTGCTGGCAGGCGAAAGAAAACTGCTGACAGAATTTAAGCATGGTGATATTATGTAACATTAAAAAAGGCTGAGTGCACTGAGCGTATCAAAGGTATGGTGTCTGATACCATGCAGCTATGGTGCTGAAGAACAGTCCTTTAGAATAAGTTGCATTCCTGTCAAATTTGTTGCAGTTCAACTACAATACTGTTGCAGACAACATGTAATTGTTTGATGATGAAACGTATAGAAAAAGCAAGGCAAATCCAATGATCAATCATTGCCCACTCCATCAGTCCACTCACAATCATCAGCAAGATGACGAAACGAGTCAACAACAGAGCTATCAAGCAGCACTTAGTCAGCAATAACCTGCTCATCAATGCTTAGTTCCAAATGCTATTAGTGTCTTGGTCCAGACACAGAAGAGGTAAGAGTAACTGCCCTTTGATATCAAGACTACATTTGACAAATATGGTATGAAAGAACCCCAGCAAAATTGAAATCAGCAAGAACCAGGGGGAAAGTCTCCATTAGTTGGAGTCACACCTAATGTAAAGGGAAATAGTTGTTGTTATTGGAGGCCAATCACCTCAATCCTAGGATCTCACTGCAGGAGTTCTTCAGTGTAGCGTCCTACGCCCAAAACATTTCAGCTGTTTCAACAATGACTTTCTCTCCATTATAAGGCTAGATGTGGTGATGTTCAGCGATTGCAAAGTATTTGTTCACATTACTATTCACAACTCCTCTGATAATAAAGCAGTCTATTCCTCCATGCAGCAAGGTCTGGGTTCAAATTTGGCAAGATCTGCGGTGAGTAACATCTATACTGCACAAACGCCAGGCAATAACCATCTCTGCAAAAAGGGAACATAACCACCTCTTCTTGACGTTCAATGGCACAGGTTTTTTCTACTGGCTGGGGATCGAGAACATTTGGGGCACAGTCACAAGCTAAGAGCTAAAAGGCGTGAATCTTTGAAATTCTCTGCTTTCGAGGCCTCTATTGCTGAATGCTGTGATGAGATCAGCAGTTTGAGAGACCACTGGGGAAGTGTGCGAGGGCTGTTGTCCATTAAGGGGTTGTGACCTTGGATTGCTGTGAAGTCAGATTTCTGAGAAATATAAACAGCGAAGGTTGCTAACGGAACAGAAACCGATTAAAACCAAAGAAAAAGGGATGAGACCGCTAAAAAGAAATCCGGAGGCTGGTATTAGCAGCAGGGATATGAAAAGTGAAGTTATTGCTGCTGCTTCAGTTATTTTTAAAAGGACTAATTAGCAAAGCCAACAAATTTAGCCAATATTGAGACTCAGCCTATTTTAAAGCCCCTGTTGAAGGAGAGTCGGGTGCTTAAAGCTTGCATGGAAATAGAATCTGGAAGGTGTGAGGATGACAAAGTTTGAAAGGACTTTATGGTTGAAAATGGTGCCATTTATGTTAAAGGGACCTGCTAATAATTCCATAACCTCCTTCTTTGTCATATTGATGATTATGTGTATTTTACTGTTTATATTGAATGTAATTTGCTAATAATGTATATTGGTATTAGTTAATTAATTTTAAAATAAAGATTACAAAAGTGAAATCATGTCCATCGTTTCTTCTGCTGAGAATGTTCACTAAATTTCATTCTTTTAAGTTTAACACTCTCCATGGAGATCATGGCAATGTATTTAAGGCTAATATAGATTTTTGGTCTCTCAGGGAATCAAGGGATATGGTGAACTGTCGTGACAGTGGAGCTGAAGCAACGATCAGCCATGATTATGTTCAAAATGAGGGCAAATTCAAAGGACCATATGGTTTGTTCCAGCTCCTACTTCTTATATTTATATTATTAACACCAAATTCCTCAACATTAATGTAATTGGAGTCTCCAGTGACCAGAAGTTATGGACAAGACATAAAATGCAAAAGCAAAATATTGCAGTGTTAGAAGTTTGAAATAAAAACGGAAAATCCTGAAAATACTTAGCAGGTCAGACTGCAACTATTTCTCTCCATAGATTTTACCTGACTGTTGAGTCATTCCAGAATTTTCTGTTTTCATTTCAGTGATACAAACATACAGCCATAAAAGCAGGTGAGAAGCAAGAAATTTTGTGGTAAGTAACTCATCTCATGACTTCTAAATCTTGTGCACAGTCTGCAAGGTACAAATAACAAGCATGATGGAATACTCTCTACTTGCCTGATTGAATACAGATCCAACAACACTCAAGAAACTTAACACCATCCAGAATACAGCAGTAGCTTGATTGACAACTCACCACAACATTAAACACTCATTTCTTCTGCTACCTATGGCCAGTGTCAGGAGAGTGCACAACTTACAAAATTCACTTTGAAATCTTGCCAAGGAACCTTTAACAGCTCCTTCTAAACCAACAAACTCTACCACCTAGAAGGGCAACAGACGCACGGATGCATTACTCCCTGCAAATACCCCTGTAAGTCACACAGGGACTGTGACTTGGAACTAAACTGCTGGTCCTTTGCCATTGCTAGATATGTATTCTGGAACTCTTTACCTGGTTCCTTCCCTAAGTCGCATAGGCAGTGACGGTACAAGAATGAGTATAGATAAGGTGAACAGTCAAGGTCTCTTCTCAGAGTAGGGGAATCCAAAACTAGAGGGGACAGGGTTAAGGCAAGAAGAGAAAAAATGAAAAGGGACTTGAGAGCCAACGTTTTGACACAGAGGGTGGTGCCTATATGGAACAAGCTGCCCATAGGAAGTGGCAAGTGCAATTACGACATTTAAAAGACATCTGAACAGCTATACGGACAGGAACGACTTAGAGGGATATGGGCCAAATGGAACCATATGCGACTGGTTCAGTTTAGGAAACCTGGTTTCATGGACGAATTTGACTGAAGGTTCTGTTTCCTTGCAACATGAGTGTGAATCCAAAGTGGCTCACGACCACATTCTTCAGGGCAATTATGAAGGGGCAATAAATTCTCACCTTGCTAGCAACACGCACAACTCAAGAGCAAAACATGCTCCATGTTTTGTACACCTTATATAACCCAATCCAAACAGATTAAGTTGGTTGCTGGAAATAAAATAGCCTGCTTTTTCTAAAGTAAATCCATTTGGTACACTTGATTACTGAGTGCATATTAAATTACAGCAGGTAGAAACAGGAAACTATTCCCTTGGGAAACTTCTGACAACAAGCTGACAGTTTCAGGTTGATATCAGCAGAGATGAACTGCAATTCAGCCAAGGCAAGCTGAAAATTTGTGTCAATTACAATAAAACTTGTCTCACTGAAAGATGGGTTTTCAGAATTTGATCTGAATGTTTCTGGCTCAACTTAGCAGCGACATCATCACTACGACAGCATTCCAAAAGGTCTTCATTTCACAGCTTGATGATTAAGCTAATTAGGAAAGCAAATTCTAATGACCTGCCTGAAATCAACAGAAGTGGCACATCCAGGTTTGAAAAGGGATGGATTTATTTTTTGAGTAATTCCTCTCCATTGCCTTTCCTATGTATTTACCACAAATAAGATTGTACCCATTGGAGAATTCAGCCAGACTATTTTTATTCATTTACCTCATCATTTTCATGATTTTAATTATTATATTGGCTTTCAATTGAACTTTTCTTTCTTTCTTTGTTTTTATGATATATTCTTTCGTGCAAATAAATTGTTGCTTTATTTTCATTTTGCGATTTTATTCTGGGACAATTCAAATGAAATTACCAAGCAGCTCCTTCTTTTGAGATAATACACAACTGACTTAAGTAAATCAATGTGAGTTATTCAGGTTGACTCAAAAGATATGACACAATTTGCATGCTGTCACCTAAAGTAGCATTAAAAGTTTGTAGTTGTTATAGCTGAGTTTTAATCGCTTATATTCAGCATTTGCTTCAGTAATGACACAAATTACAGTTTAATATAATTTTCATTCCAGAGCCCAATCCCTCCTCCCAAATATTTTCACTGGTTTTTCCTGACAATACCAAGTTGCTTCATTTTTTTCTTGAGTAAAATGAGTGTGAAGCATACCAATTTATCAGGAGGATGGCCTATGTTCAACAGTCCAGATATCTGTACCTCTGGGATCTGTTTTTTCAGCATCCCAAGCAGACGCCAGGCTCCTTGAAAGAAAACTGGTAATAGCCCTAATGAAGGATTGTTTTACAAAATGAATTTTCAATTTAGTAAGGTAGATGATCAGCCAGTCCTATTTGGGGTTCTTCAGCAACTGTGTGGTCCTTACTATCGGCTAGTTTAAAAAAAAAACGAATAAAAACTGAAAATGCCAGTAAAACTCAGCAGGTCTGACAACATCTGTTGTGAGTGAAACAGATTTAATGTTTGTTATCTTTCATCAAATAACAGACTACATTGCTCTACAGAGGACCAGCATGGAATAGATGGTGTAAATAGCCCATCTCTATGCCATCACGAGTTCAGGACAATGTGATTTTATTGAATGTTGCACAGTGCTAGTTTTGGACTGTTCTTCCAAGTTGTAATTCCATTACTTTGTTAAAATTGAACTGTTACTGGCTAAAAGATCATTATCTTCCAGGTATCTGTGCACATAAACTACAGTAATTTTAGTTTAAACAACTAGACGTTCCATCTTTGTTTATTTTCCCCATTTGATTTTTTTAAAATTTTCCCCTTCCACACATTGGTATTTATTATAGAGGGAGGCAACTGTCGTTTTATGAATACAATTATGTACTACAACAAAATACAGATCAACAGGGAATATTAACAGTTTTGAAGTACAATGATCTGTCATTTGGTTGACAGTGACATGGCAAGGCAAAATCCTACATTGTGCAGTAAAGAAGTTATTATTCTGAAGCTAAACCAGAAGCAGCATCAAACTATGTATGGTGAAACCACTCCCATTACCTCATCCCCTCAGGGCCTGGACAGGAAAGGCAAGGAAAGTAGAACAGACCTTCTGTACCTCAGAAGAACACTTCGTTCTGAAAAAAAAATTAACTAGGGAATTATTTTAAAAAATGAAGTGATCTATTAGTTAGGACTGAGCTTAGACAAAACTAAACAACTGATGTTTCTGTTTGAAAGGAATTAAATATTTTGTGACGTGCCAGAATCAGTGGAATATATTCACTGGGCAAGGGAACATATCCCAACAGTCCCATTTGTGATATACACATGGCATTACTTCGTACAGTCTGGTATCTAACAGGTTTTTTTTAGTTCATTTTTGAGATTGTATGGCTCGGTTGTTTTTGTTCATTCTCTCCTATAGCTGTCTTTTGAGGTTGCCCTGATTAAATATGAGAAACACACATACAAAGTAAAAGACAAGCAAAGGATCCTGAAATCATCTTCAACACCCCCACAGCAATGAACCAAACATGATATGTGCATGCTTTAATTCAATATCATGCAATATTTGGCACAGAAACCAACAAACAGAAGGCTGTGGGTTAGATTAAATACAATGTAAACTCTGGGCTAATCCCAGCATGATGAACTATTAGAAATGTGTGTCTTCCAGCACAGGCCTTTGACCAGATGATATGCAAATCATGTAAATGCTATTCCTTATACAAGTAGCCAACAAAGCTGTTACTTTCTAACCTGTTCACATTATTTCGAGAATCAGAAGTGGAACTGCCTTCATAAAGGACATTTCTTTAGATCTTTATTCTTTAAATTTCTGTCTCCTTGAAAGCTCATCTTTAATTTGCTCTAATTCTTTAAATTAGAATTTAGGTTTATGAAAAAGGCTTTGGGTAGGGCAGAACCCACAATGTCTCAACCTTAATATAGGTAATGACGATCTTTATTTTAATGTCAACCATTTTAATATTTATTGCCAGGCCAAAATGTCAGTGTATTGGCAACCCTTTTACACTTAGCAAATTTGTGGCATCAGGTCAAACAGAAACAATGAAATCTTCCTGCTGATTACCAACTACCACCCTCCATCAGTTGATGAATCAGTGCTTCCAACATGGTTAACAGCACTGACAGCAGTAAGTACACAGCTTGTACACAGGGTGTGGGCTTCATTGTTCATTATTACTACCAATACTGAGCTGATAACAGGTTACATGGTTATTTTTGATCAGCACAGACTGGCTGAAGGACCTTTTCTATGCTGCAGATCTCTACGACTATGTACTAATCACTTTGTTTTAAGGCTGGTATCTATAATGCTGTCGGGAGGAGACTGAGAATCATCCTCTACTTGGCACATCTGGTTGTAGGTCAAACACTTCAGCCTTTTTACTGTTCAAAAATCTATCTTTGCCAGCGTCAATGACAGTGCTTTCAAGCAACACTTATTCAGGTGCAAGATGTGGAGCTGGGTGAACACAGCAGGCCAAGCAGCATCATAGGAGCAGGAAAGCTTGACGTTTTGGGCCTAGAGCCTTCATCAGAAA
>JAHRHZ010000013.1:10579893-10623699 GCA_024137785.1 Ginglymostoma cirratum | reverse complement strand
GCTGCTTGGCCTGCTGTGTTCACCCAGCTCCACACCTTGTTATCTCGGATTCGCCAGCATCTGCAGTACCTATTATCACTTATTCAGGTGCAACCTGCTTACAAATGCTTAGTTGGATTCTGCCAGGGCTACTCAACTCCTGACCTCATGACAGCTTTGCTCCAAACATGAACAAAAGAGCTGAGCTCAACAGGTGATTGTGACTGCTCTTGGCATCAAGGCAACATTTGATTAAATGTGACATCAAGGAGCCCTAACAAATCTTGGGGAAAATATTCCCGTGATAGACGTCACACCTGGCACAAGAGAGATAGTTTGAAGTTTTAGCAAAGATTTGTAGCTCAGGGTGTGGGTGAGGTTGTTGACTTATTCGCTGAGCTGGCTTGTTCTCATTCAGATGTTTTGTTACCATGCTAGTGACATTATCAGTGAGGTCTCTGATGAAGCGATGTTATTCCACTCCACTTGGAATTTACACTGTTTGGTCCGTTGAGGTGGATAGTGTCATTTCCGGTTTTGATCTGTATGGGTTTGTATATGGGGTCCAATTCTATATGTTTGTTGATTGCATGTTGATTGGAGAACCATACCTCTATGTTTGGCTTGGGCTACCATAGTTACGTTGCCCCAGTTAAACTGATGGCCTTCATTGTCCAAGTGTACTGATATTAAGGAAAGTTCGTCATGTCATTTTGCTGCTAGCTGATCTTCATGTATTCTGTTGGCTAGTTTCCGTCCTGTCTGTCCAACGTAATGTTTGTGGCAGTTGTTGCAACCACGTTAGTTCTGTATGTTGTGGGAATAGGGTCTTAATCCTTGTGAGTGTTTGTTATAGAGTGACTGCGGGCTTGTGGGCGACCGTGATTCCTAGTGGTCATAGGAGTCTTGTTGTCAGTTCTGATATGTTCTTGATGTAGGGCAATGTGGCCAGTGTGTTAGGGCATACTGTGTCCTCCTGTCGTTGTCTATTTAGTAGGCATCTGCGGATGAAGTTGCGGGGCTATCTGTTCATAGTGAAGATTTCTGAAATGTCTGAACAAAAACAAGCCAGCTCGGCAAGCAAGTCAACAACCTCAAGAGAGATAGTTTTTGATGGCCAATTACTTCACTTGTAGGATATCACTGCAGAGGTTTCTCAGGGTAGTGTTTGAGCTCCACCTCCACATATAGTAATGTAGCCCATGTCCAGATGCAGCAAGACTTGGGCAAAATTCAGACTTGTGCTGATATACTACACATAACAATCGCAAAAGACAAGTGCTGGACAAACTAGGAGATAGTAAGAACTGCTGATGCTGCAGTCAAGGATAACACAGTGTGAAGCTGGCGGAACACAGCAGGCCAGGTAGGAAAGTTGACATTTCAAGTTGGGACCCTTCTTCAGAAATGGGGCAGGGGGAAGGGAGCTGGCAAATAAGTAGAGAGGAGAGGTGGGGCTGGGGAAGGTAGACGGGATGGTGATAGGTGAGTGCAGGCAGGCAGTGTTGGAGATTGGTCAGTGAGGTGGGAGGAGCGGATTGTTGGAAGAGAAGATCGGCAGGTTGTGTCAGGTCAAGGAGGTGGGGATGAGAGGGAGGGTTAGTCATGGGATGAGGCCGGGTATGGGGAGATTTTGAAACTGGTAAAGCATACATTTAGGCCATTCGGCTGTAGGCTCCCAAGCCGCAATATGAGGTGCTGCTCCTCCAGTTTCAGGGTGACATCATTGTGGCACTGGAGGAGGCCCATGATGGGCATGTCGCCTGGGGAGTGGGAGGGGGAGTTGAAATGGTTCGTGGCCAGAAGATAGAACAAAGAACAAAAAACAAAGAAAATTACAGCACAGGAACAGGCCCTTCGGCCCTCCAAGCCTGCGCCGATCCAGATCCTCTATCTAAACCTGTCAACTATTTTCCAAGGATCTGTATCCCTCTGCTCCCTGCCCATTCATGTATCTGTCTAGATACATCTTAAATGATGCTTTTGTGCACGCTTCTACCACCTCCGCTGGCAACGCATTCCAGACACCTACCACCCTCTGCGTAAAGAACTTTCCACGCATATCTCCCTTAAACTTTTCCCCTCTCACCTTGAAATCATGACCCCTAGTAATTGAGTCCCCCACTCTGGGAAAAACCTTCTTGCTATCCACCCTGTCTATACCTCTCATGATTTTGTAGACCTCAAATCAGGTCCCCCCTCAACCTCCGTCTTTCTAATGTAAATAATCCTATTCTACTCAACCTCTCTTCATAGCTAGCGCCCTCCATACCAGGCAACATCCTGGTGAACCTGCTCTGCACCCTCTCCAAAGCATCCACATCCTCTTGCTAATGTGGCGACCAGAACTGTACGCAGTATTCCAAATGTGGTCGAACCAAAGTCCTATACAAATGTAACATGACCTGCCAACTCTTGTACTCGATGCCCCGTCCGATGAATGACAGCATGCCATATGCCTTCTTGACCACTCTATCCACCTGCGTTGCCACCTTCAGGGTACAATGGACCTGAGCACCCTGATCTCTCTGTGCATCAATTTTCCCCAGGGCTTTTCCATCTACCGTATAGTTCGCTCTTGAATTGGATCTTCAGAAGACGGTGTCGTTTGTCGCGTACAGCGCGCAGATGCTCTACAAAACGGTCTCCGAGCCTCTGTTTGGTCTCATCAATGTAGAGAAGACCACATCAGGAGCAACGGATGCAATAGGCCACACTGACGGATGTGTTCCTCCAGCTGGACAAACTACCTTCCTTCATATTCAATGCTATTACCGTTGCTGAATATTTCAACATCTTGGAGATCACCAGTGACTAGAAACTGAACTTGATCAACCAATTTAAAGACCTTGGCCACAAAAGAAATAAAGCAACTCACCTGATTATAACAAGGTCAACCAGGTGGAGCACAGAGAATGAATTGTCCAATCAGGGAGCCCTGGCTGACAGATATAAACAGGAGTGTCAGAGGCTCTGAAGGAGCTGGATTAGTGTCAAGGATTTTCAACATGTAAACAAAGGGTGATTGGTGGTGGGATACTGGCCTCTGTGGACTTATTTCAGATGTGATGAAAGAAAAGCACGGTTCTGATGAAATTGCCACAGTCATTTTTGAGAGATAAGAGGTACTGCAGATGCTGGAGAATCCGAGATAACAAGCATGGGGCTGGATGAACACAGCAGGTCAAGCAGCATCATAGGAGCAGGAAAACTTGACGTTTCGGGGCAGCATCATAGGAGCAGGAACGTCAAGTTTTCCTGCTCCTATGACACAGTCATTTTTGAGTTGTGATAAGTGTTTCTGGTATCATGCTGTTAGTTGGGAAGCTTGACTCATTTGATCCTGCTGTTGAAGACTGGGCCTAGTATGTGGAAAGAATGTGTTATTTGTTCTGGGCAAATGTCATTAACGCAGATGAAAAGCAATGAGTAATTCTCTGGACAGCTTGTGAACCTGCAGCTTTTTTTGGTTATTAGGAGCCTAACTTTCCCTGAGGCACCAGATACTAAAACCATTCAAGAGTTATGACCCCAACATCTCAGAATTAGACGAGGCTTATCAGTTTTATTTGGTAATTCGAGAAACAGGGGAATCCATAATCAGGATTTCTGACTAGGTTCCACAACTGGCAGAGGCATGTGACTTTGGTTTAACCCTTAATGAGATGCTGAGAGATCATTTAGTATGTGGGATTATTGATGTGACCACACAAAAATGCCTACTAGCTGGACTTCAAATAGGCACTACAACTGGCTTTACATCTGGAAAATGCAGCAAGTGGAGCATGAGTTGCAGGGTATTCTGATGGAAGTGGACGCCCTCGCCAATCTGACTGAGCTTGGGGAACACCATATGAATCAAAGTAATTGCATAGCCTCACTCAGGACATATCCTGAACAGAGGGACTGTAGGTCAGCCCACAGTAAAACCCTAAAACAAAGCCAAGCCTCAGCCAAACAGTTAAAATTTTGTTCAGAATCCAGGCCAGAAAGCCACCATAGTTACTGCTGGTATGCGGCCTCAATAAGTAAAAGAGTCCCTCTAGACCTAAATTGAGTAAGAGAACTCATAGCGCAATATCTAGGAGAGCACACACCCTGGAAAATCCACCTCTGTCTGGTTTGGAACAGTTAAGTTGCTTAGTAACATCCAAATAAACATCTAGTTAAACAGTCAATGGGTTATAATGGAAGTCCATTATGGCATGGCTGTTTCAGTGTTTGCAGAACCAGTCTTCAACAAAATTCACTCTGGACTCTGACCCTTACGTTTGCAAAAGACCTCGGCTGGACAGAGAACCTATACTGGGGAACCTTTACAGATTAGGGGTACAACTTCAGTTCTGGTCTCTTATGAAAAGCTGCTGGTTTAGTTACCACCAACTGTAGTAAAAGGCTCGAGCCCAAGCTTGATGGGGCAAAATTAGTTGAGAAAGATTCACCTCGATTGGCTCAATATTTTTCATCTAGAAAACGATTGCCTGAGTGAAATCCTAATGAAATACCCAGACACTTTTCAGGAAGATCTAGGGACTATCAAAGGAACCAAGGCAAGCTTGCAAATTGACCAAGAATTAATTCCATGATTCTGCAAGGCCTGCCCAGAGCCAGGCAGAAGTAGAGGCAGAAATCAGAAGTCTAGAGAGCAAAGGGATCATCAAAACAGTTCAGTTTACAGAATGGGCAGCACTGGTTGTACCGAATGTGAATCTCAGTGGGCTGGTTCACTTTTGTGGGGATTTTAAGCAAACGGTTAACCTTTTTTTTTGGAGCTTGATATACACCTAATCCCTTGCATAGAGGACTTGTATGCAAAACTGGCAGGGGGTAATGCGCATAGAGTTCATTCATCAAAACATGGGATGACAATAGAACAAGTGCATGCATCTTTTGCAATGCACAGACTCCTGGAAGTGTTCATCACAGATAACAGGCCATCGTTTCCCAATCGGGAATTCGACTATTTCTTGAAGTCGAATGGTATTCTACATAAGGTCAGCTCCATAACATCCATCATCCAATCATCAGACAGAAAGAGCAGTACAAATTTTGAAGTCTTAAAGAAACAAAACTGTCCCGGTTCCTATTTGATTATAGGACCACACCTCATGCAACTACAGGATAGCTCCAGCAGAGCTGCTAATGGGGAGAAGACTCTGCACCAGTTTAAATCTGATCTTCCCAGACCTGGGGTGAGGGGAGTGTGAAACTGCATCAGGAACACCAATGCTGGACACAACTCTGCTAAGCAAGAGACAGTTTACTTCAGGAGATGAAGTTTGATTTAGGAACCACGGGAATGACCCTGCATGGGTAAGAGGAATGGTCAACATGAGGTCAGGTCCACTGTCGTATGAAGTTCAGGTAGGTGTGATGGTCCTGAACAAGCACAAGACAGTATGAAAGCTGCAAACTCACAAATGATGCAGGAGTAAAACATGTCCAGCTCCTCGATGGCCTTTACGACTGTTTCGAAAACCACGTGTTCTGCCTTCCCATCCAGAATTGAAGATATCTCGAAATCAAATATACACGGCAGATGCCACCAAAGAGGAGAATGAGTTTCTTCTGAAATGCTCAGAACGCAAAAGGTGAGCTACTTTGCATTACACATTGCCCCTATCAGTGTGCAGCGCACAGCTGAAGGAACCTGATCCAGCACTAATATGCCCCAGGAGGAGCCAAAACAGGAAGAATTAGTCTATGTCCTCGGACTCTGAGGAAGGGATGTAGTGATTGTAATGAGGTCAGCCAGAGGATCTCACAATAAGTTCCCTGATTGGGACTGTTAATCTGGTACAATCAGGGAGTCCTGGCTGACAGATAAGAACAGGATTGTCAGATGCTCATAAGTGTCAGAAGCTATAATAATGTTACTGTTCTTCAGAGTATTACTGAACAAGTGCAGAATAGTAATAAATAATGTGGGCTCTGGAAAGACCATGGTAGTTAAACAAATGCTCTAACAATAAGCAATCATTATTTTGCAAAGGGCTTTTTACAAACTCTCAATGCTGCATGTCTACATGTCTTTTACTTTGCCAAATTTCCACTTTTCACATAAGCACTTTGTTCTGTTTGTGACACAGTTCCTCAACAGTTGCTATATGGTAACTATATGGATATATGTTGATGAAAGTTTTCTCTGGTTGCCCTGATAGCAAAACTTATCTGCCCACAAAGAACATCAACAAAGATCAGAAGATCTCTTTGGTTACATTACTGAAGTTGCATTACATGTTGTGAGTAGTGGATTTGATTATTTTACTGAGGTGATTACAATTAAATCAATTAATATTTCCGAACTGATCACTGTAACACCAGAAACAAATGATCACTTATTTTCACAGAGCATTCATTCAAACCAAGTTAAACAAGACAGGCTAGGTTTAGACCCCACCAGCACCAGATTTAGACTCACTGGAAAATAGCCTGGCAGTTGGTGAGCCAACGGAACCCCTATTTCATCCCACCCTCTCGCTATCTTTAGCAGGTGATTCACCCTGCCCACATGCAGCAGATGCCCAACCAGGCTGCAATTACAACAGGCTAGGTGGCATCCAGATTGACATCAGGGTGGGTGCAGGTAGTCAGTGCTCCGGGCAGGAATACAGGCACAGGCACAGGCCACCTGAATGCAACAGCAGACTCAATCTGCTGCAGGTAGAGGGCTGCACCTCAGTGCTGGCTCGACTTTTAAAGCTTAAGTCACAAAACTTGCAAAGTTGCCTGGGGATAGCGAGTCCATTTTGAAGTACCTTCTTCCTTCCTTGTACTTTATTCCGACCTGCTGCTTCTTTCAAGTCAGAAACTGTAATTGGCCCTGCAGGTCCAGGAGCCCAACTGCCTTTATTAATTGACCACTGAACCCCCATTCTGGCTAACAACCCAATGAGAAACAGGGACTGGACCTGTTTTTCTCCCTCATCGAATACAGAACCCAGAAACAATCCCCACACTTATTTTGTGTCTTTGAAGAGAATCCTTCCCCATAGCTATTAAAAAAAATTCTAATAATAATTTCTGCAGGTTTAGAATTTGCTGGAGGGCAATAATGATAACTTGGTTAAAAGAAATGTAAGTTAAACCTTTCTGAAGGGAGCTATGAGACGCATTGGTAGCATCCCCACCCTGACCCAGAAATCTGGGTTTAAATCCAACCTCAGGATACAGTGGCCACAGAAATGCGTCACGGATAACACAGCTTAACAGGCTGATGTTAAATAAAGCCCTTTTGATGTACCCCTCACATAGGACAGAGAAATTTCATGATGCACAATGATTTGAAACTCCTTAGGTTGCTGCCAGTATTTTTATGTTGACTCTCAAAAATAAGCAAACTAATGTTACAATGAGACCTCAGTCCTCAAGTTGTTATGTTCCAATTGGGTTATCCCAAATTATCAAACTTCTCAGTGAGGAAGGGTGAAGAAGGCTCCCCTTCTTCATTTAACTCTCCCCTCAGTTGGCTGTTACAAGGTTAATTTAAAGGATCACTTCCCGTGGATGTCTGTTTTCCTCTAGGCATATCTGAGTTAACATAGAGTGAGGTTATTAGTTAATCGAAATAAGAAATAATAACACTATGCACCAACACACTGATTAGGAATGAGACAAGAATAAAAAAAAAATTAAATATTTAGGTCAGACTCTGAGGTCATTTGTGAAAAGTCGATCATGGAACATTAGTGGTGTCAATTTCAGCATTCTTGACTTTGGAATAAGTCAAACCTTTGGTCCTGTTTCCATTAGACAGTGGTTGGCTAGAAGCATTCAGCAAGAGTCCAAGTTGTCCTGTTTCGTTTTGACTGACTTGTTGGTGCTGGTTAGCCAAGTTTTAGCCCTCAGCAAGGAAGTCTTTTACCTGAAACATAGGCATGATGAGTAGATGGTTCTTCGACTGTGACGTTGGGCTAAAACATGAACCCAAGCTAGTACACACAGATACCTCAGACTGTTCGCACACACCTTCTCCCAGTGGCGCACACAGACCTGACTGAGCTAGTTTACAAACAATGTTCTTATGTATTCTGAAAATGGAAGGCTTGAACCATGTGTGTCATGAGCCTGTTGTCTTTTTTCCATCATGTCCACAGCCTGAAATAACTCTCAGGAGATTCTGTTGATAGTGCATTTTCTTCCCGTTGAAGCTTCTTTGACATCTGCAGTTGTGACATTTCAGTGTTTCTGTCCAAACTGCCAATGGATTTGCATGCACAAGCATTCTGGCTAAAAGTAGTCCTCTTCTGAAAGAAGATGTTGGAATTTCAAAAACTGATATCATTTGGTGATCTGGAGTTATGATCTAAAGGGTGAATTTTAATGTTGTGGTGATGGAAGCCCCAGAATTAAGCACCCATCAGTCACAACTGCCCAGCTTTGGAGCTTCCCTAGGAGCTGAAATTCTCATTTAGATGCCGCTATTTTTCCATTGCCTTTCAGTGATACCAGTACAGCTAACATTTGCAATACGCCCACTACAGACGTAAGATCACAAGAGGCCCATGTCACATGTGAGAGTGAGGGATGAGGATCACGGGTAGGGGTCTCTGATTGTTGGAGGGTTTAGAAAGGGTTGAGGGGGAGCTCTCAGCAGGAACCCATTACTCTTTACATGATGGCTGATCCCTCAAGCAGGCACTCAGTGCTTTAAATGAGGGATCATCCTGAAAGCCTGTTTTTCAGGTTCTCTGGCAACCCCACCCATTGCAGGTAGGATGCTATCAAAAACTAGGTGCAGATGTAAGTCGGCAACAATTGCCAATTTAAGGGCCTCAATTTGCATCTATCCAAGAAGCCCATCTACGAGCTATTTGATCATGGACTTAACCAGACAAAGGCAGGGAGGAAGGATTCACCTGTCCAATGAAAACACTCCCACCTCCAATAAGGCCCCTGTTGGCAGTTAACTACAACCAAACAAGCAGGAGGTCAACACCTTGTAGGCGATCATAGTGTGACTAAGATACTAAGTTATCATTTTGCAAAACAGCAAATTCAAGATACGATAAAGCCTCTATTATGACAACAGATTTCAAGCAACCTATGGGCTGCGTGATTTTCAATGAGTCAGGCATTTGACTTAATATTACTGAAGAAGACAACTGCAACTGCACATCTGTTGTGTCACTGAAAAAAGGGTAATTCTATTGAATTCCCTTTGGTGGCAGTATTTGAAATCTTCTTAACATGCAGAGCAGCAACACGAGCTCTTGTTTTCAGATGTAAAAGTATCTTCTGCCATCCTGTGGTAGCTAATAGTTATTAGAAATTTTATAGTAAATGTTCGATTTTGAGGTTGGTTGGCTCGGCGAGCTGGTTTGTTGTTCCACAGACGTTTCATTACCGTGCTTGGTAACATCCTCAGTGCAGCCTCTGATGAAGTGTCGGTGTGTTTTCCCGCCTGGTTTTTAAACTCTGGGGTCTATTGCGATGGATTGCCTCACTTCCGGGTTTCCTCCTTAGTGGAATGTATATGGGATCGAGTTCAATTTGAGATGAGTGAGTATTGGTCGAGTCACTCATCTCAATCCACATGGACAAGGAGAACCACGACTTCAACTAGGACAACACCAAGATCCTGGGACAGGCTAGGCAGAGACAAGCACGAGAACTCCTGGAAGCATGGCACTCCATGAAGCAGGCTATTAATAAACACATTGAACTCGACCCCATATACATTCCACTACGGAGGAAACCCGGAAGTGAAGCAATCCATCGCAACGGACCCCAGAGTTTAAAAACCAGGTGGGAAAACACACCGACGCTTCGTCAGAGGCTGCACCGAGGATGTTACCAAGCATGTTAACGAAACGTCTGCGGAACAACAAACCAGCTTGGCGAGCCAACCAACCTCAACACCCACAACCCGAGCTACAGATCTACTCTGAAACCTTAGAATGTTTGATTTCTTTCTGTTTGAATACCTAAAGCAATATGACTAATTTGTGGGCAACTGATCTATCATTACTCTTTTTTTTAAACTGCCAATTTTCTTTTCTCCCCTCCTCCTGAGGCATTGAACCACACAAGAATCTGGTCTCTGATCAGAGATAGTAGGAACTGCAGATGCTGGAGAATCTGAGATAACAAGGTGTAGAGCTGGATGAACACAGCAGGCCAAGCAGCATCAGAGGAGCAGGAAGGCTGACATTTCCGGCCTAGAGCCTTCTTCAGAAATGTCTAGGCCCGAAACGTCAGCCTTCCTGCTCCTCTGATGCTGCTTGACCTGCTGTGGTCAACCAGCTCTACACCTTGTGGTCTCCGATCAGTACCAATTGCGAGTGACCACTACGCATTCACAGTGCCATTGGGGAAAGGCCCTTCTGATACCTGATTAATCACAAATGTGGACACACTCTTAAAGTAGAGGTACAACTTAATTAATACAGTCTGTTTGCTATATTTGGGAATACAAACTGTATGACGGTAGGTACAGATGCCAACAAAGCTATCTTAGATGGAAGAATTATTAATCAAATACCTTTTTATTCTGAATGCACAGGTAATACTCAACATACTATATCAAGGGCAATATTAATTTGTCCGGTAATAACAGACATGAGTCACCTTTTCAGGGTTGTTAAAGCTGATCCAATGAACTGTCACTTTCAGCTGTGATGCCACTGTCCCCAAAATGTTTGCCATCTTTCAGGATTAAGTGTCATAGAATAATTAATGATATCGGACCAACAGAGCCATGGAAAATAACTGAACATTTTACAACCAAGTCCAACCAAGACTGTTAATTTATTTCTTGGAGTGATTTAAGTATTGGGACAAAGTGACACTTCATTGGATTCATGAGCACATGATACAAATCAAACAAAATTCTTCTTCAACGGTGAAGACGAGCAACATTACCTCACAGTCTTGTGACTTAAAATAGTGACATAAAAGCATTTTGTGTCAACTTATACAGAATAACAAAATTACATTGCTTGCGTCATGTTTTGTTCATGGGATATGCGCAAAACTGACAAAACCAGCATGATGGTCCATCCCTCATACTTTTGGAGAAGGAGATCACAGCAGGTCAGGCAGCAACCCCGGAGAGAGCGCAAGCTAACGTTTTGCATCTGGATGACTTCCTTCAGTGTGAAAGTGAAGTGTGGAGGGGGCAGCATTTATGCAATAATGGGAAGGGATCCTTACCATCCCTTAGCACCCAGCCCTCAAAAGCCATCCCTTTCTGTCCACCAGAGGTAACTCCCCACCACCACCCCACAACCAACCCCAGTCCTTGCTGTGTTTTCACCATACCTCCTGACCTTCCCCTCTCTCTGGAGGCTGAACATACTGTGCTCAAAAGGACTTCATACCCCTATGCACCCACCTTTAATGAATTTCGAGCTCATCATGACATTGAACTGGTTTTCCACTGTCTCCATCTCCGCCCTCACTACTTCGGGTATAATTCTCCCCTCACTATTCCACTGATACCTTCAACCACCTCCAGTATTCACCCTCCACTTGGACCCCTTCTCCTGGCCTCCTACCTGCCCTCGATCTTTCATTGAAAACTGCCGGTGTGATATTGGCCATCTCAATTTCTCTGCTCCTCCCTCACACTCTAAATTGTCCCCTTCTGAAAGTGCTACACTACACTCTCTCGGGTCCAACCCTCACTTTGTTATCAAACTCTCCAACAAAGGTAGTGCCATTGTCATCTGACACATTGATCTTTACCTTGTGGAGGCTCAACACCAACTCCTGAACAATTCTTCCTACCTCTCCCTGGACCATGACCCTACATCCGAACATCGTCATTGTTGACAGGACAGTCACCAACCTCATTACCTCTGGAGTTCTTGCCTCCAACGTATAGTCTCCCACAGTCTCCTGGACAGCCCACTTTTACCTCCTTCCCAAAATCCACAAGCTGGACTGCTCCAGTATGCCCATTGTATCAACCTGTTCCTGTCCCACTGAGCTCCTTTCCTCCTACCCTGATGCCATCCTCTGTCCACTTGTCCTCACTCTGTCCCACAATTCCTCCCATATGTTGACAACTGACAATCCTCCGCCATACCGATAATTTCCAGTTCCCTGGCCCTAACTGCCTTCGATTCACCATGGAGGTCCAATCCTCCTATATCTCCATTCCCCACCAGGATGGTCTGAGAGCTCTCAACTTTTTCATTGACCAGAGACCTGAACAATTCCCATCCACCACCACTCTCCTTCACTTGGCTGAACTTGTTCTCTCACTGAACAATTTTTCCTTTAATTCATCTCACTTCTGCCAAGTCAAAGGAGGGGCTATGGGTACCAGTTATGCCTGCCTCTTAATGGGACATGTGGAACGATCCATGTTCCCGTCCTACACTGAATTCTTCCCACAACTCTTTTCTTGGTACTTCACTGACTTTTTCGGTGCCTCTTCATCGCCCACTTGGACCTTAAAATTTGTTTATTCTTGCCTCTAATTTCTACTTTTACTAACATTTCTAACTTCTACTGTCCATCTCCGGCACTTCCCCTTCTTTCCTCGACGTCTCCTTCTCCATTTTGGGAAATAATTTGTCAACTGCCATCCACTACAAAGCCAATGACTCCTATAGCTACCTTCACTACAGCCCTTCCCACCCCACATCCTGCAAGGATTCATCCCATTCTCCCAGTTCCTTCGCCAGCATCGCATCCATTCGGATGATGCTGACATGGCTTCCTTCTTCCATAACCATGGTTTCCCATTCACTATGGTCGACAGGGCCATCAACCACATCCAATCTATCACCTGTGCTTCTGCCTTGCCCCTTCCCAACACTCAAAAGTGTGATCAGGTTCCCCTTGTCCTCACGTTTTATCCCACCAGCCTCTGCATCAAAGGATCATTCTCCACCATTTCAGACAACTCCAGCAGAATGCCACCACCAAACACTTCTTCCCCTCACTCTCCTGTGTCTGTATTTTGCAGGGATCCTTCCCCTCCAGGATACCCTAGTCCATTCCACGACCACCAACATCATTCCCCCTTCCCACAGCACCTTCCCATGTAACCACACAAAGTGCAACATCTGCCCCTTCACATCCTCCCTGCTCACCATCCAAGGGCCTAAACAGTTTTTACAGGTGAAGCGGCATTTCACCTGTACCTCCTCCAATTTTCTGTATTGTATTTGCTGCACCAAATGTGGCCTACTCTACACTGGAGAAAATAAACGCAGACTGGGTGACCCAGAAAACTCCAGTCTGTGTGCAAGCATGCCTCCAACTTTTCCGTAGCTGGTTATTTTAATACGGCATCTTGCTCATATGCCCACTTGTCTGTCTTTGGCATGATGCAATGCTCCAGCAAGTCACGACACAAACTGGAGGAACAACATTTTATCTTCAAACTAGACAGTTTGCAACCTTCTGGCTCAATATTGAGTTCAAAACCTTCAAATTGTGAATCCATTCCTTCCCTTTCTTTTCGCTTTACTGGTTAAATTCTCTGTTACCTTCTCCCCACTTCACCCACCCCTGTGGGATTATCTCTTCTTTCCAGTCGGGCAGTAACAGACACCATTGTTGGGCCTTTCTCACATTCTGATCACTTAATCTGAACTATCAACATCTTTTCTCCCCCTGCCCCAGTACTGCATAAATGTTGCTCTCTCCACGCTTCACTTCAGCTCTGAAGAGTCACCTAGACACAAAACGTTAGCTTGCTTTCTCTTCATGGATGCTGCCTGATCTTCTGTGATCTCCAGCACCTTTTTTTTTTTGTTTTCAGCTCAGATTCCAGCATCTGCAGTAATTGGCTCCTGCTCTGAACATGTTGACTAGCCGCTTTCTTGAACTACTGTAACCCATATGGTGTAAGTAAACCCAAAATGCTATTAGGAAGGGAATTCTAGGATTTTGACCATTGAAACTGATGTTGTTCCAAGGTAGAATTGGGAGAATGTGATGGGGAACTTGTAGTGTGGTTCCCATGAGTCTTCTACATTGTCTCATGCGCTATGGGTGGTGGATTTGGAAGCTGGTGTCAAAATAGCTTTGGCAAATAGCTATATTTCATTTTGTAGATGGTACATGTGACATGTACAGTGCTGAAACAGGACAGTCTGCCCAACGTGTTGGTGCCGATATTTAATTTGCACAAGTCTCCTCCCAATCTACATCAACTAACCCCATAGGTATAACCTTGTATTTCTTTCTCTCTCACTGCTTGTCTAGCTTATCCTTAAATGTGTCTATGCCATTCACCCCTACTATTCATTATCCACACTGTTACCACTCTCCTTTGACATTTCTCCTGTTAACAGTAATTATATCAATTTGTCAGACATCCCACATCAAAACCATTCAGCTTTCACATACATGTCTGTCCATGAGTAGCAGCTTAGAAACAGGTATATGCAACCAATTTGGCCATTGTTTGTTTAAATCATACTAAGTAGGGTTCTCTTTATGATGATTTAAGGAATTTAGGGTTAATTTCAATTTAATAAGGATGTAAAAGCACATAAAGAAAGCAATTGCAGCAGTTTCAAGAAAGCTCTATGCAAGCCATGACAGGAAATTGAATTAAGCAGACAATTATAGAATTATAGAATCTCTGCAGTGCAGAAAGAGGCCATTCGACCCAATGGGTCCACACCAACTCTCTAAAGAGATTCCCATTCCTGTAATCCTGCATTTCCTATGTCTAAACGACCTATGCGCCTAAAAGCTCTGGGCAATTTAACATGGTCAATCAGCCTAACTTGCATGTCTTTGGACTGTAGTAGGAAACCGGAGCACTCGGTGGAAACCCTTGCAGACATGGGGAGGACATGCAAACTCCACACAGACAGTTGCCCAACCGTGGAATCAAACCCAGGCCCCTGGCACTGTGAGGCAGCAGTGTGAACCGCTGAGCCACCAGGCCAATCTTTTACTTCTGTAAAAGATGACAACAAAAACACATACCATAAGTGACTCAAAAAAACCATGCCTATTAAAGGATTTACAAGATTATGATTCTATCCCCAAAATACAACATTTACAGTAGAAGTGAAACACTTGGGTCTTGAAACTTCTCAATCTCTAATGTATCATAGAATCCCTACAGTGTGGAAACAGGCCCTTAGGCCCAACAAGTCCACACTGACCCTCAGAGCACCCATCCAAACCCATCCCCTATAACCCACCTAATGTACAAATCCCTGACCACTACAGGCAATTTAGTATGACCATTCCACCTTGCCTGCACATCTTTGGACTGTGGGAGGAAACCGGAGCACGTGCAGGAAACCCACGCAGACACAGGGAGAATGTGCAAACTCCACGCAAACTCCAAGGGTGGAATTGAAGCCAGGACCCTGGTGCTGTGAGGCAACAGTGCTAACCACCATACCACCGTATCAAAAGTGCAATACAGTAGTACATCTGGTTCGCAATATGCAAGCCCATTAATTTCAAATATCCTAAAGTCAGCAACTTTAAATAATGCTGAGCCATTCAATTCTGTGTGTCAAACCTGCATTTAAGTTCTTACTGTGGGGGCAGGGTGAGCAAATGAAAAACTGGAAGGAGTAATGTTGTAACTTTAGCATTTGATGAGTTTAATTTAAAAGCATGAGGAGGCTACCATGAAAAGGATTGACAGCCATGGCTCACTCCATAGCACTATTGAGTCAGAAGACTGAGATCAAGCCTCAATCTAGGATTTGAGCACAGAGTGCAAGGCTGGCACTGTATTTGCCTCAATGAGGAAATGCTGCAATGAGAAACATGCAGCAAGATCTCAGGGCACAACTTGAAGAGGAAGAGAGGGGCTCTCCCAGGTGTCTTGGCCAATATTTATTCTGCAGTGTACTTACATGACACACACTGGGCCCTGTGCTTTGCAGACAGAAAAACACATGTACATACACAAGAGATAATTAGAACTGCAGATGCTGCAGTCAGAGATAACACAGTCTGGAGCTGGAGAAACACAGCAGGCCAGGCAGCATCACAGGAGCAGGGAAGTTGACGTTTTGGGTTGGAACCCTTCTTCATAAAATGTACACATATTACACCATTTCTCACTCAGCAAAATAGATGACAAGCACGCTCTGCTTCATTTCTCAGGGCAATGCCTTGACCAGATTCAAGGTGCTTGGGTTAAAAATTAAGCTAAGCTAGACAGTTAACTTAATTAAACCAAAGAACTGCAAATGCTGGGGCTCTGAAACAAATACAGAAATTTCTGGCAAAACTCAGCTGGTCTAGCAGCATCTGTGACTCTAGAGTCACGAGGTTCAACTTTAACTCTGCTTTCTTCACATGCATGCTGTGGGACCAGAGTTTCAGCAGCAATTTCTGACTTAATCTAGGTAGTTAACTGTCAGTCATCATAAACTGGGCCATTCTCAATTAAAAATAAGTCTCTACTAATTAGTCCATGTGCCAACCAATTAGTACTTGCCTCTCTTGCAGTTAAAATGTTTTCCTTTTATAATGTATTTCTTAAGAATTTTCCTGATGAATGCAAGAGAAAAAGCTTTTGACAAAATATATTCTTCCAAAAAAACCAAATGAAGGAACAGAAGGAAAGCATTCATCCCCCTTGTGACTGCTCCATTTAATAAGGTCATGACTACTGCGATTACAATTTCAAATCCATAACCTCACATGCCCAATAACATTTCACACCCTTGCTTACCAAGAATCTATTCAGCTCTGTCTTAAATTTATTTAAATACTCTCCTACCACAGTCTTTTCAGGAAGTGAGTTACAAAGACTCTCAACCTCCTTGAAAAAAATGTTTTCCAACATCACTGTTTAATATTTGTGACCCCTTATGTTTAATCAGTGACCTCTAGTTTTAGATTCTCCCAGAAGAGGGAAATATCCTCTCCACATCAAACCTGTCAAAACACCCCCAGAAAACTGTTTCAATCAAGTTAACACTGAACCAATATTTATCCCTTTCTTTCTTTTGGCAAACGAACTAACCCTGTCCCTTCAGCCTGGCTGTTGCACCTGATGTCTCACCATGCTCAGTTCCTTACTCTATATACTTTCTAAGTTGTAAGCATCTATCTGAACTGATGGTTACAAGTGTAAGATCAAATGCTGGTATTACTTAATGAAAGATATGACATATCCCTCACCCTTTCTCATGAGACTGGAATGGTGGGGGGGAGCAATGTCGTAATTCTTGGACACCTAAAAGCAAAAGATTAAATGGTGAGGGTTAGGTGGTTGAGGTGGAAAGCAATCTGCAGCTAGAACTATCCTTCATGCCAAATAGTAGCCTGAGGGAGAAGCTGCGAATTTAGGAAGGGAGAGACAGCAGGAGTACACTTCCATTCAAAAAATTCTGAGCGATGCCAGATACAACTGCTTCCTCAGCAGCCTGCTCCAATGGGATTAGGTGATTTAGATGCACTTATTCTGCTTTGATTCTGCTTGGGTCATTCCTTGCCCTGCCGAAGAGAGGGAAAGACAGTCATCACAGAAACTGGTGGAAAAGCAAGCTAAATGATGGGTGTAAACCTGTTGGGTTTGTTTGGGGCATGAGGGCTAGGAGGCACATCTGGACATCCTGACCTCCAATGAGTGGTGATGAGCAAGTGATTGGGGTGTGGTAGTGCACAATTATGTGAAGATGCATTCACTGACCCTGACTTCTCACCTAAAGTTATTGAACTTCATGGCACTGTCGCCAAATCCTCTGAAGACCTGGGAACCCTTCTGTCTTGTCGATGTGCCATTTGGGGCGCATCTTGTTACCGGCATCTATATTACAGAGATTCTCTGGTCCCTTCTGTATATTGATTGCAAAGCCCCTTTAAGAGGCACATACTACCTTTAAAAGAGACAAGCAAAGTCACGCTTGTCAAACATCCTGCTGGGTGCTCTGAGTGTTCACCTGCCAGCAGCATAGGTCACACTTGACTGAAACATACAAATATCAACAAAATTTATTCCAGCAATCTCAGCGCTGGAATTCTGTGCACAGAATAATGGCTAATTGTAACTGGATGAGAACCTGCTGAACTAGGAGGGAATCCCGTTCTGGTTGTCATCAAGGTGACAGCAACCCTCAATTTCTATACTAATAGGTCATTTCAGAGTCACAGCCAAGTTCAGTAGAATATCACAGGCATCAACTCAAATGTATCTGGTCAGTTGCTGATGTTCTATTTGTTACAGCTCACCAATATATTAATGTCGCATTGGATTCTGCAAGTCAGGCAGCCAGGACAGTTGGTTTTCTTGCCATTGTAGGTGCAGGCTGCAGTTATAGTCACAAAACCATCAGTACACCCTATCAGCAGTGTTGATGAATAGGCAAGGTTTCCACTCCATGAATGTGCAGATAATCACTTACTCTAACACTAATCCTATCATAACAGTCAGATAATGCAAGTTACTGCACAATATCCAGCGTGAGGTTGCAGTAAGAAGATAATGGCACTTAACCTTGCAAAGCGCAGGAGATTATTTACCTAATTCTGCATTGGGTCGTGCTTCTTTTCTCCCTGCACAAGGCACTGACTTCATGTGCAATGCCCCCAGGCTCCGTAGGTCCAAATTGAAAGGCTTCTTTCACGAATCAGAAGAGAACATTTGTTTGCGGCCGAGACTGCCTCGAGCAGTGGTTCAGTGAGTCCTCTGACATGGAGCGTCACCTTCCAGCACTTTGCAGGTATCTCTGGGTATTGGAGCCACAGCACTATGGTAGATGTGATGTCATCTACAATGCTTGCCACCAGACTTTAACTCAAAAATGAAAAAGTTTGGCCAACTTACTCCCTTTCTAATGTCAACCATATTCACTATGATCCTTAAGGTCATTGAGCTATCCATCTTAGGCTAAAAACGCAACAACATAAAAATAAGAGCAGGAGTAGGCCTTTTAGCCCCTCAAACTGACACAGCTATTCTATAAGATCACGCCTTGTCCGCACCAGGCCGCAACTCCTTTTTTGAGCCAGCTCCTCAATTCTCAACTCCTCTATTTCAAAATCTACCTCCTTTTAAAATACTTCCTGTGATACAGCCTCCACAACCCTTTGGGGTGCAGAACTCCAGATGTTCACTACCCTCAGAAGAAATTCCTTCACATCTCAATTTTAAAAAAAGAGCATCCCCTAATTCTGTACTTATGTTGCTCGTTCAAGAAACATTTTCTCAACGTCTACTCTGTCAAGACACTTCAGAATTTTGCATATTTCAGTAAGATCTCTGCTTTTGATAAGTCAAGCCCTCCATCCCAGGATACAGCCTAAATCATCTCCTCTGAACTATCTCCAATGCCAGTTTATCCTTTCTAAATGTGGGAAGAAAAATAGTAGCTCAATACTAGTAGCACATAGTAGCTCAAATGCAAACTTTGCAATTCCCTGTGCAGTTATAACAAAACAGCCCTTTTTTAAAACCCCCACTCCTAGAAATAAAGGCCTAAATGTCATTTTTCTTCTACCTTCTGTTGCCTATATCTTCCAACCATAATAACTGAAGAGTGCATATTTTGTTGAGAAAAGATCAACACATCAACAAAATTATCAATGGAAACTTCCAGCAAACCTTGTGGTAAAAATACATATTGTAATTATACTCAAACAAGTCATGTAACTCAAGAGTTTGGCACTATAAACTAAATATGAAATCATGCAATTAATTAACTTCCTTAAAGTTACATCTGATAAATCAAAGAATATTAGCATTTAAATACACTTTGAAATAAAATGTGGCTAATATTTGCACAGTAAAATGAAGGCACTTATAATGAAATTGCAAACTTGGTTTTTTCCCTTCCAAACATAGTTTTTTATTCAAAAGGACATTTTTTCAGTGTTATTGTCATGAATGCCCCAATTCAAGTAAAACAATTTACAACATAAATGAAGAATAGGACTTGTGCCGGGTAGAGTTCTTACTTTTTCATCATCATCAGTGAAAGGGACTCCTGCAGGGTTTTTGTTGATGGCTTGTGCTACCCCGATAATCTCACCATCACAGTTCTGGATTGGCATGCACAAAATGGACTTGGTTTTATAACCCGCCAGCTTGTCAATTTCATCACTAAATCGATGATCCTTCAAAAAGAAAAACAGCAGAATATTTGTTTGCAACCCAAAAGCTGAAGGAGAAAAAGCCATTTTTATTCTTTACAACAATATAGTTCAATCAATCTGAAGTCGCAACCTTTAAACAACACTATTCTATATTATGTATAAACACCCAGCCCATTTCCATCAATTACTTAATTCACTGATTCCACTGAAAGTATAATGCGTTTCTTTTAAGTGGATCATGAAGTCTGTGAACATTATGGACCAGAGAATTTAATATGTGCTTGGTGGGTAGGGCTAGGGTGCGGTACATTGCCACCTCCTGCAGGTATTAAACTTGTGCTACATTCTAGATATTGCTATTATTTATTATAATAATGAGCTTTTTATACCTGGGTGGGAAGTTGTAAATGTCTCCAAATAGCGCCAAAGTGGGTGTTGGGATCCCAAGTGAGTTGTGAGCGCCGAGGCAACAGTGGTCAATGCATTCCCGCATTTCAGCAGGTCTTCTTTCCCTTCCCCCTGCTCTCATAAGTCATCTTCTTCCCCCAAACCCCACTCCAATCTCACAGTCCTCACCAAGTTGCCAAAGCCATTTAAGGCTCAAAATGGGATCACAGTAGGAAAAATTTTGGGAAGCACTGAAATGTTCTTTTAGTTCCTTACCCTATTAGTTCTGCAATCTCTTGTATTCAAATATTTTTCAACTTCGTCTCTAAAAGCTAGTTTGGCTGCTGCTTCCATCCACACTTTAATGTGAAGTATTCATTGTCCTTACAACTCCCAATTGAAAAAAGTCCTGAGGAGTACGAATAAACACCTGGATAAAGTCAGTGGAGTTCCTACTTTGCTAACGCATTACCAGCCTGATAACATCATCTAGGAACAAAAACAAAGTTGCTGGAAAAGCTCAGCAGGTCTGGCAGCATCTGTGAAGGAAAAAACAGTTAGCATTTCGGGTCTGGTGATCCTTCCTCAGAACTGGCCCAGAAACATTACCTCTGTTTTTTCCTTCACAGATGCTGCCAGACCTGCTGATCTTTTCCAGCAACTTTGCTTTTGTTCTTGATTTACAGCATCCGCGGTTCTTTCAGTTTTTATTTAACATTACCTAGAAACTGACTGTCATTTTATTGTGGCCTGATTACAGACCTGGTTCATTTCATGCCAGGTCGAACCAGGCTGGAAGAGGGCCATATTCAAACGTGGTCAAGAGAGATCAGGTTGCCCTAAGAAGTGAGGTGGTATTGGAGGTACTGGCGGTCTTAAAAGTGGACAAATCCCCAGATCCGAATGACACTTTTCCCAGGCTGCTCTGGGATATGAGGGAGGTAGTTACAGGAGCTTTGACTCAAAGTTTTAATTCTTTTTTGCCTAAAGGGGAGGTGCCAGAAGACTGGAAGATAGCTCATGTGCTTCCACTTTCAAGAAGCATGGTAGGCATCAACCAGAGAATGACAGACCAATGAATCTCTCATCAGTAGCAGGGACACTACAGAAAATTGTGAAGGAGAGAATTAATCACCACCTGGAAACGCAATGTTTGATCAGGAATAGTCAGCTTGGCTTTGTCAGAAGGAGGTCGTGCCTAACAAATTTGATAGAATTTCTCAAGTAGGTGATAAAGTTGTGTAAATGAGGGCAGTGCAGTTGATGTAGCTTGTATGGATTTCAGTGTAGCCTTTGACAAGAGCCCATGTGGGAGACTGATAGATATGGTCAAAGCATAACGGTGCCATGTTAACTTGGAAAACTGGATCCAAAATTTGCTTACAAGTACGAGACAGAAGATGATGGTCGAAGACTGTTTGTGTGACTGGAAGTCAGTGTCCACTGGTATAACGCTGGATTACTGCTGAATGCTAGAACGTGGGGTGCTTCATAAGCAAGTTAGCGGATGACTCAACGACTAGCCAGGTGGTTGATAGTAAGGAAGGATGTCTTAGGTTGCAAGAGGATTATCGGATTAGCATGATTCTTTTGAATGGTGAAAGAGGCTCAAGGGACTGAACAGCCTACTCCTGTTATTATTTCTTATGGCCATTTGGCTCTAGACACAGGTTGGTCAGATGGGCAGATCAATGACAGATTGAATTTAATGCTGAAAAGTGTGAGGTGAAGTTGTAACAAGACATGGGAGTAGTGAATGAATGGCAGGACACTATGAAACTAAGGGGAACAGAAGGATCTCTGGATGCTGGTCCAGAGATTCCTCAAGGCAGCTGAACAGGTTAATAGGTTAGTTCAGAAGGCATACAGGACACTTGCTTTCTTGATTGTGGCACAGCTTATAAAAGCAGGGAGGTTATGCTGAAGCTTTACATAACTTACAATAGGCCACAGCTGGAGTAGTGCACGCTGTTCTGGTCACCACAATATAGGAAGGAAGTGATTGCACCGGAGGTGATGCAGAGGAGATTCACCAGGATGATGCCCGGGATGGAATGCTTTAGCTATGAAGAGAGGCTGGATAAGCTCAGGTTACTTCCTTTAGAGCAGAGAAAGCTGAGAGGGTACCTAGTTGATCCATATAAAGATTGACGGGCATAGAAAGCAGCTGTCCCCCTTAGTTGAAGGGAGCACAATTTTAAGGTGAAAGGCAGAAGGTGGATTTGAAGAAAAATGATATCATCCAGGCAGTAGTGGGATTCTAGAATACATTGTCTAGGAGGGTAGTTGAAGTGGAAAACCTCAACCATTTAAAAGAACTTGGACAAGCACTATCATTAAAGGCTGTGGACCAAACGCTGGAAAGTGGGATTAGTGTAGATTTAAAGCAGGTTTTTTGTACAAATTCAGTGGACCAAAGGGTTTTTCTATATAATATGATTTTATAATTCTATGAGAGATTTGGTTCTCTCAATTGTGAGACGATGAGGAGCCTAAATCGTGCGCTGGGCATCTTGAGGAAAGATTTGGCCTATCATACTCTGGACTCTCTCTTTCCACAAATGCAAACCTCCAAGATTTTATTCCATTACTGAACTTTGTTTCGTGTGGCTAGATTTGATATTCAAAACTTTCCGCTGCCTTATTGCAGATTCTCCAAGGTTTCAACCGGAAAACTAGACTCTGGATAAAGCTTTGTAATTAAAATAGTCCAGGCCTGCTTCTTGGAAAATATTTCAAACAAGACACAGCAGATGCTAGACATTCAAAATAAAGATAGAAAATGCTGGAAAAACACAGCCGGGTCTGGCAGAATCCATGGAGGAAAGAAAACAAAGTTAATGTTTCGAGTCTGATATCACTGTTTGAAGAAAAGTGATATTGAACTTGAAATGTTTATTCTAACTCCTGAGCTGGTGAAGATCTGATGTAGAGTCAGAGTCATGCAGCTAGGAAACAGATCCTTTGGCCCAACTTAGCCATGCGAATAGGGTTCCTAAACTGAACAAATCACATTTTCCTGTATTTGGCTCATATCCCTCTAAACCTTTCCTATGCACGTACCTGTTCAAATGTCTTTCGAATGTTATATTTGTACCTGCCTCTACCAATTCCTCTGGCAGCTCGTTCCATATATGCAGCACCCTCTGTGTGAAAAAGTTGCCCATTAGGTCCCTTTTAAATCCTTCCCCTCTCACCTTAAACCCATGCCCTCTAGTTATGGACCCTACCCTGGGGAAAAGGCCTTGGCTATTCACCTAATCTGTGTCCAAAGTGATTTTGTAAACTTCTATAAAGTCACTCCTCAGCCTCCTGCACTCCAGGGAAAAAGTCTCAGCCTATCTAGCCTCCACTTATAACTCAAACGTTCCAGTCTCAGTAAAATCCTTGTAAATCCTTTATACACCCTTTTCAGTTTAATAACATCTTTTCTACAGCTGGACGACCAGAACTGTATGCAGTAATCCAAATGTGGCTTTACCAATGTCTTAGAGCTGTAACATGGCATTCCAACTCCTGTACCTAATGCTCTGATGAAGGCAAGCATGTCAAAAGCATTCTCTATCAGTCAGTCTACCTCTGATGCCACTTGCAAGGAACTAATGTACTTGCATGTCTAAGTCTCACTGTTTATCAACACTCCCCAGGAACCTACCATTAACTGTTTTCCTACCCTGCTTTGTCTTACCAAAATGCAACACCTTGCTTTCATCTGAATTAAATTGCATCTACCATTCCTTGGCTCACTGGCCCAATTGTTCAAAATCCCGCCGTACTCCAAGGCAACATTCTTAACTGGTCACTATACCACAATCAAAATTGGCTTTGCCCCAGTTTAGAACTTTAACTTTTGGACTAGGCCTATCCTTCTCCATAACAATTTTAAAACTAATAGCATTATGGTCTCTATCCTAAAGTCCTCCCCTACTCACACTTCAATCACTTTCCCTGCCTTATTTCCCAATAGGAGGTCAGGTTTTACCCTTTATCCAGTAGTAATCTAGATTGTGGTTCGAGAAGTGTGTGTCACAAACATATAAAGTGGCTAACTTGTGAAAATACATTGCACTGAAGAGTAGGTTCCAAAAATATTTAGCTTCTTGACAATAGCATGACATGATTATGGTGGTTGATATAAAATGGAGGAATTTTTAGATTAAGGCATTGACATATACCTGCCAGACAAATTGATTTTATCAAAATTAGGTTAAAACTTGCTACAAGAATAGAAGGAATAGAACAAAATTAAGAGGTGTTAGGTAATTAAAGGGTTAGGAAACACTCAGGAATATTTACTGTACGGATACAAGTAAGGGAGGAACTGGAAAATTAAGAATATAGGCCTTCAGGCCAAAAAGAGATTGTAAATAGTTCTAGCTGAGATTTCTTTAGCGTTTTATTTGCAACTTTAAGGCCTGCAAATATAATCAGGTGAATACGATGAATAA
This sequence comes from Ginglymostoma cirratum, assembly GCA_024137785.1. Classification (NCBI taxonomy): domain Eukaryota; kingdom Metazoa; phylum Chordata; class Chondrichthyes; order Orectolobiformes; family Ginglymostomatidae; genus Ginglymostoma; species Ginglymostoma cirratum. The sequence goes on along the minus strand of JAHRHZ010000013.1, from coordinate 10,598,899 downwards.
GATGTTACTAGATTATGTGAAAAATTGCCTCAGGCATTTTTCCAAGTCAAGGTAAGGACTGCAGTGTTATTTTTCAATAATTTAACCTGATTAAACAAATGAGGAATTCAATTGTGTTTAATTGTAAAACACTTTCTGTAAGGACAAATGGCCAGATGGCCTGGTCAAAAAACATCATTGGCTTATGGTTTTATGAATGAAGCGAATGTAAACTTAGGCTAACAAGTGTTAGGATGATCTGAGATAAAAAGCTTTTAATAAAAGGACATAGCTATGTTTTTAAATTATGTAGTAGTTAGCAACAAAAGTTTTTTTTTGTTTAGTAATCTTTGTATTTGCACTTTTATGTAATTTTATCACTTTTCCTTGGCAAATGGGACTAGGTCAAGATTGGGACGTCTGGTCAGCACAGACAAGTTGGACTGAAGGATTTATTTCCATGCTGTATGACTCTGACTCTATTTATGACAATTGTTATGCAACAAATTAAACTTTATGTTGTTTTTAAAAAATTGCTGCATTTTTTTAAAAACTAAAACACTCAAAACTAAACAGCAGCTTAATAAAGTTATACAAATTCATAGTTCATGGACCATCCTGGGGATGAGACTAGTTTGGTCATGACAATAGTTATGTTCAATAAACCATGTTACTGTTTACTCACCTAAAGGTAGACCTGATCTTCCTATATTCATGAGTCTACTCCTGATCTAGAGACTTGAAGGGTTGGCTTCTGATCTGGGTAAATGATGTGTAGCTTGTATAAAACATCATAGAAAAATTTCAATGGTCATTTGCCTTTCTTATCAATCAAAGGGATACCAAGGTAGGAAAGTCCTATAAATAAACCAGTACAATTTCTGTTGCAGACTAACAGTTTAATACAATCCAAGTAAATGATAACACAGGCTGTGTCAACATGATAACTAACAAATGTGGCACAGTAAATGGTACAGCAAAATAGATTATTCAGAACGTTATTTTGATCTGAGCTATGAAAATAGGAAAAATAGGGATATAAATTCAACCTGGAAAAAGGTAAGTCAGAATTGATGTCAGGAAACAGAATAAATAAATGGAATGATTAGGTTAGTTTATACCAAAAAAAAGTCAATTGCAAAGTAAAGGTTAATCTGTGAATAAAGGGGAGTTGTAGGTTCTTTTGCACTGAGGAACTAAAATGCGTTGAAAGGCCTTGTACTTATAGCAGACTCTTTACAAATCATTCTGAAAAGAGTCAAGTTGCTGAGCAGTGTTCTATTCCAGGATCTCATTAACAAATATTGCCATGATGTTGCATGTAGAACTGTCATAGATCTATACAGATTCTTTCATAGATTCTATCATAGCCTTAGGCTGTAAAGAAGCAGGCATAAATTGGAAGAAAAGGTAATTTTTTTTATCTTTGCTACGAAGCCACAATTTTGCAGCATGCTGTTACAGCTAGTTAAGCAGTCCAACGTCATTACTCATTGCACTGTGAGCAACGTACAAGGTCAAATTACAGAATGTTTGGTAATTGCGAAGTACTATGTGAAATAACTTAAAACATGCTTCAACATGTGATGTTAAGTCAAAATGCCGCTTATCATTCGCACAGTCATAGTGGACTCATTCTGGCCAACTTAAAACTATTAATGGATCTCCAGGACATTTTAATGAACAGCTTTTGTTTTGGTGAAGATCTAAATCATTTGGTTACCACTCACTGTTGTTGGTGTTGAGATATCAGCCACAACTACTAATTAGGATGTAGTACTGTTACCAATCCTCCTTTCTATACTGTGTCCAAGGGCCTATTTAGTTTGCAGAAGCACAGCACCATTGGCGAATCTTGACAAGAATAAGCACTTGTCTTAGCAAGACGTAATTTATTACATAATAGCAATAAATAAAAGTTACGTTGGTTAGTTAGACATAACAGCCAAAATGGTCAGAGGACATTGACACATCTGTCTCCACTGGAAGCTCAAGCCTAATTCCCCTTTCAGATCCATTACCTTGTACAGCAATTTCCTTCTCAGTGCATGTCAAAGCTGAGTGCCCCACAAGTAGAATTTTCCATAATCTCTTTCTCTCCTTGATTTTACCCAAATGAATGTAGTATCACAATGCAAGCATTCAACTTTGCCTCAGTGAGAAAAACATGATTCAAAGTTTTGACCTCCACAGTATGACGAGTTAACTTTCCTTTTCTTAGCAAATGCATACAGCTACATCATTGCATTCTCAATGCACTTTATACATCAAGAGTTTGGTTAAATAATGGTTGTACGGCACCAAGTAAACACTCTTGGTCTGGGGGCTGGAGCAATGAGTACAGAAATTCTCTTGATGCTGTATGCAGAAAAAAAAAAAAATCAAGGTCAGTAACATTAGCAAACCTTTAGTTGATTTTGTGAATATATATTGAATGGTCCTGGCATTGTCAAATATCAAATTATAGACACATGTATAAATATATTGAAATAATCCAGAAGATTCCTAAATGAAGACCACGCTCAGGACAGCAGTGCAGGAATGTACTAAGTACTTCTACTTTTTGGATGCAATATATAATATTTACATTTAACCCTCATCACTCTATGTTTTCACATTGAGATATCACAATGAGAAGTCTTACTAAATGGAAGAGCTAATAGAGAAGAATCTAGCAGTGAAGGCACCACACCCAATTTGTAGCACTCCTGATACTCTGGTCATTAGAAGAGATTCTGAGACTATTATATTCAATACGTATTTATACCTAATTGGGTTATCAGTACATTCAAGACCAACAATCGTAGAGCACAGAAACAGATCCTTCCATCCAAACAGTCCATGCCAAACATAATCCCAAACTGAAACTAGTCCCACCTGCCAGCTCCTAGCCCATATCCCTCCAAACCTTCCTATTCATGTACTTATCCAAATGTCTTTACACGTTGTAACTGTATCCACATCCACCACTTCTTCAGGAAGTTCATTCCACATGCAAACCACCCTTTGTGTAAAAAATTGGCCTCATGTCTTTTTTAAAATCTCTCTCCTCTTATCTTAAAAACGTGCCCCCTAGTCTTGAAATCTCCCACCGGAGGGAAAAGACAATTACCATCAATTCTATCAATACCTCTCATTATTCTGTAAACTTCTATCAGGTTGCCTCTCAAACTCCTATGCTCCAGTGAAAAAGGTCCCAAGCTATCAGGCTTTTCTTTATAACTCATACCTTCCACACCCGACAACATCCTGGTAGATCTCTTCTGAACCCGCTGCAGCTTAATAATATCCTTCCTATAACTTCACGACCAGAACTGGACACAGCATTCCAGAAGGGGCCTCACCAATATCCTGTACAACCTGAATATGACTTCCCAATTCCTATAGTCAAAGGAATCAGCAATGAAGTCACACGCGCAAGACACCTTTTTAACCGCCCCGTCTATATGTGACACAACCTGCAAAGAATTATGTACCTTATTTCAGGATTTTGAATAAGAGGACAGTTTGACGGTTTGAACCAAAAAGATAGAAAGTGTACAAAACTGTGCTGCAGCAGCTGTTCAAGGATGATTTTGTGGGAACCAAAGTTTGAATAGCTACTCACAGAAAATCTGTTATGTAGCAATTAAGTCCTGGATAACCCCAGTCTTCCACCTACTCCTCGCCAAAAGTCTGTAGCAAGGACTACATTTTCATGAGAGCTAAGTTGTGCACGATGCAACAAGCTATCATGAATCTAAAACACACTATGATGCTCCCCTCAATGGTTCATGCCGAAACAAGGTTCTGCATGCCAGAATTTTGCTCCACAACAGACTGAGAAGCAGTATGATTCTTATTTTAGGAATGCTTATCCACATGTGGTCAAATAGAAGGGAGATGTCACAAAACACCCAGACAGTGGATAATCCTGTCAGCAAGTAACTAGGCTCTTATTCATAGCCGGTGTGACAGTAGCAGCTGAAGAAAAGCATCATGGCTGCTGTCAGAATAGTAGGTATTCGGCAACATGATTCTCTTTTCATCATCATGCACCCAGTACACATTGGGGAAGTGATACCACTTGCAATTTCAAGACAGAGATGCAACACCTTCAGGGACATGTAGGTGCAATCAATGTCTTCTTGCAGATTACAAATTCCATTGCCTTCCAGCTGGCAGAAACTCTGTCATGTATTCAGACTGACAGTGCTTCTCTGCCACATTTCAACATTTTGTTGCTATAAAATAATGCAGCAAAAGGTGGAATCTGACAATGACAGAATACTAGTAGGTCTAAAATCAGTTTGCAGTACAGTTGTGTGAATCTTCCTGGAGATAAAACGTTCAGGCAAAAAAGTAAAGAAAAAATGTAGTTAGGAAGAGTGAGGCTTGAAGAATTTTGGGACATATTTTCCTTGATGGAACAGGATTCTGAAGATGCATGCAAACGCCATTAACTGCAAGTTCTCCTCCAAAACACACACCATCCTGACTTGGAACAATATCGCCGTTCCTTCATTGTTACTGGGTCAAAATTCTCTCTCCATTATCACACTGGAATATTCGTACGCCAAATGGATTGCAGCTGTTCAAGCATGAAGTTCACCATTTTCAAAAGGGCAATTAGGTATGGGGAGTAATGCTGGCCTAGCCAACAACACCCATATCCCCATGAGAGAATTTTAAAAATAATTAGTAAGAAAGACAAGGAGTGACCACAAGTAAAACTACCTAATTGGAGGAATGCCAATTTCGTGAGGTAACAGTAGTCTGTCCCAGATAATTCAGAACCAAACTCTGGCAGGCAAAACTGAAATAGAACAATGAAGAAGAGATACTAGAAAGGTTTTTTTTCAGATTGGAAGAAGGTTTATAGTGAAGTTATTCAGCAGCGTTATTGGACAACTTCATAATTGGGTGCACAAAATTTGTAAATTATGGAATGTGGTGAATTATGAGAAAATGGTGATGGATTTCAATAGGAAACAGACAGGTTGATGGAATGGGTGAGCACATTGCAGATTAAATTTAATGCAAAATATATATCTTAGAAGCTGAAGGACACTATTCTAATAGAACATAGAACATACAACATAGTACATAGAACATAGAACATTACAGCGCAGTACAGGCCCTTCAGCCCTCGATGTTGCGCCAACCTGTGAAACCAATCTGAAGTCCATCTAACCTACACTATTCCATTATCATCCATATGTTTATCCAACGACCATTTAAATGCCCTTAAAGTTGGCGAGTCTACTACTGCAGCAGGCAAGGCATTCCACGCCCTTACTACTCTCCGAGTAAAGAATCTACCTCTGACATCTGTCCTATATCTATCACCCCTCAATTTAAAGCTATGTCCCCTCATGCTAGCCGTCACCATCCAAGGAAAAAGGCTGTCACTGTCCACCTTATCTAATCCTCTGATCATCTTGTATGTCTCTATTAAATCACCTCTTAACCTCCTTCTCTCGAACAAAAAATAGCCTCAAGTCCCTCAGCCTTTCCTCATAGGACCTTCCCTCCATACCAGGCAACATCCCGGTAAATCTCCTCTGCACCCTTTCCAATGCTTCCACATCCTTCCTATAATGCGGCGACCAGAACTGTACGCAATACTCCAAGTGCGGCCGCACCAGAGTTTTGTACAGCTGCAACATGACCTCATGGCTCCGAAACTCAATCCCTCTACCAATAAAACCTAGCACATCGTACGCCTTCTTAGCAACCCCATCAACCTGGGTGGCAACTTTCAGGGATCTATGCACATGGACACCGAGATCTCTCTGCTCGTCCACACTGCCAAGAATCTTACCATTAGCCCTGTACTCTGTATTCCTGTTACTCCTTCCAAAGCGAATCACCTCACACTTTTCCGCATTAAACTCCATTTGCCACCTCTCAGCCCAGCTCTGCAGCTTATCTATGTCCCTCTGTAACCTGCAACATTCTTCCACACTATCCACAACTCCACCGACTTTAGTGTCATCTGCAAATTTACTAACCCATCCTTCTATGCCCTCATCCAGGTCATTTATAAAAACGACAAACAGTAGTGGCCCCAAAACAGATCCTTGCGGTATACCACTAGTAATTGAACTCCAGGATGAACATTTCCCATCAACCACCACCCTCTATCTTCTTACAGCTAGCCAATTTCTGATCCAAACCGCTAAATCACCCTCAATCCCATGCCTCCAAATTTTCTGCAATAGCCTACTGTGGGGAACCTTATCAAACGCTTTACTGAAATCCATATATACCACATTAACCGCTTTACCCTCATCCACCTGTTTAGTCACCTTTTCAAAGAACTCAATAAGGTTTGTGAGGCACGACCTACCCTTCTCAAAACCGTGTTGACTATCCCTAATCAAATTATTCCTTTCTAGATGATTATAAATACTATCTCCTATAATCCTTTCCAACACTCTACCCACAACCGAAGTAAGGCTCACTGGTCTATAATTACCAGGGTTGTCTCAACTCCCCTTCTTGAACAAGGGGACAACATTTGCTATCCTCCAGTCTTCTGGCACTATTCCTGTAGACAATGACAACATAAAGATCAAAGCCAAAGGCTCTGCAATCTCCTCCCTAGCTTCCCAGAGAATCCTAGGATAAATCCCATCCGGCCCAGGGGACTTATCTATTTTCACACTTTCCAGAATTACTGACACGTCCTCCTTATGAACCTCAATCCTGTCTAGCCTAATAGCCTGTATCTCAGTATTCTCCTCGACAACACTGTCTTTTTCCTTTGTGAATACTGATGAAAATTATTCATTTACCGCCTCTCCTATCTCTTCGGACTCCACGCACAACTTCCCACTACTGTCCTTGACTGGCCCTAATCTTACTCTGGTCATTCTTTTATTCCTGACATACCTATAGAAAGCTTTCAGGTTTTCCTTGATCCTACCTGCCAAAGACTTCTCATGTCCCCTCCTGGCTATTCTTATCTCACTCTTTAGGTCCTCTCTGGCTAACTTGTAACTCTCAAGCACCCTAACTGAGCCTTCACGCCTCATCTTTACATAAGCCTCCTTTTTCCTCTTGACAAGAGATTCAACTTCTTTAGTAAACCACGGTTCCCTTGCTCGACCACTTTCTCCCTGCCTGACAGGTACATATTTATCAAGGACACGCAGTAGCTGTTCCTTGAACAAGCTCCACATTTCAATTGTGCCCAGCCCCTGTAGTTTCCTTCCCCATCCTATGCATCCTAAGTCTTGCCTAATCGCCTCATAATTGCCTTTCCCCGAGCTATAACTCTTGCCCTGCGGTATATACCTATCCCTTTCCATCGCTAAAGCAAACGTAACCAAATTGCGGTCACTATCATCAAAGTGCTCACCTACCTCCAAATCTAACACCTGGCCTGGTTCATTACCCAGTACCAAATCCAATGTGGTATTGCCTCTCGTTGGCCTATCTACATACTGTATCAGGAAACCTTCCTGCACACATTGGACAAAAACTGACCCATCTAAAGTACTCGAACTATAGTTCGAGTACTTTAGATGGGTCAGTTTCTAGTCAATATTTGGAAAGTTAAAGTTCCCCATAATAACTACCCTGTTCCCTTCGCTCCTATCCAGAATCATCTTTGCTATCCTTTCCTCTACATCTCTGGAACTATTCGGAGGCCTATTGAAAACTCCCAACAGGGTGACCTCTCCTTTCCTGTTTCTAACCTCAGCCCATACTACCTCAGTAGACGAGTCCTCATCAAACGTCCTTTCTACCACCGTAATACTATCCTTGACTAACAATGCCACACCTCCCCCTCTTTTACCACCTTCCCTGATCTTACTGAAACATCTAAACCCCGGAACCTGCAACAACCATTCCTGTCCCTGCTCTATCCATGTCTCCGAAACGGCCACAACATCAAATGTGCTTCAAGATCAGACAGATGATGGAAATATGTGACAGATCATTGAAAATGGAAGGGTATGTTGTGGAACTGCTTAAAAATGTGGGATCCTGGATTTTATACTCTACATGTATAAACTCAAGGAAGTTAATACGTACCTTTAAAAAAATACTGACTCAACCAAAACTGGAACATTGAGTGGAATCTTATGGGACCTAAAGCAAGGTTTGTGGCAGGATTACATGAGAAATCCAACAAGATCTATCACGGCATTGAAAACATCCCATTCCTTCATTATGCTCTTTAAAAGGAGCATTGTGAGCTGCCAATTACGAGGGATTATTGCCTGTTAAGAGCCTTGTCAATAGTGTAACTTGCCTCATTAGTATTCAGAAAATTATTCTACCAAAAGCTTTAAGTAAATTAGGCATTAAGAAATCTCGATATGGAAGGTGGTGTGGATACTGATGGCTCCAGCTCACTGCGTGTTCTGAACAAACTCTGCATTGGACACCTGGCACCAACACCATTGCGCATGCTCCAACCATCCACACCTTACATCCAAGGACGTTGGCATCTGATATGGGCAAGTTTCTAAGAACACTCATACATATTTCTGATCCACTCAGAGATAGAGGGAATTTGAGGTATTGAAGAGAGGATGGTGGTACTTACACTGACAGACTTCCTGCACTGCTGGGCATTCCTCCAGATGGCTGAGACTGCTGTAACCTGGGTGGCAACATTAGACCAGGCTGATATGGCCTGGTGTTGTGTTCTTCACTGCTGGTCGTGGAAGAGGACTAAGTCATAGGTTCACTAGAACCTCAACAACTAGATAGGTTCTTGATTGTCATGGGGATGCAGGGAGAAAGCGGGAGAATGGGGTTGAAAACCCTATCTGCCATGATTGAATGGCGGAGCAGACTCAATGGGCCAAATAGCCTAATTTCTGCTCCAATGTCTTATAGTCTATGTGCCAGTGCACAAAGTGGGGTGCCATCATCCCTCATCAGCCACATGTGGGGCAAATATCAGGAAGGATATAGGGCTGCCCCGGAATGACAGCACTTGTCCAGGTGCATAACAAGCTTTTTAAAGATGGAAAGATGCAAGGGATGCTAATTAATTTTGGGATATACCAGTAGTGGCTAGTTGCTCTGGGATCAGCGTGCAGTGAGATGGGACAGGAATTGGACATAAGGGACGTCACTGGGAGACAGTAGGTAGTGATCGAGGTGAGTTTGGTAAGACACACAGTGTAAAAACGTGTTTGGCTTCGCAGTGAAAAACCCTCTAAAAACCTTGACACAACTCGCAATTAGCCAAGAAATGCAAGATATAGCCCATTACATCCAATTCTGGAACTCACACTAAGTAGTATGTGAAAGGCTTAGACAGGGTACAGAAAAGATTGAAAAGTCCCTTCGTCAAACCTCAAAAATTCTGTTTCTCTCCCCAGATGCTGCATAACCTATTGACTACATCCAGCATTTTCTGTTCCTCTTGCAAACTGCCACGATCAACAGTGTTTTGCTTTTGTCCTGTCAAAAAGATTTACTTGAATGGTTCCAGTGGTGAGAAACTTAAGTTATGTAGATAAACTGAAGAAGTTAGATTTGTTCCTTTTCAATAAAAAGTCAACAGGAAATTTGATAAAGGATGGTCAAATCAGAAAGTGCCCAAATAAGAATGCCTTGTCTGAAAGAATGGTGCAGGCAGATTCAATCATGGTTTCTACAAGGGAAATAGTTAATTATCTAATAATGGGTGTTGGGATCTTGCAGCACGGTGTTAATGTCCCTACTTCTGGCCAGCAGACCCTGGTACAAGTCCCACTTGCTCCGGAGGTGTGTCACAACATCTCTAAACAGATGAATTAGAAAATATCTATAAAGGGTATACAATGGACTTGGGAGGGGTTGCACTTCTAAGAAGTGGCATAGCTCATCTTTTGTTACTCTTCATTGATACCCACTTCTCACATGTGACTGCAAATACAATAAACCCCCCAGTATGTGTCATCCATGGTGAATGGGGGGGGGGGGTTGGATTCTGGTTATATGAACATACCAGTTGCAGCCAGGACTGCTCATAAATTCCATCAGTGGGGTTTAATCAAAACGGGGGTGGGGGGGGAGAAAGAGAGAGAATGCGAGAGTGAGAGATCTCAAAATGATCAGTTCCAAGAGCAAGGAAACAGAAGCCACTGTTGCTGGTTGCATGAGAACGCTGGATAACGGGCACTTTATTACATTTGTTTTCATCCAGACCCAGTAAATCATCTCGACAGGCAGACAAAATCATATGAGGGCAGCTAATGCATCACCCATCAAAGAGTTTAGATTTGCCCATCTTTGTATGCAAAATGTTAAAAATCAGAGCGGGTGGAAGAGCTTGACACAAGTGCAACAGCTGTAAGAACGATGAAATAAACTATGATGGAAATCAATAGTTGCTGATTGAGACTATTAGCAGTTGATAATGGATGGTTGTGGTAGGGGCCCTCTTGTGGAACAGTGGTAGGGTACTCACACCCTGAGTTAGGGGCCCTGGGTTCAAGTCCCACCTGCTCCAGAGGCGTGTAATAACATTTCTGAACAGGTTGATTCGGAAAAAACAGAGATGGCTGTGGTAGCAGCCCATGTGATGATGTGGCCTGCCATTGTGGGGGTTGGGTTAGAAATGTGGGAGAAAGTGCTCAGGCCCTAAAATTATTGAACTCAATACATAGTCACGGAGGTTGCAGGATCCTAGTCCTACAAAAGCAGTATTTGAAGCCAACAACTGTAGTCATGATCAAAGGCTTGAGGCAGTTAATACTTACCTCAGCAGCATTTCTAACACTGAATACAAAATCAGTGCCAGCATAGCTAAGACAAGCACTATCTTTGTCAAGTTATGAAAAAGTATCTGCAAACAGGAATTAATCTCTCAACAAAAATGTAAGTGGTTGTCTATTCCACTACCTTGTAAACCTGTGAGGCATAGACAGCTTATTTAGAACATGTACCAGTTCACAGGACCTGCTTGCAAAGATAAGATCAACTGGTGAAATAAGGTATCTAATATTGAGATTTTCCACACCACTGAAGAGAGCTCAGATAAATGTCAGGATGTGCCGAAAATCTGCCAAAAATGTTCTTCCACTGTGTGCTAATTGAAGGGAAACACTGATATGGAGCCTAGAAAAATTATTTCTGAAACACCCAGAAGATTTTATTGAAGGGAAATATGGGAGAACCGCGCACAAAATTGCTTTATCTGGTGGCGTCTCATATCTATGCTGTCCATTCTTGAAAATAGAATAGAGTCACAGTGGCCAACAGAAAATGTAAGCTTTGAAAGTCCATAGCTGAAAGTTCCTTTTCCAAACAAACAATACATGTGTCCAATATGCAACAAATCTTTTCATGTTCAACCTAGATTGATTAGTCACACTGAAACGCTTCATATGTATAATTTAACTCCAAGAATTGGTCATTCTCAGCTACAATGGACAAACACCATAAAAGTACTTGAAGGGAGAATTATTGAAGGGCTGGTGTAGAAAGCCAGCAGAGACTGGTCAGGTAGAATGGCCTGTTTCTGAGCTGTAACCACACCATGATGCTATGATTAGATGACTAATGCCCAGGTCCTCCCTGCTCCCATATTGATATATCCCGTGCATAGTGTTAGATATGTATAATTCTGCAATTGCTCCTGCATCACTAACCTATCTGTTTCATCAATAATCCAGTGTGGATACAGCTCTTTGATCACAAACTTCAGTGGGCTTCCTAGCAATATCTATTTTGTTGTAAAGCAAATAGCATTAGAAAACTGACAATTCATAACACTCTAGGAGTGATGATTTGTGCTGTAAAGTATGTTCTGCCCTGTATTTATCTGTATGGAAGATATATGGACCAGAAATGACTACCCTTTCGTCAGAAGCAGTATCCAAGTATCAGAACTGTTAAACTTGGTGAGCTCTTCAGCCAACATTAAGTCTGGAATCATTGACATAGCTGCAGGCCTGAGAGTGGAGGCCCAAAGATCCGTGGAGGACCTGGAAGGGAAAAGCAGTACTTTTTTTTTTATACTTCTGTTGCCCATTGTCTGTCCTCCACAAAGCTGGGAATCTGACAGAGGACCCTGAGTACATTTCCTGCCACCAGCTTCATCTGTCTCTTTTGTGGGAAGCGTAGAAATGGCATAATTCCAATGGCTTTGTTGGCCATGCTTTATATTTTCTGCCTGGGAAAGCCCCACACATGTCATGACAGCGTAGAGAACAGAGGTCTGAAGCAACAGGCTCTATCTCCTTTTTCTCCCAAAAGTACTTTAGAATTAAATTTCTCTCACGCTTGGTAGTGCAGAATTTTAGTATTGCTGAAAAAAGACATTCTAATCTTGCACTCATCAGGACAATTTGTAAGAAATACTAAACTAAAAAGAAAACAACCCTTTTCTACTGTATGAAAATAGGAAGCTGACAGGTTAGTAATTAAACTCTGATTGATAAAGGCATTGCCATGGAGGGTACACCAGATGGATAAGGTCTGACTGTTAATTGCCAAATTCAATCAGGTAGGTTGACTCAAACTGGTCAAGGCATTGTCTGAAACATGAACCAGTGTATGTCGTGTGTTTTATTCAGTTCAAACAGGTGCAATGTGTGTACATCTTTCTGTCTACAAGGTAAAGGGTCCTGCGTATATGTGACTTCCGGCACACACCACTGCAAACTCAAATGACAATCCTAAATTGATAGTCAGTATAATTCTCAGCGTAATTAGAATTATTTAGCATAGAAAATCACTGTGTCTTTAAGGCCCTCCATAAAGGTAAACTCTTTGACAAACCTTTAACCATCATAAAGTGAGGGATTTTCCCTGATGACAGTAAAACATTTAGCAACATTTGCAAGTCCTCAGATACTGAAGAATTATGCCCATACCAAGACCTTCACTAAATTCAAGCTTAAACTGATAAGTAACATTGTCTGACATTTTTGTAATACCAATCTCCAACAAGAGAGAATCTACTCTTCTCCCTTGACTTTCACTGGCATTATCATTGATGAATTCCCCACTTTCAAACCCTAGAAACACCGCGTCTGCAAATTTCCTCTCATAACACCAAGCATTCTGACTTGGAAATATAGAACTCAAGATGTTGAGAGACTGTATCAGAGGGAAATTTCTCAACAAGGAGAGTGAATAAAACGCAGACTGAGGACGACCATGATAAATTAGGTTATTAAGGGCCACAACCTGGAGGCACATAGAAATGAAATAAAAAGGAGCGATCGGACAATTCAGAACGTGTTCTGATCAGCCCACCTGTGGAAGAAACCTCCAGTACAAAAGTACCTCACAACTGCTGAATTCTGCCTTCAATATTTTAATCTCTTTTACTTCAAGTGAGAGAATCTTCAAGTTACTAACAGGCAATGACTGCAGACTGATACTATTGTCATCTTTGTGTGTGTCGGTTATGGATATCTACTTTTAATCCTTGAATCTATATTTTATCCAGTAAATGTAGTTTACTTAGCCATTTTCTACAATAGGTGTACAATAAATTAGCCTTTGATCTTATTTAAAACAAAAGCTTTGCTGTTGGTTATTGTTATTCTAGAAGTAACTTTGTTTAAGAAAGGTTGTAAGAAGAAACCAGGAAACAATAGCTCTGTGAGTCTGACTTCAGTTGTGGGTAAATTGTTGGAGGTAATTATAAAAGATAGGATTTATGGACATTTAGAGAGGCAAAAATTGATGAGGGATAGTCAGCACAGTTTTGTGCAAGGAAAATCATATCTCATAAACTTGATTGAGTTTGAGAAAGTTACAAAAAAGATTGATGATGGCAGAGCAGTAGACAACGTTGATTTGGATTTTAGTAAAGCTTTTGACAAGGTTCCGCATGGTAGACTAATTAGTAAAGTTGGGTCACGTGGGATTCAGGGTGAGCTTGCTAATTGCAAACATAATTGGCTTAATGACACGAAAGAGAGAGTAATGGTGGAGGCAATACAGTATGGATCTGGAGGAACACAGCAGGCCAGGCAGCATCAAAGGAGCAGGAAAGTTGATGTTTCAGGTCGGGACTCTTTTTCAGAAATGGGGAGGGGGAGGGGAGCTGGGAAATAAATAGAAAGAGGAGGAGTGGGGCTGGGGAAGGTAGGCGGGATGGTGAAAAGAAGGGTGCCGACCCGAAACGTCAACTTCCCTGCTCCTCTGGGATATCATGTTCAGGCTGTTCAGGACATTGATGATGTCTCTTCTGGAATACTGTGTCCAGCTCCAGTCACCCAGCTACAGGAAGGATATTATCAAGCTGGAGAGGGTTCAGAAGAGGTTTACCAGGATGTTGCTGGGTATGGAAGATTTCAGTTATAAAGAAAGGCTGTACAGGCTGTGACATTTTTCACTGGAACGTAGGAGGTAGAGAGGTGACCTAACAGAAGTTTGTAAAATGAGAGGTATAAGTAGTTAATGGTAGTTATCTTTTCCCTAGGACAGGGGATTTCAAGACCAGGGAGCACATTTTTAAGGTGAGAGGAGAGGAGAGAGATTTAAAAAAGACATGAGGCAAATTATTTTCATTCAGAGGGTGGCTCGTGTGTGGAATGAACTTCCTGAGGAAGTGTTGGGTGCAGGTACAATTACAATATTTAAAAGACATTTGGATAGATGTATGAATAGGAAAGGTTTGGACGGATATGGGCCAGGACCAGGCAAGTGGGACTAGTTTGGTTTGGGATTATGTTTGGCATGGACTGGTTGGGCCAAAGCATCTGTTTCCGTGTTGTATGTCTCTATGACTCTATAAGTAGCCTAACCAATATCCTGTACAGCTGCAACATGGCATCCCATCTCCTATACTCAAAGCACTGACCAATGAAGGCAAGCATGCCAAACACCTTCTTCACCACTCTGAAAGAACTATGCGCCTGCACCCTTAGGTCTCTTTGTTCAAACACTCCCCAGAGACCTACCATTAAAATGTATAAGCTCTGCCCTTATTCACCTTTCCAAAACGCAGCACCTCATATTCATCTAAATTAAACTCAATTTCTCACTCCTTGGCCCATCGCTCCATCTGATCAACGTCCCATTGTACTCCGAGATAACCTTCCTCTCTGTCCACTACATGACCAATTTTGGTGTCATCTGCAAACTTACTAACCATACCTCCTACGTTCATATCAATATATTTACATAAATGACAAAAAGCAGTTGACCCAGCAGCGATTCTTATGGCACACCACTGGTCACAAGCCTCCAGACCGAAAAGCAATCGTCCATTACCATGCTGTCTCCTACTTTTGAACCAATTTTGTATCTATTTGGCTAGCTCCCCCTGAATTCCATGTGATCTATCCTTGCTAGTCAGTATACCATGCGGAACCTTGTTGAACGCCTTGCTGACAGACACCAGACAATATCTAGTGCTCTGCCTTCATCAATCTTCTTTGTCACTTCAAAACATTTAATCAAGTTAGTGAGACACGATATCCCACACATAAAGCCATGTTGTCTATCCCTAAGCAGTCCTTGCCTTTCCAAATGCATGTAAATGCTGTCCCTCAGAATCCCCTCCAATAGCTTGCATCAGGGTCATCGATCTATGGTTCTCAGGCTTTTCCTTACTGCCTGTCTTAAGTAATGGTACCACATTAGTCATACTCCAATTCTGGGTCATTAGGTATGTAAACCAGTCAGATTTCAATGACCAATTTTTATTTATTTCAGGCATCAGTGAAATGAACTTTGTTTTTGATGCTTTCCATCTAAACTGGCTAAAAAATTTCATTTCTGTCAAAACATTAACCACTTACCTTGTCCTATTTTAAGGAAGAATAATGATGTCTGGCTCAAAGAAAAGTGGTAACCAAGGAATACAAAGCATCTATTACATCCATCATGTGGACTTACTGAGAGCTTATGATGGAAGTTGTTTTGAATATCAGTCAGAAAAAGTAACATCTTTTATCACATGAACCTTTAATTGTCAGTTAAAAATGAAGCATCTGTCAGTTGGAACTTTATTGATCAGGCAAAGAATCTTGAAATGTTCGCCTGGAGAAGGCTTTACTGAGACCTTAAAGGTGCTGAGCAATTGATTTCTGGAATGTGGATAATGTAACCAGTCAGCAAAGGATGAGGTTTAGTGATTATAGCATAGACTTCAATGTCAAGATGTTATGAACAAATGCTTCACATTGGAGCCAAACTAAAGGTTGGAAAGGTTACAAGCTTTGACATTCAATTTAAGAACTTTGGTTTAATTACTTCTCACTGATTGCTACCATTGCCCTCTTAATCAAGCACTGCAACCACTTCCAACCTCTTCATCATTTACATAAAGGCTGTTGTGACTATGCAATGACCTGCTCGCCAATCACACTTCGCCTGCTGTTCGGTTCAATGTAAATAGGGATTAAGGTCCAATATCATGGTCACCTCAAACATCACCAATCTGGATTTGCGACTGATCACTGCATGCCCAAAATTCAAGATCAAGGCCTCAGAGGTGGCAGAAACTAGACAGACAGACAGCTTTGTCTGAAATCCAGGTTACACATCACACAGGAAGTTACAGTGCTGTTTGATCAACTGCTGATGTACAAGATACTATAATAGGTCCTTGTACAAGTCACTTAAATGTGTAAAGTGACTGAGTCACAGCAAATGAGACAGAACATGCTCCATTTTCAACTTGCTGTTGAGGCCTTGAAACTGGTGCAAAGCAGAAGAGGTCTTGTATCAATAGGGGACCAGGAAGCTGTCCAGATCACGGCACAGAAGGCAGTGAAACCACGTAGCTATGCCAGTTGATGGCTGGAGTTCAACTCTGAACTTATTGTATCACAGCATCCAGATCCAATGAACTCACTAAACCAGTGAAGGTCAGTGAATGCATCATCAAATACTATATGCCATGAAATGTGACACTGCCCTCACATACAGCTTAACGCATCACAACTCAACTCTTACCTCCCAGCTATTTATATCAATCAGGCTCTTGCCTAATATTCTTAGCTGTACCTCATCTTCACACACTTGAAGCAGAATTTTACACACCTTTCACTCAAGTTAGTAAAGTGGCAGAGGGAGAAACATAGAAGTGAGTGCCATGGCAGCAGTGCTGCACCCATTACCCAACAGCCTCCGCCCACCACTATGTGTATTATATCCATGGTGTGCAGAGAGGTCAGGTGAACTCTCACTCATGGACCAGTTGAAGTTTTTAAGTAATCAATTAATTGGATTTTCCTATGTTGGGGGGTGCCAGTGACAAGTTTCTAGGCAGCTTGGCAAACCTGGCAGCACGTGGTTAGCACTGCTGCCTCACAGCGCCAGGGACCCAGGTTCAATTCCACCCTCGAGCGACTGTCCATGTGGAGTTTGCACATTCTCCCCGTGTCTGTGTGGGTTTCCTCCAGGTGTTCTAGTTTCCTCCAACAGTCCAAAGATGTGCAGGTTAGCTAGATTGGCCATGCTGAATTGCCCATTGTGTTCAGGGATATGTAGATTAGGTGTGTTATGGGTGGATGGGTCTGGGTGGGATGTTCTGAGGGTCAGTGTGGACTTGTTGGGCTGAAGGGCCTGTTTCCACACAGTAGGGATTCTATGATATGATCTATGATCTTGCTGAGCAAAGGAGGTATGCCTCTTTTGTGGGCATATTACAGCATTTGGAGGTCTCCACAGGTATTTCACCCCACTGCCTGTTTCTCATCAGCACCTATCAGTCCATCGCAGCTTCGACCAAACCCTTCCCCAGCAACTCGGCATCTGATAACTTGGCTATCTTTAGCCAGGATTCTTCGCTATGCTCCATGGATTCTTTTAAACATCTTCAAAACTGTTCCTCAACCTAGACTTTCTCCTCCTTGCCTCTTACCTGCCAGTGAACTCTTTATTTGGAACTGTTGCCAAGACATTGGCCATCTTCAGTTTTCTGCTCTCCTTACCCACTCTAACCTGCCATCCTCTGAACTTATTGCACTCCATTCACTCAGGTCGGGACCAGTTTCTGCGGGAGTTGTACCTTGTGGATGGGAGCAAGCTGCTCCTTCTAATGAGCTGGATCAAACATTACAGCATCCTCTGTAGATTTGAAACTGCTCACTGAGTTCAGGGGGACCAGACAGCAGCAGCAGAAAGTGCTCAGCCGATGGAGACAAACAGAAAACTCTCCAGTCTGATTAGCAAAACCTTGTTCAGGAGTCTAGAAGACCCTTGGAGGTAATCGATAGTACTTCCTTGGCAGCAAAGCAACATTTCAATCCACTGTTAAAATCTACCTCAGACTGCTCATGACAGAAGCCGAGACAGAAGCAGTCCCTGAATGATATTGCATGGAAAACGGAGGTGCCGATAAGGAAAATGGTGACTTGCTCCCCCTCCCAGAGCAGCAAATCAGGAATGGACTGTGATTCACCAGGTAGTGGTGCCACCAAGGTACTATCTTAAATTACTGCAACAAACTCAGTATGTCTGGAAATACTGGTATTTGCAAAATCCAAGTCCACATTAACCAACATTTTTACAGGCTGCAGTTTCACAATGTAGCAAGGTTTTGCTGAACTTGCCACTCTTGACAGATTAGGAAAACCCTGAGGTATAATCAGACCTGCACCTATGATTCTCATGCTGGCTGTTGGGGAGTCGTTCTGCAAAATATTAATGTGCTGTAATGGGACCCCTGTGCAGAACACAAGGGGACTACCAGTATATCTTTACCATCACTAATGTGTCTACCCAGTTCCCAAACTTGCTCTTCTGGGAACCACATCTGCAAGTTAAAAGGGCCACATTCTAGAGGGTAGGTGATCGCCTAGTGGTATTATCACTGGACTGTTAATCCAGAGACCCAGATAATGTCCTGGGGACCCAGGTCTGAATCCCACCATGGCAGATGGTGGAATTTGAATTCAATAAATATCTGGAATTAACAGTCAATGATGACCATGAATCCATTGTCGATTGTTGGAAAAACCCATCTGGTTCACTAATGTCCTTTAGGGAAGAAAACTGTCATCCTTACCTGGTCTCGCCTACATAGGACTCCAAACCCACAACAATGTCACTGATTCTGAACTGCCTTCTGAGCAATTAGGGACGGACAATAAGTGCTGCCTCGCCTGTGACACCCTCATTC
>JAHRHZ010000013.1:10563418-10579493 GCA_024137785.1 Ginglymostoma cirratum | reverse complement strand
ACCATTCACCCTCCCAGCCTGATCGTTAGCAACTCCTTTGTCTGTCCAACTATCTTTCTCTCTCTTTGGGCTCTATCTTATCGTTTACTCCCTACCCCACCCACCTCCCTATTTTCTGCATATAAACTGACGTTTTCCCAGCCACCATCAGTTCTGAGGAAGGGTCACCGGACCCGAAACGTTAACTCTGTTTTCTCCTCCGCAGATGCTGCCAGACCTGCTGAGCTTTTCCAGCAACTTTGTTTTTGTTCCTGATTTACAGTATCCGCAGTTCTTTTGGATTTTATGTAGATTGGGGGCAGCTGTTTGAGGGTAAATCAACATCTGTCAAGTGGAATCTTTTAAAGGCCAGTTGATCAGAGTTCAAGGCCAACATGTTCCTGTGCAAATGAAGGATAAGGATGGGGAAATTTTGGATCCTGGGATGGCAAAAGAAATCATAAGCGTAGTCAAAAATAAAAACGAGAAATACATAAGGCTTAGTAAACTAAAGATAGACAGAGCTCTCAAAGAATATAAAGAAAGCAGGAAAGAACTTAAACAAGGAGTTAGGAGGGCGAAAAGGAGCTATAAAATGTCCTTGGCAAATAGGATTAAGGAAAATCCCAAGATGCATTATATATACATTAGGAGCAGGAGAGTAGCTACGGAAAGGGCAGGTCCACTCAAGGACAGAAGGCGGGAGTGTATGCATTGAAAGAAGTGGCAGAGGTCCTTAACAAATACTTTGCGTCAGTATTTACAACTACAAAGGACATGGTGGATGGTGAGTCTAGACAGAGCTACATTGACATCCTAGGCATGCAATATAATAAATATGTTGGGTGTTTGAAAAGCATTACACTAGACAAGTTCCCAAGACCTGGTGGGCAGAGAAATGGCAGATGGAATTTAATCCAGACAAACAAAGGTAATGCACTTTTGAAGATCTAATGCAAGAAAGAGATATGTAGTAAATATCTCCACCTTTGAAGCATACTGCGGCATCTAGGCATACATGTCCACAGGAGGAAGTGGCAACACAAGTGGATAAGCTGGTCAAGAAGGCATATGGCATGCTTGCCCACATCGGACAGGGCACAGAGTATAAAATTAGCAAGTTGTACTGCAGCTGTGTAGAGCTTTAGATAGGCCACATTTAGAATATTTTGTACAATTCTGTTTGCCACACTACAAGAAGGATATGGACACTTTGGAGAGGGTACAGAAAAGGTTTACCAAGATGTTGCCCGGTTCGGCAGGTATTAGCTATGAGGAGAGATTGGACAAACTCAGTTTGTTTTCACTTGAATGTCAGAGGCTGAGGGGCAAACTGATACAAGTTTACAAAATTATGAGAAGCTTGGACAGAATGCATAGTTGGAGTCTTTTTCTCAGAGTAAATTTGTCAATTACTAGGGGACACAGGTTTAAAGTAAAGGGGAAAAAGTTTAAAGGAGATGAGAGGTAAGTGTTTTGTTTTACACAGAGGGTAGTAAAGTGTTTAGAATGCATTCCCAGAGGGGGTGGTAGAAGCAGATACAACAGCAACATATAAAAGGCATCTTGATAGGTGCATGAATAGACTGGGAATAGAGGGAGGGAGACTGTGTAGAAGCAAAAGGTTTTAGAAAAGGCTTTCTATGTTTATATTTGTGTGGGGGAAGGAGGGGAGGTGTGTGTGTGTGTTGTTTATATATTTCATTCTTTAAATCAACCTTTGTAATGAAATTAGACTGAATCTCATATCAGTCATCATTTGGATAAGGATCATGAATATGAGTCATAACCCCAAAGTATGATGAATATTTTTAATGGCACATCCAAAATGTGTTTTGTAGAAGAAGACTAATACAAATAAAAATGGCTGAGGATATAAATTAAGTGGCAAGTGGGAAAGAGGGATCCATAAATGCGAAGGGAACTTCAAACAACAGCTCTTCTAAAGGGGCACGGGGCAAGTCAAAACAGATTTCACTGTGATCTCCTGTGACTACTAAAATAATGATGGATTGACAACCCCATAGAAACACAGAGGATAGGAGCAGGAGGCAGCCATTCAGCCCTTCAAGCCTGCACCACCATTCATCATAATCATGACTGTTCGTCCAACTCAATAGCCTAATCCTGCTTTCTCCCAACAGCACTTTGGTGAATGAGATCAAAGGTTATATCTAGCTGCCTCTTGAGCACATTCGATGTTCTGGCATCACATGTGGTAATCAATTCCACAGGCTCACCACTCTTCAGGTGAAGAAACATCTCATCTCCATCCTAAATGATCTACCCCGAATCTTCAGACTGTGACCCCTAGTTCTGGACATGCCCACCATCGGGAACATCCTCCCTGCATCAACCCTGTCCAGTCCTGTTAGAATTTACATGTCTCATTGGAGATCCTTTCTGATTCGTCTAAACTCCAGCAAAAACTGTCCCAGCCTAGTCAATCTCTCCTCATATGTCAGTCCCACCATCCCCAGAATCAGCCTGGTAAACCTTTGCTGTACTCCCTTGAGAGCAAGAGCATCCTCCCTCAGAAAAGGAGACCAAAACTGTACACAATATTTGAGTTGTGGCCTCACCAAGGCCATATATAACTGCAACAATATATACTTGTTCCTGTACTCAAAACCTCTCACAATGAAGGCCAACATACCATTTGCCTTCTTTACCACCTGGTGCACCTGCATGCTTACCTTCAGCACAAGGATATCAGATCCCGCTGCACACTCCTCTGTCCCAATTTACAGCCATTCAGGTAGTAAATCTACCACCTTGCTTTTGCTTCAAAAGTGAATAACCTCACATATATCCAAATTATACTGCATCTGCCATTGAATTGCCCACTCATCCAACCTGTCCAGATCATGCTGTAGGATCTCTGCATCCTCTTCACAGTTCACCCTCCCACCCAACTTGGTATCAAGTGGCAAATTTTGAGATATTACATTTTGTTTCCCTCATCCAAATCATTAATATTTCTTGTGAATAGCTGTAGTCTCAGCACCGATCTCTGTGGCACCCCACTAATTACTGCCTGCTAATTTGAAAAGGACACATTAATTCTGACTATTTCCTCTCTGCTAATCAGCTTTCTATTCATCTCAATACACTTCCCCCAATCCCATGTGCTTTAATCCTGCATAATAATGTCTTATGTGGGACTTTGTCAAACGCCTTCTGAAAGTCCAAATATACCACATCAACTGGCTCCCCCTTGTCAACTAGCTACATCTTCATAGAAATCTAACAGATTTGTCAAGCATGATTTCCCCTTCTTAAATCCATGCTGATTCTGTTTGATCCTGTCACTGGTTTCTAAATGCTCTGCTATAAAGTCTTTGATAACAGATTTTCCCAACTACTGATGTTAGGCTTACTGGTCTATAATTCCCTGTTTTCTCTCTACGTCCTTTTTTGAAAACTGGAGTGACATTAGCTACCCCCAAATCTGCAGGGACTCTTCCAGAGTCTATAGAATCCTGGAAGATGACCATCAATACATCCCCTATTTCTACAGCCACTTCCTTAAGTATCTGGGATGTATATTATCAGGCCCCGGGGATTTATCCACCTTCAATCCCATCAATTTTCCCAGCACCATTTCTCGACTAATATTGATCTGCTCAATTCTTCCTTCTCACTAGATCTTGCATTCTCCAACATTTCTGGTATCTGATTTGTGTCCTCTTTTGTGAAGACAGAGCCAAAGTGTGTATTCAGTCGCTCGACCATTTCTTTGTCTCCTATTGTACATTCCCCCATTTCTGTCTGTAGGGGACCTACATTTGTCTTCACCAACCTCCTTCTCTTCATGTACCCATGCTCAACAACAAGCCACCCACTGCCAAATATGTCCCAAACTGCAGACATGTTTTTATGTTTTTCCCTTTTAAGAATACACAAAGACAGAGGTTAAAAATCCATTTTCCACTCTACTGGAGAATATTAGTGAGACTGAACCCTCTAGTGTGTGCCAGCCAGGGTTCCATCATCGACAAGCTGTAAAGCTAACAGCCAAAGTTCCCTAGTTATCTCTGTGCTGTACAGATTGACTGAAAGAAGTCAACTGGCTAGCAGCCAGACAGATGAACGATCCTCTCTCCCTCTCTGCATTGTGACAATCAGTTCAAAAAGAAATCAGGAAAAAAGGAACTTCAACCAGCCTTCAAAACCATTTGATGAATAAAGAAGGGGAGCTGGTTCATCTCTCCTCATACATGTTGGAGGTAACCTGGCTGGAACCATAACAAATTTGGAAACCTCCCCTGGCATCTGGTCATAACAGGACAAGCTTTCAATCAATATCCATGACAAATCCACTAACGTTCGCAGTCACCCTAACAATTTCCACACACCTACCCTGCTTCCTATAAGGACTCATTCCATTCTTCCAGTTCTGCTGTCTCCTTTATCATCTGCTTCAATGATGCTACCATCCACAGGTACTTCTATCATATTCAGTTTTTTCCTCAAATGTTTCCCCAACCATAACTGACAGGGCCCTCAGCCATATCCAACCATCTACCACACTTCAGCCCTCACCCCTGCCCCTCCCTCCCAGTACAATAGGATTGATCTTGTCCTCACTTACCACCCCACTAGCCTCGACGTTCAAAAGGATCATCCTATGTCATTTCTGCCACCTCCAGCAGGATGCCATAATTAAGCCAACACATCTTCCATTCACGGCATCTCCCTTGACAGCATGCGACAAGGGTTTTCCCTCTCCAATACCTATCTCTCTAAACATTCCTTTTCCGTGGTATGCAATCACCGATGGCCTAAGACCTTTCACCTCCTCCTCCTCACCTGCCAAAAGTGCCAAACACAACTTGCAGTGAAGCATCATTTCATCTGTATTTCTTTCAATCTGCATTGACTGCTCACAATGGAGGCTCCTCTACATTGGCAAGACCAAACACCAATTTGGTGACCACTTTGTGGAGTAACTTCAATCTGTCCACAAGTATCATCCCCACCTATCTGTTCTCATGTTAGCATTTCTTTTGTAAACGTGCTGCAGTGCTCAAGTAAATCTCAGCACAAGTTGAAGGAAGAGCATCACACTTTCCAGAGGCACCTCACAACCTTCAAGAATCAATACAAATTGCAGCAATCTCAAACCATGAACAATGTCCTTTATTTTGATTAAAACTCCCATGTCCATCCAATCCAAGCCAAGTGCAATTGAAACCTTCAGTTTCAGGTTCAATTCTTTACTAAGGGCCCCGTAGAGTGTCAATCCATTCACTTCTCATGGCTCCAGAACTTTAAGACCATTACGTTCTAAAATAGCTTCCACAGAACGAAATCTAGATTAACCAACAAAATTACATTTGTACTACAGTCATATTTGGGCTTACATTTTCTACATTGGACTCAGAGGTATACAAAATAGAAAGCAATGTGCCTACATGTCTAGGTCAAGTGTGTGGAAGAAGAGAGTTAGCACAGTTTCTGTTTTTGCGTACTGGTTTGCTTCTCATTTTCAGCCCACATACCAGCTAGCAGTATAATGTAAAAAAAGGGAAGCACATGTGGAAGTCAGCTCCTGTCAGTACAGCCTTTTCATCAGTAAAACTCCAGCTGCACTTCCTCATGGCAACACATGGAAACTGGGTCCCTTGCAATGCCAGGCTAAAGCTTAAGAGGAATGCCAAGAAGGTTTAAATACCCAGATATGGAGCGTGCAAGCCCACTGCCAATTGGACACACTTTGACACTCATGAACCAAATTCCAGGCCATGGGTGAATAACTCCATTTTTGGATATCTCAGGAGAGTTGTAAATTAAGGGAGTTAACCCGACAGAAATCTGAATTGGAGCCTATGACATCCAAATATCACATATTTCCAGCAATTCCTGCAAGCCAGTGTCAAATGTAATGCAACAAACTCAGAGACAAAACACTGATTTAGATATACAAACAGCTTACAGGGTAAGTTAGATAGTGAGACACAGGAGTTTTTGCCAGGATGCCTCACTGAGACAGTGTTGTGTCCCCTTCAGAGAAATACTTACATTTATCCAAAAACAAGTAAAGAACAGATGAAAGACAAAAGTCAAGAAGACAAAGAACTTTCTTGCCTTTGGAGTATACTATTGTGCTCAAGGGGATGAAGAAATCATCAGACAGAAGGATCAAAAGATTAACAACACTAAACAGCAAAAATATTTGGAGCTACAGGGTCCAGGATTTACATGCCTGTAATTTACAGGCAAGCTATTCACAACAGAGGCTAGAAACTCAAAAGATTAACTGAATTTACCTAAGGTAGGTTTAATGAAAATTAGGCAAAAAGTAGAAAATACTAAAAGAGATAACATTCTGAAAGCAGCAATCAATGACTACCAAAAGCATGCCAGAAAGAAATAAAGAAAATTAAAGAAAGTTAAAATGCCTTGTGTGAAGAAAAGATTGCATCTGTTAAGAAAATTCCTGGCCCTTAAATGAATTATCATTTTCTTCTTACAGTTAGATTGACAGCATGTGCCAGTTTCACAGTTCTGTGCAAAGAAGTAATTTTTAAAATCTTTGTGGTCCTATTTGAATGTTGATTTAAAATTTTTGTTTGTTCTATGTATATGCTATTCGTGGGATTTCTGCTGCTTGCAAGGGACAAATTTTTAAAGTCCTCTCTATCTATGTGCTCAAGTTTATTTTTGTCATGTAGGTATGAATACAAATCTGTTTATTTCAATTTTAAAAAGGCCATTGTGAATGTTTCAGAGTTTCAACACTAGCTGTAGGAAGCTCTGCCCGCAGGAAAAAAAATACTGAAATGGCTGACAGTGGATAAGCAAAGGCAAGCATTTAAAGAGGGCATGGAAGAACTGTAACAATTGTTCATGCCTGTCTGGCATGAAAATAAAATAGTAAAGTTGACATGGCCATGACAAATAAGGGAAATTAGCAATCGTATCAGATCCGATGAAGGGTCATACAAATTGTCCAAGAAAGCAGCAGATCTGATTGGGATCAGTCTAGATTTCAACAAAGGGGGACAAAGGGACTGGTTAAGAGTAGGAAAATAGAGTATGAGAGTGAGATTGCAGGGAAGGTACAAACCGACTGCACAGCCTTCTCCAGCTATGTGCAGAGAAAAGATTAGTGAAGACTAATGCAGTCAGAATCAGGGTAACGTTTAATGGGGAACAAAGAGATTACTGACCAATTAAATACATACTTTGGTTCTGTCTTCACGAACGACACAAATAACATTCCAAAATGTTGAAATCACAGGCATAGTAAAAGGAAGGAAAGGAATGAAATCAGTATTTGTATGTAAATGGTGTTGGAGAAATTGATGGGATTAAAGGCTGATAAGTCACTAGGGTCCTTTTTGTTAAATTCATTAGTGGTATGTGGGCATCAATAACTGATCCAACATTTATTGCCCGTCCTTAATTATCATGGGGAGGATGTATTTCTAGATGCACCTTAAGTTCTTAAGTAGCCCTAGATGGATCCTTTGGTGATTATCTTTCAAGAGTCTATAGTCTCTGGAACTATTCCTATGGAGTGAAAGGTTGATAATGTAATCCCACTATATAAAAAAGGAGGTAGAGAGAAAACAGGGAAATACAGACCTGTTACCCTGACATCGGTAGTGGGAAAAATACGCGTCCATTATAAGAGATTTAATAGCAGAGTACTCGAAAAACAATGATAGGATCAGACAGAGTCAGCATGGATTTAGGGAAGAGGAATCTTGCTTGACAAATCTGCTGAAATGTTTTTAGGGTGTAACACAGCTGATGTGGACAAGTCAGTGGTTTATTTTGACTTTCAAAGGCTTTCAGTAAGTTCTCATAACAGATTAGCATGTAAAACTGCAACTCATGAGATTGGAGGTAGTATACTGACATGGATAGAGAACTTGTTGGCAGAACGGAAACAGACAGTTAGAATAAATGAGTCTCTTTTTGAATTGACAGGCAGTAAATAATGGGGTACTGCAAGGATCAGTGCTGGGATCCAGCTATTCTCAGAACACGTTAATAATTTAGATGAGGGAACTGAATGTACTATCTCTAAGTTTGCGGAAATGTGAGGAGAATGCAGAGATGCTTTAGTGTGATTTGGACAATTTTAATGAATGAAGAACAATATAGATAAATATGAGGTTATTCACTTTGGTAGCAAAAACAGGAAGACAGATTACCTGAAAGACAATAGATTGGGAAAGGGGGAGGTGCAGTGAGACCTGGGTCTCCTTCTACACCAATCAGTAAGTATGCAGGTGCAGCAGGCAGTGAAGAAGGCAGATGGTATGTTGGCCTTCACTGTGAGAGGATTTGAGTAGAGGAGCAGGGATGTCTTGTTGCACAAGACAATGCCTTGGTGAGACCACACCTAGAGTACTGTGTATAGCTTTGGTCTCATAATGTGAGGAAGGATGTTCTGGCTGTGGAGGGAGTGCAACGAAGATTTACCAGACTGATTCCTGAGATGGCTTGACTCATGTACGAAGAGTGTCTCGATCGGTTATTCACTAGAGTTTAGAAGCATAAAGAGGGATCTCATTGAAATCTGTAGAATTTTAAACAAGACTAGACAAGGAAAACAACAGGAAGGATGTTTCCAAATACCCTGGAGTCCAGAACAAGGGGTCACAATCTAAGGATATGGGGCAGGCTATTTAGAATAGAGATTAGGAATAAATTTCTTCACCTAGAAAGTGGGAAGCCTGTGGAATTCTCTGCCACAAAGTAATTGAGGCTGAAAAACTAACTACTTTCAAGAAGGACTTAGACATAGTTCTTAGGACTAAAGGAGTCAGAGCATATGGGGAGAAAGTGGGAATAGGGCACTGAGTTGGATGATCAACTATAATCATACTGAGTGGTGGAACAGGCTACAAGTGCTGTATGGCCTATTTGCTATGTTTCTATTTTGAAGGGTTTTGAGTGCACTATATTCCTCTCAGTGTATAAATGTTATTTTCGCATTGCTTTGGTATTTCTTATGAATTGTCCTGATGTGTAAAAGACAAAAAATTCAATTAAACATATCATTTTTCAGCAACACTCTATACTACCAAACAACTATTTGTTATTTATATTGTTTTGAAAACTTGAATTTCATTGGTGACCACGGTGACATTCTACAATTATAGTAAGATTTGTGGAAACTTTCAATTCCAGGTACACAATCCACACATATATGAATTGACAGGTTTGAATGTTTTATATAATTTGGACTTTTTAACTTTTAAAATGATTCCAGCCATTTAATCAACTTAGTTGCATTAAAAATCTTTGGTAGAAAATCTCTTAAAATGAAGCTAAATGTTCAGAAATAACTGATGTCTACAATATGATGGGTTGGTATTTTGGTGAAAATGAATACTGACAGCACAGCAGGATGTCCACCCATTTTGAGAATTAAAATACTGAACAAAATGCTTTGTCTTTCACAGACTAGGTCTGAACCATTCAGGCCATTTCTTATCTCCAAGACTAAGTCCTTGAGAATGAGAGATATGAAATGCAGCTCAAACACTTCTGATTCTAACATAAAAGCACAATTTAACGACAGCAAGTTGGCATAATTGTTTATGAATTTGGAATCGATGAAATAGCAGTTCAATTTATTTTGAGTACTTAAAGGAAATATTTACATGAGATTTATTCTTAAACAAATCTAATAAAACAAAAAAATTAATCTAGGTAGTTTGAATCTCCAAAGAAAAGCATTTCTATTAAGGAGAAATAAATTGAGCATTAGGAAAGTCTATCAGTTCAACAATGATTGCTAACTGAATTTAGGATAAAGTTGAATTATAAAATGGCAATCATAATTATTTTTGAGATCTATGAAGTTATCTAATGGACAACATAAAAGGAAGCACAGACAAAAAAAAAAACAAATGTCTACAATCAAATGGGAATATTTGATTTCTGTTTTAAAATGTAAGACGATGATATTGTATTGAACAATACAATTTCTTCAGCGCTCAATGTTTTAGAATGGATTAATGGAAAGTGTAAAATAGAACTAAAGGAAGTTCCTGAGGACAGATACACAGAGAAAAATCACATCACCAATTGAGAATTTTTCTAGCATCATTTTCTAAGTTGCAGTGGGATAAATCAACTGGACATTATGAAATGGAAGCTTTGCACTGAATAATGAAGCTGGAAAGAATGGTAAAAAGTTAAAGCTTAATGCTCTTTATCTTAACTTGTAACAAGATAGATGAGTTGATGGCATAAATAGAAATAACTAACTATGACTTGATAGCTATACAAAAGTATGGTTTCAAGGTGAACAAGACTGGGAACTCAATTTTCAAGAGTAATGAAAATTAATAAGAATAGGGAAAAATGGAAAAGCGGGTGGGGTAGCTTTGTTAATACAGGTAGGTATTTGCACTGTGGTTAGTAGTGATACAGGTACAACTGATCGTAATGCGAAGTCAGTTCGGGTGGAAATAAGGAGTGGCAAGGGAAAGAAGTCATCTACAGGCCATCGAAGAGATGCCTCAGTGGAGGACAGTGTATAAATTAGGCAGAAAATGGAGATGTAGAAGAAGAGCACTACAATTGTCAAGAGTAATTTTAATCTACATATTGACGAGACAAATCAGATGTGCCAGGGTGACTTGGATGAAAAGCTTCCACAGTGCAACTGGGATTGCTTCTTTAGGGTGTTTTGTTACTGGACCTATCTAGGAACACACTATTTCAAATCTAATAATAGATAATGAGATAGGATTAATAAGAGATCTCATAGTTAAGGATCCTTTAGCGGGTAGTTCTCACAACATAACAGAATTTCAAATTCAGTTTGACAGACAGCAACTCCAGTTTCAAACCAATATGCTCAACTTTAAATAAAGGCAATCTCAGAAGTGTTGTCTACAGCGGGCTGCAAAATAGACTTAAACAGAAAGCGGACGGGCAGTGGCAGACACTTAAGCAGGTGTTTCAAAACATTCAGAAAATAAAATTACTCCAGGCTGAATGAAGAATTCAAAGAGAAGGATGGATGGCCTACGGTTAATAAAAGATGGCCAAGAAGGGTATTCAATTTTTAAAAAAACGCATACTACGTGGCAAAACTAGGCCTACAGATTAGAATTTTGAGGAGATATCAACCGATGACTAAAATGTTAAGACAGAAAATGTTGATTGTCAAAGTAAACTGGCAAGAAATATAAAAAAACAAGCAGCAACAGCTCCTAAGGCTACATGAAAAGACAATAACCAAACAGTGTGAAAGACTTGGAGGACACAACTGGCAATTAATAACAGTGCAGGCAAATGTCAGAAAATTTAAAACAATGTTTCACATCAGTGTTCATGGTGGAGGACAGTATAAACATCCCAAAGATAACAGAAAGTAATGTGCTGACAGGAGGAAAGATCTTCAGGCAGTCTCAATAAATAGCATAACGTGGTCTACAAACTAAAGGGACAAAAGGCAGACAGCTCAGCGGGACCCGATGGCTTGCATCCAGGGTTTTAAACAAAATACTCCAGAACTCACTTGATTCCGGAAGAGATCCAGCAGATTGAAAAACTGCCGGTGTGATGCCTGTTCAAGAGGAGGAGGCTAGAAAGCAGGATATTATAGGCCAGTTAGCCTAATATCCGAGGTTGAGAAAACACTAGTGTCCCTTACTAAGGAAGAAATAGCAGGACATTTAGAAAAGCTTAACACAATCAAACAGAGTCAACAAGGTTTTGTGAAAGGAGATCATGTTTGACAAATTTGCAAGTGTTCTTAAGGATATAACAAGCAAAGTAGAAGGCATTTGAAAAGGTGCCACATAAAAGGATGCTGCACAAGATAGAAGCCCATGGAATTAGCGATAAAGAATTGAGGATTGTTCACGCACAGAAGACAGAGATAGGAATAATGTCTTACTCATAATGAGAGATGGGACTAGTGGAGTGTCACAAGGATCAGCCCTAGGGCCTCAGTTATTTTACTTTCTATATTAATGACTTGGAGAAGGAGCAGACTGTTACGTATCCAAATTGGATCCAAAAATAGGTGGGAGGACAAGTTGTGATGAAGGAATCGACAGGAGGGTATAGATAAATTGGTTGAGTTACTGGGCAGGAAGTTAGATAGAGTTTAATGTAGGAAAGTATCAGGTTGGAAAATCAAATGGCAGACAATTACTTAAATGGAGAGACTCCAAAAGAATAAAGTACAAGGGACCTGGGTATTCTTGTGCATGAAACACAAGAAGTTAGCATGTAGGTACAACAAGTATTAAGAAAGTAATTGGAACTTTGACTTTTATTTGACCTTTTTAAGTGTTTAAAAACAGGGGAGACACGTTACAACTATACAGTACGTTGGTTAGGCTATATTTGGAGTACGGTGTACAGTCGTGGTCCCCTGATTTAGAAGCAATAGAAAACTGGCACAGGAAGCTATTCACTAGATGATTCCTGGGATAAATGGGTTGACATATCAAGACATTTATTCATTAGGGTTTCAAAGAATAATAAGTAATCTTGCTAGAAGTACAATATTCTAAGGTGGCTTGGCGGGTAGATGTTGACAGGATGTTTACAAGTAAGGGAAATCTAAATACAGCGCATCGTTCTCTTATTCTAGAACATTCACTTTAAAACTGAGGTGCAAAAGAATTGCTTTCCCCAGAGAGTAGCGATTGTCTAGAATTCTCTATCCCAGAGAGTTGTGGAGGCAAGATCACTCAAAGTATTTAATAAAGAAATCTACTGACATCATCATGATCTTTTTAGTCTTCCTTTGCTGGATTCTGAATTTATCCCACTCTTCAGGGCTATCACTGACTTTTGCCACCTCATATGCCTTTCTTTCAACTTAATACTCTCCTTACCTTCCCTGATTAGCTATGATTGATTGATCCCTCTCTCAGAATCTGTCACTGCTTAGTTGCTATCATTCCTGTTAATCTCTCCGCCCAGTTCATTTTTGCTAACTCTAACCTTATGTTGTTGTAATTTCTTTAGTTCCAAGTCAGGATTCTGTGCGGCTTCAACAGGAACCTGCAGCAAGTGGTGTTGTGGGACCAGATTTTTTTTTCCTTTTTGGAGAAGTGGAAGTTGGACTGCCATATAAGTAAAAGTAACAGGAGAATTTTTGCAACACAAGACTGTGGTGTTGTATGGAATCACTTTAGCTGCATAAGATTCTTTTGCTCTTTGGAGAAGTGAGGTGGATATTTTAGGACAGAGAAGCACCAGACGTGTATGAGTTATGGGAAAACAGGTTAGGGACAGCCTTCAGATTGGTACAACCGTAGTTTGTCACACACCTACGACACATCTGAGAAAGAAGCAGCTTCTCTCACATCTCTCCAGTGTGAAAAATTCAAAACCTGAAGACACTGAAAAGAAAACAGTCCTAATAAGAGAAAAGACCTCAGTCCACCCAATGAGCTATTGAATCAAAGACTGATCACCATTCTGCTGACAATGTTGAGCTACTATCATCAAACAAAAATCAAAAGAACTTTGAGAAACAACTCATCCCATCATAATAGTGTGGACACTTGAATAGTCTCTGTACCACAGTAAGCTGTTGGGGCCAGTTCATTAGATATATTCAAGAGGGAGCTGGACATGGCCCTTGTGGCTAAAGGGATCAATGGGTATGGAAAGAAAGTGGGAATGGGATACTGACATTGCATGATCAGCCATGATCGTATTGAACGGTGGTGTAGGCTCGAAAGGCCAAATGGCCTACTCCTGCACCAATTTTCTATGTTTCCACGACAGAATTGTTTATCCCTGTTCATATCTTTCATCCATAATATTTGTAGAAAACTATTTCTGTTTGTCTCATTCATGAATGAATGGTGTTTTGGGGTGTTAAAGGGGTACAGCTTAAGTTGTGTCCTAATAAAGAGTAATCTATTTTTGTTTGCCATTTGTTTGTAAGAATAAGTTTGCTTACAATAAATAGTTATTTTCCAGCTAATGAGAAAGCCTGGAATAAATAACATTGGTCCTGGATAAGTTGGTCAGGCAAACTGACAATACACATAGGTTAACTGAGTAACAGTACATCTCTGATGGCTTATAGAAAATTGTGGTTTAATTATCGATGCACTCTTCCTAAACGAGGGAAATGGGAAATGGGAAAACTACGCCAAACAACAGAACGCTACCCGCAAGCAACTCTACTTCCTACATGGATGCCTGAGGAACCAAGTATTACCGCGCAGTGTGAGATACAATCCCACCATCAACAAACCGCATGCACATAGGACAGCAGAACATAATGTCAGCAATCGACGCACACAACCAGCTCCATTGATATGACAGAGAAATTACGTGCCAAAAAATCCTATTCCCAGACACTACCAACCTAGATTGGACAACAGACTTTAGAACGAGCCATTGACATCTGCCAACAGATCACAAGAACAAAGAAAAGACAGATCCTACAAGAAAAACTAGCCAAACTAACCCACTAAAAGGGCAACTATAGGTCAGACACTCTGATATGAAACCTTTCAGACAGGAAACTAACAGACACAGAGAAAGCTGTTCCAATACGTAGACTCAACTGCAACCACAGAGACGCTAACAAGACAGAATTTGTAGTCACACTAGAAGCCACGCTGGAGACCAATGGCCACAACTGGCCACACGACTACATGAACACCAACTAGCAACAAAAAGACACAACCAATACTCACTCGTCTCCATTCCCACCAAGAAGGCCATCAACAATCACAGAGCTAGACCCTATATATACACACCACTGCAAAAGAAAACTGGAAATGAGGTAATCAAATCCATTTTTGATTTGATTATACCAGGCGGGAAAACATAACAGCGCTTCATTGGAGGCTGCACTGATGATGTTACCCAGCAGGGTAATGAAACGTCTGCAAACTAATAAACCAGCTTGGCGAGCGAACTAACCACAGCATCCACAACCCGAGCTACAAATCTACTCAAGAAACCTAACATGAAATATCCAGCTCTAACAGCTCTGGCAGCATCAGAAATCATTATTGGGCACTGCTGGCATTGTGAACATCTCCACGAAGAACAGCAATGGCAATCAGAGTGAGTTAGGTCCCAGGCTTTTAAGTCAGGATTGGATCAGCCACCATAAAGAAGGGCTGAAGTGGCTTGGGAGGGCAGGTTTTCGACTGCCTTTACACTCTTGCCCACTTGCCACTATGCCACAGTTTTTTGGCAGTGGAAGTGGATTGATGCTTTAATTGCCATTTAATTACGCTACGAAGGGCCTTGATTTGACAGCCTAGTAGGCACTGGAACACCTCCAATATTCTGGGCCTACATAGAAGAAGGGCAGACCCCCTATTTCCCATGTCTGCAATTGCTAGAAACACCTCCAAGGGACCATAATATTGTTCCTCGCTGTCTGCAAACTTGAAATCGAACACAGAGGTGTGAAGGAATCATTTTTCACAAGAATATGTCAATGGCTGTCATTTATTTTCTATTGTGTGACAAGTACATTCACTACGAGATCATTTGTATGGATAAAGGAAGAATAGATTCTATGGTCACATGTCTAAAACTGGCCTGCAATGGGAAACAGCTTATTAATCTATAGAGGCAGGACAAGGCAAATCATGCTGGGACAAATGCCACTGAGGAAGTGATCTAACGCAGCAGAAGGAAAAACCTGCCTCAAAATATCAACTCAGGGAGAGATATAGTCTTTTCTTATACCTGCAAGAAATTATATTTTCCCTCTGTTCAAGCACAGATTTGAGTTGAAAAGCCAGAAATTCACACTGTTGGAGGAAACTTGCGATAAATTCACATGAGACTTTTCATCTCCATTGTTCCTAATGAAGCATAAATTCATCTTTTCGGGCTTGCAATGTGTCTGACAATCTTCTTGAACAAATGGAGTAATATTGCACTTTTAAGACTTTATTATCTAAGTCTGTGATACATCTTTAGAAAATAATCTTTTTTGCATGAGTGCTGTATGGGTATCTTATGTGGTGAGGTGTAGGTATTTGTTGCAATTACAGCTCAGGTGTTGTCCAAATAAATATGTACACTTTCTTTATGATTAAACTTACTAGTAAACCAGTTTTATATCTGAGATAGTAGGAACTGCAGATACTGGAGAATCTGAGATAACAAG
>JAHRHZ010000013.1:10465210-10563018 GCA_024137785.1 Ginglymostoma cirratum | reverse complement strand
CAGAGGACCAGGAAGGCTGACGTTTCGGGCCTAGACCCTTCAGGCCCAAAACATCAGCCTTCCTGCTCCTCTGATGCTGCTTGGCCTGCTGTGTTCATCCAGCTCTGCAGCTTGTTATCTCAGTTTTATATCTGTTCTTACAAATCATAGCACTGAAGGGTTTTAAACAAAAATATTCTGAAAGCACATCTTGTTGCAATCAGTTGAGAGGTGAGTGTATAACTGGCCAGTTTCCCTTTAAAAATTGAGATCATCCAAAACACTCCTGTTCGTAGCCTACTGACACCAATCACTAACTTACAGAGGCTTCCAATTAAGCAACACTTTGGCTTTTAAAGTTCTCATCCTTATTTTCAGATTCCTCCAAGGCCTCACCTCTCTCCATCTCTAGCAGGTTGTCCAACACTCCCAAGATCTCTTCACACTTCTAATTCAGGTTTCCTGAGCATCTCCAATGTTGAATCCTTCAACCATTACTAATGTAAGCTCTGGAATTCCTTCCCTAAACCTCTGTGCTTTGCTGCCTCCCTTTCAACACTACCTCTTGTACCATTCTTTCATTTATTACCCTGATATGCTCCTGTGAAGTGCCTTGGAACGTTTTGTTATTTTGAAGTCACCTTCCAAACAGAAAAATTTATTCTTATAGTTATTACTACCACCAAGAGTGGGAGCCATAAATATAAGATTATTACAGGGGAAAAAGGAATAGAAGAGTAAGTTATTATGAAGAGTGAAAAGTGGATTGTGTGGAAGATAAATATCAGCATGGACCCCTTAGAGTGAATGGCTTGTTTCTGTTCTTTAACTATTGTGGAACATTCTGGAGGTCACTATACACCAGAAACCCAGCTGGACCAGGCACACAAATGCTATAACTACTCAAGGGGTTCAGAGGCTGGATATCCCATAATACGTAAGTCACCTGCTAAGCATCAAAGTCCACTCAACAACATACTGGGCACCACGGGTCATATTTAAGGTGAGAGAAGAAAGATTTAAAAAGCACATGAGGGGCAACTTTTGAATTTTTAAAAGTGTCATTGTTGATCAAGTTAGATCCCAGTCTGAAACCTGGCTCACTAAATCATGTTTTGTTTTATTTTGGTTTTAACGAGGTGATCTCTCACATGACCATGCAATTTTGCAGAATTTGTTTTGACAATAAAACAAAAAGTGATAAAATAGAATAAACCAAACTATTCACTCAAGACACAAATTCAAAGATTTTTAAATACAGTAGAAGTATAATCCCATCACACCGTTCTACAAGATTCAAAAACAAAATTCCTTGTACAAAACTCAAAAATACCCCATAAATGGTACTTAGAGGGAATAAAAATCTTTTCCTCATATCACAATACGCTTGAGGTAACAGTAACTTTAACTCCCAGACTGGTAATGCTGATAGCTATCGTTCACTTGAGCTTCAAGAAGCTTAAACATACTCAATTTCAAGCAATCTCTCCAGAGTTTTATCCCAACATTTCTGGTTTGAAATTATCATTACTTTCGAGAGGGAGTTAATCTAATTTTGTAATATTTCGCCTTCTCCGGAACACTGTTCCACACAATGATCTCATTCCAAGGTCTTCACAGAGTAAAACTAAAAACAGCCTCTCTCCTTAAACTATGGCTGTTTCCCTAATCTTAAAGAAAGCTCAGCCTAGAAATTTCTAACTGACCTTAAAAGCACAATGGTTTACCTTGCTAAGTCATAAAATATTCTAAATTAAATAAAAATCCTTTAATTCAACCAAAGTAGCTCACAAACTGTTTTAAAAGAAATCCCTACGGCTGCAGAAATAATTACAAGTATTGTTAACTTCAGACACAGAAAATCCATATGTCAACTAACCCAAGGTCCAAAATGTAAAACTTAAAATAAAAAAAATTTAAAAATCTAAATCAGACAGTTTAAACCACATAACTCAAATATGAGAGATTATAACCATCTCCCTCTGAAATTTAGTGGCATTACTATTGTTACTGGCTCACAATCCTGGAGCTGATTACAGGACAGCATCTTGTAAAGATGTTCATCATACAGGCTGCAACAGTTCAAGAAGGTTCACCATCTTCTCACGGTTGGTTCTAAATGATTAGTGCCTCAATACTAGGCATGATGGTTGGGAGAGGATGCTGTTGCTGGATCACCTTTCTTACCATTAAATTTGGAATATCATGTAAAGGCATCACTGGGTGATACATCTCCAGTGTTGAGGGTCTTGTGATAGGGTGTCCAAGTCACTAAAAATTATGGAGTAGGAAGATCACTGCTGCCTAAAGCATGACCTTAGAATCAGGTTTCATATCATAGCCCTCAAATACTTTTGTCCTTAGTCTGTTGCCAAAGGATGACCTGACACATTGGAGTTGATCACAAATTTCATCATCTATGTCTGCTTTCGTAGAAACGAGGCTCCCAAGATTCGGAAGACGACCCACATTTTCTACTATCTCACCATTGTTCATAATGGGGTGTAGGGTGCGGAACTTGTTGAGTCATGTGAACTGGTTAGAAAAAGGACATTTTGGGTGTTCAGTGAAAGGCTTATTTTCTTATAGGTTTCACAGAAGGAGCTGACAACAAACTACAGCTCAGAGTCTCAGTGAGTGTATATACAATGTCATCTGCTAGAAGAGCTCAGTGACTGAGGCTGGGCTGATTCTGGTTTGAATTGAAGGCAACATAGGTTGAATAACTTTCTGTCTGTTCTCTTGAATGTCTTCGCATTTGTGAGTAATTTGAGATGCAGTGTTGCCATTAGGAAATTGGAGATCAGCTTCTATACAATGAACCTTATCTCAGTGTGTCATGGTGGCTCCACTGTTGAGGATCACGGCTTGTCTGTCATTGCCAAGTAGACAGAGAATGGTGACAAACTCCTGAACTCAAATTATTGGAGGATGCTCCATAACCTTCGAGTCAAAGGCTACTACAAAATTGAAAAAAGCTGTGTATAGTGGTTGGTGCTGCTCGTTCATTTATTTGCTACACAGTGAAATTTATATCTACGGTGCCTTTTGAGGAATCAAAATCCTACTGATACCATGGAAGCAGTTACTTGACTACTGGGAAGGAATGACTGAGGAAGACCCTTACAATGTAGTAGAAAGGAGAGAGAGGCCTCTACAAGTACTGCAACTGGCTCATCTTCTTTCTTGAATATTACAACGGATCACAGGGATGCTGTGATCATGACTGTGTGCTCCTCTTCCCACATGAAGATTTTGAGAGCATGCCATCTTGCCAGGAGTGTATGACTGCTGTGTTTCAGATGTTCTGCAGGAATTCATCGCTCCCGAAGCTCATGTTTCTCAGGTGTAGGTGGCTTTTTTCATTATCAATCCAGACTGTGGTCACACTGAGACCAAAGCAAATGGCATATTTAGGAACTGAAGTCAAAAGTTTAAGTCCAGTTGAGACCTTTTTCAAAATATTCTCTCCAACAAGCTCTAACTACCTCCCTAACTTGATGAGCTCCCTTCATGCTTGATTCTCAGTGGAGTGGACCCTGGAGCACTTAGGTCATAGATTGCCTCGAAAGCGTTGTCATTGGTATCCATGAATTTTGGATCTCCTAAACTCTTTCTAACCATCATTTGTTCTTTGTATTTTGGATTTTATGCTGTACCATTGCCTTCAACCATCTACAGGATTGCTAGTTTTGTTCAGAACAATGGTGAGGTTTATGTTTCTATGAAAGCTTTGCACTTATGCTCAATCCTGTGTCCCTCAGTGATTTTCATGAAATCAGTCACAATGTTTGCTGGTATAGAGGCCAATGAACTTGTTGCAGTGGCATGTTCTGGTGGAGTTTATGGTTGCAGAGACATTATAGGTACAACGCAGCAACTGACAGCTTGAGGTTGAGAATCTGGCAGTGAGACACTGCTTGAGAAGGGCCACCTGGTGGATGAGATCTTCGAGACATTTGACGCTTTTTTTGCGTGACATTGCTTCTGTTATCTTTTATATTTGGAAGCCAGGCTGACGGAATTGTTAAGAAGGTTAAAGTAGTCATCATTATTGTTGTGGCATGGGTGGTGTGGATACCTCTGTGATTAGAACATAGAGCAGTACTACACATGAACAGGCCATTTGGCCCACCACACCTTGGTGGCATGGTGGTACAGTGGTTAGCACTGCTACCTCACAGTGCCAGGGACCTGGGTTCAATTCCACCCTCAGGTGACTGTCTGTGTGGAGTTTGCACATTCTCCCGGTGTCTGCGTGGGTTTCCTCTGGGTGCTCCAGTTTCCTCCTAGAGTCCAAAGATGTGCAGGCTAGGTGAATTGGCCACGCTAAATTGCCTAATTCAGGGATTTGTACATTAGAGGGGTTGTTTGGGTGGGTGCTCTGAGGGTTTGTGTGGACTTGTTGAGCTGAAGGGCCTGTTTCCTCACTGTAGGGATTCTAGGATTCATACCTGTATCAACCATGATGACATTCTAAACTAATCCCATCTACATGGTTCATATCCCTCTATTCCCTGCATGTTCATGTGTCTGTCTAAATAGCTCTTAAACATACTATTAGTACCTGCTTCTACCAAGTACCTAGCTGCCTACTCCTGGCACCTACCACCTTCTGAGTAAAAACTTTCTTTACACATCACCCTTAAACTTTTCCCCTCTCACGTTCAATGTATGGCCCTAGTATTTGATATTTCCACCCTGTAAAATGACTCAGACTATCAATCTATCCATGCCTCTCAATTTTATATATGTCTATCAGCTCACCCTTCATCTTCCGGCACTCTGGTGAAAACTTGTTTAAATGATGGCACAGTCGAACAGGTGTCAATGTTGGGTGGTGGGTGTTGCCATGCACTATTGTACTTACTTCACTGGCAGAACAGGTATTAGTTATGAAAAAGTCACATTCTAGACTCTTCATCAAGAGGAGGACTCTTGAAGTTTGCTTTTCTCATTCCTTCCTTGCCTATTACATTCCTCCAGAAACTCATATCCTTTCTGATCTGGCATCAGAGTTTTCAGTGCCAGTTTGTCAACTGCTGCAACTCAGGTTGGAGATTACTCAAGTCAGCTTAGAATCTTTCCTTGTCTTTGTCTGTTGCCTCAAGTGTAGGAGCATGATGACAGTAGCATACTGATATCTTGCAGGAGATGCTGTTTTATCCTATGGGGGAAAATCACTGCTGCCAGACAAGATAATTTCAGATGGAGAAGCTTACCCTGTAGAGTCATTCCTCTTCTAGAAGGCCAGTCCAAAAAAATGAAATAATGGCTGCCATGATCTTGCAGTTGACTTCTCCAGCACAACAGGAGTGTATCAACATGCTCAATGGAACATCACACACTTTAACCAATAAGAACACGTGATTATCTCTGTCCTGAGATTGCCACCAACCAAAGCATTTTTCTTTTGTGGAGGATCCACCAAAGCACCAAGTCAATCCTCTCTCTCTCTCTCTGCGACATTGCTTATCATTTTTATACGATAGTTGTCCCTTGTTTCTAGATTTTACGCATAGATTATTGCACTTGCTTCAATAGCTGGCCCCTCTTTATAGAGCTAACAGTCGGGTGTCCCTGCCAATAGCACCACTGAGCATTAGCTATCTTTGAGCCAATATATTTTCTTCTCATTAACGTTTTACCTTGCATCTCTTAACAACGACAGGTCTACACTCAGGTTCAGCAGTTACAACAACAGAATTCCTACATTATCTTACTTGTACCAATTTCACTTATCCAGACATTGATGAGCTCTTTAAAAATATTGTGACCTAGGCATACATCATGTTGGAGTTAAATTTACAATTTTAAACAGCTATAACTTTTTTATAACCTCATCAGAAAAAAAAGCATAGTAAGACTAAACAGTGATATTCCTTTAAAATGTCCATTTAGCTACAGCATCTCTGGATGAACTAACTTGAAGGTGAGTTCAAGCTTTTCCACTTGTGACATTGTACTATTTTAATGGTACTTAGAGTATTAGGGAATTAAGGAAGTTTGCTGAGTACTGTATCAGATTGGTTTATGCATCTCATGCAAAATAAACAGTTGGTTTACAAGGGAGTCTCATTTCACCATAACACATTTTCCCTATAAGCAGAAAAAAGATCATTGAGGCAATGTGAGGCAGAAATGAGTAGAAACAACAACTAGCATTTATACAATGCCTGTAATATAGAAAGACACTTCACAACGGTATAATCAAAATAAGGTACATCAGTTGATCACTGTAACTTTATATCAAATGATCATTTAATTAAATATCAGTGCTAAAAAGGTGCTCAGTGGATCACAGGGAATTTTGGAGATTACTTGCTAGAGTAACCAGTAATGTGGAGCCTTAATAATCATCTAGCATGTGATCCCAAAATTTGTAACAGTCTTCAACTACAACCATTATTTAAAACCAACAATCAATTGCAACCATCTACCATCAATTACAATTATCCATCAATTACAGCCATTTCCAATTGCAACTATTCATCAAATACAACCATTCACTAATTATGACCATTCACCATCAATTGCAGCTATCAATTATAGCCATTCACCATCAGCTACAATGGCCCATCAATTTCAAACAATTATAACCACCCACCATCAATTAAAATCACTACCCTCAATTACACCTACTGCCATCAATTAAACCCATAATAGAGTCATCTATCAATTACAGTTAAATATAATCACTTACAAACATCCCATTATGTTTTTATCTTTGATCTTAATAAAATTTATAGCTGCAATTATTTGCCTTAGTTAAACAGAAGAAAAGAATCTAGATGACGCAAATTGTGCCGGGTCTGTTAAAAAGAATAAGCTTTGTGGCATGAATTATTTTTCATTACCAAGGAATATCCAGATTAGTTTGAAGCTTCAGGATCTGACAGCTGTCACTGAACTGACTATCACAAGAGATAGTAGTGTCATTCTTGGGAAGAGAAATCAATCACAGATGTTTTCCGAGACACAGAGAAAATTCAAGCTGCAATAGACGCAGGCAGTGAAGATATTAATGGCAATTTTAGGGAAGTCTGTGGATGTTTAACCGAGTTATGAACGGCTGTACTTCTGTGGGAATGTAGAATAATACTTCCGAGGACAGGATGATAAGGAAACAGAGACCTTTAAAAAGTAAAGGAAAAGTCAGGCAGCACTAATGTTAAAAGGGTTGACCTCCTGAGGCCAACAAAAGAAACATAAAAATGCAGTATAATAAATTTTTATAGATGAAGCATTAGGTGAAAAAACTGAAAAAAATGTAACTGAGGCAGAATGATCAGAGTCAAAACCTTGCAACCAGAAGGAATAGTAAAGTTAGCTTTGGGATATAGGATAAAACTAAGTAGTAAAGAACTTAAAAAGAAAAAGAACGATCAAGAAAAGCATTTAGGTGGAAGGTAGCTGATTATAAACAGAGCTTGTTGTAAAAGAATACAGAAGTTTCTGCACATAACCAAACTTCCATCAATGATTTAAAGAATATCTTTATACATGGACTGCATTAAAGGAAAACAAGAAAGATAGGAAAGAACAATAAAGATATGAGAAAACGCAGAGAATTAAAAAGGCAAATTAAGATGAGTTAAATAGGTGGAAAATTAGCGAACATTTGAACAGTTTTATACTTTAGGAATCTAGATTTTGAAACAAAATGAGAGAGGAAATCTGAAAGCTTTAATAAAACATACTTTATCTGAAAACCAAAGCAAAGTCAATTTATGTACCATTTCTTTAAGTTCACTGTTGACTAATTGTAACCTGATTAAAACTTCTTTCTAGAAATAAGGCCATTCATTATTTTGAAATGTTAATTGTAGATCCGTAGCCAGGTGCCAGCTGCTGTTTTTTCAAATAATGTCATCGGGTTAATGATTCTATCCCCGGAGTCATAAGAATGTTCTACAATTGAATCCACATGTTAAAAATGTCTAATGGTTATCTGGAAAACCTTTTCTTTTGGAGGAAGGAGATTTTTTTGAAGCAAACTTAAATTTTTACCCTCTTATCAGCTGTTGCATTTGGCATTATACACAATTCAAGAAGTGCAAAAGCTATTTACTCCTGTGTCAAAGGGCCTGTCACTGTCGGTTGCGAATGTTTTCCTGAAAGTAATATCACGTTTGGCTGATCTCAGTGTTATTGTCAACCACATTTAAGAATGCTGTTGTTATCAGAAGTCACAGGAAGTTATTCGTTGCTATGATAAAAAGAAAAAGATTTTCTGTAGTGTCATAGCCAAAAGCTTTTTCCAGGGATCTTTTTCATCAGAAGTTTCAAAAAGGTCACTGACATCTTAAAACTCGCAGATGACTTTTATGTCTCATTACTGTGAGGTCTTAATATCCTTCCATTCTACTTATGTACATTTTCGTGCAGTTTGATTTGCAACATCAATTTAATTCATCCTTGCCTCAAAGCCTTGGTTATTGTCTTTATGTTTGTTATATAGAGTTCATCAAAAGTATGGTGAGAGAATATTCGATTTCCATCTACAGATTTCACTTTAGATAACTGTTAGCCCCAAATTACACAATGTCTTCAAAGCCAGACAATAAACTACAGCTGCATGTTTGAGGGAAATCTGTCCTGTTTAAAAAAAATGAATAGGGAGCTGAAGTTTCTTGTTCCTTATAAAGCTGAAGGTTCTTGGGGCTTATATGGAATCAGACCTACACAGGGAGAACATTCACCTTCTCACAATATGCTGGTTCTCTTTTGATTGTATTGGCAGTAGAGCACATTAATTGCAAATAGGCTTGGGAGAATATTTTTCACAATGTTGTTGAGATAACACTTCAAAATGCTTAAAATATTTGGGTCACTTCTGTGACAAGTCAGTTCTCACACACAATTGATTTAGGAAATACGCACAAGGCTTTATAGGCACAAGGAATATGCAAGATTCTCCAGTGCTCAATATTGTTAACGTCAATGACGGGTCAGTGTGGACTCAATGGGCCAAATGGCCTACTTCCACACTGTTGGGATTCTAAGATTCTATGTATCCTCATTCTAGTTTTATCCATCAGACAAAATAGCGTCTTCACATCTATCCCTCTCATCCTTCCAACATTGTAAATACTTTACCTTGATCAGAAGGAATCAGAGCAATCAACCAACACTGCACTAAGACAGGGATACAGGATGAATCACTTTGACAAAATTTTGATGGCCTCTGAGAGCTATTGAACCTGAATCTATGAAAAGGCAACTGCTTGGCTCTTGGGAAAGCACTAATCTCTAAATGTTCCAAAGCTACAAGAAGTTTCAGTTCAATCACCAGAAATTGAACTCAGAAGGAACAACTATAAAGACAGCGCTGTGCTCATGTTTTACGAACAAATCACTTCGAAGAAATCAAGATGAAGGGGAAACAGCAGAAGAAAATGAATCAAAATGGAATCCTCTGTGATGATTCAACTTGACAAGGAACCTGACATTTAAGACATAGGAATATCACGAAGAAAATCTATGGAAGATGTATTTAAAATATAATCAAAATGGCTAACAAATGAAAATAGGGGATTTTAAAAGATAGTAAAAAGAGGATAAGAAAAAAGTGTGTTTGCTGCAGGGTGCTTTTCTTTACATTTATTCACGGAATATGGATGTTGCTGGCTTGCTGGTGGAATGAGTAGATGTTTGTAGAGGTGGCGCCAATCAAGCAGGTTGTTTTGTCTTGGACTGTGTGAAGCTCTGTGTATTTAGGTGAACTTGCACTCATCCAGACAAGTGGGTAGAATTCATCACACTGCTTAATTGTGCCTTGTAGATGGCGGACAGCCTTTTTTTTGGGAGGGAGGGGGCGGTGGTGTGGTCAGGAGGTGAATTAATTGCTGCAGGATTCCTAGCCTCCGACCTGCTCTTGTAATCCTATAC
Source organism: Ginglymostoma cirratum (assembly GCA_024137785.1). Lineage (NCBI taxonomy): Eukaryota > Metazoa > Chordata > Chondrichthyes > Orectolobiformes > Ginglymostomatidae > Ginglymostoma > Ginglymostoma cirratum. The sequence goes on along the minus strand of JAHRHZ010000013.1, from coordinate 10,553,148 downwards.
TTACATGGCTAGTCCAGTTCAGGCTCTGGTCAAAGATAAGTTCCAAGATATCAACAATGAGTGATTCAGCTATGGGAATGACATTGAATGTCAAGGGGTGATGATTAGATTTGCTCTTGTTGAAGATAGTTATTGTCAGGCATTTGAGTAGCACAAATATTAGTTGTCAATTTGTCAGCCCAAACCTGTGCATTGCCCAGGTCTCACTGCATAGTGACATGGACTACTTGAGTATCTAACAAGTCACAAATGGTTCTGAACATTGTAAAGTTATCAGCAAACATCCCCACTTTTGACCTTAAGATGGAGGGAAAGTCATTGATGTAGCAGCTGAACTAGAGCCTAGGACTCTACTCCAAGGAACTCCTGCAGAGATGTCTTGGAACTGAGATGACTGACTTCCAGCAACCATGACCATCTTCCTATATGCCAATTTTGGCTCCAAACAGCACAGAGCTTTTCCCCACAAATCCCATTGGCTTTAGTTTTGTTAGAACTCCTTGTTGTCACACTCGCTCAAATGTAACATTGAGCTCAAGGGTGGTCTCTCTCACCTCACTTCTGGAATTCAGCTCTTTTGTCCAGTTTGAACAAAGGCTCTAATGAGACCAGGAGCTGAGCAGCCGTGACAGAACCCAAACTCAGCATCAGTGAGCAGATATTGCTTAGCAAGTGCTGCTAATAGCCCATAGTTCATGACATCTTCTATCACTTATGATTGAGAGTATACAGGTGGGGCAGTATTGGCTGAGTTGAATTTGTCCAGCTTTTATGTACAGGACATACCTGAGCAGTTTTCCACATTGTTGAGTAGCTTTTTTGAGACAACCCGGCGAAGAATGCAGTAAGTGCTGGAGCATATGTCTTCAGTATTATTGCCAGAATGCTGTCAGGGCCCATAGCCTAGTATTCAGTGCTTCCACACATTTCTTGATACCATGTGAAGTGAATCAAATTGATTGAAGACTGGCATTTGTAATGTTGGGGGCCTGTGGAGGATGCCGAGATGGATCGTCCACTTGACTGAAGATTGTTGTGAATGCTTCATTCTTATCTTTTGCATTGATATGCTTAGTTCTCTTATCTTTGAGGATGGGGATACTTGTGAGGCCTCCTCCTCTACTGAGTTGTTTAATTGTCCATCAATCACTCACAACTGGATGTAGTAGGACTGCAGAGTCACAGAATCATACAGCACTGAAGAAGCCATTCAGCCTATTGAATCTATACTGACCTATCTACAATAATCCCAATTTCCACTACTTGGTCCACGGTCTAGAATTTTATCACATTTCAAGTGCTCATCCATGTACCTTTTTAAAAGTCCAGAGGTTTCGTACCAGGTAGTGAACTCCAGATGCTATCCAGCCTCTGGATGGAAAAAACCTTTCCATCAAAACCCCTCTAAACCTCCTGCCCTTTATCTTACAACTATGCTCCCTTGTAAGTGACCCTTGAACTAAGGGGAACAGCTATTTCCTTTCCACCATGAGCATGCTCCTCATAATCTCATACAGTGCAATCACATCTCTCCTCGGCTTTCTCCACTTTAAATAACCCAAGCCTATCCAGCCTCCATTTTAAAGCTAAAATGCTCCAAAGCCAGACAACATCTTCTCTGTATCCATCCATTGGTTGTGGAATTGTTTAACCCTGTCTATGATTTGCTGCTTGTCCTGTATGGCATGGAAGTAGTCCAGTTACATAATTTCACCAGGTTGACACTTCATTTTTAGGTATGCCTAGTGACGTTCCTGGCATACCCTTCTGCAATCCTCATTGACCCAGGATTGATCCCCTAGCTTGATGGTAAAGGTAGAGTGGAGGATATAATAGGCCATAAGTTGTAGATTGTGTTTGGACAATTTTGCTGCTGATGGCCCACAGCACCTCTTGGATGGCCAGTCTTGCATTGCTAGGTCTGTTCAAAGACTACCCACAAACATGGATGCATTGTCAATATGGAGACACACCTTCATCTCCACAAAGATTGTGCTGTGGTCACTCTTACTGATATTGTCATTGTCAGAGATGCATCTGTCCATAAGATTGGTGAGGATGAGATTAATAAAGTTCTTCTTCTTGTTGGTTCCCTCACCACCTGCCACAGACTCAGTCTAACAGCTACATTCTTTAGCACTCAACCAGCTCACAGTTAGTAATGGTGCTGTTGTGCCACTTGATGGAAATGGAGGACCCGTACTTGTGTATGTTCTGCACCATGTCCACCTCAGTACTATTTGATGTGGTATTCAACATTGAGGAGTAGTAATTCATCAGCTGAGGGAAGGCACTAAGTCATAGCAATCAGGATATTTCTTTGCCCATGTTTGATCTCATGCCATAACACTTCAAACGAGTCCCAAGTTGATGTTGAATACTCCCAGGGTAACTCTGTCCTGACTGCTTAGCATTGCACCACCATTTCTGCTGGCCTTGTCCTGCTGGTAGATTCTGCCATACCCAGAGATGATGATAGAGTTATCTGGGACAGAGTCGTACTCACAGAATCATACCTCACATTCAATATCAGGCTGTTGCTTGACTATCTTATTAGACAGCTCTCCAAATCTTGGCTTGTGTAAGGAAGACTGTGCATGGTAAACAAGTTTGAGTTTGCCATTGTCATTTCTGGTGCCTTAGTCAATGCAAGGTGTTTAGTGGTTGATACAACTGAACGGCTTGCTACGGCATTTTAGAGTCAACCACACCAAAGGTCTGGAGTCAATGTAAGCCAGAGGAGTTAAGGACAGCAGTTTTCCTTCCCTGAAGGACATTAAAAACTCACAATGACAAAGATTTCATTGTCATTTTTAATTCCAGATGTTTGAGTTGAGTTAAAATTTCACCATCTGCTATGTTGAGGTTCAAATCCAAGTCCCCAGAACATTACCTGGGTCTGTGGATTTCTAGGCCAATGACAAACACCCCTAGGCCATCACCTTCCTGAAAGCACAAAGTTTGATTATTGCTAAATATGGTTTTTTATAAAGGGTTATGACTTTCTTGGAAATGTACATGAATTTAAAAGTGCAGATGTTATCAAAGGGACACTTGTGGCAAACGGACAATACAAACTTGACAAATGAGTTCCCATTGTTACATAAAATGTCAAAACTAAAAAAAAAAGCCAAGCCTGACATATTAGAGACTGGAGCAAGCTATCAGAATAAATGCAGAGGGTAGAAAGGGAATGGGAACGATTGGTTAGAAAACCTATTAACATATCAGTGAGTAACAATCTATACAACGGACACCATGTATTAGTTTAAAATCTGATTTATGTGTATTGTGTATAGTTGATCCAGTCAGTGACAATTGTATACCTAGGAAATTTCATGTTACTGGCCCTGGGTTCTGTGGGTCCTTGTGGGGCTGATGAGTCTGATCTTAGAGCCACACCTCTAGTCATACATTTGGCAGGTGTTTCCAGGAGGTGGAATTGGTCCTTGGCCTTGAAATCACTGGCGTTCCTTTCTCTAGTTCCTATTACCACGGGATGTTATCAAACAATTCTGTCCCTTCATACAGGAGATTCCTCCATGTCTGTTTCCTCTGAAGGAAGGTGGTCCATTCCTCAACATCTATGTTGCACTCCTTGACAGAAGCCTTTAGGGAGTCTTTGAAACACTTTCTTCGTCCTCCCCTCATTCATATGCCTTCCTTGAGCTGGGCGAAGAAGATTTACTTTGGCAGTCAGAGCTCAGGCATCCTAAGGATGTGGTCAATCCAGCAGAATTGGTTACAGATCCAGTCTCTCCATTTGACTCCCATGAGAGTTGAATTTTGCCCCCCAGTATCTCAGAAGAAAAGGCAACTGGGGGATAGATTGAACGAAATGTTAACATGGCATGAGGAATTGTAGTTTACAGCAATTTTAAATTTGTCTGGGCATAGATGGCCACGTGCAACCATGGGTAGACTGGGGACATTTCAGAGTGCATTAGTAATATTGTTGCAAAAATGTTCGGAGAAAATCCTAAAAAAAAAACTATCAGTCCAAGATCCAATGAAAATAACTATGATGAAGGTTTAAAATCTATTATTATTATTGCTACCATTGTTCGGGAACATGGGTTCAAAAGGAAAGGTAAATGGCATTCTGAGTTTTCTGCTGTGAAGGGGATGTGTTTTTAAAGGTTCAGAAATGATTTTAGCAGTGGATCAAAACTGCATTTCCAAGAAATCATGTGACTTAAACTTAATAACTAAACATGCAACCTAGTGAGATAACAGAAGAGTTTACTGTGTAGAGCTTTTATGACCCAGAGAAAGCGTGCAGAAGCAGGTTCAGTTCGAATGGAAATTTCCATACCAGCAGATTTGCAGTTTTGCAATCTAAAAGTTGTCAAGGTAGCTGGAAAAAAACCCTGAGTCTTTTTCTTAGAATTCAAAAAGAACAATCAATGAGTTAGCCAATGTCTGTATGTCTTAGACAGAGTGAGTTATGGAAACAATTACATCTGGTGAATGAGCAGAAAACCTTACTGTAATGATTGTAATGAGGTCAGCCAAGTGGACCTCAGAGTGAATTTCCTGATTGGATCAGGTTAACAGCCCCAATCAGGGAGCCCTGGCTGATAGATATAAACAGGAGTGTCAGACATCCTGTTCACTCCGAGCTGGGTCTGAGGAAGTTAAACCAGTATCAAGAACTATGCAGGTGGAAATAAACGGTGACTCAGTGACAGGATACCAGCCTCTGTGGAGTCATTTCACTTACAACCTCTCAAGTTGAGTAAGAAATTTTACAGTGGAAGTAGGAATGACATTTCAGTGGGACTGAGGGTCTATAAAGGCTATTTTCTGGAAAAAACAGACTGAATCTTTCTGTTTGCTATTAATTATAAAATCTTTCCAAATTGTCTAATATAGATTGAATTATTTAAATTAGAAGATAGGGGAGAGGGAGCAAACAAGATTTCGAGTAGATGGACAGAACTTAGGCAACAGGGATATCCATTCTAGTGCTGAGACTGATATACTTGAATTGGAGGCCACAAATAGGCAGACACTAAGGCACGCTCACACAGGAATGCCACCTTCCTGAAAGCACAAAATTTGGTTATTAGAATTTGATTTATAGAAGTTTATAAAATAATGAAGGGTATAGATAGAGTTAATGCTAGTTGTCTTTTCCCTAGGATGACGGATTTCAAGACTAGGGGACGCATTTTTTTAAGGCGAGAGGAGAGAGATTTAAAAGAAGACATGAGGGGCATTTTTTTTGACACAGAAGGTGGTTTGCGAATGGAATGAACTTCCTGAGGAAGTGGTGGATATGGGTGCAATTACAACATTTAAAAGACATTTGGGTGAGTACATGACTAGGAAAGGTTAGGAGGGATATAGGCCAGGAGCAGCACAGGTGGTGACTCGTTTGGTTTGGGATTATGCTTGGCATGAATTGGTTGAAATGAAGGGTCTGTTTCCATGCTGCATTACTCTATGACTCTATGATTAAAATCGGGGATTTTCAAAGGGCAATTTCAGTGACGTGACAAGAAGTCCAGAAGATGTGAATTAAATTAATCTTGTGGGAGGGGCAAAGACATGAACTGTATCAACATTATTTATATTTGAGTACAGAGGCAGGTTTCATCGCAAGAAGGCCACACTTAATTTTGTTCTTTGAGGAAATCTGATGTCCTTTTGCATTCCAACCCTTGACACCTTTTTGAGGGTCAAAGAGCTGGATTTTCATTCCCAAGATGGGTAGCCAGTGTCAGAAAATTTCCTGGTTCAGTGAATACAGCCCAGGACATCAAGTACACCTTGAAGGGAGCTACAGAATCTGCTGAGTGCCAAGGCCCATTTTGGTTTTCTAGGACTTTATCCCAGACATTTTGTTTAATATTACACCATCTAGTAATCACTCTCCAACACGCACTGCTCCCAACATTCACCTTGATGGCCTTTTACAGCTTTGACTCCACATGCCCGCTGTGCCCTTTAATGCCTACATGCCAAATCATATTTCCCCACGGCCCCTTCTGGTCTCAATGTCAATGTAATACTCATACCCCCACCCACTCCCATGGCACATTATAGCCCCTATGTCAATTTAATTCGAAGTCATCTCAAATCATGCCTCTCCATCCACTTCCTCTGTCCTTACACCACCCATGTCAAACTCATCTAGTTTCCACCTTGAGAGACATAATGACATGAAATAAAGACGTAGCAATGTATTGTGCTCTTTACTATAATTAAGCAATCCTATTAATGAAATTAAAAACTTCAAAATCCCCTCAAGTACTTAATCTGACAAAACAAATGGACTTGCACTCATAACACCCACATCAATGACAACTAAATTACAGGAGCTGTCAATCAAATTGTGAACTTACATCCACCCTCTTCTCTCAGCCCACAGATAACTGTATGTTATGGAAAGTAGCCAGCTATTATTAATGATGCAATAATTATAGCAGTTCTCAAGGCAATCTAACAAAACACCATTGCAACTCGGAGAACTGATCAGTCTTTGAACTCTCACTGCCAAGGTAAGCTGTTCTACATTTCTTTTTAAAGAGCAGGAGATTTGAAATAAATTTAATAATTTAAAACACTTGTCCACTCTCCATCAGCATTTACACCTCCTCCACAAAGTGTGTAATATCCACATTGGGCTGGGGGTGGGGGGGGTGCGGTTTGACGAGGGCTTATTTAACACCCATAGTGTCTGTTTGAACTCAGCAGTAAGTTTGAACAACTCTATGTGCTTGAGGGAATTGAGTCATTAGCAGGTTCCTTAGGCCCACTGCAGCGCTTCCACAAGGTTTAAAATACTGCTTCCTAACCTATCCAGTAAAATTTCTATGCTGGAAATCCCATACCCCTTACCTAATTTACCAGGGCTCACTACCAGTGCCCTTATAAGATCCCAGGCTCACCTGTAATACTAGCTCCAATAACCAATGCAACTTTATGGGCCTCACTGCAGCTCTGGCAGTGGCCACCATGCCCACTATCACCTCTGGCCTCTGATTGGCCAGCAGTTCTTTCAGTCAATTTGCCAATGCCAAGGGGCGGAAGTCCCACCCCAACTCAATTTAGAGCTAATCAGCAGTAAGACGGTTCAAAGAATTGTTTGCAAGTCTCCTCACCAATCTTTTAACTAATTATGACAGTCTATTAGATCCAGCCCGATATCAATAGAGGCCACACAGGTCACATCTGAAGATATAATGTGAAGTGTAGAGAATAAATATGTGCATAAGATATAAAGATCTTTGTTCCTAAAATCACAAGCTCAGGACTAAATTAATGTAAGCCTGAATGCATTAATAAAGGCAACAAATGAGAATGGAAGAGAAGAATCTATGAATACTGCAGAGAGAAAGGAAAACCAGGTAGAATCTTTAAAAGATGCATAAGGATGTTACAAGTTTTGTTAGAGGAGAAAGGAAGGACTTGGGGGAAAAACGTGCAGAGGACAAATATAATGGCAAAAAAATTATTTTAATTTTTAAAAAAGCCAGAGATAAAGTAAAGACATTAAGAGATTATGATTAGCACTAAGTAAGAACTATTTCTCTTTTTTTCCCAATTTATGGAATCCTACCATGTTTATTTTTCTACATTACAACAGCAAGAACACATCAAATATACATCATTGACTATGGGTTGAATTTTTCCATTTGCATTTAGTGAGATTCCCGATGCCCACTCCACCATCTTCCGCTCTTCACCACATTAATTATGCCTCTGAGCTCTAGGATACCCATCCGATGGAATTACACAGCATGACAGCAGAGATGCTCACCATTGCCAGCACCTTCTAGGTATTTACCCAGCTGGTGCCATGTTTAGAGCCCAGATGTACGCACTTCTGATGCTCAAAACCAGAAGCTGTCTTTCACGCTACAGTACTCAAAGTTCTACATTCAGGAGATGGCCCAGAAAAAGAAGTCAATTCATTGACATGGGCGTGGATGTTCTGGTGAATTGGGTGGTGAAAAAGTGAGCAGTGCCATAATGCTGACTGAAAACTTGCCACCAGAAACAGCCAGCCTGGGTAGAAGGCTGTGTCAGTGAAGTATCCCGGATAAAGCACAATGCAGAGGACTGCAGAAAGAAGTTGAATGATTTTCTATATTCACAAGGTTAAGTGCCACTATCATCTCTCTGCTACCTCACACTCACAGGGGCATCACTCACTAATTCTGCTACTGCACACATCTCTCACCAAGTTTCATGGACAACTCTCTCACCATACTGCAGCATGTCCACTTAACAGCTCTCATCCACCTCAGCCTCCTAAACTACTAACACTTGCTGCCCTCTGCACTTCCGACTCACTCACTGGGAACAAATCAGCAGCATTCCTGCTCCTGTATCACCACCAACTAGTCTTCATACTCGAACCCTCCCCTTGTCTCATGGCAGGAAAATCTCTCCCACAAACCTGGTGATTTGTGGACATGAGGTTCCTCACTCCATATGAGGAAGATGTCCCAGATTTGGCTAGAGAAATGAACGACTGGTCATGGAAGACTTCAATGGGCAATCAACCCAGTAAGCCTCATCGTGTTTTTCTGTCCTGCTCTCACATTACCACCAGTGCTAATGCATTCTTAACCTACAGTTATAGAATTGTTTATCTGTCTTCTCCCAGGGAACCTCAGGCCTGAAAGTAGTTCTGGGCACCCACAGATCCAGGCCCTCTGAGGAGCAGAAGAATAATTAAGAGGGAGGCCTTTTCGTTCATTAACATCAATTAATTGATTGCTGAAGCTTTTCACTGTATCTCCGTACGTGTCAATAATAAATCAAATCAAAAATGGTGGGGGGAGGGATTTAAGATTAGGGTCTTTCTAGAACAAACCTATTTCGTTCTCTGCAGTTACCTTATTAATATTAGACAGACCCATTTGACTTTAACTGTCCTACAATTATAACTATGGAATAACTAAAAACCAGTCAGGTGATGCACTTTGAAGAAAAAGTTATCAGGACCGATCCTGATGAAGGGTGTAAACCCAAAATGTCAACTTTCCTGGTCCTCTAATGCTGCCTGACCTGCTGTGTTCCTCCAGCTCCACTAGAGAAGTTAATGTAATATCACTATACAATTATAGCAACTAAGATTACAGCTTTCCAAATTTTTATAGTTACTGGCACCACTAAATTCAGGGGTGGCTCTATTCTGTTTTTTAAGTTTATAACAGAATTAACATAGGTTTATGGAGGGATAATATTTGTTATTTACTAAGGAGGCTAATACATTTAGTATTAATATCTATTTACATGATATTACACGATATACCTTTACGTGATAAACCTTTTCCTTTCAATGCACAATGGAAGAGATTAAAGTGCTCATATTAATAGCTGTACACCTATTCCATATTTTAGACATGAATTACAGCTTTACAAAGCCCCTCAGGATGGCACAAATATATTGTGAAGATTAATAAAATACACACATTAAATTATTTCAAAGACAGCAGGAACACTGAAATTGGTTAGGGTAGTTTTTCAAAATTTCTGTTGTAGGTACATGAGTTTTTTTGAAATGTTAATGAAAAGTAAACAAATGAATCTCAAAATGCCAGCTGATTATTGATCTTTGTTATTGGACTCATAACTATTTTTTGCAGTATTCTGTTGTTTCAATCTCAAATTATTACCGAACAGAAATTACCCATTGCAATTTCATATGCTTCCTTACGCAGTCCCCTTACTTAAGGCTTCAATTCCTGATCTAATCTTTGTTCTTGACCTAACTATTTGTAATGGAGCCCATCTATTTTCTCTACCTAGTCTTGCACTAATAGTAATGCCTTGTCTGTGCGCTATTTTATGTCATGTAACTTCTTCCAGACTTACTGCCAACTACTCCAAGTCTTTAGATTATATTAATTTTCTCAGTGACATACTGTTTTATTTGTTGCCATTTTTATATACTTAGGGTGTGTCCTTTTGTATTAGTCATGTGCCTCATTTCACTGCTCGGGAAGCGATTAATCATTTGTCACTTTTTTGGATGCGTTAAAACTGGCTGTTTTCGTTTCCAAGTAAAACTGTAAGCTTATGAATAAATTGCAAAACTACACATTCCCTTGTGCCAGCCGGTCTTAAAATGAATGTAAGCATTCTCGTTTTTGTACTGGAAAATAGAAAATGATTGCTTTCAATGCTGCCTTTAGCATATGATGAGAATTCCAATTGCTGCCTCTTACAGATATTGGCCAGCTCTTATTTTCAAAATGTTCCTACTTAAATGTAAATTGGGTTTTTTTTCATATTATCCTTCAACTCCATTTGTTATAACCTTCATTTTTTTCATTAAATCTAAACATGTTTTAATCTCTGTATCAAAATATCTTTGGCTATCAAGTATTCAGAAGAAAATATCTTATGACTGCACAAAAATTTTCTTTTAAAATAAATTGCATAAATATTTTTATCATTTAATGAGAAGAATTTCTCTGGTCATTGTACAATGACAAAGTAAAGTAGTTTATTTAATCATTTATGTTATCACTATGTTTTGGAAAACTGAGAAATTCTCCCGCTTTGAATTATTCTGACTAACCTTTAAGCTATCAAAACTCTCTGTAACATATGAAATTTTAAACTGCTGGCTAGCTGCAGTTTCAGCACATTTAATTAATGATCACAGGTCAGATGCTGTAAAATCAACTGCATCCTATGAAATGTAAGTTCCTTTAAACACTGCACAGGTATTTTGACATGGACTGGTGCCATTTCATAAGACATTGACAAATTAGCTGTCGTCATAGTTCTGTCACCTCAAACTGAACAGTTATGGCACCACTTTAAAAAAAAAGTCACTGATTCGGCCTCAGCTAGAGTATTTTACTATCGTGGCTACCATTGCTTAAGCAGCATCTCAGAGAAGGTGGAGAGGAGATTGACAAGAAGAGGATCAATTGTGAGGGGAGTTATATGAAAAGGCTACAGAACTGGGACTATGTTTAAAATAGAGGTGAATTGGAGATTTCATGGAGGTGTTAAAAATTACGAAGTGTTTTGATTGTAATTACTGCATAATGAAACTGTTTCCACTGGCAGGCAGATTAATAACCAAGAAATGCAGATGTAAGATAATTGACAAAAGTACCAGAGGGAAGATTAGGCACTATTTTAAAGTGGCTTGTTGCTGTAATCAGTATATCCCATGGACACACTTGTCAAAATCTAACATGTCTCTGCCCTCGAGGTGAATGGTTGCACAGTCACCTCACCAATGCCCTCCCATCACCATTTCCCAATCAATGCAGCAGGTGAACTTTCCCTGAAAAAGTCTTAAATGCTTGAAAAAAATGGGGAAAAAAAAGGAGGAAAGTCATCCCTGTATGTGGGAGACACAGAATCTGTGAAGCGCTGATCCTCCAATCATAATTCTTGTCTACTGGTGTTGCTCCAGTTCCACCAATCTCAAGTTCCTGCTCTCCCACTCTTGCTGCTCTTCCAGAAACAGAATCTGTGATCTGTGCAACAGCAAACATAAGAAAGAAGAAACCTATGACTGGCGAAGCAAGGGGTGAGGGTTACTCTGGCCACTGTGCACCTGAGTTACAAAAGGGTGGAACAGTTAGTTGTTCAGAAAGTCAATACCCATTGGCTCTGGGCCTTTATGTCACTGAGCCCAAGTGTCAGGGTGGGGAAGGAGACAGAGCCCACATGTCTGAGGGATGGAGGTGGAAGACAGAACCCAACAGTCAAATTTGGGTGGGAGGGCAAGGGGTGAAGCAAAGAACCAGACTGTTTGGGTGAGGGGGAATTCAGAACCTGAGTATCGGATGGGAGGGTTGGGTAGTGGAAGAAGAGAACTTGAAATTTGGTTAAGTTAGGGGAGCAGAACACCAGGCCCAATTGATTCAGTAATGCTTGGGCAGATACCTCTGCTTATTTGTATTATGTCATTTTATCCATCACCACTCATAAAATTCTGTAAAGGCGAGGACATCAGGGTAGTTGTGACTTTAAATAGTCTTATGTTTCAAGGAACAGAATGCCAAATGAAAAATAATCTGCAAATTGTTTCCCTAAACGACAGTCAATACCCTGCATTCACGTTTTCCAAAGACTGTTTTTCAAAGGCTGTTTACAAAGGCTATTTTTCCTAAATAAAAACCAGAAGAATCGTGGATGCTGTATATCAGGAGCAAAAACAGAAGTTGCTGGAAAAGCTCAGCAGGTCTGGCAGCATCTGTGAAGAAAAATCAGAGTTAACGTTTCAGATCTGGTGACCCTTCCTCAGATGGGTCCTTCTATAATTCAGGTGCATATTGGCCAGAGTAACCCCCACCCTAGCTTGTCCAGTCATAGGTTTCTTCTTTCTCATGTTTACTGTTGCACAAATCACAAATTCTGTTTCTGGAAGAGCAGCAAGGGTGGGAGAGCATGAACTTGAGACTGGTGGAACTGGAGCAACACCAGTAGACAAGAACTATGAAGGGAGGAGTTGTGTCTCACAAACTCTGTCTCCCACATACGGAATGACTTTCCTACATTCTGAGGAAGGGTCACCAGACCGGAAACGTTAACTCTGATTTTTCTTCACAGATGCTGCTGGACCTGCTGACCTTTTCCAGAACTTCTGTTTTTGTTCATATTCTTCCCAGTTGGGTTAAAGGAGTAAGGGTGGCACGTTAACATCATGTGAATACCAGTGAAAATCCAACACCCCTGCCCCATCACTATAACCCTATTCCTGGCTTGCAACTTACTTGAAAAGGGAAAAATTAAACACCTTGCCCTTAAACAACAACACAGAAAGCATCGAAAATAGTAAAGGGGCTGAATTTTCAATGGCATGCTAATGACATTACCAACCTGTGCTTGCCTCTAAACCTAAGAACATTCAGGATAAGGTTGCTAACTCTAAATGGATGCTTTCATGGAAGTATCATTTTATGTCTTTTGTTTCCAACAACCCCATTGCCATACTTCTGCTGTTCAGTTTTCAACACATCCATCCTCTTGACATACCATCTTCCCACACAAACTGGAAAGAAACTGGCTTGTCATGACTCAATTGCTTGATTCTCAGTTCTCCAGCGTATTTGATCCACTAACTTGTTGTATAATAACTGATAAGCAAGTGTTCCAAGAAAATCAAAAGAGCACTCATCATTGTTCCTATCATTTATCTCTCAGGTTGTTTCCTGCAGTGACCTAAAGATTAATTTCAGATTTTGCAACATCTTGGACAATTCTGGAGGATTTGCATTCCACGTTCAGATCTACTAACAATCCCACACAGAGAAGATGCAATGTCTCCATAGAATGGGCAAATAATTTTGTCACTGAGTATTGTTCAGCATGACTTAATCATTACTTCCTTCCTGACTCAACAGCCTGGATATTTACTTAGATAGCATTTCCTTGCTCATGGAGCAAGCAAGTCCACTTTTTCCTGAAGCCCAAGAGATTTTTTAAAATTTTTACCAGCATCTGCTCCAGGAGGCCAGCCTGATTGACCGGCTCAGTTCCTTGTTGGGCAAGAAGGCTGCAGCAAATTTGAAGTTACAGCATACACAGTTGTTTGTAGAGTCAGGGGCTAATCATGAGTCGTTATGATGCGATGGGTGCGACAAACAAATTGGAAAATTGATCTAAGGATCGAATTACAGGGAAAGGGTAGTGTAACAAGGTACAGCGGTACCAACACTGTGGACTGTACTTGATCATGTTGTGTTCCAGTTATAAGGGTTATCCAACTATTGAGCGGGAGAGTGCCAGTGCTCCTCCTGGCCATAAAGCAGTGCCGAAAACTAATTGCCTCTTTATTTCAGCATTCCTGTACCTCCCTCTCCAGCTATCAGGTTTCCCAAATCCTGTGAAAATTAGCAGGCTAGCCATGCTTATAAAATGGAAATCAAATTTAAGACACAGAGTCACACTAAAATATTCCAACAGCCTTCCTTCCTCCCTGAACAGAGACACTGACTGCCTGGCATCTATCTCCTTTTAAAAACGAGAATGGACCGCTTTGGATTGGAATTTTACATCTAAAAATATATACTCCAAAACCTCAGACATATACATCCCACCAGACCCAAAACATCCAGATTTTGGCAGTGTATTTTACACCCATCCGAGCCAGTAGGAGAACAAAACTTTGGCTCAATGTTACAGTAGGTGGTATGTAAACCAGGGCAGTAAAGAGTTGACAGAAACGATCTACCCCTGATCCTCCAGTGAAAACAAAGTGGCAATTTTTCAGTAAGGCAAAGGAAATATTTACCTCATAGGCGTCAGGCATGTTGACCGTCTCTCCATGTTCAGCCACGTACCCAATGATTCCTTTCCCCCAGGGTACCTGCACCTCGTTGGAGTTCTCCATGCTGGACGAAGGCACCACCGTGGTCCCCGAATGAACGTCGAAGAACTTTGAGACCAATTTTTTTTTGTGGGGCGGCCCCTCCACCAGAAAGAGTGAGCATCGGTCCGCACCCACCATGATGCACACGTTGATGAGGATCTTGTAGCTCAGGCTGGTGAGATCTAAGTCGTTCGAGATGTCCTTGACAAGCTCTAGGAAGAACTCGCGCTCGTTGGAGTCCTTGAGTTTGTACTTGTAGTCGATGGCGGCGGAGGCGTATTGTGGGATGTTCACCCTGGATTCCAGGAGGGCACTCAAGATGTGGGCAGTGGTCGGGGGCAGGGAGCTGGCTTTTCGCAGGAGGGCCCTCCTGCCGCTGCTGCTGGAGGGAGAGTCCGGGCCTCGCAGGAACACATGCTCGTCGTAGGTTCGGTGGGATGTGATGGCTCTGGACCTGGCGAAACTCCTCCTCAGCTCCTTCTGGGACGAGCGCCGGTGCACGCCCTCGGCTCGGGGGCTGCAGCCCGTCTCCCTGGCCAGGCCCTGCTGCTCGTCTCCCTCCGAGCAGCGAACTTTGTGCTCCTTCAACCACTTGCTCACCGACTCGCGTTTGCCCTTTCTCAGCAGGTAATCCTCGAAGAGCTCGGGGTGGCGGTCCAGGAAAGCTTCCACATCCGAGAAGTCTAGGGTGGCCATGGCGCCTCCAGCCTTGAGCAGGAAAGTTGCTCGTCCTGTCTGATCGACCCTGAACTGACCCAACGCGCGCACACACACAGACTGGCAGACAGAGAATAAACAAACTTAGAGCATCTTCAGTGCAAACGTAACTCAAACGAGGAGGGAGATCGGGCACGGGTAACGGATGCTCTCTATTTATTAGCTGGTATTCCCAGGACGTGACATCGCCGTTTCACGCTTGACTTGGCAATAAACATATCGCAGTTGTGCCAATTCCGTACTGTAAATTTATCCAAAAGCAGCCGACGATTTATCAGGAGCCAGTTCTACCCCAGCTAGGAGCCAATCCGCTGCCTCCGACTTAACCCAGCCAGAGGTGTAGCGATTTTTGTCATTTATCACCCAGTCAGACCAAACAAGAACGGGGAAACAAGAGTCGTCATTAATCGTCCCAGGCTGTACTACAAAACCAGCGGAATCACACCCGAGCTCTGACCGCAATGTGACTGCTGTGAGACTCACAAATCGTTAACTAACTAAATCATGACTGGAAAGTTTATAGAGAGGGCGATTCCAACGCCGTTAAGAATCTCAAGCAGCCCGTTCAGCTGGCGATGTGAATTGTATTTAAAGTGTTGCCCATGTAATCAAACAGCTGAGCGGGGTATTTATAGGATAAAGGACAGGGAGGGTCGTTGACAACTTCGAAGTTACTTGTTCATAGCGAAACGTGAACCTGTTGTTAAATATGCACATCGTGCATTTAATAATTTAATTGCAAGACATACATCTGTCTAGGAGACTGATTACTTAGTATTTTACTTTGTTAAAGACCTAACTTTTAGTAATTACTTAAAGTGTTGAGGTTGTCAAAGCTGGAATTCACAAGAGGAAAATGCGAGTCAGTCATTCAGTTCCTCGATAGCAACAAGTTCAACACTGAAACCAAAAAGTGACCTCAAAAAGGTGGCCAGGAATGGACGGCGCCACTGGTGTCTAATGAGCCATTGCACTTTGTCATACATTGTAGTAAGGATTGATGGCCGTTTTGACAGTTGGGTGCTGAGCAACACCGCTGCTCCTGGCCCCAGACTCGCCTGTTATTAATAGGCACCATCCAGGTTGCCATTAGATACAGTGACTTGACGTCAGGACTTCTATAGTGGGTCAGGAAAACAGCTTCTACCTGTCCTCGGCAAAGTTACAGGACTACCACCTCATTCGAATAGACTGGTCCCATTTCCTGGGGGAGGGAGTTATTGGACCTGACGCACGGCATTGAGGACAGAGCAATTTAAAATACGCCGTAGCGTCAACGGAGATTGAGGAGATGCCGGTGGCGCTGGGAAAGTAAATCGCCAGAGACCTTTCCCTCTTTAAGCTGTGAAACTCAGCCACTTCAGGATCTTTAAAGCTGATCTGGACTCTGTTCAATTACTATTGATTTTCTCTTTATACGTCAGGCGGACTCCCCTGAGATGTATTGACCGCTGTTAAATTCTACGCACCAAATATTTGAATAAATCCCTTCCTTCTCTTTCTCCCAGGACTTCAGGCTTCCTATTCATCTCTCTAATGACCTCTTTAATTTCTTTCTGAATGGCTAATTAAAACTAATTAAAACTGAATCTGTTAAGGCGGCAATAACTTTTACCGCCGCCCCCCCCCCATTTGATTCACAAGGTCAAACAATCGACTCTTTTTACTGCATTACAGTATGGTACCAGGTACACACAGGGGTCACAAGTGACATGACCTGCAGATCTTATCCTGACGAGTACACCGAAAATGTTGATGTTAATGTAAAACTATTTTATGCCATCCAGATTGGTTATTCTATACACAAATAAATCGTGCCTTACGTGATCACAAAAGAAGTCATGTATCCCGAGAAAATTCAGGCATCCGAGTGCGAATCACAAGGTTTGGATTATTCTCGTGGTCACGTTCCAATGTTAAATAAATTTCGTGAGTCGTTGCCTGCCGTTGATTCCGTTTATTGTTTTTGCATTCTAAATATAAATAAAGACCGGCATTTGTACAGCGATTTTCAAAACCTTTGGATGTCTCAAAATGCTTTGCAGTCAACTAAGTAGACTTGAAGTGTAGTAACTGTTGTAATGCAAGAAAAAATAGCAGCCGCCACTGTTCTGGGACAAGTCAAAATGAGACCGAATACGCTTCAAGTGCCTGGATGAGTGCAGTTTCAGCAATAGTCAAGAAGCTGGTCAATATCAGGACAAAATTAGCATCCCATCCAACACCTTAAAATATTTGCTGTCTCCACTGCTCCTCCACAGTAACACACGATGCACTGCCACAATTTCTTTGATAGAACCTTCCAAACCAATGATCTCCACCACCTAGAAGGACAAACCACGAGAACGTCGCCTGCAAGTTTACTTTCGAATTACACACTATCCTAATTTGGGATGATATTGCTGTTGAATCGCATGGGTTGAAATCCTGAACTGCCTGTCTACCAGCATTATGGGTGTCCCTACACTACATGAATGGCAGTGATTCAGGAAGCCTTATAAAGGGCAATTAGGGAACAGCAGGTCTAGCCAGTGATGCTGACGTCCTCTGAAAAATAAGAAAATAAACAGCAAACTCCCAACCAATAGCAATGTGATATTGATCAAATAATTTGTTTTGCATGCTGTTGATTGAGCTAAAAACTTGTGACCGAGACATGAGGGATAACTCCCTCTTCTTCAACATAATGTCACAGGTTCTTCTACATCCACCAAAGCATGCAGGTGGGTTCTAGGTTTAACTTCTCATTCAAAAGGCTGCTCCTCCAACAATGCAACAGTTCTTCAATACTTCATTGACGTGTCAGCCTGGATTTTTGTCCTTATTTCCTAGATAGGGCTGAAACTTAGAGCTAAGAGTGTTACTTACTGAGCCACAGCATGCGAGATAAAATTGAAGGGGAGTAGGCTGATCAAGAGATACAAAAGGATAATTCAGTCCTTCGTGTAGAAAATTATCTGAGAGGTTTGATTCTATTATGCTGTTTGCATTGTACAAAACAAAATTTTAGGAAGAATTGTTGGTCTTTGGAAGTTTTGCTACCCGGGTCATTGAGGCAGAAGCCATTGTATCCATCAAGGAAAAAAGTGGACAAATGTTTGAAGCAGATGTCTACATAGGGATTATGGAGAAGGAATATTGTCATAGGTTTAGTTTTAAATTTCTCCAGTAGAGAGCTCTTAGACACAATGCATCACTTGCAATGATGGGGTTTGATCCTTTCATTGTGTGATCATTCAAATTACATTGAGGAAGTCACCTGTTGAAGATTCTGTCATATTATGTTGTTAATATTGTTTGCAATATCATCGGACAATGGTGAAAAGTAAATTTTCAAAAGTACCCAGAAATTCTAAAAATTCTAAACTTCACTATTCAAGCCTTGACAGCAGGTCTACTGTCTGCTGGCACTCACACTTAGTTGGCATTAAGCAAGGCCTGTTTACAAACTAAGATTTGCAGGACCCTATTTTTCCAGACAAGAGAATGCTGTTAGAATAACTAAGTTGTTGATCCCATGTCATTCTCAATGAGCGTCTTTGTCATGTTGATTGCATGAATGCAAATATCCTTAATACGGATTCTATTTGAATGGTAAAATCATATAACCAGAAAACCAAAAAAGAGTTTCTTCCCACAGGATGCCCTTTACAATATAATATAGTGAACTGGTCATTAATATTTATCTAAATATTACAAAGAACTACAACTCAATTTCCAGAAACTTAGAGCATAGATTCATTACAAATATAGAAAATAGATGTAGTAGGCAGAAGATGACTGACCTTTAATTTTATTTCTAAAGTTTTTCCACATTGAGTACAGGAGTTGGGACATCATGTTACAGCCGTATCAGACATTAATAAGGCCATATTTGGAGTACTGCATACAATTCTGGTCACCCTGCATTAGGAAGGATGATATTAAACTGGAAAGGGTGCAAAAAGATTTACAAGGAGATTACCATGACTGAAAGGTTTGAGTTATAAGGAGAGACTGGATAGGCTGGGATTCTTTTTTTCCCCAGAGCATAGGAGGCTGAGGGGTGACCTTATAGAGTTTATAAAATCATGAGGGGCATAGACAAGGTGATTAGCCAAGATCATTTCCCCAGGTTAGGGGAGTCCACAACTAGAGGGCATAGGTTAAAGGTGAGAGGGAAAGACTTAAAAGGTGCCTAAGGGTCGACTTTTTTCACACTGAGCGTCGTGCATATATGGAAGAAGCTGCCAGAGAAAGTGGTAGAGGCGGGTACAATTACAGTAATTAAAAGACATTTGGACAGTACATGGATATGAAAGATTTGCAGGGATATGAGCCAACTACAGGAAAATGGGACTGGCTCAGTTTGGAAAAACCTGGTCGGCATGGAAGAGTTGGGCTGAAGGGTCTATTCCATGCTGTATACCTCTACGACTATGACTGACTCTATGGCTCTATAATTAACCAATATCATTAAATAATTTTTTACACACATTTTAAGTTGTGTTAGTGATAGGAGAAAATATTTGATGTCAGAATTGCTATTTTAATTCCAAATGTAACTTTAGTAATATGTAACCTATTTAATAGACACAAGCCGTGGTTCTCCAGTTCATTATTGCTTTTAGATTGCTTTCAAAATCGGTCAGTTCGTGAACAGTTCACATGTAACAGATTTGAAAATAGCTCTCTAGAGTAATTCTTACTTCGTACGAAGGTTGGTCTCCTTCCAAAATCTTCTGTTCGTCATAACATCCAGTTTGTTATGTTTTTAGACCAGCACTAATTATAAAATATTTAATGTTGCTGTTAAATATTTTGCTTTTGGACAAGCAGCCTAGAGGTTGTGCATTAAAATCAGGCTTTGAAATTGAATTCAGTAAATCTGGCAATCTGAAGGATTTTATCATGATGGGCACAAATTTTACACCCAGGTCTATCTCCTGAGACTGAACACAAGCAGGAAATCGGCGCATACGCCATGCAACCATGCACGTATCATGCACCGTTGATATCCTTACTGTGCTCCCACTGAATGCTACCCACCCCCTGCCACTCTCAAACCTTGGTCACATTGCTCGCTGATCCTTTTACAACCATTCACTGCCCCAGTCCCTTGCTGCTCCGCTTGCCACTTTGTTTGTCCCATTTACCGCACCTCCCGAGCCAAGGTCAAATTGCAATCGTGATCTCAGTGTGAAAAGTACAGGTTTGGTATTACGTTGTCAGAATGAAAGTCATTTTAATCTCTGCACTAGAGAAACATTTTGAAAAACATTTCTTTTTTGGTGTTGCACTTTAATGCTACTCGGTATTAGCTTTCAGCATATTCTTTAATGCACGCAGCTACCTGGGAGTGAATACATCTGTGGTGGCACCTTCTGCAGTTGGAGTGACAGCAACAACAGTCTTTCCATTGATGCCCTTCAATGAAGGGAATTTGCCATTGCCACTTAATTTAAAAATATTCAATTCCAGTACCAAAATACTTATTTGAATTTCAATAGTTTTTTAAGTGAGATCATAGATGATGCATTAACATTTTCTCAACAAGACAACTAGTGATAGAGGATGGGTTATACAAAATTAAGTCTCAGCATAAGGGTTTAAATCTACCTAATGTGCTATAGAGTTAGATAATATATCAACACAGCATTTGATACAATGTCACATAAACTTATTTGTCTACATGGACTTCAGCAAGGCCTTTCACAAGGTTCTGCTCAGTAGACTAATAAGTAAGATTGGATCACCTGAGATCCATGGAGAGTTAGTCAACGGGATACAAAATTGGCTGTACGGTAGGACTTTGGTCATAGACAGTTGTTCAGACTGGAGGCCTGTGAACAGTGGTGTGCCACAAGGTTCGGTGCTGGGTCCACTGTTGTTCATCATTTATATAAATGATTTGGATGAGAATATAGATAGTGTTGTGAGTAAAGTTTGTGGATGACACCAAAATCGGCGGTATAGTCGACAGTGAAGAAAGTTATCTAAGAGTACAATGGGATCAAATCAACTGGGCCAATGGACCTAGGAATGGCAAAGGAGTTTAATTTAGATAAATGTGAGGTGTTGCATTTTGACAAGACAAACCAGGGCAGAACCTGCACAGTTAATAGTAGGGCCCTGGGGAGTGGTGTCAAAAACAGAGATCTAGGGGTCCACTGGGGGTCTAGGGGCCCACTGGGGGTCTAGGGGTGGCACAGTGGCTCAGTGTTTAGCACTGCTGCCTCTCAGTGCCAGTGACCTGGGTTCAATTCCACCATAACTGTCTATGTGGAGTTTTCACATTCTCCCTGTGTCTCCGTAGGTTTCCTCATTATGCTCTGGTTTCCTCCCTTTGTGTCCAAAAATGTGCAAGTTCGGTAGATTGGCCATGCTAAATTGTCCATAGTGTCCAGGGATGTGCAGGCCAAGTTGGTTAGCCATTGGAAATGCAGGGTTACAGGGATAGGGTAGAGGGTGAGGGTCTGGTGGGATGCTCTTCAGAGGGTTGGTGTGGATTTGACAGGCCGAATGGCCTGCTTCCACACTGTAGGGATTCTATGGAGGGTGCCAAGTGCATAGTTCCTTGAAAGTGGCATCACAAGTAGACAGGATGGTGATGAAGGCATTTGACATATTTGCCTTCATTAGTCAGAAAACTGAGTACTGGATTTGAGACATATGATACGGCTATACAATGCATTGGTAAGGCCACATTTGGAGTACCACATGTAATTCTGGTCACCACACTACAGGAAAGATGCTATTAAACTGGAAAGGGAGCAATGAAGATCTACAAGGATGTTACCAAGACTGGAGGGTTTGAGTTATAAGGAGACGCTGGATAGCCTGGGATTTTTTTTGCCCTGGAGCACAGGGGGATGAGGGGTGACCTTATAGAGGTTTATAAAATCATGAAGGCCATAGATAAGGTGAACAGCCAAGATTTTTTTCTTCAGGGTAAGGAACTCCAAAACTAGAGGGTATAGGTTTAAGTTGATGGGAGAAATATTTAAAAGGGAACTGTGGGGCAACTTTTTCTCACAGAGGGTGGTGTATATCTGGAACAAGCTGCCAGAGGAAGTGGTAGAGGCGAGTACAATTATAACATTTAAAAGACATTTTGGACAGGTACATGGATAGGAAATGTTTACAAGTATATAGGCCAAATGAGGGCAAATGCGACTAGTTTGGTTTAGTTTAGGAAAGCTGGTCAGCATGGACAAGTTGGACGGAGGGGTCTGTTTCCATGCTGTATGATTCTATACTTCTCTTGAAGTCTTAGGGAAAGAGAAATCCACAGTAAATTGTGCTTAAATAAAATTAATGATTTCCTTACATCAGAAACTCTGTAGACATTCTTTAACAGCACCATGAGACCGACAGTGAAGACATATTTTATCAAAGCTTTCAGCTTACAGTCATGAAGGCAATTTGTAAGAATACCAATTCAAGAGTCAACCAAAATTTATACTAGAAAACTGATTGGTTGGCAACTTACCTGTTTTAAAATGTAAATACATGCTGTCAGTTAACTGGCAATCATTATTAGTTAACGCATTCTCCATTTCAACCCCTCTACACATCACAGTCCACTTCCCAATGAATCAGCACTCTCCACTCGTCAGTTTAAAGTTTCAGTAATACTCAAGTTCTGTACTACCAAGACTAAGAATATTAGGGGCAGCAGTGAGTAAGATCTTCATCTGTCATTAAATGATCCTCCGAATTGTCAACTTGCGTGTATGCAAATACATTGTGTCTTATCATCTTCTGTGACTTGTTTAGATATATTATGTTCCTTAGATTAATTTCTGATTGGTTTACTGCAATGCTGTAAAGCCCGCTGAGTTTTCTATGAAACTGAGCTTTAATGAAAACCCTATGTCTTCATGGAGATCTCCCCCAAACCAGAAGTGATCTCTCATTATTGAAGGAATATGTCAAATTTTCCCATAAACTGATTGGACTGTAGGCCTCATCCATTTGCAGTGAGTTATTTTCATGGACTGTCCATGTCAGACCAGGTATTAATTTATAACTTGGTTCTTTCACTAGAATATTATGAAGCATTTCACCTATGAACACATGATTTCTTTCACATACTCCAGTGCTTCTGTAAGTCTAGAGTACTTAACTCTTGTCTTGCATCCTTTAGGAGGATTTTTAACCTTTGAGAAGATTGATGGGAAAACTTCTGATACAG
Organism: Ginglymostoma cirratum; assembly: GCA_024137785.1. Lineage (NCBI taxonomy): Eukaryota > Metazoa > Chordata > Chondrichthyes > Orectolobiformes > Ginglymostomatidae > Ginglymostoma > Ginglymostoma cirratum. The sequence continues at coordinate 10,529,953 of JAHRHZ010000013.1, read as the reverse complement.
TTTTAAGATAATTTGCCTTTTTCCCTTTAAACTCCTCTCTCTTGATACCAAGACCACCAGCTTAATATTTTTGTTACAGAAGTTAGGGCTTGTTAAGGGAACACAACAATATTCAGATTGTGTAAACTGTAAATCCACTGACTTCCCAAAAATAATGGTCATGTCACATACCATGCCCAGTTTCATTTGACGCTTTATGACAGATGGCCTGTTCAACAGGATAGGGTCTTTCACTTAACACTAGATCTGTCCTGAAAATATGATTTACCCCAGATACAACACGGGGAATTACCACTCTTCCTAATCATTTCAACATGTTGTCATCCTCAACCCTGAAGAAAGTAGAACTTCGCTTAAAGTTTCTCTTAAATTTCTCAACCTTACTTTGGACCTTTTTTTTAAACAATCTAGGTAACATTTTAAACAGTCCACTTCACCTAGTTTGAACATAGTCCGACATAACATAATTGAATGAGACTGCAACTAGCATTTATTACTATGCTGAAGCTTCTTGTAATTAGTTCAATTACCTTTTGCCTGATCAGCATCACCAGCTTCTCCTTTTAATCCTTCCTGTTTATGTACAATTTCAAAAATCTTGTTATTCCACTCAGGATAATTAACTGCATAATTGTATTTCTAGTCATATCTAAACAAGATGGAGGTGGCAGCAGGGTAGGAAGTGTTCGGGCTCCTGAGCCCATACATTCCCGCTCATTTGGCTGGCCACATTCTTCCTTTTTTTTAATTTCCTCATTTCTCTTTTGCATCAAAATTCATCTTTCTTTTCTGCGGCTACACTGGAGGAAGGTGGTTGCAAGAGCCTGCTGCAGCGGTGGCAGCGTGGTGGGTCTGGATGCCCGTTCCTAGTGGCCACGGCTTGAGCAAAGTCTCCATCATTGCTGATTCAGCGGATCTGGTCCATTGTGCCTGGCAGTGGTATGACGGTTTCAGTGGCAACTCTAGCAGTGGCGGCATAGCGGTTCCAGCTCGTTCCCTGTAGCTATGGTGGCTTCAGCAGCAACTGAAATAGCAACGGCTTGTGCGATGGCTTCAGTGCTGGTAACTTGGTGCATCTGGTCTGTTCCTCCTGGCTATGATGGCGATGCGGTGACTGCAGTGTCGGTGTCAGCTCCAGCAAGGCAGCATAGTGGGTCTGGTCCAGAAATCCTTGCTTTGACGGTCTCAGGGATAACTTCAGCAGTGGTGTCCCATAGCCACTTCAGAAACCCAGGAGCTGTGGAGAGAACAAAAAATGGATTTTGTCTTAACTTTACTTCAATTATTTCTTTTTATAATTTCTAATTAAAATGGCACCAAATTATGGTGACTTATACACATATCACTGTATTTTCATAAATACAAATACAATGAATTGCTAAAAAAAAAATCTGTTGAACAGTCCCTGGACATTCATTCCCTACATTTTTCATATGATAATGGAATACAGCCTATAGTTATTTTATTGGGATGTATTGCCCATCCCTAACTGCTGCTTGAATTGACTGGCTTGCTAGGGCCATTTCAGAGGGCAGTCAAGAGTCAACCACATTGCTGTAGTTCTGGTATCACATGTGGACCAGACTAGGCAAGGACAACTGATGTCACTCCCTAAAGGACGTTAGTGAAACATGGTTTTTTATGACAATGAGCAGTGGTTACATGGTCACCATTAGACCAGCTTTTAGTTCCAGATACTCATTGAATTCAAATTTCAACATTTTCCATGGAGTGATTCAAACCCATGTGCCCAGAGCATTTGCTTGATTCTCTGGATTATTAGTCTGGTGACAATATCACTTCAGCACTACCATCCCTTATTTATGTCTCTATTATATTCGCTAGACGTATCCCTATCCTCACATATTTTTGTTGAGCTTCTCCTTTCATACGGATGCTTGACTCTTGAATTTCACAGTTGAGTAACAAAGGTCATTGAGAATGAATGTTTTCCTAGATGTTTTTCAAGCTTGCGACATTTGTTCCAAAGTGTTTCTTTCAGAAAATCTAACTCCAGTTAATACTGGGAGTCTAGTCATGTTTGACACCTTAGCACAGTTCAACAATTTAAAGAGAAACACTAAGTTAGGAACATCCAGGTAGAATCTTTGTGGTCTTCCATATAATTGTTAAATATCATTACATATTCTTCTATAGAAAATCCATTCTACTTCCTACTAAAGTCAAGGGCAGCACCACTGTCCATTGGAGGTCCTTGGCACAGAACGCACACAGTCCAGCAGCTTTGCCACAGTCATTCAGCCACTTGTACTGCTGGTGGATAAGTCCAACTATGGTCCAAGAATAGCCAGTGATCATTCCTGTAGGCCCAGAGGCAGCAACAGTCAGAGGAGTCATGTATCATCCACAAAACCACAAAGACAGTGGTCAGGGGTCTGATCCAATCAGCTGCTCAACAAAGTCAGTCAAAGGTCTGAAGCAAATACAGCTCTGGGGGTCAGTCCATTGATCATTAAATAGGCTACAAGTGGTTCTGTAGGGGCGGCAGTTTTGGTGGTAAGGGTGGAATCATTGCCATAGTAGGTAAGGAAGCCAAGGCTAAGTGGGGAGGGAATCAGAAGCATTTGTAGAGATAGGGATAAGGACAGTAATAGAGGAAGCTTAAGTTTCTTGGGGGTACATCAGAGGACATGGGAGGCAGGTTATGAACAGTGACTACTTTCATGGCCTCCACAGGAGTAGTGTAGAGTTCTAGGGTAGGCTTAATTAAGGTGCATTATCAGCACATGGGGGCAGGGAGGACAGTTGGTGGAGAAATTCAATGCACTGAGGCTCCACATAGAGGAGATGATGAAAATGAGTCTCGGGTGATGCGAGGTGAAGGATTTTAGGAGAGGGAATACTGCAGACCAGGTGGATCCTGACACTGATGGTGTTCACAGTGAGCTCCATTCACTACCATCACATGGTGCTCTCTGGATGTGAACTGCAACAAGAAAAATGATGAAACAACACTGGGAAAAGTCACCTGTTTTGGCAGGTGAAAACGTGGGATTCCCTCCTGCTGGGCGCTAGGGCATTTAAGGGGCAAATACATAAAGCAGGCATTTGTAAAATCCAACTACAATCAATCATTAGACAATTTCATTTGCCAGCCTAATGATGCTGAGCCTAGCACCAATGACTTAAAATGAGGCTAACGCTGGTGAAAGGTGACCTGCTACTCATGCAGCTTCCAAGACAAATCGAATGTTGGCCTTCGTAGTGAGGGGATTCAAGGATAGGATCAAGAGTGTCTTGCTGCAATTATACAGGGCATTGGTGACATCACACTTGTGCGCAGTTTTGATCTCCTTATCTGAGGAAGGAAGTTCTTGTTTAGTGTGAGTGCAATGAAGGCTTTCCAAATTGATTCCTGGGATGTCAGGACTAAGTCTGAGGCTAGATTGAGTTAGTTAGGATTATATTTACTGGAGTTTAGAATAATGATGGGGATCTCATAGAAACCTATAAAATTCTAACAGGACTAGACAAGTTAAATACGGAAGGGATGTTCCCAATGGTAGGTGAATTCAGAACTGGGGTCATTGTTTAAGGATAAGGGATAAACCTTTTAGGACTGGGATGAGGAGAAAATTCTTCACCCACAGAGTAGTGAGCCTGTGGAATTCACTACCATAGAAAGTAGTTGAAGCCAAAACATTATGTGTTTTCAACAAGGAGATAGATATAGCATTTGTGGCTAAAGGGATCAAGGAATATAGAAGGATTAGGGTATTGAGCTCAATGATCAGCCACTATCGAATTGAAGAGCAGAGGCGGCTTGAAGGGTTGAATGGCCTATTCCTGCTCCTATCTACTGCGTTTCTAAGTTACGACACCTGTCATGTAAGTGTAATGATGGTCTGTGTTGAATGTAATGAGAAGTTGATATGCGTCCGGAATGGGAAGGGGATCAGAGCATGCACTCCCTTTTGATATAAAATGTAATTCACTCAGCCAGTGCGACATCTTCACCAAGTGAAGCTGAATGAATGGTGGAGATAGTGCCCTCTATCAGGTTGCAGCATCTCTTATAGTGTGGAGAAATGTGTTTGACCCTCATCTGCAAGGAAAGTTGCCAATGACTCAAGAGCAGGTCTTCATGGAGGACGAGGAGCACCCAGCTCAGGAGAGGTTGCTGCTGCAGGGGTGTTCACGATGTCTGCATCCCACAGAGGACCAGAGATTTTCAACTCCGAATCTTTTTTCTAGAAATGATTGAGGTGCAGTGCTGGCACAGGCTCTGGATGTCCTGGGACACTGTGATGAAACTATACTGGATGCTGCAGCAGGACCTGAATCCTGTGACAGTGGGAGGTCATCCTCTCCCAGTGGCTGTGATAGTGACAGCCGCTTTGAATTCCTATGTGACTGACTCCTTCTAGTGAGTGAGGGAAGGTGATAGTTTAGTGGTATTATCACTGGGCTGTTAACCCAGAGACCCAAATAATGTTTGCAGACCCAGGTTCGAATCCCACCTTGGCAGATGGTGGAATTTGAATTCAATACTTTTCTGGAATTAAGGCTCTAATGATGACCGTGAATCCAGTGTTGATAGTCAGGAAAAAGCCCATCTGGTTCACTAATGCCCTTTAGGGAAGGAAACTGCCATACTTACCTCATCTGGCCTACGTGTGACTCCAGACCCACGTTGGCTTTTAACTACCCACTGGGTAATTAGGGATGGGCAATAAATGCTGCCTGGCTAGTGATACCCTCATCCAGTGAATGAATAAAAAAAAACTTGTGTGGGATCTCTACAAGTCATGCTGCCACAAATGCATCAGGACAGTGACCGATGCCAACCATGTAAAGTCACACAGTTCATTTCAATCCCCCATGATGAGGTCATGCATTAGGATTCAGAAACATAGCTGGGTCACCCCCTAGGTGCAGGGTGCCATTGACTGCACACATGTGATGCTGAAAGGGTCGTATCACAACACTGCGGAACTCATCGACAGCAAGGGCATTTTTACCTTAATATTCAGTTGACCTGTGATCCCTGTTACCACATACTGGAGATGTGTGCCTGCTACAATGGCAGCTGCTATGACTCCTCGAGCTATATCCTCGAGCACTGTCCTGTACTGGTGCATTTGAGGGTCCAGGTAGTTTGTTAGACTGGCTAATGAGGGACAGAGGCTACCCAATGCAACTGTGGCCATTGTAGAATCCACTGACTGATGCAGAGTTCAGACATAATGTTGCTCATTACTCGACCAGGACTGTGGTGGAGTGGAGTTTAGAGCTGCTGAAGGTACAGTTCTGCTGCGAGGAACTGGGGGTTCCTCCAGTATAGCCTGGACAGAGTGTGCCACATCATACTGGTGTTCTGTGCTCTGCACAATTGAAGCAGGCAATGAGGCAATGTGCTGGATGCAGAGGAACTGGGGGAACGGGAGCAGTCTTCCAAGGAGGAGGGTGAGGACATTGGGGAGGGAGAAGTACTCGTTGTGCATATCAGAGATCAGCTGCATTGGATGCCACAAGCTGGTCAGCCTCACCTTGGTCATTGGTAAGATTTGAGAGTCCATTCTTAAGGATAAGATTGTGGAGTACTTGAAAATGCATGGTAAAATAGGGATGAGTCAGCACAGCTTCGTTGAGGGGAGGTCATGCCTGACAAATCTTGTTAGAATTCTTAGAGGATGCAAGTTAGACAAAAGAGAGCCAGTGGGTGTGATCTATTTCGATCAGCAGAAGGCCTTTGACAAGGTGCCACGCACTAGGCTGCTAAATAAGAAAAGGGCCCATGTTGTTACGGGCAAGGTACTGGCATGGATAGAGGATTGGCTGACTGACTGAAGGCAGAGAGTAGAGATAAAGGGATGAACTACTGGAGTTCCGCAGGGATCAGTGTTGGGTCTGCAACTATTCACGTTATACATTAACAATCTGGATGAAGGAACTGAGGGCATTGTTGCTATTTGTGCAGATGACACAAAGATGGGTGGAGGGGAAGATAGTGTTGAGGAAGCAGGAAGGCTGCAGAAGGACTTGCACAGGCTAGGACAGTGGGCAAAGAGGAGGCAGATGGACTAAATTGTGGGGAAGTGTGAGTTTATATACTTTGGTAGGAAAAATGTACATGTAGACTATTTTCTAATTGGGGAAAGGCTTCAGAAATCTGAAGCACAAATGAGTCCTAGTTCAAAATTCTTTTAAAGGTAACATGCAGTTCAGTTGTCAGTTAGGAAGGCAAATGCAATGTTAGTATTCATTTTGAAAGGGCTAGAACACAAGAGCAGGGATATATTGCTGGGGCTGTTTAAGTCTGGTCAGACCACATTTAGAATATTGTGAGCCCTTTTGGGACCCCTTTCTAAGGAAAGCCTTGGAGGGGATCCAGAGCAGGTTTACAAGAATGATCCTGGGGACGATGGCCTTGTCATATAAGGAGCAGTTGAGGACTTGTGGTCTATTCTCTATGTATAAACTTTTAATGAAGCTCTGTAGCTTAAGTTACAGTTGGATTTGTTGGTTGGTTCAGAAGCTGACTGGTTTTCATGCAAACTTTTCATTTCCCTTTTAGGTGACATCAACCGCAGTCTACACAGCATTGATGATGTCACCTAGAAGGGAGATAAAACATTTGCATGAAAACCAGTCAACTTGGTGAGCCATCCAACAACTCCTCTACTCAATGTAGTTTAGCAGGATATGGGGGGAATCTCATTGAAACTTACAGAATACTGAGAGGCCTGTGGAGAGTGGGTGTGAAGAAGATGTTTCCACTTGAAGGAGAGACTGGGACCCGAGGACACAGCTTCGTAGTGAAGGGATGACCCTTTAGAACTGAGAGGAGGAGGAATTTCTTCAGCCAAGGGATGATTAATCTGTGGAACTCATTGCCACAGAAGGAAATGGAGGCCAAGTTATTGAGTGTATTTAAAGTAGAGATAGAAGGTTCTTGATTGGTAACAGGATCAAATGTTATGAAGACACAGCAGGAGAATGTGGTTGAGAAACATGTCAGCCATGATTGCATGGCAGAGCAAATTCGATGGGCTAAATGGCCTAATTTTGCTCCTATATCTTACGGTCTTATGACATGACTGACACCCAGTTCCAGTAAAGCAGAGCTGGGCACACCAAACCATCATGGAATGTACAATAGTCATTGGTCATGATGATAGTATTTGCTTTCAAGCCTCCATTCCTTTTGTTTGTGTTTGTATTTGGTGGCTGCAAATATAAGCTCATGTTTGGAATTGTCCAAATGCATGTCTGTATGTGGTGGGTCCATGTTGGATAATGACATGATGTGGGTTACAGTGGGCACAGGGGAAAGAGTAGTGGTTATCTAGAGAGGATGTTTACAAAGTATGGAGCTATGTAGAGGCCAACTGTGTAGCCTGGTGGTTATACCGTGACTGGGGTGAAGAAATGAGTTTATATGTGCAAGACTGTGTCAGCCATGCCAGCTTTGAGCCATAAGCAGTGTGGCTTTATGGCTGTTATAGCATTATACTGGCGATGAGGTGCAATGCCACATTGCCAATGCCTATCTACATGCACAGCTGCATTTTAGGGATGGCACCAGCACAACGAATACCAGTTGGTTGGCAGATATCTGCTGAGTGGCACGTTGTCTAGGAATGCTGCATGATATCGGGGCAGGGTAGATTGTTAATGAAACAAGTTGGTAAGATATGGTGAGAAAATCTGCTAGGCCTCACAACAAGAAACACTTCAAAAAACTCAATGCAACTTGCACTTAGCCAAAACACATGGAAGTTAGTTTCCATTCTTCAAATTTAGGCAACCATCCTTTGCCGTGAATGTGAATCCAGATCCAGGCCAGTTAGTGAAACAGAAAAGAAATACACCTTCCTTTGTGGAGAGAACTTAATGACATTGTAGTCTTACAGCTCCTCTCAACCCCTAGTATTACAGGTGTTCTGTGTATTTATGTGCTCAAATAATTCATAGCCACCATTTGTTACTTCTTAACTTTAAATAAAGACATTAATGAACTTCACAATGTGATTAACCAGACATTATCACTGGTATCACCTGATATTTTAGCTCACTTTTTCCACAGAGCTACGCACTATCATTGTTACAGATGCATTTCTACAAGACTGAGAGCTGTGCCCTTTCAGATACAGATGGATAGAACAAATAAACCAGTTTACTATACATCTGATTTAATGATTGAGATACGCAATCATGGAAAAATAAGTATTACCTGCTACGTGAGTTTATAAAAATATTGCAGGCTATGTTCTTGATCTTCAAGTTAGAAACAGATCACAAACCCTTAGTCACAACTATTAAGATCTAAAGAGTTAGCAAAACTGCCTCCATGAGTTCAACAATTCAGACTGAGTCTAAAGAGGTTTGATGCAATAGAGACAGAGTGCACTCCAGAAAACCAACAGAATACTGCAGATAACAAGGTGTAGAGCTCGATGAACACAGCAGGCCAAGCAGCATCAGAGGAGCAGGAAAGTTGACGTTTCATCCCTGGACCCTTCTTCAGAAATGGGGGAGGGGCAGGGGATTCTGAAATAAATAGTGAGAGAGGGGGAGGCGGATGGAAGATGGATAAAAGAGCAGATAGGTGGAGAGGAGACAGACAGGTCAAGGAGGTGGGGACGGAGACTGTAAAGGTGAGTGTAGGTGGGGTGTTAGAGTGGCGTTGGTCAGTCCAGGGAAGACGGACAGGTCAAGGAGGCGGGGATGAGGCTGGGAGGTAGGAGGTGGGGTGGGGTTTGAGGTGGGAGGAGTGGATAGGTGGGAGAAAGGACGGACAGGTTAGGGAGGCGGGGACGAGCTGGGCTGGTTTTGGGATGCGGTCGGGGGCGAGGAGATTTTGAAGCTTGTGAGGTCCACATTGATACCATTGGGCTGCAGGGTTCCCAAGCGAAATATGAGGTGCTGTTCCTGTAACCTTCGGGTGGCATCGTTGTGGCACTGGAGGAGGCCCAGGATGGAGACGTCATCCAAGGAGTGGGAGGGGGAGTTGAAGCGGTTTGCGACTGGGAGGTGCAGTCATTTGTCGCGAACCGAGCGTAGGTGTTCCACAGGAGATCGCTTTGTGAAACACTTACTGACCAACCCCCACCCTAACTCCCCACCTACACTCGCCTTTACTGGCTCCGTCCCCACCTCCTTGACCTGTCCGTCTCCTCTCCACCTATTTGCTCCTTTATCCATCTTCCATCCGCCTCCCCCTCTCTCTCTATTTATTTCAGTCCCCTTCACCTCCCACATTTCTGAAGAAGGGTCCAGACACGAAACGTCAGCTTTCCTGCTCCTCTGATGCTGCTTGGCCTGCTGTGTTCATCCAGCTCTACACCTTGTTATCTCAGATTCTCCAGCATCAGCAGTTCCTACTAAGTCAGAATACTGCAGGTGCTTTGTCCTGTATCCCTAGGTCAGAACTTGAATTGAATTAGCTTTATTGTCACATGTACTCAAATGAGTACAGCGAAAAGTTTACAAGTCGCCACTTAGAGCGCCATCTTAGTTATAGGATACCTAGGGAAAGATTCTTTAGTACAAGTTCGTAGGGAAAATAATTAGAAAAATAAAGGAAGAAAAAGTCCAGCATTGCAGATCTTAGAAATAAAATAGAAAATAGAGAAATAAGAAGTATCCACAAATCCAGAAAAATGTGAGGCTGCCCACTTTCATGGCAGAATATTATTAAATCAAGGGAGACTGCAGAATGATGTGGAACAGAGGGATTTGGATGTTCTTGCATATGAGTCATAAAATGAAGAAGGTCAGAAGATATCACCTCCCCATATTACATAATTGAATCCCTGATCAATATTTCAACACCACCTCCTCTTTTACATCACTCCACCCTGTCTCATCTGAAGATTCAATACCCCAGAACACTGAGCTGCTGTCCTGTCCCTCCCTAAGCATGTCTTAATAATAGCGATATTATATCACATTCCCATATATTTACCAACACCAGTGCTGTTCAGCTTTGCAACGCTCACTTCCACTTTAACTTGACTATATATATCCTGCCAACCAGATTGCTTGATCTTTCCTTTTTTCTGTGCATCCCCATGCTACTGTACACCTCAATTCTGTGTCTTCTTATTGAAATCTTCAATTTCCTCAATAAAAATTATATTAATATCAACCAGCAATAACTCAGCAACACAATTAAATCACAGATGCCAAGAAATCTGAAGAATGTGCTCAGGTGAAACAATATTACATCGAAAGATGTCCAATCAAATATCCACACAACCCCATCCGCAGACAGAATCAGGACTACGAACAGAGAGGACACCACAGTATAGTTGACTACTTATGCATTGATGATGGTGAATTGATCATTCTGAAACTCCTGAAACTCCGTGCACTGCACCAATTGTACCAACAGTATTGCTAGTCTGTTTGACTGCGTTAATGTCTGCTCCAGTGGTGTAACACATTTGTTGCTATGTTGGAGCAAATACATAGCTGTTCTGTTGTATTTTTGGTTTGAATGAAGTAGGACACATGGACATGGTGTTTGGTTCACAGATTGTGGCATTTTTCATAGTCCCACATCTGACTGGAATGTTACTCTACTTCCTTCCTTATCTTTTCGAAGTCATCATCTTGTACACATGGCATGGGTATGTGGAAGAGTAGGAAGTTGAGTTACCAGCCATCTTTTCCAAGAAGAGTTCACATGGAGCTAAAGCATTTGGGAGTGGTAACGAATCTCTTCCAAAGAAGTTGAGAACATGTTCAGGTAGGCTACTTAAAGCACCACAACAGTTGGGAATTGAAGTTAGAGACCTGAGGTGAGCTGGAATATAATGGGTGAAATCAGAGACTTTGGGGTAGATATACTATAAGCAATTAAGTCTGACTGTGTGATATGATTATGCGACAGTACACATCATCACAGGAAAAAATAAAATGTCTCATGATCTTGCTTTCTCTTGCAGACTCATGGAAGGATACAAATAAGAGGTTCCTGAAATAAAGTTAAAGTTTCCTTACCTCAGCAGATTGTACAAATATTCTTCAGCAGCATAATATCAAAAATACTTTAACACCCACCATTAATCAATTTTCAACACTTACATTATTAAAATTAAGCTTGAAGCAAGAAAGGAAATGCATTGTAAGAATCAATGTAGACAGATTGTACTCTGAGCAGAAATGCTTCATACAGTTACTTGAGAATATATAAAGTTCACCATAAAAACTTAGTGGAGATTGCAAAGAAGCCATGGATCTGTACAATGGTGTACAATTACTTGACAGAACCACAGGCTACAACAGAATGTACAACAACTGCACAGAATCAAAGTGCCTGAGCCCAGTTGGAGTTTCTCTTCAGAATACACTGATTATTGTTGCTGAAATCATGGGCTAAACAGCACAGGAGTCTCAAATGGCTGGATGATATTGGAGCCAGTGTAAGTCAGTGAGTGTTGGGATGGTGAGTGAATGAATTTGACGAAAGCCAAAAAATGGTGAGCAGAGCCTTGGTTGAGCTTAACTTTATGCAGAGTTGAAGGTGAGAGGCCGGCCAGTAAAACATGAGAATGGTGAGTTGGGAAGTGACAAAAACCACATCAAGGTTTTAGCAGGCAATGTGCTGATAAAGCCCACAAGCATAAAATTCTTGTCCACATGTCTAAATCTCCCCATGATCTGCCATTCCTTATATTGTATGATGTATGTTGTGTGATTTATATATATTTTAATGTTATTTACTTTTGGGCTTAGATGTTGAATTTTGAACAAATGACACATATTTCGTGTTTCTGGAGGGTTTTAATGTTAAACATGTAACTATTTATGAAGGTATGGTGATTTCTTCTAAATCAGTTTGAGAGAGAGCGAGCCTCCAAGAACACCCCATAATTTTTTTTAACATTGGGCAAGTTGACAAGTGAACAAAGTACACAATGTGGTATGTTTGGCTTTCTAAAGAAGATTCTGGACTTCTGTCTAAGGATACTTGGAAATATCTATTGTTTGGAGAGAAATCTTTCAGTTTTTTTTGGAATAGTTCTGCAGGGTTCGTGGCTGAGGATGGACGTATAAAACAGTTGGTCCCAAGGAAAGAAGATGATAGTTTGGATTTGTTAAAAAAAAACTCAGAAAAAGGAGTTTAATAATAGTTCCCAGCCAGAATCCTTTGGGTAAAACTCTGATGGGATTGTTTAGAGCTGGGAAAATTTAGGTTTAGGTGCACGTTTCTCCAGGCTGGGTGTTGAAATCACAGTCCGCTTGAGCCTGTGGAGGTGATACAGAGGCTTTCTGGTGTAAGTACTGGTAAAGAGGTATTTTTGGATTTGTAAAGCAATCTTTTGTGATTAATAGGATTATATTTTTACAATGTATTTTGAAGCCTTTAAATGTATGTTATGTGGAAACATTTAGTTTATTCTATTTTACCTTAATTTCTTTTGTTTAATAAACTTTGGGTTATTGTTGAAACTGAATATATAGAATTGTGTGTTTGTGTTTCAGTGAAAGACCACCTTTTTAAAACCAAACACAACCAAATAAGATCTACCAAGCCAGATTTTAGTCTGGGCTCTGACTTCTCCAGGAAGGACATCAGCTGAAAATCATAACATTTGTAACATCCATCAGACCCACAACTCCCTGGGAACTCAATTCGCCTCTAATGTTCTTCAATCCTCCATTGTCGATAATGCCTTCAACTATCTAGCCCCTCCTGCAAAATATTTGTCTCCCTCAATTTTTCAAAAATTCTCAATAAAACCTAGTTTTTAGACCAAACCTTTGGTCACCAGTTTTCTTGCCTCCTTCATCACCTCAACGTCAATTTTTGTCTGATAATGCTCCCACGACGCACCCTGAGAACTTTTACTGTGTTAAAAATATAACCAAGTGTGTTGTTATTGTTTAGATCATTCTTCTTCAACTTCAAATCTACCATCATTTTTATGACAATTCTCATTTTTACTGCTTGAACCCGGATTCTGGAGGTTTGTGCTTTGTTGCCTTCTTGATTGCATTAGTTCCAAGTTCTCACACTAGGAAACTATTTCAAGTTCATATGGAAACACATTAAGGTTGCTGTCTCTCCCCCAAGTTTTCATACAGGCTGCAATTGCCCCAAGTAAGTCCTGACACAGAACTCACAAATCAAGGCTACTTTCCAGATCTTAACTGAGGCTGGTGACACTGTATGGTGCACAGGCATTGTTCTGAAGCTCCAAAATTATCTGCTGCGTGAAAACCCAACAACTAATCAAATCCATAATCAAAAACTGATTCAGTGACTGAATCAGCTATTGGGTGATAGAATAATACAGCATGGAACCACACCCTTCAGTCCAACCAGTCCATGCCAATCATGTTCTGAAACTAAACTAGTCCCACTTTTCCTGTGCTTGGCCCTTATCCTTCCAAACCTTTCCTATTCAAGAACTTATACAAATGTCTTTTAAATGTTGTACCTATACATGCATCCATCACTTTCTCTGGCAGTTCATTCCACACATGAACCACTCTCTGTGTAAAACAATTGCCCTTCAGGTCCTTTTTAAATCTCTCTCCTCTCACTTAAAATATTCCCCACAGTTTTGAAATCTGTCATCGTAAGGAAAAAGGACTTGTCAATTACCTTATCTATGCCCCTTATGATTTTATAAACCTCAAAAAGGTTTAACCTCAACCTCCCACGTTCCAGTGAAAAAATCCCAACCTCTCCAGTCTATTTGTATGTCTCAAACCTTCCATTCCTGACAATATTCTGGTAAATCTTTTCTGAACCTTCTCTAGTTTAATAATATCCTTCCTATAACAAGGTGACCAGAACTACACACAGTATTCCAGGAGAGGCTTCACCAGTGTCCTGTACAACCTCAACATGACATTCCAACTCCTATACTCAAAGGTCTAAGCAACGAAGAAAAGCATGCTAAATTCCTTCTTAACCACCCTGTTTACTTGTGAAGGAAATTTCAAAGAATTATGTACCTAAGCTGTTGTTTCAGCTGTCACTGAAATTAACAAAAACATTGAATGTCTTGCCCCATCATTATGACTTGAAACTTATTAACAAACAAATCTTGCTTAGTTAGGTGTAATTTCCTTTTTAATGGTCATTATTTATTTACCATTTATTATTAATCGTTATTATTTATTTATTTATTATTTATATTTGGTTTTAATTGTTAATATTAATGTAACCTCGCCTGAGGTCCCCAACATCACAGATCCCAGTTTTCAGCTAATTTGGTATATGCCATGTCATATCTAGAAATATCTGAAGGCATTGGATACTATGAAGGCAATTGGTTCTGACAACTTTCAGGAAATAGCATGAAAGACATGGTCCAGTACTAAGTTTGTTACGCCAAAGAAATTAAGATATCGTAGAATAAACCAAACATTTAAATATTACACAAGTCTAAAGATATAAACATCTGGGAAAATACAATCCCAAAACACTCCTTTACAGTACTCACTCCAGAAAGAATTCACTTTTCAATCATATTAGTAAGGTTTGACCTAACGGTGGTTTCAATTCTCCATCTGATAGCCTCATCCTGGAGTCTTCAAGCAACTTAGCTGTCTCAACTTCCAACAACTCCTTCAAAGTTATAACCAAACAATTCTAATTAAATTAGAACAAAAACTGTCTATACTGAAATAATCTATTTCCTAACAGTTTTAAACTATCTTCATTTCACAGGAGCAACTATTTTACTCATCAGCCTTCAGTAAACACCCCTGCAAACCTGCCAAACTGAAACCAAAAGATTTTTTCCAATTTATAGGTGTTTTCCCTCATCAAAATAAGGAAAAAATAATTCCTGATATTTTAAACAGAAAGCCTAAAGTACCTCACTGTTTACTTTGTTGGCTCTTAAACTCTCTCAATGAAGAAAAAAAACCAATGCACACCAGGAATTTCTCTCCCATATTGTTTTTAAAAGAAACAACCATGGATATGGAAAGCCTGACAAGTTAGTCAGACACAGAATAAAACTCACATTCCACAAACTCCAATCTAAACTCTAAACCGGTACTTTGTACCTAAGATGGCGCTGTGTGGTGACATTGTATACTTTTCACTGCACTCCTGTACTTTTGTACTCGAGTACATGCAACAATAAAACCTAATTCTAATTTAAAATAGATGATTTTAAAATATATATGAATCACACAGCTTACATCACAGTATTTAAGTGTGGATAGAGAATTGGCTAACAAATAGAAGACAGTGAATTGGGATTAGTGGGGAGCATTCTCAAGATGGCAACCTATAATTGGTGGAGTTCCACAGGAATCAATGCTACAGTCACTATGAGTCAGATGAAGGAAGTGAATGCATTATTACAAAGTTTGTGGATGACATGAAAATAGTTGGCAAGGAAAGTGGTGAGGATGACACAGAGGGTCTCCAGATGGATATAAACAAGTTAAATAAGTATGCAAAACTTGGTAGATGGAACATAATGTAGTAGATGTGAAGTTATGCACTTTGGCTAGAAGAATAGAGTCACTGACTGTTATTTAAATGTAGAAAGACTGCAGAAAGCTGCAATACAGGGGGATTGATAGGTCCTTGTAAGTGAATCACAAGAGGCTAGCATCTAAGTTCAGCAGTTAATAGGGAAGATGAATGGAATGTTAACTTTTATTTCAAAGGGAACGGAGTGGAAAGATAGATAACTCTTGCTAAGATTATACAAGGCACTAGTCAGACCACGTCAATGGTGTTGGATGTCACAACAATGTGGAATAAGCATATGGTCAAATCGAGTAACCAGCAGTGAGTATTTCATGGGTTCAATAAAGAGAATTATTTATTCACACACTCACCCTGAAATCCAGCACTATAGCATTCAATCACCTCTCGTGCACTTGAGAAAAAGTACAATTATATAGGATAGTGAATGTTACCAGTTATAAACAAGGAAATAGTCCTTAAATCATATGATTTATCTCACCTTGGGGAAGAAGCAGGTGATATGATCCTGGTGAGAAAGGAGTTTTTTTACCATACTTGAAGTATAGTTAAGTAAATTTGATAATCAAAATTGTGTATCACATATTGCAGGATTCCTTTGAAGAAGTATATAAAATTATGAGAGGCATGGATAGAGTGGATAGTTGGAGCCTCTTTACGAGGGTGAAAATGTCAAATACCGGGGGTATAAGTTTAAGATGAAAGGAGAAATTTTAAAGGAGATGTGCAAGGCAAGTTTTTTATACAGAGGTTGGTAGGCGCCTGGAACGTGCTGCCAGAGGAGGTGGTAGAAGATACAGTGGCAAAGTTTAAGAGGCATTTAGACACAAAAACAAACAAAGAATAGAGGGATACAGACCATGCGCAGGCAGTTGGGATTAGTTCAAAATAGTACCATGTTTGGCACAGACATGATGAGTCAAAGGGCCTGTTCCTGTGCTGTACTGTTCTATGTTTGAAGTGCTTTTTGTAAATTACATTATTAGCTGCTTGCAGCATTATTACTAAGGGGTCATTTCTTTTGTGTTGGTGGGCTTGAGAAGAAGCAGGTTTGGAGACCTTAAAATGTTCGTCTTCAGTTATAAGGCATAGACTTTGCTCCCATTGCCTGTTGCTAGTACGTGTTATTTGCAGCCTGGGAGGTTTCTTCTGAGTGCTTGAAGTAAGATTAGCTATTTGAAGATAATTGCAATCTTATTGCTACTGCCCACCCAGAAAGAGTTGGGGCTTGAAGGCATTGCTACACAATAGATGGTAGCTCTGTGATTTGACCTAGAGTTTGCTTTGTTACATTTTGAGTATGAAGACAGTGAGATTTACCTTTCCCATTCCACTAAAGGGCAGTGCAAACCACACAGCATGGCAGCGGCGGCAGAGAAACAGCTTTCAGACTCCTGCTCCTCCGCTGCTTTCTTCATCCATTTCTCTTTTTTCCTTCTTTACTTTCTACAATTCTTTTCTCTTCAGTTTTCTCTTACCTTTTGCCCTTGGGAAGCTCAACTGCGGTGTAACTGGTGGCCTCGACGATGGCAGCAAGTGTGGGTCCAATGTGGCAACTTAGTAGATGGGGCTCAAGTAGGACTCAGGGCGATGATCGCAGCACCAGTTTTCAAGATGGCAGTAATGGCAGGGTGGCTTCTGCAGTCGGCAGATAAGGCAGCACCTGCGGTCAATTTTGGAATCGGGGCATTGGGCTTCAGATGAAGGGATGAGGTAGGCCCGAATTGGTACTCCTGCGGGATAAACGGGAGCGGCATTGGTGTGGTAGGCCCAGACCCTGCTCCTGGCGGCAGAGTAGTAGTGGCGATACTGTCCCTGGGGCAGGACCACTGGAATGGACTGTGATATGGAAGCATTGGTGGGCCCGGAGTCCATTGTGGAGACTCCCCACCAATGCCTGATGGTGAGCGGAACGCAAGAAGGGAGGAAGAATTCCGTTTTTAGTTATATTTTAATGCCTACTGTAACCTAAAATGGCACCAGAGCATGGAAACAAATTACACTTTTCACTGTATTCATTTGTTAAATACAAGTAACAATAAATCATTCAATCAATTAATCAATATGAAAGCAATGCAAGACACAAAAATGCTGTCAGCCTGTAAATCAATGTATATATACTTAAATGCAGAGGATATATGTGTGTCCCAGTACACAAAGTGACCTGGCAGAACTATGTAGGTCACAAGTTTACCTGAGCTCCAAAGTATTTAAGGCCTGATGTGGTGACTGAGTTGGTCAGAGAGCTGATATGATGATGTAGTTTGCTCATTCCAATTTGGGTGGACAAAAGATAAAGGAGAATGGGGACCAAGGAACATGAGGGAAAATTATTGTGAAAAGAACAGATAGGTAATAGTGGGACAAGCCTTTGGCGAGTTTCAAGCATCAAGTTCAGAATCTGAATTACAGGCTGGGAATTTTCACCATCCAGTTTCTCAGTACAGGATATTCGGAAGTAGCGTATCAATAAACTATGGTGGGGATTTAATGAGATGCACATACATGTAAATAAGGTCACTGCTGCCCAGAGGCAAGATTCTGAAGTCATCACTTTGGGCTTGAGAGGAAGGTCAGGAATTTTTCTCAACTTCAAGAATTGGAGATTTTCGTTCTCTATGTATTTTCCCATTTTTCTTGATGTGGAGATGCCGGTGTTGGACTGAGGTGGACAGGTCAGAAGTCACATGACACCAAGTTATAGTCCAACAGGTTTTTTTCACCTGATGAAGGAGCAAGACTCCAAAAGCTTGTGAATTCAAATAAACCCGTTGGACTATAACCTGGTGTCATGTGACTTCTGACTTTGCCCATTTTTCTCGCCATTGCTTATACCACCCCAAGAAGCAGAAAATTCTACTCATAGTTTCATGTGGGCTGAAGTATATACATTGTGATGCACAAAGTGTCATTAATTGTGAGACTGGGGACAGATCAGAAGGTCTTTATTTACTTGAAGATCATTGTTCAGATGGTTGTGTTTTTGCAACTCATAATCATCTTTAACATTAAGAACATAACTGTGCACTGTAATTTCCATGACTATCAAGAGTCAGTTAGAAAAACAACACATTTTAAGAGCAACAGTCTAAATATCTTGTCATCTCATTCATAGTATAAAAATGTATAAAACCTGTGTTTTATTTCAAACAGCAATTTTTGCTCAAGCAGAACCTCATTCAGCCAGCTTGTAAAAGCTCATCTGCTGAAATAAGGAGAACTGTGTGCCACAATGAGTTTAAGTAATGTGCACACCCTCTTTAATTATTAGCAACATATTTAAGTATTTAATGCAAATAATTTAGCACAGAGAAAATGCAGTGTTTAGGCATCAGTAAACCACATTCTTTTGAAATCTGGATAGTTAGAAAGTGCACAAACTGTTTGTAGTGGACTAAGCATCCTACTTGATGTTATCCCTCCTGTACAACGGTACAACCACGCAAAATAAGGCAGCTTTGTAAAATAAAAGATACATTTACCTTGGCAACTTTCCTGAGAATATAAGTGAAAAGTTAAAAGTGATAAAAATCACACATGTGCCATCAGTAGTAGCATACACTTTGGAGAATGCAACTGGACTATTTTTTATTTAATCATGAGATGTGGACATTTCTGGCTGGCCAGTATTTATTACCCATTCCTAGTTGCCCTTGTGAAGGTGGTAGTGAGTTGTTTTCTTGAACCACTGCAATCCACAAGCTGTAAATTGATTCACAATGCCATTCGGGAGGGAATTCCAGGATTTTGACACAGCGACAGCAAAGGTACGGCGATATATTTCCAACTCAGGATGGTGAGTGCTTGGAATGAAACTGGTAGGTCATCATGTTTCCATGTATCTGCTGCCCTTGTCATACAGTCATAGGGATGTACAGTACGGAAACAGACCCTTCGGTCCAACTCGTCAATGCCAAACAGATATCCTAAATTACCTTTTAGATGGAAGTGGTAGTCTAAGGATCTTTGGTGAATTTCTGCACTGCATCTTAGAGATAGTACACACTATGATAAAAGTGAAAGACTTATTCATGCTGGACATTAACTGTAATAATGTCTGCCAGGATATATATGGGAATCTATTTTGAAACATATGTTACAAATCCCCCGCTATCACACATTGGCATAAACATTAATGGCAACAATTACCTTGTCAGTGATTCCTCTTATGGCCATTGTTTCTGGGTCTAATGCAGGGCATTGAAATGTTCAGTTTCTCTGTGGAACACTGAATAACTTAATGGATTCTCTTTGACCATATCCAGGCATGGTTTCTTTATGGTTCACCAAGGCTAGAACAGGATAGAGGATCTATGCTGGAACAATTCTGTTTTGTAAGGCTCATTTGATCCTCATCCAAAGCCTACAAATACAGAATATCTACAAGCTTTTGGTGGGGGTGGTGGAAAAGGTACAGGTTACACATAAAATCCAACTTTTGGAGGAGGTGAAGAGATCATTTTTTACAAGATATCAAGGGACATTGATAAGATAGCTAAAAAGGTAGCTAGTTCCTCAGGTAGAATATATGGCCTTAAAATTAGAACCAGTCCTTGCAACAAAACACTTTTGCATGCAAAGAATGGCACAAGTTTGGAATCAGTGTATCTTCTGCAAATGACAGTAGATTCTAGGACAACTGGGAATTTTAAATCTAAGCTTGAAAGACATTTGTTAACTAAAAATAATTAAGGATAAGAATCATGGAGGGTGGGGAACGGGGCTCATGGAGTTAGACCATTGATCATCCATGATCTTTTTGAAAGTGAATAACAGCAAGAGGCTAAATGGCCTTCTAATGTTCCTCTATTCCTATAAAACCAATGGAAATGAACAAAGTAGACTGTGGCACAATGTGAAAAATGGCATGAAATTTGAGGGAAAGTACTTAAGATAGTAGTATCATCTCCCAGTCTCGGCTCATTTTAGATGGCCATGAAAAATCTAAAACCTTGTTCAGGTACTCCTCCTATACAGCATAATTTACTTTAGCATTTTTATGTGTTTCAGTGCCACTATGAAAGGGAAACCATCTTAGAAAATGCACTGTTCAACAGATGCTAAACAAACCTCAGTTCTCGATAACATGAGCCACTGGAACCTGATGAGTAGTAGACACTAAGCATTATTGGCCCCATGGATAATTGTGAAGTTGTTTAAATTTAAATAGTGCTATTAAACTAGGTCTACTTGGCCTACAGCCTTTGCAAATGTTGAATAAAGCATGAAGTAAGTTACAAGCTAAATAATTCATTTTTTACAAGAATTTCTATGCATCTGGTGTGTTCATAAATATTTGATCACTGGAATGCTTTGTACAGTGCTACCACTAGAGGGGAGCAACATCAATAAGGCTAATATTAAATTAAAATATTATATGAAATATTCATTATACTGTATTATACAATATGCTATTCCTTTACTTGACAGTGAAGTAAAGCCCAGTAGCATTTCAGTTCAAAACAGTTTATTTGATCACAAGAGCCTGTTGTCATTTCTCATATCTGCCATGATACATTCCAATGGCGAAACGCATTATTATTCAAAAGAGAAAAGAAGACTTTGTACCATAAGCTTCAAAGTCAGAATTTAACTTCCAAACTTTCCATACTCTAATCCTACAGATTCCAGACCAAAAATGCCACAAGCCATTTCTTCACACATATGCTTCAAATTGATGGATGCCTACTGACACATGTGTGTTCACAGTTCCGGTCAGCATCTTTCTCCTGGAAGCATACACAAGTAACTAAGATATCAATAATTTAGCAGCGCAACCAGATTATCACCCTTGCTGTCACATTAAAGTGCTGATGTCCATAGTTACTGCAGTACCCATGATTGTAAGTTACTGAAAGCCAGCAGGCAGGTGCAGTAAGCATTTAGGAAGGCAAATGATAATTTGGCCTTTATTGCAGGAAGATTTTAGTACAGGAGTAGGAAAATCTTGCTGCATTTATTCTAAGCCTTGGTGAGAATGCATCTGGAGTACTGTTGTGCAATTCTTATCCTCTTACCTAAGGAAGATATATATGCCATACAGGAGATATAGCAAAGATTTACTAAACTGCTTCCTGGGATGACAAAACTGTCCTCTGATGAGTCATTGAGCTCTTTATAGTTTTTAATGATGATGTGAATTAACTGAAGCATACCAAATTCTTACAGGGAAAATCAGGGTAGAAGCAGGAAGGATGTTTCTCTTGGCTGTGGGGTCCAAAATAGGGGGAATCAGTCTCAGGTTAAGAGATAGACCATCTAGGACTACACCGAGGAGGAATTTCTTCACAAAGGGTGTGGCACTTCTTTGGAATTTTTTTAATGCCAGCGGGCTGTAGAAGCTCATTCACAGAGCATTTTCAAGACAGGGATGAAGATATTTCTAGATATTGAAGATATCAAGGGGTATGTGCATGATGTGGGAAATAGGATTGAGTTAGAAGATCAGTCATGATCTAGTTGAATGCTAGATCAGACTGTAATGGCCAAATTAAATGTTCCCGTTTCCGATGTTTTTATGTTCCACTTGTTTCTCAATAATGCAAGTTTAAGTTGCTTTTACGAATAAACTCCAAGAATTCTGAGGTGGTTTTGATTTAAGCTGTGATGGGTGATGATTTCAATCAGTGAATGCTGGCTGTCACCTTGAAAAACAAACACTTGACATGCGTAAAAACTCTAACCATCAACCCTGAGCACAACGATATATTATCTGCAATTAGCTGCAATAAATTAATGTCAGCAAAAAAATACAGAAGTGTGCATATTCATCAGCATTATATTACTCAAAAGCAAACTAAAGCCTGGCTGCTCAACATCTCAAAATGTTGGCTGAGATTTTCTGATAGCTAGAGAGTCATTTCTATTAGTAGATAGGAGTTCTGCATCAGGACCCTACGGAATCCCCAATATTGTAGACTCTGAGGGGAACTGCCCTGGAAATTGAAGATTCCAGTCGGCAATTCCCTTGAACATGAAGTCCTCTGGAAGTATACTTTGAAAGTGAATCAGTGACTCCAGAGTGTTCTACTGCAGTTAAGCAGGAAAAGTTAGAGATTAGAAACCTAAGCTAACTTCTGTTAAACTGACCAACACCACCCCTCATCAAACTCACCATTCATTTCCCAAATACACCATCCCCGGATGCCTTATACCACTGACCCTGGGACACAACCCTCCCATACCCTGACAACCCCTCTTCCCTTGGGACCTGGCACCCATTCCTTAACCTGCCTCCAGACCTGACAGCTACTCCCTACTCCAGTGCCCTACACTTCATTATCCCTACAAGACTTGACACCCTGAATCAAATGTTTGCCCTTCATAACCAATTCTGCACCCCCCACCTTGCCAGACATGACACCCCTCTCCCACTAATCCCAATACCCCAACCTCCCAAAACACTCCATCACTTATCTGGCACTGTGCCTGCCTGGAAACCTAGCACATTATTCATCTGGTACCATGACATCACATCCACTTGGCACCCTACCAACCCTTACACCGTATCCCCACACTTACTGTCCATACTTTTCACAGGAACTGTCAAAGTGTCTGGCTTTGCTGTTAGACATTTAAATCACAGAATATGGTAGACTACTGCTATGAGAAAGGGAGCATTGTTTGACTTTGCCAGCTATCCTGCATTACAAGGGACCTATTGTATTAAATGAATGCTTTGCATTTCTGAAGGAGCCGTGATTGGAGTCTTCTGTCAGAAGTGTGTTATTGGAGAAAAATAGAAAAATAGAAATGGAGTGGCAATCTGACTATAATTGCTACTCCTCAGAAAATCCAGCTAACTAACTACGTTTCTCTCTTTGACATGTATTATAACCTTTTAAGTGTTTTCAACATTTTCTGCTTCCACATTCTATTAATATTCTGCTTAAATATTAATTTGTTAGTTCCCAACAGCTAGCATTAGTATGTCTATTTTTCACATAAAACTTTGCATCTATTTTCAATATTAACAATAATATTTACACTAAATATACATGAACACACCTGTCACTTCTTTAAAGGTGTTGATTATTAATGCGAGAGAGCGATATTCTAATTTTGAGCATTTAGTAGACATCACAGGATGAGACCCATTTTATTGCAGTTTGAGGTTGAAACATTGGTGTTTTGGGCCCTGAGATACCAAAGGATGCTCAGGAAAATTGTTTCTAAAAAAATTTTGGAAAGGGGTACTGATTTGTTGTTTTTCCATCTAATGACACCTAGTAATATGTACAGGAATAGCACTAAATTTTCACATTATTGATTAGTTCAAATTTTCATGACATTTAGGTTCATAGAATCTTCCAGCACAGAAGGAGGCCATTTCTCCTGTCATGTTGTGCTGTCTCTTCAAAGAGCTGTCTCCTTTAAATCCACATCTCAGCATTTTCCCAGAATCCTGCAAATTAGTCGTTTTAGTGTACATGTCTAATTGCCTTTCAATAATGCTTTCTAGATAGCGACCCTTTGAAAAAAATCTCTTAATTTCTCTTCTACTTCTTTCGTCAATTAGATTTATAAATGCTGTTATGAAACCCGTTGCCAGAGGTCACAGCCTGTCTCTACTTGCTCTAGAAAAACTTAATTATTTTGAATATCTTTGTCAAGTCTCCAATTAAATTGCTTCACACTAAGGAGAACAATTTCAGTATCTTCAATTTTTCCACACAATTGAACTACCTCATTGTTGTGCACAGCATAGAGAAAAGGCTAGCCATGTAGGTTCATGGTAAGTAGTCATATTGAACAAATTTTATTTGACACCTCACCCGCGAAGCAGAAAGGGCAACAGAGAGTCAACTATACGGTGAACAATGCCCCTTCCTTACTTTAAAAAAATTTATACATTAAGCTGTAATGGAACTCTTGCAGTACTGTCCCTACCTCTGAGTCAGAAAACCTGAGTTCAAGTGCTCCAGAAGTGTATCATAACATGTGTGAACAGGTTGATTAGAAAATAAAAACAGAAATAGCTGGAGAAACTCAGCTGGTCAAGCAGCACCTGTGGAGAGAAAGCAGTGTCGATGTTTCGGGTCCAGGGACACTTCTACAGATGCTGCCAGAACTGCTGAGTTTCTCCAGCTATTTCTGTTTTTGTTTCAGATTTCCAGCATTTTTTTGATTAGAAAATATCTACATTAAAATGTAAAATGGTATATGCAGACAATTTCCCAGATTACAACCCTCCCTGGTTTTTCGTGGTGTTCCTTCATTGGGAGACAGTCTGGAATGTATCAGTGTGCAGTGGTGCTTTTGCAAATTCACTATATATGTATTCTATGTTTTCCACTGATTCCTAGGATGAAAGTGCCTGCCGTGTGTTCTTAGCTTTTGAAGCTGCAGTCTTAAGTCATCAATCAGCGAGGCCTAGGAGATGCCCAATTCCAACAACATCATGTCCACATCCACTCTCAAATCAGGAGTTGAGGACAGATCCCTTGAGAAATGCATTCAGTTCAGGAAATGTTACTGTTTTTCAATGGACTTCTTAAAAGCTTTTAATTCTAATTCCCCCACTCTGTCATCCTCAAAACTGCTCACTCCATTCCCATCACTGGTCACCCATTATTGCTCTCCTCTCATTGCTTCACTCACTCCCCCACCTTGATACAGTCAATCCTCCTTCTGTAGCCCTGATGCTGCTCAAGCTACTCCTGGCATTGCTTAATCCCCTCCAGTAGCTAAGTAGTGTTGAGAGAGGTAAGCAGTGCAGGGCAGGGATGAAGGTAGGAGAGGTCTGGTGTCCTTTGATACTCCTAATTTAAAGAGCTGCATTCCAAGCTGGCTTCAAATGCTAATAAATCCTTTCATGAAACTAGAAAGTACAGGCAAAAGTTTCAGGTCCTGGAGAACTGTCTACAAATGCTCCTATGGAGCCTGTCCTCCTAAGACAGAAGTTTGGGTTCTAGTGCAAATCTGCAACACTCAACAGCAGCAAACCTCTTCGCATTCATCATCATTGGGAGATATGGGCCCTAAAAGGATTTAGAGAGCTTGAGAAAGTAAATGCTATCAGGCTGTTTCCCTTGTTTAGTGTCACGAAATGGGGATCAGAGATTCAGGACACAAGTGTGACCAGCAGAAGATTAGAAATTTCTTCACTGGGAGTGTTGTGAATCTGTAATTCTCTAAACGCAAAGGGCTGTGCATGTCATATGTATGGTGGACACTGAGATCGATAGACCATGGATACTAAGAGAATCAAAGGATTTGGAGATTTGGTAGGAAAACTGAATCAATCTTAAAAATTTAACCATGGCCTTAATGGATGATAATGGAAGAAGTAGGGACGATTTGGAACTACTCTGCTACTATTTCTGCACCAATGCCCTTTACCTCACACTCATCTACATGAGGATCCGGTTGTCTTGCTTTGTCCTGTTTCTTGAAACCTTTCAAATCCCTTCGCAATCCGTTTGGTCAATAACCGACCTAAACCTCTAACCGGTCAAGTGGCATCTCGTGGAAAGATGTACAAGGCAGGAAATGATATCGATCAGGTCCATTAAGAACGCCGTAAATTAAGTCGCAAGCTGAAAGCATGACGTTCTTTCTGTTTTGAAAGGGCTGATATAACAAGGTGGCTCCCAAACAGCCAGAGTCAGTAAACAACGCGGAAGGTTGCTCTGAAAACGAAAGGCGGGACGATGGGCCGAACGACTTCCCTCGCTGTCGGACGCTGACTCCAGTTGTGACTGACTGAGCTCGTTGGGAAGGCAGGCTGGGGCGGGAACCACTGAGAGGTTGAAGTCACTCCTTCCCCAGGTAGCAGCTGCTGCCAGAAGATGCGGCTCCACCTCCCGCCGCCCCCGCTGCCGCTGATTATTGAGGCTGTGAATCAGACTCATTGTCATGGATTTGCCGTCATACCCCCGCATTGGCCAATACCATCAAACCTGGATGTGTCCTGTCTCCTTGGTACAGGGAGCCAGAGGCCGCGTCGTTTCCGCATTTGCCTCGGCCCTGCTCCATTGCACCTTTTGGTTTAAAGAAGACTTATTCTCCCCCGCCACTCTATCCCCCCCGATTTAAGCCATGGAGGTCGATCAACTGTCCGCTGGCGATCCTTTCTACTACTATCGCCAAACTGAAGGGCACAGGATCCTGCGCCCGACCTTCCAGTCCAGTATACAGATCACTCCCACGCAGTTCGACCGCCCCACTGTGTCTGCTGACAGGTGAGAGAAATGGGTCTGTACAGTGGACACTTTAAATCAGAGGGGCACGAAACTCGTGCATTGAAACGGACTTTCCCTCAAGCTCATCGTTAATTTCGTAATGCTTATGTCTGGAAATGACAGCTGTATTAAAAAAAATCTGTGTTTGTATAGTACCTTTCTCACATGAGGAACACGTCCTAGGACGATCCAAAGTTCGGACTGTAAGAATAAACCCTATTCTGGACAGGCAGAGCATGACCCAATGCTTGATGCAAAAGGTGTGTTTTTAAAAGTGCAACAGAGATGGAGAGGAACAAAAAGTTTGGAATGTATGTCATAGGTAAATGAAAGATGCCCCACTGAAAGGAGAACAGAGTCAGAGGCCCAGGGATAATTGTTACAGGCAGGAGAGAGAAACAAATTGAGCTGTTTTATTGCCCTGCCCACCTGGCAGAAAGCAGAGTCATAGAATCACATAACATGGAAACAGACCCGTCAGTCCAACTCATCCATGCCAACCAGATATCCTACATAAATCTAGTCCAACTTGCCAGCACTTGTCCCATATTCCTCTAAACCCTTCCTATTCATGTATCCATCCAGATGCCTTTTAAATGTTTCTAAGGTTTTTGAGTAGATTTGTAGCTCAGGTTGTGGATGTTTTGGTTGGTTGGCTCCCCGAGCTGGTTCGTTGTTCCGCAGACTTTTCATTACCCTGCTGGGTAACATTACCAGTCTCCAATGAAGCACTGTTGTGTTTTCCCGCCTGTTATTTGAACTCTGAAGTCCATTGAGCTGGGTTACCTCACTGCCGGTTTTCCTTCTCAGTGGAGTATATATAGGGTCTAGCCCTATGTGTTTGTTGATGGCCTTCTTAATGGAGAACCAGGTCTGTAAGAATTCCCGTGCTCGTCTCTGCTTGGCCTGTCCCAGGATCCTGGTGTTTAAATGTTGTAATTGTACCTGCCTCCACCACTTCCTCTGGCAGCTCATTCCATACACACACCACCCTCTGCGTGAAAAAGCAGCCCTTAGGTCCCTTTCATATCTTTTCCCTCTCACCGTAAACCCATGCCCTTTAGTTATGGACTCCCCCACCCCAGGGAAAAGACCTTGCCTATTGACCCTATCCATGACCCTCCTGATTTTATAAGCCTCTATAAGGACACCCCTCAGCCTCGAAGCTCCGGGGAAAGTAACCCGGTAGTTAATTTTTCTTCTCCATTTTAAAACAGGCTGTGGAATGCTTCCCCGAATCTTTATTTTGTGAAGTCCAATTTCTATAATGATTCACGACAAATTCTCTTTAGGCTAAAGCAAGCATATACTTTAATTAAATATTCAAAACTGTGGAAGATTATTATCACAACACATAAAAGCGTGCAAGGAAGAAAAAAAGGACAAAAAATTACAATTAAGAATAACTTAAAAAAAGGACACATGGCTATTAAGCTTGGTAATTGTCAGTCCAGAAAGTTAGTGTATAGTGAAGGTTATTTTCTGTAGGAGCTCAAATTCTAGCAGGCTTAGCTTGCCAAGGCAGAATTTGTAGAATCATTCTTAACATTGTTGAAGGCCGGCAATATGAGGTTGGCATATAGAGACTTGGTTAAATTTTCAGTCAAGTACGAGATTTGCTTCAGAAGTAGGTTTCGAGAAAGGCTACTTGGTTCCTTTTGTACTCTATTCCCTTTGAAACCAAGGTCACCATTCCAGGTGCCTTCGAAAATAGCTGCTGAAGTTGTGTGATAACAAGCGTGGGGCTGGATGAACACAGCAGGTCAAGCAGCATCATAGGAACAGGAAAACTTGACGTTTCGGGCCTAAACCCTTCATCAGAAATGGATCTCTGAAATTATCTCTGATACAATTTTATCTCTGCTGAAGTTGTGTGTTAGTTTTTTGTGATTTATGCACAAGGATCCCCAAATCTCTTGGTGCTGTAGCTTTCTGCAGTGTTTCTCCATCAAAATAATATTCAGCTCTTCCATTCTTCCTGCCAAAATACATGACCTGACATTTTCCCACATTAAATTCCATCTGCCAAAGTTTTTCCCACTTACTTAATCCTCTGTAGACTCTTTTTGTCATCCTTGCCCCTTGCCTTCCCACCTCTTAATATACAATGTAATCTATAATGGCCCCAGCTTTGATCACTGTGGCAGTCCATTAGTTGCAGGTTGCCATCCTGAAAATGCTGCCTGCTTCCCCCCACCGCATCCCAACTCTTTATTTGATGTAAGGAAACCAAGGTATAGTCAGTTGAGATTCTGAGGTAGATGAGAATCTTTTTTTTTTTAAATGCAAGCCTTTGGGAGGGCCAGTCAAGAATGAACATGACATTGTGTGGAAGGTGGAGTTTTTACATAGATTATGCAGAATGTACTGCACAGAAACAGGCCTCTTGTCTCAGCCAGTCCATGTTTGTATTAATGCTCCATTGAAGGCTTCTTCTGACTTCCTCATCAAACTCTTCCAGCATAACCTCTACTTTTTTTTTCAGCAGGCTTCTCTAGCATCCATACCATTCATCTTAACTACTCCTTGTTATAGCAAGGAGTAGGGTAAAGAGGTTTCTTCCAAATTCCTCATTGATTTCCATTGCTAATTACCTTATGTTGGTGATTTGTGGTTTTGCTCTTCCATAAAAGTAGAAACAGTGGACAGGATTTCACATGGAACAGGTGACTCTGCTCACCAGCTGGGAGCCTTGGAAATCATAAGTGAATTTTATATTCAGGCAAGTAGTTGTCAGAGGTTGCCTCTTCAGTTCTCCTGAGGAAGAATGTCGCACATGCAACAGCTGCTAGCCAATCAGAGAGCTGGCTTGTCTGAGGTCCCCGCAGGACCAATGGGAGCAGTTGTACTCCTGGGACTGCAGTAGTTCCCAGGCCAGTGACAAAGTAAGGATAAGTGGGGTCAGGGATCATTGGAGATAATCAGGCAAAGCCTGCACGTGGGGAGCGGGTGTGATGATAGGCCTTGGGGAGAGTGTTGATCATGGAGGCAGAGGGAGCTTTCCTAGGGAGATGGCTGTTGCTGCAAGGTTGGAGAGTGGGTCCGCAGGAGGAACCACCCCACAAAGCTGTCTTAGAGGCTGCCATATAAAATACAAACAGTGACAAGAAGAGACACTGAAGTGGCAACAGAACAGCCTGAATTGGTCTAAGATCATGAGCATTTACCATTCCACCTTATTTTCCACTTCCCCACCCCCGCCTCCCAACCACAGGATGGAGCAATGTGAGTGAAGTTTCAACAATTCTCTATGTTTTGGATTTTGAGGTTCGAAGGGCCATGATATTGGCTTTAGAAAACCCCAATCCAGTTGACTGATTTTCAGATATGTAGTTTGACTGCTTATTCATTCAGTTTGTATTTCGGAGTTTCTGCTGTGCATAACTGCCCACACAAAAGCACTAACAGCTTGTAAGAAGTAATTGATTTGATGTTAAATACTTTGCAAATGGCCTGGTGACGCAATGAGGCAATATGGATAAGCAAGTTTGTTCTTTCTTTCAATTCCCAAAACACACCCTTTGTTTAAAATCTGACATTTGCGCCTTTAAATATTGATTCTTGGCTGAAAGTCAGTTCCAAAGCCAATTTGTTGAGCCAACTGAAAACTAGAACACCGCGGAGCTCCACTTGGGTTTCAGATTAAAAACCAGGAAAAAATAATGCAGTTTTAACCAAAGCAGACGCTCTCAACCGTATCATAACAGGTTTATCACACAACCTGGGAATTTGGAAGTAATTTATTCCACCAGGTCAAGAGTTAAAGTTTTTAGTTATATTATTTACATACACAACAATTAGCATAAAAATTTAAATACCTATATTGCAAAGTGGTAACTGGGAAAGAAGGTAATGTAGAAGATATATCTTTGTTCCGTGAATTTTGAACATGGGCTGCCCATTAGTGCTGTTAAGAATTGATTTACATTTATGTAGAATTCCAATACAAAAGCAGTTGACTGCCTACTGGTTGCTTTGTATATCCTTTGAAGTGAAGGTGACCATGTTCATCATTTGGACTGTCTGGTAAAATTCTGATAGATATGTGGGTGACTGCTGAGGTCAGTCTGCGTCCTCAACATTCTGATACAGTTAAGACTGGGTACTGCAGGTGATTGAGTTTTGGACAAGTTGCTAGCCCAGGATTTCCTCTTGCAGCATTTCTCTCCGTTTCCTCCCCCACTCCAACTCCATGTACAATTTGCATATTATTAGTCTCCTTCATAATCATACCTATACCTTTTGTTTGGAGTCTGCATCGTTGCAAACAAAATGACAGAAGGCCGAGCAAATTACAACTTGTTGTTTGCAGATGAAAAATGGCAACTTGAACATGGTTACATCAGTCTGAAACCCTACAGTGTAAATTTAGAGTATTTGAAAAAGGGAAAGTCATACACGTTCAGCTTCTTGGTTTGCAAGTGTGCAATTAGATTCAGAAAAAGAGAGGAGTAGTTGCAATAAAAGTGAGATGTCATAAATAAAAAGAAACAGCAAAAGCAAGTGTTTTGCCACGGACACACATTGCTAACATGAAATTTGAGTAGTAAATATCTTTTGGAACTTGCATGTTTGTTGATTGCTAAAAGTGATTTCTCCAATGTGCACTTACTTTCAAAGGAGGCCATGCCTTATTTTTTAAAAAATTTGGTTACACCGGCTGCAGCAATCCACAGAATGCACCTTCCAGGACGTGGAGTTGATATCAGAGCTCCCAGGCAAAATCTGTGGAGTGTCCTTGTAGAACTTTTTTGGCAGCCTTAAGAATGCACTTCAAGCTCAAGCTGTTCGTAAAAGATTTGCCTTGAATAAGTGAGCATCAAGCATTCTGGCGATTTGACCAGCTTGACTCCATTCTGACAGTCTCACGATGGCATTGATGTTTGGCTTGCCAGGCTGAGTGAGCACCTCAGTGACTGGTATTTTGTTCTTTCATTTTACCCTGTCGTTTGATCTTCAGGAATTTCCAAAGTGAGCTCAAATGAAATTAATTGAGTTTCTTGTCATGACATTGGTACATGGTCCAACTTTTATAAGCATTAAGCAGAGTTGGTAGGACTATTGCTCTATACCACTTCAATTTGTTAGACAGACTTGCAACTCTTCATTCCCTTGGAAATTCTTGCATGTATTTTAATGCAGACAGTGCCAAAGAGAGTGGATAAGTTAGGATAAGCGCATTTTTTCCATTCTGGTATGTTCTGAACATCAATTGATACTGTAGGTTTGAGATTGGGCTTTTCAGGAGCAGGCTGGTACATTATTTCAGTTTTCTTCATGCTTATCATTTGGCCAAAGATATCATATGCATTGGGAGCACTCTACATTACAGTGCATATCCGACTCTGAACTAGCAGCCAGTGTAGAGTCTCAAGGAAACAGAAAATCTTAAGGACACAAAAGCAGAAGTTGCTGGAAAATCTCAGCAGGTCTGGCAGCATCTGTGGAGAGAAATCAGAGTTAATGCTTTGAGTCCAGTGATCCTTCCTCAGAACTTTAGAAGGGTCTGAGGAAGTTGTGAAGGTCACTGGACCTGAAAAGTTAACTCAGATTTCTCTCCATACATGCTGTCAGACCTGCTGAGCTTTTCCAGCAATTTCTGTTTTTGTTCCTGATTTCCAGCATCCACAGTTCTTTCGGTTTTTATTTAGAAAATCTCAATGTATGTCCTCGGCAATCTTGGTCTTTTCTGCAAGTCAACAGAGATTAAACAGCTTCCCGTCATGCAGTGAACCCAAGATCACCATCTTGGAATATATTTGGTGAGCACGGTGGAGAAAAAGTGCTGAAGAGGTTCAGTACTGTCACATAGCACTGCATTGATGATGGGGTCTGTGTCAGCAGTCTCACCATCAGCAAGGGCATGTGTTATCATGCTGTCATTGTGTGGAATTTCTCATGACAGCCAAATTTCTTCATCACCCTGTAAAGGCTTCACGCTGACAGTGCCAATGCCTTTGCCAGGTCAATCAGTGTGGTGTAGAAATCCATGTCCTGTTTCTGGCATTCTCCTTGAGCTGTCTGACTGCAAACCTTATCTCAGTGGGTCCTCAGTCTTTTCAGAAACTGTTTTGAATCTTTGGCAGCAGATACTGATCAAGATCCTGCTCCGAGTGGTTCAGAAGGTTCCCGGGTATGTGCTTGATGGAGTTTAGAGGGACGAGAGGGAATCTCATTGAAACTTACAGAATAATGAGAGGCCTGGGTTGAGTGGATGTGGAGAAGATGGTTTGATTGCTTTCATTGTTTCTAACAGTGTGGGAATGACATTGAGAGAACAATTGTTTGCAAAATGTGGTTGGGCAACCTGGTTATTTCTTTATCATTGATGGATGAAGGTAGATTTGAGGTTGTCATTAAGGTGTTCTGTCCATCTTTCCAGAATTTGGGCTTTTTCTATGAACAGTGTCAACCTGTTGGCAGTGAGAATTTTTTTTGTTCGCTGGTGGGACATGTGCAACATTGGCTGGCCTGTCTCTTGTTACATAGAAACATTAAAAAATAGGAACACAAGTAGGCCATTCAACTCTTTGAGCCTGCTTCACCATTCAATATGTTCATGGCTGATCATTCCACTTAGTACCCTATTCCTGCTTTTTTTTTCTATTCATTTGTGGGATGTGGGTGTCGCTGGCTGGCCAGCATTTCTTGCCGAACCCTAGTTGCCCTTGAGAAGGTGGTGTGAGCTGCCTTCTTAAACCGCTGCAGTCCTTCTGCTGTGAGTTGACCCACAATGCTATTAGGGAGGGAATTCCAGGATTTTGACCCAGCAACAGAGAAGGAACAGAGATATATATCCAACTCAGGATAGTGGGTGCCTTGGAGGGGAACTTGAAGGTCGTGGTGTTTCCAGATGTCTGAAGCCCTTGTCCTTCTAGATGGAAACGGTTGTGGGTTTGGAAGGTGCTGTCTGAGGATCTTTGGTGAATTTCTGCAGTGCATCTTGTAGATAGTACACACTGCTGCTACTAAGCATCAGTGGTGAGGGAGCGGATGCTTGTGGATGCAGCGCCAATCGAGTGGGCTGCTTTGTCCTGGATGGTGTCAAGCTTCTTGAGCACTGTTGGGGCTGGACTCATCCAGGCAAGTGAGGAGTATTCCATCACACTCCTGACTTGTGCCTTGTAGATGGCGGACAGGGTTTGAGGAGTCAGGAGGTGAGTTACTCGCCACAGTGTTCCGAGCTTCTGGCCTGCTCTTGTAGCCATGTGTTAATGTGGTGAGTCGAGCTGAGTTTCTGGTCAATGATAACACCTAGGATGTTGATAGTGGGAGATTCAGTGATGGTAACACCATTGACTGTCATGGGGCCATGGTTTGATTGTCTCTTATTGGTGATGGTCAAAGCCTGGCATTTGTGTGGCGCAAATGTCACTTGCCACTTGTCAGCCCAAGCCTGGATATTATCCAGATCTTGTTGTATTTGAACATGGACTGGTACAGTATCTGAGGAGTCACAAATGGTGCTGAACATTGTGCAATCGTCGGCAAACATCCCCACTTCTGACCTCCTGATAGATGGAAGGTCATTGATGAAGCAGCTGAAGATAGTTGGGCTGAAGACACTACCCTGAGGAACCCCTGCAGAGATGTCCTGGAGCTGAGATGATTGACCTCCCACAACCACGACTATCTTCCTATGTGTCAGGTGTGACTCCAACCACCAGAGAGTTTGCCCCTGATAGCCATTGATTCCAGTTTTGCTAGGGCTCCTTGATGCTACACATGGTCAGTTGCAGCCTTGATATCAAGGACTGTCACTCTCACCTCACCTCTCGAATTTAGAAGAATAAGGGGGGGATCCTTTAGAAACATATAAAATTATGAAGGGAATAGATAAAATAGAAGCAGGAGGTTGTTTCCACTGGCACGTGAAACTAGAATAAGAGGGCATAGCCTCAAAATTAGGGTGAGCAGATTTAGGACTGAATAAAGGAGGAACTTCTTCACTCAAAAGGTTGTGAATCTGTGGAATTCCCTGCCCCGTGAAGCAGTTGGGGCTTCCTCATTGAATGTTTTTATAGCTAAGATAGTTACTTTTTTTGAATAGTAAAGGAATTAAGGGTTATGGAGAGAGGGTGGGTAAGTGGAACTGAGGCCATGAAAAGATCAGCCATGATCTTATTGAATAGCAGAGCAGGCTCAAAGGGCTGGATGGCCTACTCCTTGAGGGAGGCAATGGCCTAGTGGTATTATCGCTGGACTGTTAATCCAGAGACCCAGATGTGTTCTGGTCACCCAGTTTCGAATCTCACCACAGCAGATGGTGGAATTTGAATTCAATAAAATATCTGCAATTAGGAATCTAGTGATGACCATGAAGCCATTGCTGATTGTCAAGAAAAACCCATCTGGTTCACTAATGTCCTTTGGGGAAGGAAACTGCCATCCTTATCTGGTCTGGCCTACATGTGACTCCAGACCCACAGCAATGTGGTTGACTCTGAACTGCCCTCTGGCCAATTAGGAATGAGCAATGAATGCTGCCTAGCCAGCAATGCCCTTATCCCATGAATGAATTAAAAAAAACTCCTGCTCCAGGATCTTATGTTCTAGACGACTGGTAATATTGAACCATTTATTGAAAGAAGGAGGGAGGGATAGACCAGAAAATTACAGACCTGTCAGTCTAACTTCAGTGGTGGAGACGGTATTAGAAAGAATTCTGAGGGACAAAACATATCCTTATTTGGAGAGTCGTGGATTAAGAGGGACAGTCAGGATGGATTTATTCAGGGAACATTGTGTTTGACAAATTTTGTCGAACATTTTGAGGAGGTAACCAGGAGAGTTGATAAAAGAGTAAAGCATTCAATGTGGCCTACATAGACCTGAGATAAGATGGCAGAATGGTCAAGAAAATAAGAGCCCATGGGATTCAAGGCAAAAGGGTACATTGGATTCAAAGTTAGCTGAGAGGCAGGAAGTGGCGAGTGATGGTGGAGGGATATTTCTGTGAATGGAAGTCTGTTTCCAGTGGAGTACCATAGGGCTCAGTGCTGGGACCCTTTCTGGTTGTGGTCTACTTTAATGATTTCGATTTAAATGTAGGGGTGTGATCAATAAGTTTGTGGAGGACACAAAAATTATTCAGGTGGTAGATAGTGAGGAGAACAGCTGTAAACTGTAGGACAATATCAACAAACTGGTCGGATGGGCAGAGCAGTGCAAATGGAATTCAACCCAGAAAAGAGTAGGGCAGTGCATATCCACAGATCTCTGAATGTGGCAGGGCAGCTAGGTAAGATAATTAAGAAATCATATGTGATACTCGCCTTTATTAACTGAGGCACAGAATACAAAAGCAAGGAGGTTAGTTCGGAACTGTACAATATGCAGGTTAGGTCACAAGTAGAGTACTGCTGCAAGTTCTGATCATCACATTACAGGAAGGATGTGATTGAACTACAAAGGGTGCGGAGAGAATTATCAGGAGGTTTCCTGGGCTGGACGGTCTGATCTATGAAGAAAGATTGGTGGACTGGTATTGTTTTCTTTGGAACAGCGAAGGTTGAGAGAGGGCCTGATTGAGGTATGCAAGATAATGAGGGGCATAGTTAGAGTGGATAGGTAACCTTTTTTTCCCATTAGTGGAGTAGTCAGCAATCTGGGGGCATAGACTTAAGGTAAAAGGTAGAAGGCTAAGAGGAAAGATGAGGAATCTCTTTCGCCCAGAGAGTGGCGGGAGTCTGGAACTCCCTGTAGTTGAGTCAGAAACCCTTGCAATAATTAAGTTAAATTTAGAACTTGCATTGCCGTAGCCTCCAGGTCTAAGGGCTAAGAGCTGACAAAATGGGGTTATAATGTAGTCAGATCTTGGTTAAGACACAGACACAGTGAGCCGAATGGCATGTTCCTACAGTGTAAACATCTTGAGTTCCTTGTCATTGGTGCAAAGACAAAAATTTAAGGCAAATTAGCATCACAGAATAATTTGGTCAGTAATTTTAAGATTATACTGTTTTTGTATTTTAGTAAGTACGTGACAAGGTATCCAGTAGAACATTGTTCCAATTATGTTGCAGGGCTTATTTCATTTATTGGAAGAGCTGCCGGTTCACCATGTTTTGGAACAATGGAAAATAATGGGCCTTTCGCAATTTTGAAACTAAATCTTGTTCTGCATTGGAGTTGTGTGCCATGTGTACTTTATTAAAATAAATACTGAGTACCTGTTATCTTTTTTTAAAAACGAGTTTTAAAGTAGGTTTTCCTTCGGCAGTACTTCAGTTATCATGTTTTTTGTCAACAATTTTTTGCAAAATCTGCAGTATTGAAAACTTCAAAGCAAATAAGCATTCCTGCTTCATTATACAATAGAAAATGAAATAAATGTTAAGCATTATACTCATGAACGCCCACAAATGTTGGAATCTGTTCAATGGGTAATGAACAAGGTAAAACACGTCATCGGTATAAAGTAGCTAATGTGTAACCTATAGTGCCCACTAGGTGGTGGTGCTGATATATCGGGGGATGCAGTGTCAAACTTATTTGATGGAATTCTCAATCACTGAGTGAATCTGTTTTCTTTCATTTTGAGTCTAGCAAGCAAAGTTTAAATTACTAGCCAAAAGGCAGATTACTGTAGTCATTTACAAGAATACAGAAAATGGCAAAATGCTAAAAAAAACTTTGTTTCATTATACAAAACTGCCAATACTTAAGAGGATAACAAGCATGGGGCTGGATGAACACAGCAGGTCAAGCAGCATCATAGGAGCAGGAAAACTTGACGTTTCGGGCCTAAACCCTGCATTTCTGATGAAGGGTTTAGGCCCGAAACGTCAAGTTTTCCTGCTCCTATGATGCTGCTTGACCTGCTGTGTTCATCCAGCCCCACACCTTGTTATCTCGGATTCTCCAGCATCTGCAGTACCTTTTATCTCTAATACTTAAGAGGATTACTACTTATAAGACAGTTTAACAGCTTTTGTTGTTGCTTAGACCATAAGACATAGGAGCAGAGTAGGTCATTCAGCTCATTGAATCTGCTCTGCCATTCAACAGAATGTGGCTTCTTTATTAATAACATACCTGCTTAATCTCAATCGTTTATATGGCTATGCAACATCCCTTTACATGTGTACACACACATACATTCTCTACCTACAAGTAAACACATTAGTAAATTGAACCTTCTTGTGGAAACTTCAGTTTACAGTTGATCCTTTTAGATTAAATAAATGAGACATTTTATCATTCTAATGCACTAAACAGAATATACTTTCTCTCTGTCACAGATATGATCAATATTTGGAAACTGCTCCGAAGGCTCCTCGCACTCCTTGGGGCATTGAGAGAGAATATGGAGGTGCCGGAATCATGAATCTACCTGATAATCTCAAAAGAAAGACTGGGCCTCCCATTTTAATGCGAAAGGGACACAGACATTTTGGCTTTGGTGGATACCTTCTTCCTGGGTTTGTTGCTTATTTAACTTGTTATAGTTAAAAGAAATGTTTAATTATTCTTTTGTAAAGTAGTTACAACTCTAATCTGGTGAAAACTACAAAGTAACTAAAATCCACAAAGAATATAGAGGTGCAGATAGTAGCTGAAAGAATGTTTAACTTTTGGTTTAAACAGGATTAGTTTAAAACATTCAAAACATAGATTTGGCACTGACTGTCTTAGTGCTGAGGAGATATACCATTTGCTGGTTATCCCCAAAAATATTGACACAACATAATTATCACAGGACATTTCCTACTGTGATTCTTTGTTTTATAGTTAAAACCCAGCATTGTTGTTTTATTCTGCTCTATTTTATGATTTATTTTTCTACGATGTACATTTCAAGAACAATGAGCACCAATCTGAGCTGTAAAGCCAAAATGCGCCCGGCTAATTTTCCAAATTTAATTCAGTTCTGACCCTTTTACCTTGGCACATAACAAATTGCTTTTTCATGTGTTTATAATGACTCTGCTTGCCTTAAGGGGAATCTTTTACTTACTGACGTACCAGGAGCTGTGTGGTAAAGACCACACTTAGGCAAGCTGGAGCTTTTGTATTTTCCACATGCTGTTCAGTTTTAATTCCACAACATGCTTCTTTTGACCGTGAGAGATTCCCTGACTGGAAGTCAGCTGCTTGCTGCTTGGCAGGCTCAGCTTTGACTTGGCTAGGAGCACGCTAAAGGAGTTTGCAGGACCTGCCTAGGTCCAATATATTGCCTTGAGGGGTGGAGTGTGGAAGCAGTACGGCTCCTCTTGGCCCACACGAAAGATATTTTCTCCTCCTACCCAGCCTGCTGCTGCTGGGTTTCTTGAGAACAGGGAAACCTGGAAGGCCACAGTTAAATCTGAAAATTGGCTTAAATCCATGCTCATTAATGTATTCACAATGCCAGCCCCAGCTTC
This sequence comes from Ginglymostoma cirratum, assembly GCA_024137785.1. Classification (NCBI taxonomy): domain Eukaryota; kingdom Metazoa; phylum Chordata; class Chondrichthyes; order Orectolobiformes; family Ginglymostomatidae; genus Ginglymostoma; species Ginglymostoma cirratum. The sequence continues at coordinate 10,490,969 of JAHRHZ010000013.1, read as the reverse complement.
TAGGTATGTGTTGACTGCCCACCCATGCCTAATTAAAATCTGAAAGTTTGAGGCTTCGCAATGCCCTTTGAACTTTTGCCAATTTTAACCTGACCCCGCCTTTCCCTCATGTCAATCAAGCTTTAAGGTTCACAACTTCCCAACCACGATTTCGTACAGCTGAAATGGCATTGCCCCTTTATGCCAAGTGCTACAATTTTGCTAGCCTGGCATGTGACATTTTATCGAATACATTTTGGAAGTTCATGTACATCACATTAACTGTTCATCTCTGTTATTGTACCAAAAATCAAGCTAGTTAAACATGTTTTGTATTTATCCAAATCAGGATATTATCCAAATAATAAATTCAAGCTTTCCACAAATCATCTACATTTGTCTGAGTGACTGTTAATTTTGATCTGGATTATGATTTATAAAAACATTCCCGTGACCGAGATTAAACTGCTTTATGTTTAACTTTTGATCAATGGTGAGACATTTGCAATTTTTGACTCTTCTGGCACTACCTCTGTATTGGAAAACTATGGCCATGGCTTTACTTCCCTCAGTATCTTTGGATGTATTTCACCTGGTCCTGATGACTTATCAACTTGACATATAGCCAGCCTTTCTAATACTTCCTCTTTATCAATTCTTAATCCATCCAATGTTTCAATTACCTGTGCTTTTATGGTGATTTTGACACTATGTTCATTCTTTGTGGATGGATTGTAAAATACTCTTTTAGAATTACAGCCATGCCCAGTGCCTTTGCATATGAATCCCTTCTTTTGGTGTCTAATTAGCCGACTCCTACTGTTACTTCTGTTTTACTATTTTTATACCTACTAAAGACATTTGAATTTCTTGGAAGCAAACATTTAAGTTAGGAGCAGGAATAGGCCATTCAGCCCCTCAAGCTGCCGCACCATTGATAAAAATCATGACTGATCTGATTATAAACATAACTCCACATTTCTGCCTGCTCTGGATAAGCTTTCACCCACTTGCTTAACAAGAGATGATCCATGTGTGCCTTAAAAAAAATCAAAGACTTTGTTTCCACCACCTTTTGAGGAAGACAATTCCAAAGACTCACTACCCTCTGTAAGAAAAAAAAGTTTGTCCTATATCTGTTCTAAATGGATAACCCCTTATTTTTTAATGATGACCACCAGTTCTTGATTCTCCCACAAGAAGAAAAATCTTTTCTACATCCAACCTGTCAAGACTCTTCATGGTCTTATGTTTTAGTCAGGTTGCCTCTTACTTTTCTAAACTTCAACAGTTACAAGCCTCACTTGTCCAACCTTTCCATATAAGATAACTTACCCAAATCAGATATTAGTGGAATAAACCTTCAATGAGTTGCATCAAATGTATTTATATCCTTCCGCAAACAGAGACCAATACTATGTGCTGTACTCCAGATGTGGTATAACTTGTGCATTACTTCTGACTTTTGTGTTCAATTCACTTCACAATAAGTGATAATATTGCTTGTTATCCTATTATGTTGCCTGCCAGTCTTTCCTGATACTCTCTATTGGTGGTTCTTCCCTCATCCATTCTCTTCTGAACTTTTGTTATTCAGTCTGATTCTCAGTTTACCAACTTGACCAATTTACATCTATTATATGCACCTTTTCCTGCCTCAGATTTTTCCCTATCTCTTTCATAAACTGGGGAGCTCCATCTTTGTTTGTCCAATCTTTCCCCTTCATGAGAATGTACCTGAATTGTATCAGAACATATGAACACATAACCTAGAAGCAAATAAACCCAATGGCTCTTCAAGCTTCCAGCTTTAAAGCCAACCCATTGTTTCTCAACAGATTTTCTGGCCAATCCTGGATTCCAACTTACCCACTCAGATCTGTTCTCAGCCCATTGAAATTGGCCCTTCTCAATTAATTATTTTTATGCTAGAATGCTCCTTGTCCTGCTCAATAGTTTAGCTAAACCTTTTAATACACCTTACTGTCTCCTCCTGAAACAGTGCACTTGACTCACCAAATTGAACGATATCTCCTTTCTTAGTGGATAACAAATTCTTCCCCTCACTGGTCTGTACATTATTATTATTATCCTATTATATTTTAGCATAATTATAGTTCCTCATAATACCCATTATTTTGTTCCTTTGTTTCTTTGCCATTTATTGATCATCTATAGAATGCCCTGAGTAGTGTAATAATATCTATTGTTTCTAAACGCTAAACAAATAGATCATGTCCTTGACCCCATTATTATGTCCTTGACCCCATTGTCTCCATTATTGCATAACAGCATATTCCATCATGGTTATCTGTGCCTGCAGCTCAACCAAACTGATCTACCACACCGTGCAGTTTGCTGGTACGACCTCTGTCAGCTTCTCCAACTCTGACCCGCCTAATAGCTTATCATGTCTGAATCTAGATGTCTGCCTCCCCAGTTCCTCTGTAGATCATATATTTAAATATAAATATGATGTTCAGTTGATAGCTGCTACTTCCTAACAACAGTCTGGCATTTTATGGAAGTATGAGATCAGATTTGAGGAGTTTTAAAATTCCATTTTGAAAGGTAATAAACCTGTTGTCTATTAGCTTGGTGGCAACCTTATTTATTCCTCCTAAAAATATTGCTTACTGGTGTAGCATTGGACAAATTTCTATTTCATACACTTGAATACATTTTAAATATATATTTACATATGAACATGTGTATTTGGTTATTATTAGAAGAATATTACTGACAACTTAGTAGTGTTGTTTTCCCATGTTTGCCAGAACTGAAGAATGTACCATGGTAGTGACCAATAGATTGCAATCAAATTCATAGTGACCTGTTGGAAGCCTCTGCTAATTATGTGTTTAACTGTGTTTTCTGTGTAGTGATGTTCTTATTGATCAATATTATGATCTCACCCAACTGAAGAAGAGTCAGCTTCGTGCCACTGATCAGCTGTAAGTTTCACTGATTTTGTATGAAATGCTGTTACACTGAATATAAAATATTTTCCTTTGTAACAAGTGGAGGGGGTCTTACACTGAGTAATTAAACAGCTTGCAATGTTTAGGTCAGCATTAAGCATTTCTAGGTAACTTACATTTAAGTTCATTGAAAAGACTGTTTCCTCTACTGTACTGTAATACAAGATTACAAGAGTATCATCTACTATATAGTTTGTCCATTCCCTGTTTCAGAAAAGTCAGTGTTGTACCATCCTTACACAACATTATTAATGAAGGGCAAATTTTCAATTCCATTTTGCCTATTGGAAGTGCATTTCAAGAATTTTGATCTGTGCCTCTCAATTTTCTAGTCATAATAATTGGATACCTGTGCTGGATTATGGATTTCAATTCCTGATAGACTAAGAGTGGGCAACTAATGTTATTGTAGAAAATGAAAGCTCATGGTGTAGGAAAAAGCATGTGGTTGGCTAGCAGCAAGCAGACAGTCGGCATAAATGAGACCTTTGCTGGTTGGCAAGATGTGATGAGTGGTATGCCGCAGGGATCAGTGCTGAGACCTCAACTATTTACAATTTATATAAATGACTTGGATGAAGGAGCAAGCGTCTGTTTGCCAAATATGCTGATGACACAAAGATAGGTAAGCAAGTATGTTGTGAAGCGATATAAGGAAATACATCAACATATAGATAGGATGTTTAATATGAAAGCAATTGAATTCAAAAGGAGGAGCTTATGCTTCAGTTATACAGGGCAGCAGTGGTGAGACCACATCTGGAGGACTGTGTACAGTATTGGTCACCTTGTTTAAGAGGGGGTGTAAAGGTGTTAAGGCAGTTCGAAGAAGGCTAATACATGAAGTGTAATATGTGAAATAGGCAGGTTACCTTCTGAGGAAAGCTTGGACAGCTAGGCTTGGTTACACTGGAGTTTAGAAGAGAAACAGGCAACTTGATTGTAACAGATAAGGCCTTGGGGTATCTTGACAGGGTGGATGTGGAGGGGGTGTTTCTTTTTATGGAAGAATCTAGAAGTAGGGGCCACTGTTTAAAAATAAGTTGTCACCGATTTTAAAACAGAGATGAAACAAGTTTTCTTTGAGGATTGTGAGCCTTTGAAATATTCTCTTGAAAAGATGGCAAAAGGCTATCAGATATAGGCAGGAATTTAATCATCCGTGACCGTATTAAATGGCAGAGCAGGCCCGAGGGGCCAAATGACCTACTCCTGCTCCTTGTTTGTATGTTTCATATAAACAAAACCCATATGTATACTGCTGTGACTTGGGCCGCATAAAAAAATGGGCAGATGGTCATGTGTATCTTCACTGGTACTATATTTTATAACACAGTTTTTATTTAAAGTAGTGAAGATAAAGATGATTCCAAATTCTGAGGCTTTCGTACTCCCAGCCTCAAGTTGTAGGGGCTAGAAGGCTGGAGAAACCTTGAGAGAAATAAGACGAAGGGCCAATTTATTCCACATTATAGTGAAAGACTAGGTGATACACTACAGTCCAGCTAGCCATCTGACCGTAATAAACCAAAACGCAAAAATTATACAGCTGGTTCAAAGCCAGAATTATCATGCTAGCAACGTTGTTGGTGTACCTATAACGAATGGACTGCAGCAGTTCAAGAAATGCAGCTCACCACCGCTTCTCAAGGGCAGCTGATGATTGTTAATAAATTCTGACCCAACAGTGATGTCTACATCTTGCAGACAAATAGAAAAACTCCGTGGTTCAGTAGAATCATTGCTTTATCAAATGATCCTGTGCTCTTTTAAACGTCTTTTTGTATAATCTTAAAATAATAAATAAAGATTCAGCTATGATGCTTTCCTAAATGACCATAGAGTTCTTTCATTACTTTAGTAGAATCTCTACCGTGTGGAAGCAGGCGATTTGGCCCATGGAGCCCACACTGACCCTCTGAAGAGCATGCCACCCAGACCCACTTCCCTACCCTGTCCCTGTAACCCTGCATTTCCCATGCATGAACCACCTAGCCTGCACATCCCTGGACACTATGGGCAAATAATCATGGCCAATCTACCTAACCTGCACATCTTTGGACTGTAGGAGGAAACCGGAACACCCAGAGGAAATCCACACAGACACAGTGAGAGCGTGCAAACTCCACACAAGTAGCCTGAGGCTGGAATGAAACTCAGGTCCCTGGTGCTGTGATGCAGCAGTGTTAACCACAGAGCCACCATGCTGCCCTTTAGGAGCATGGAATACGTAACATGCTGATGTATTGAGATCAACACATTCCCTGCATCAATTGGTGGGATCAGTTACTTGATGGTCATTCTCCATTACCCCCTCCAACACTCTGACCTGTGGAACAAACAGGCTGTTCAGTCGTTATTAGTACTAATGTGCAAAAAGTGGAGCAAGGGTGTGTTTCTTTTAAACATAAACAATGTGCGGTATTCTACACTATGACAGAAACGTACTCCTTATTCAAACATCAAATGGAGGTCACACGGGCTGCATTCAACACTGTTAGAGATGATGCTGTTTCTGTAAAGTTAAAAATAATGATAAAATGTCTTTAAACTTTTAAAGTGGTATCACAATTGTAATTTGAAAGAATCCACAATGTAAGTAACATTAACCTGGTCATGAGTTGATTGCCTGTTTTCATGTTCAGCCCAGTGTCGACTTAATGCAAATTTTGATTTTTTTTGTCTTGGCACAAGATGTCAGTCAAGTTGAAAGTTTTAATCTTATTCCAGGTAAATTTAGACATGTCAGAAATCATGGCATAGCGGTCGGCCGGCACTACTGTTTTTTTGCATCCATTAAAACATTGCTGACCTCTACACTTTACATAGAAATACAAACTCTTAAGATCCCAACATGGCATGGTTGCATTTACACTGAACATACATGTTTTTCTTGCAGACCTGAGATCTAAAATTGTGTTTCCATATGTTTCTATTTCAGACTTCCATCTTCTGCACAGCTAGCACTAGTGTAAGTAAACTGAACTGGTCCAAGTTCGATCTAGCCAATGGCCTTTTCCATATATTGTTTAAATTTAATTTTAGGAATTGCCAATTTGTGCACTTAATATTTCATTATGTACTGAATAATTTTTATGTATGAAAAATATTTGAACGATCCAATCATTTATACAATGTAAAAAATACCACAGAGTGGAAATTTAAAGAGAGGAAATAGATCACATAATTTGAGTGAAGCAGATTAAACATGATGAGTGGAAAAACATACTGATCATGTGCTTTAGCAGAATCATAGAATGATGGAAGACAGAAGTCGACCACTCACCTTATCGTGCATGCATCAATGCTTTAAAAGGGCTAAACTTCTCTGTTCTTTCCATACAACTCAGTAACTTTTAAATCTTCAAGTATTTAATTAGTTTCTTTTTAAAAGTTAGTATTTGAATTTTTTTAAGATGGCATATTCCATATCATGTCAATTCATTGTGTAAAATTCATTTTCCACATGTCACCACTGTTTGTAATTTACACATCTTTATCAAATCTCCCTTTGATCGTTTCTGTTCTCAGACAGCCTCAATTTTCTTAATTGCTTTATGTAAATAAAATCTTTAATCTCCTTACCTCCACACCATTCAAACAAAGCTTCTGTTTCCTTCTTCGTGTTCTCTGCCCAAAAAGTCAGATCTGACTTGCAATGAGACATCCTGCTAGGGCAAGGGAAGCAGATCTTGATACCACCCAAACTAGAACAGTGCAGTTGGCACCAGTCTGATCCCTACTGGCCAACCAAGTCAACCAGTCCTCCGAGGTGCCCAAACTGCTGTGAAAACTTACACTTGTCCTTGCATGTTTTAGCCTGGTGGCAATAGAAAGTGATGATAGAGACTGCAATCTTATTTCCATTCTATGGCTGACCAGGAATCTCTCCTGCTCAGACCATATGCCACGAGCCTGTGTTGGAAGGATTAAGTGTTGCTGTTCAATCCGGTTTACCATGTTATGAGCCTAGCCTCTATTGCACCAGGCTACAACATGCAATGACAAGTGTAAGTTATCACAGCAATTTGGGCTCCTCGGGGGACTGGTTGACTTGGTTGGCCAGTAAGGATCAGACTGGTGCCAACTGCACTCAAAGTATTGAAGAAAATTTTGACATAAACTCCTTGCCTCTATTTCCGTTCCTTCATAAATAAAGCAAAGTCTCCTGATTTATGTTTTAACAGCCTTCTGAAATTGTCCTGCCACCTATAAAAGACTTCTATATCCATTTCACAAAAGACTCTGTACGTACACCCATTTTTGAAATTAAACTAAATTATATCCATCGTGTTTCTGCTCCTTTCACCCGTGTGTCCATATCCTCATGAACAGTTTACAACATTTCCAGATTTTCTGTGATCTGAACACCCTATACACTCAATTCTATATCATCAATACACGTCCAAAAGAGCAGTGCTCCTTATGTTGACCAACAGGAAACGTAAGTCTGAAAAACACCCATACACAACTATTCTCACTTTCTGTCCATTAGCTAATTTTATATGCATACAGCTACCAGCCATTGATCCCCAGAGTCTTGATCTTTCTAAGAAGTCGTACTCAGATTCCTTTCAAAAGCCTATATGTTCAATATCATATGTAGTGCCATCATCAACTATATCCACTACATTAAGAAAACCTCAATCCAGATACTCGAACACAGTTTGCCTTTTTGCGAGTATTGACAAAGAGTCACCAGACTCGAAATGTTATCTCTGCTTTCTCTCCGCAAATGCTGAGTTTCTCCAGCAGTTTCTGTTTTTGTTTCAGATCTACAGCACCCACAGTTATTTGTTTTGTTTTAATTTGTTCTACAATTTGCCTGAGGAGGTCTTTGTTGGAGTTACTTTATATGTGAACATTTTTTCATTTGCAAATAATCTTGTCCATCCTTACTTCTATTAAGAAACTAGGATGTATCAAATCCAGATCAGGTGGCTTTTCTATTTTGATTGTGATCGTCCTTTTATGCACCAGTTCAATTTCATCCAATTTCTCTGCTGCCTCCACCTTTACTGTGATATTGACAGCATCCTTTTCTTCTGTTCAAAGATGGGTACAAAATTTTAATTTAGCATAACAACCATGCTCTCTAGCTCCAAAAGATCTCCTTTGTGATTCCGATTATGCCCTGCTCTTACTTTACATGTTTCTGAAAGAGTATTATGTTCCCCTTACTGTGACCATGATTGATTCTCAGGTTCCTTTTATTAATTTTCTTTTATCAGTCTTGTATGCAGATTTATGTTTTCAATTGAATTCTGAACTTAACATTATACATTGGTGTCTTTTCACTGTTTCATTTTAATCTGTTAATCTTTCATCATTCAGGGAGAACTGGCTTTTTATGCTCTTTTGTTTCTCCTTTGTGGGAATCCGTTTAGTGTTCTGTTACGCAACCTGATCTGTCCCTGGTTAAATGAACATGCCAGCTCACTATACGAAATGAGCTGCTGCTTACAATGAAGGTTACTTCCACCATTCTTTTTAAGTGTAGAGAACTTCTGGGCCTAGTGTGATGGAGGGAAACCACTTCTTGGTCTAACTAGAAGAGTCTCTTGTAGCTAATAGTTATTGCAGCATGTTAGCAATGTTACAGGTTACTTTTATATGATGAACATTGTCACAGACTTTGAGAAGGACTATACATTATATCTGATTCCTTCAAAAACTCAAGTCCTAAGAATCCGCAAGTCCATATGCCATTACCATAGTGAGTGGTTGTTATTACATTCCTCTGTACTAACCCGTTTAGACCCATATATAAATTACCTCAAATCTATACAACCAATGTTGTGCTGTGTTCCTTAATAATAATACTGAATAAAAATGTATCAGATACTGAACTTTAATATAAATGACTAAATATGATAGTGGGCATCTTCAGGGGAGACAAACCAATCACCCCCAGTAATGAGAAATGCCCCAGGATCAAACAGTAATTAGTTTTCTAATCTTGGAATAGGATCTGAGTTCATTTTCATGACCATATTGACTTTTCAGTAATGGATACAGAATCTTGGTGAGCCATCCAGTTTTGGCACCATGATGATAGGTGAGCTCCAGCTACCGTAGTCCAATTAAATAGTGTCATTGTCCATCATGAACTGAATCTCTTCTCTGACTAGAGCTAATTTCCCACACATTAATATCATCAACAGCCAAAACAATTTCTCCTGGCCTGTTCCCACAAATTGATTTATGTTTCTGTAACATCTTTCATAAGTCAATGCAGTAGTATTCTGGTAAATAAAACGTGATACTTTCCAGTCTTTTTAAGTACTCCCAAGTTTCCAATCTAATTGTCAGAGGGTCAGCTTCCAGTTTTCAATTCATTTTCTCCAATTGTTCTCATCTTTCTATTCCACTCCCTACTTCTTCCAATATTGAAAGTATAATTTTCTCCTGTCATCCCTGTTATAATATCTTTTCAATGTGTTAAATTAACATACTTGCTGATTCTTTCTCCTGTCTGTACTCAGTATTTAATTCACATAATTGAATTTTTTTTTGGTATTGATAATATTCCAGTGGGCCTTGTGTTCAATGGTTCCTCAGAGACAGCTAATAACCTTGACATCAGCAAAAAAAATCTTGAACTTTGGCCATTTCATCTGCTTTGGTTTTCATTGTTTTTTGAGCATCTTTCAATACGTTTAGCCTACTCATAGACCCTGATCAGTTTCTTTCTGAAAATGCAACCATAGATTGGAAGCATTGTTTCTGAGCTTGAGTTTATGAATTTTCTTTAATTGTTCTAAATGGTCCTCTCACCTCATGTCTGTATATTAATCATAGAATCCCTACAGTGTGGAAGCAGGCCATTCACCCCAAAAATTCCACACCGCCTCTCTGAAAAGCGTTCCACCCACACCCATTCCCCTAATTTCCTCTGTCTGACCCACCTAACCCAAACACCCCTGGCCACTATGGGCAATTTAGCATGGCCAATCCACCTAGCCTGCACATCTTTGGACTGTGGGAGGAAACCGGAGCACCCGGAGGAAACCCACACAGACACGGGGAGAATGTGTAAACTCTACACAGACAGTCACCTAAGGCTGGAATCAAACCCGGGTCCCTGGCACTGTGAGGCAGCAGTGCTAACGACTGAGCCACCATGCCCACCTATTAGTTTTAAAGGACTAAAACCTGTGGACTCATTATGAGCTTACCTAATAGCAAATAGTAAAAAATGAATACCCTTATCCCAAGTAGTACAGCATCCTTCACCATAAACTCTAAATGTGGTCTTCAAAGTTTGATGGCATCTCTCCAATGCACCTTGAGATTTCAGGTGATAAACAGAAGATATAAATTGTTTTACTTCCAAATTTTCATTTTTTTTTTACATATTTGCTACTCAAATTGGAACCTTGTTAGATTGTATTTCTTTGAGTAATCCGTATCTTCAAAAAAAATCTAGTTTTTCAACTACCATTTTGCAGCAATTTTCCCTAAAGACACTGCTTCAGAAAACCCTTGGAAACATTCATAATTGACAAAAAATCTTGGACCCCAATCCTGGTCCTGCACAACCTGTGAAGGCTCTGCTTAATGCATCTTCAAAAACTGGTATCAGAATTAAATGTGCAGGTCTAATTGAGCGTTGAAATTCCTCCTGTATTTGACATGTATGGTACATGTGCCAAAATTTAACTGGTCTGAGAATCTGCTATCCTCTTCCTTAATCATTCATAAAATTGAGCATAGACTTTCTCAGCTTCAGATAACCTCTTATTGTTTTCAACCAAACATTTCTGGTCTGGAACTTTATAACTTAACGCCTTACACTGAGGTCTGTTACTTATTAACAGTGCAAAACTCTCTCTCTTCTTTAGGAACAACTGTTTTACACACCTTACTGCAACTAAGACGTACATAAAACTGCCAAAGTAAAACCCAAAAGCTTTTTCAAGCTTTCTAAAATAAACCATTTCCAGAATCTTCTAAACTGAAAGACTTGCAATGAAAACAAATTCCCATTAGGCTCCAATCTCTTTCATACTATTTTTTTGAAAGAAATTGTCACGGCTACAGAATACTTAAGTTAATCATTCAGATACACAGGCCTAAACCCATACGCCACTTGCTCAAATCTAAACTCTAAAATAAATGATGTTAATAAATAAAAAAAACCACTTACATCACAACTGTTCCATACAAGCAAATATGCAAGCAGGAAGATTTCCCCATGGTGAATAGATTCAATAGCATACTCATTTGCTCTCCCTTAAGTTGAGATGTGCCACTGTTGCACCTGCCATACAGTGTGTTTTAACCCTTTTATCCAGCAAAGGAACTGCGAGTCGACTCTTAATAGTAATAAGAAATTACCTTTATCTACTCCAACGCAATTAATACTATAGTAACAAAATACACTCCAAACTAACAATTAACACTATAAATCCAATTAACTATCTTATACCTTAACTTAACTTTGAATGATCAAACACCACCATACCAGATCTTGACCTTGATCCATGTGGCGAAGATCACCTGGTCTTCTTCCCCCAGTGTCCCAGGGTTGTCTCCTCTTCATGTTTGTTGGTCTCAAGTTACCGCTCCCGAGGGCGGTGTTGCAGCAATTCTTATACCTGGAAGCTTTCACGCTCTTTTGGGAGGATCTTCGATTCGTACTAATGGATCAGTCACGGCTTGATTTCCCTGATTGATTGGAACCAGTCAGGCCTTGATATGTTGATGGTGGGGTAGTCCTTGGGCCTCCATTTCTGAAGGTGTTAGGGGCACGTAGGTCAGGTAGCCTTTCCCAAATAAGTGTATGAGGTGCCCCTTTGTTCTAGAAAACAACTTAATGTTTCCCTATTGTCCTGGAGATAGGCTGGGTCAATTGTATATTCTGCTGTCTGCAGCTGCAGCGTGTCTGGGTCTACAGCTTGTTTCTTTTTAACACAGATATTTTTGGCGAATGCTTGTCTCAATTTCCCAGCATGCTTTATTTATTATCCAGTTTTCGTAAGTCTGCCATTTTGAGCAGCCTGTCCGGCCATACCATAATAAGCTGGGAAAGGCTGTCACTCAGATAAGTAGATAATGTACGGATTTTCCAAAACCAGGTAACTTGTTAAGACACTAAATAGATGATTGCAATGGTCCCTACATTGTTTTAAATTTTTCTGATGGGGATTTAAATTCCCACCTAGGAATCAACTTACTTCTTTGTTGGACCAGTGGCAAATCCTTTATCACTTTTTTAGGGGCATTACTGATGACAATTTCAATGGCAGAGGAATTTGACCCAAACACAGTGACAGGTTGCAGGGAAACACTTCCATGGGAAACAGTAAGTCTCCAGTCACCCACCCAATATGACCATAGCTGATCCTGCTAGCCACACAAGCTAACTTTTAGCCAGAGTCACAAGCCTATTGCAGTTTATCCCATTGTACTACAAAGGCATTGAGTCAGCTTCCTCATTCTTGGAACTCTTGGTTCAGATCAACTAACTCAGAAAGCACCCAAGATTGAACCCCGAACCTTCCTAACATCATATTCTGAAGCAATTTGTGGACTTCTTTCTTGCTCCCTTGTCAGTAACAAATCACACCCCAGAGCTTATTAATTAATCTGCTTTCAGTTCTTCACCATTACTTCATTATGATACAAATCAAGACATTTTCTGTTGTTTTAATGTTCTGCAACTGTTCTGTTCAGTAATTTATCTGAGGAATCATTGCTGTGAACTCACAAAATACAGCCTTGTGCGTTCATATTTCAAGATGGTCCCATTACTGAACTACTACTTTATATAATTTTTGTTAATATGAAGTACATCCCAAAGGCCTGTGATCTTTCCTTACATTAGAGCATAATTTCTGGCTTACTGATAGTTTTTTTTCTCTCTATATCCTCATGCGCAGCGTGAAGTAACATTTGAGAATGCCATTTTCTGTGAGTTACATCAACCATGTAGTAGTTCATGTGTTGCGTAAAACATTAAATAATGGAGTTGTTTTTAAGTGCTTCTGTAGTGTTTGTGAGCAAGCTTTGACAATAATAAATGCCTCTGAAAACAATAGAAATCTATTCTTTTGGAAGGATCAGTCACATTTCAGAAACAGAATGAAACAGTTTAGGAGCTAAAGAATGAACTGACCTTTTTCAGCTGTGGAATACAGTGCCAATCCTAGAGAAAATACCAAGTTTATGAAAGTAAATAAAATAACTGCAGAAAATATTAAAAGTACACAACACATTGGTCAGAATCTGGAAGAGAAAGAGATGTTAAATCTTTAGATGGGAACTTCAATAAACTCTACAGGATGCTCTTACTCCTGCAGAAGTTATCCCAACCTTCAGCATTTGCAACATTTCTACAATTGCTTAGACTTTCCTGTATTTTGTTTTAATTTCTTCATAGGATGTGTTATATCTTTTTGTTTTTAGTCAGAAGCAGATACGGCTGCCATTTCCAGCTGAACACCCATACTTTTCCCACATTTCCAAGTTTGCAGTATTCCCAGATTTCATCTCAGCGAGCGATTCACATACTGGGACACGAGCTGGACAGCTGCTGCCCATTAATCCTGATATGCCTGCAAAAAGTTATGATGTGACTGTGACTAAGAAAATTAAAGGTAACATATATATTCATGACAGTAGTTCAGGGAATATACTAATATAAGTTATATTTTAGTTATCTTAAATAAATATAGTTATAACAGCCACAGAAATCATTCTAGCGCAACTCCACTTTTAGCAGCCATTGGAATAGCTTTAGATCACCAACTGTAAGAACTATTGAACAACTTTGTTGAGATTTCTTTAAGGCAATTACATACAAGGTCCTCTTTCTCTACCGTGTAAGACACTTTGTCTGTTATTGTCCCTATTATCAAACAGTGCTTCTCGTCTTGACTGTGTTGTTCAGGAATTATCAAACTTATCAATTCTAATAGTGTTTAAGACTATTTTTCCAAGGAAGCTGATGACAATATCAGCAAGCATTTTCATTCCTGGTGTAACCTCTTCTGGAAGTCTGAAAGGTCAATCTCTACTGCAAGAAATTGTTCCTAAAGATAGTGTTACTCAAGCAGAAATTACTGTTTGAGGCAGAATTATGCTTAAGGATTTAAATTTGAGACTTCCTATAAGTGAATTCATTTCAGGTAAGGACAAATTAATTTTATTTTTCATGTTTTGTTTTCAGTTTTTTGATTACATTAAACCTTTAAAATTGCAACCTGGGCAATTTTCTAAATAATTCTGACTATTGGAAAATCCACATTAAACCTGAGGACATTTTTACGTACTGGTATTCAACATTAGCAGTCAGTTGAAGATCTAATCCTCAGAGCTGCCGATAGCATCCTTCTGTGTAATACCTGACTATAAATACTTGGTCATCCTAGAAACATATAAGTCAAAACAATTGAAATTCCTTTAAGTATGTTTCAGGAAACCAGGAAGTAAATGCTGCAAGCTTCTAAAAATCAACAAAATTTCAAAGTCATTCCTGACATGGTTCATTAAGGGGAGGAAACTTCAAATGTTCTAGATCATCAAAATGTATCATACTTTTCACTGCAGTTCACACATGACAAAAGTTTTCTTTGTTGGTTACTTCAGCTTACCCTACTGTTATGTGGAAGCTGTTCTCTTCCAAAACATAGGAAAAACTGGTCAATTGGCTATATTGCACTGTCTGTCTACAGCACATTTCTTGATACACATTGGGTTTTTTTCCGCTTGTTTCCTTTTTTTTCAGTGACTAGCTGTATGAAATGCGCTTGGAGTACTCTGCACGGTTCTATTCACCATATTTCTGAAAGACTTACAGAGCAATCGCAGAATATGCAAAAAAGAGAGTCATAGGAAGATCTTGAATGATTATAATTAATCAGGAAAGACTGAACAGTCTGGAGGTTTTCTGTAGAAAAGTGAAGGCTGAAGAATTGCCTGGTTCAGGCTTAAAGTATGAAGCGGTTTGACAGAACAGATCTAGAGAAGATGTGTTGAATTTTCTCAGCCCTTTGCTGATAGGCTGGGAGGTGGGTTGCCTTCGGTAAAGTGTGAGAAGGCATCAGGAGGGTGACCCAGTAGCTTACTGCTGCTAAGCCATAGTGCTAATGGTGGGAAAGATGGCAGCTTGGCTAACCACTGCATGACCAATTGAGTCACTTAGGTGCTAGTTAAGGGCCACTCCTAAGCTGCTCACATTAGCAAGGCCCATTGCAAACTGGAAAGAGCACGATTAACCCCTTGCAACCTCCCAGTGAGTTCTGCAGGAGGTGCTTTCGTGGTCACTGCTACTTGCGCCATAGAAGGGACAGAAATGGTTTGTGGTCCCTGGCCAGCCACCACCACCACCACCCCGTGCCCCCCAGCCCCCCAGCCCCCCCACCACCACCACTGGGGCACTGGACAACACTGCCTGTCAATGCAGGTTAGTCTATCACTTTCAGGTCTGGAGGTAGCACCTAACAATCATCAATAAAATGAGACCAGATATTTCCACTTGTGGACGAGTTTGAAACTGGAGTTCTTAACCATAAGGTAGTCCCTACTAATCCAAGAACGAACTCAGGAGAAGCTGCTTCTTCCAAAGATTTGTTTAGAGTATGGCTTTTCTACCAAATGGAGTTGGAGTAAATAGGATACACACATGACAGGGAAAATAAGATCATTACATGAGGAAAAAGGAATGCAAGAATGCTGATAATGTTAGAAGAGGAAGACCGGGGAGAAATTTGTATAGAGCGTGAACACCCAGTGGGAACGCATGAACACACCAAGCTGCTGACTGAAAGCTGTGGTAAATCCAACCATACAGAAGCCTACGGAGTATTTTGGTACGATGCACCAACTTAGGGTATAAGTGCCTTCTTTCCAGTGGACTGAGATAAAACCAACAGGTTTTTGCCAATTAGCTGTATGGGATAGTATAATGTTGAGTTCATGGATAAACCTCTGCACTGGTGCTGCATAACAGCAAATGTGAAAGAATTAATGACCTAAATCATTAGCTTGAAGATGCAGGGCTTTTGGACTTACTGCTTTGGGTGTCGGCGTGAGAAGAATGCAGATAATATCGACCTTGGAAGAATGAGATACAACTTTAATCTCAAATGAGAGCAGAAGAGCCCTTTTTCTTTTGCAGATAATAGGCTAGAATGTTTTCTGTAAACATTTAGATGACTTATGAGAAATACTTGATTTAATTTGAGTTATTCAGAAGCTGATTTCACATCTTGGTGTTTTACAAGTGAATTTGTCTGGCTCTATGCTTGTGCTGTTGTTCCATGGCTGAAATCAATTAATCATAGAATCCCTACAGAGTGGAAGTAGGCAAGTTGGCCCATCGAGTACACATTGCCTCTCCAAAGAGCATCTCCCCCCAGCCCTGACCTTATCCCTGTAACCCTACACTTCCCATGGCTAAACCACGTAGTCTGCACATCCCTGGACACTATGGGCAATTCAGCATGGCCAATCCACCTAACCCGCACATCTTTGTACTGTGGGAGGAAACCGGAGCACTTGGACCAAACCCACACGGACATGGGAGAATGTGCAAATTCCACACAGACTGTCACCCAAGCTAAGCACTGAGTCAGTGTGCCGATGAAATGGTAGCAGAGCCTCAAGTTGTGCTTTATGGTCTGAATTATAGTGATAGATTTGCATTGTACAAGCGTGCTGGGGTGTGTCAGGATGGCAAACTTTAACAATGTTCATGGATGCCTTGGGATCAGATATGTCTTGCGTTAACAGACTCCTCAGATAGCAGAACCTCAGCCATGGATTGTGCAACAGTTTGGAAGTTTACTGAAGGTTTCTTCATGCTGGGTCAACTTTCTCAGGAGCAACAAGCTATTGGAAAAGGAAAGATCTGTAGAGCTATTGAAAATATACACAATGTGGAATATAATTAGGTACCTGTTTTAAAGAGACAGCACCAGGAGAATGTGCCAAATTGTCTCCTTTATGGTGTATTATCCCATGATTATAATAAATGAGTTGAGGCTATTTGGCGCAGAATGTCAGTGTCAGTGTTTGGATTTCCCAAGGCCTAGCTACTCCCATGTTCTTTTGTACTTCCATTTGAGTATTGGCTGGATTTCCTTTCAAATTATATTGCCGATTCTGCCTCAATAGTTGCTTGCGTTAAGATGCTTCTGACTAGAAATTCGAAAGCCTATTTTCAGAAACGGGAGTTGTGGTTTCAGCGTAATCCCCTCCTCATCCTATTGAGGCAGGAAACAAGCAAACTTTGTGCTGGCTCCTCGTTTCAATGAATGTGGGACTAAATGGAATGACACTCTCACTTCTGGCTGGTCGAAGGCTTAACAGAGGACCTCAGAGTGTGCATGTGTTTCACCTAGCCTATTCCTCTTAAATGCAGACCTCTTAAAAGGGAGCTACACTCATTAGACTGAGCTGCTACAAGCTGCTTCTTGGGCATGTGCTTGCAAGAGGAATCTAAAGAAATGGGTCACTGGGGAAAGCAGGGTGCTCTGTGATTTGTGGATGCAGTGCTGAAAGCCTTAGCAGAGATTGGAAAGAGGATTTGTTCAGCAATGGCAGGCCCATCACGAACCATTGTGCAAGGTAATCACTGACATTCTTCTCTCCCGCTCTTGCAGGATAATGTCACATACTAACGTAGGAGCACAGCAAAACTGACAGAGGCCAAGTATGCCTGTATCGCTGAGCCCATGGAGGAAATGGTTCTCTGCATCATGGGGCTGGTTACAATGGAACCAGTTGTATCAAGATCATTTGAGGTCAATGCTATGTTCTTCCCACATGGTCACTCTCAACACCTACCTCACCTTCATCCTGCTTTCAGGTTTGAAGAGCAAGATGTAAATGGTATGGAAATGAACTTACTGCTTTCCATCTCAACTTCCCTTGCCTCAATCCAACGTTCCCCTTCTGATTTCATGCTTTCAGATACTATAGAACCGCTGCCTGCCCAACCAGAGAAGCATCTGGAGGAAGGGTGAAAACAATGCCACACCATTGGAGAAGTAGAACTATCACTTGTTCTGGCACTAACTTTCATCACCTTAGGCTCTGGCATTGTGCAAAATTCTGATGCAAGTTGGAATCTGTACACGGTGAGTCACTGGATACAAGTTGGCTGCACTCGGACAACAGAGAAGGAATAATTTGTGTTTCACTTCTCTGGTGGACTGGTTGTACACATGACCTGCTTGAGGGAACTCAAATGAGAACGTCACTGGGGAAGCCAACAGTATGTTGACTTGGTGCATTGGCAGGTCAGCCACCAAATTTCCTAGCAGTGTTAGGGAGCATGGTGTGTGCACTGCTGAGGGCTTGGAGCCTATCCTTTCCACCATAGAAATGGTGGCCACCTCCAAGGTGACAACAGCACACACAGCCATAATGCAGTGTTTCAGTTTCCATTACAATTCAAATGGAAAGCTCTCAATGCCTCACTGCTACAGTGGAAGCTCCGATTGAGGTCATGGCTTGTCCCTAAACAGATTCAAACTGCTGCCTTTACAGCTGTACAGCAATTGTTCTCCAATAGATTACGGGATTTCTGATGTGCCATGCCTGTGCTGCTGGAGTAGCACCTAGGATCATGAGCCCGCTGTCTTGTTTCAGGGTGACAGCATTTACATTTCAACCATTGTCACAGCACCACTCTGCATGTTGCTACCACGCAGCAGCCAGTCCAACATGCCGCCACCCACACTGAAATGGTCCAATCCAAAGTGAGCTCCTGAAAGCCCAGAGCGTCTTCAAGATAGCCTCCAAGGCCATTTGTAATTACCCCTGATGAGAGTCAGCAGTCTTTCACCAGGCATGTGGGTGGCACTACATAAGAGTACTAAGCCAGGCAAAAGCAAACACATGACAGGCTTGAAGCACAGAAGTGGTTTTTTAATGTTTGTAGGTGTCATGAAGATTTTTTTTGTTAATATAGCTTTTATTACAGGATTTTGGTTAAGAGAAAGCTGTGATGGGATGTGGCAGATGGACAGCAAGCTGGTGGAGGGAGCAATGATAGTGAAGGGATCACATCCTAAAGGAACACGAGTCAAAGTAAGAATTCACAAAAAGCAGTTGGTCCAACCTCGGGAGACCAGTGGCCACTTTATGATGTTAAAAAGCTAAGCTACTGTCTGTAAGATCACCAGAAAGATGACTGTAAATAAATTATTTACAAAAGTTCAGCAGAGGAGGAGATCCTTCAAGTGTAGGGAATCTTCAAAATGGCTGCTGGAATTCAAGTCTTCAGTCCAGCATAGTGAATGCCAAGTTGTCTAACTGCAAGTTACAGAACCCAGTAATATTTGTGCACAACTACTCAAACTGTACTCCTCTCCAATAGGACTCAGCCAATCCTGTCAAATTTCAGTGCCATTATTCCGTTCATGTGTTCTTACTCTGACCACTGATAAGGTGTCAGCTTGTGAGGTACATGGCCACATGCTGGTATCACTCTGATGAATCTCTCTAGATTGCAGCACTGATAATACCATGCAAGACTAACTCTTTCTGCAACCTATCTTCCTCTGCTTCCTTGTACTGTTGGATTGCTGAAACCTTAGACCAAATCTCTTATTCTCCACAACCTGTGTACTGACTCACTCAAAATTCTGTCCACAAGCTCATTATCTCCATCACCCAAGAGTTCAGTAGTTCTGTTGTTTCTTGCAAACATTTGTGAAACACAATTATGCAAAGATTGCAGGTTTGTAATGGTGTCTTGTTCAGGATCATTGACAGTACTCATAGCTGCTTTTCTAAGACTACAGTAACGAGAGGTTGGTGGCTCAAAGAGACAGCTACAAACAGATTTTGCATTATAAGGCAGTGGTTATCATTTTTGTACTTGTCTGTATTCCCATTGTTCTGCCTTTCTGAGGTAGCCTGCAAAAAATCAAGCACTGCTATTCCCGGAGCTGCCGTAGAAGTTGAGTTTTTTTTAAAATATGCAGAATTCCCCAACTTGCCTATCTTTTAGTCCCAGGTTGACAAAGCACAGACCAAGTTTCCATACTTAACAAAAATGCCTGTTCATTACAAATAAATAAATTTTACCTACAGATAAACAATTATGAACTCTTGTCATATAATTCTACTAGTTAAAAATTTAAATCTCTTATAAACTCGCCCTCTACACGCACAGACAGACAGGGATAAAGACATGGGAGGGAAAAACTGGGAAAGCAGTTCAGTGGTCCTTGACAGCAGGGTTTGCTGACCTGATTCTTGTAGTGATCAGAATGCTGCTTCCCAATCTTCCTTCTCCAGATACTTTCACCTATTTGCAGGAAGCACAGTTATAAGTAAGGCCTTTGACTTATCAATAAAAACTCACATCTTATAGCAACTGGGAAGAGGAAATAAACTGGCTTTCTTCAGGCTTGAGTTTTTTTTACTGCAGAGCAAATGCAGCTCTTTCTCCTCCAGATGTCCTATAACATTTGGGTTAGAAGGTAATACCTCCAAGCTGTTCAGCTACCTCAAAGCCAATCATAAACAGTTATTGGCAGGGAGAAGACCTTTGTGATCAATAACCGGTTAGTAGTTCACAGAGCAATCAGCTACTGTTGTCAGCCATAACTCCAATTGTACACCCTTTTGTACCAGCTCATTTGTAAACCTTGTACAGGCAGATGTGTAAACATTGAGTAATCCTTCAACAATCCTTCCTTAGTTTCAAAACAGTTCAATCCACAATCAAAGATGCAGAAAAATGTCAAGATGTGTTCTTTTTTACATTAATGGCTGAATTTTATGGGGTGTTGTATTT
The DNA here is from genome assembly GCA_024137785.1 of Ginglymostoma cirratum. Taxonomy (NCBI): domain Eukaryota; kingdom Metazoa; phylum Chordata; class Chondrichthyes; order Orectolobiformes; family Ginglymostomatidae; genus Ginglymostoma; species Ginglymostoma cirratum. The sequence goes on along the minus strand of JAHRHZ010000013.1, from coordinate 10,470,251 downwards.
CCTGGTTCCCCCCTTAACTGAAAAGTTGGCTGTAGAGCTGTCCACCGAAAATCCAGCTAGCTATAGCCACCCAGTGGGCTGTTTCTTGCTTTAAGTGGTGAGACCTCTGACCCAATTTAGTGTGAAAGCCCTACTTTAGAGATCTGCAGATCTGATTAGCTGCAGTTCTGTCATCACTGCTGCAAAAGGTTTGAGTAGCAGCTGCTGTTGGGACTACAGGCAGAAGAAGTGGAGACTGTGGAAACCAGATTTCCAGCTAAGACTGAGGTTTCAGTTCAAAAATGGCTGACTGTGCCCCAGTGACAGGAGTGAGGGACCAGGTTTGTGAGGCTGGTGGGGAGGGTTAAAGGAATGGGGTACAACCTTGTGGGAGTGTACCTCCAGGGGATTCCCAAGGGAACGCACCATCCCCCTCAGCTCTTATCCAACATCAGCCCCCACAGTGAAAGCTGCCAGGCTACTTGGCTGGCGTGGGCATCCTTTCCATGGGAGAAATAGCAGCAGAGTAGGCTTGAAGCCTTTAAATGGCCATTTATTTGCTACTTGAAGACCTCAGTAGGCCCAAGGGTGATGGACAGACTGCCTGAAGCCTCTCCTTATGCCAACCATAAAATGAGAGACAGGTCAGCAGTGGACAGTAAGACAATATGAAAGCCGTACACTGTACTTTACAATCCACTGACCACCACCACATCATCTTTAAATGTGTATATGGGTGAGGAGGATGGGGGACTGTCGTTGGGGATATGGATGTGTTGGCGGGGGGAGTTTGGACCATAAAATACAGCTCTATATTTGAAAAAGGAGAAGGAGGATGATATATAGAAAGAGTACATTGGTGCTAGTATTCTGCCACGTTTTTTCACTGACCCCATGATGCTCCTGTTGGCAAGGCTGTCCAGAATGGCCTCCTTAATAAAAAGTTTGTGGGTCTCGTCTAATTCAGGCTGGTTTCCCTGTACTGTATTCCATCTTGTTATGCAAATGAAAAAATATCGTCTTGACGTATCAAGACTTTAGAGAGGACGATCCTTCACCATTCCCAGCCAGCTGCCCATCCCAGGATTTTAAGTTGCTGCTTTAATTCTATATATGGACAGGTGGGAAAAGCATTTCTCTCCATAAAGTCTTCCCTTGTTTATTCTCTTTCTGGCTACCTTAATCTGTTAAGCCTTTGACCCAAATACCACTGTCACCTCCTGTTATTGGTGAGGTTTCATACGCCTGCAGGACATTGTTGCCAATTCCCGTTTTCTCTCCCACCAGCCTCTCATGCTTCCACTGACCAGCTATGGATCCTATGTCAGCTATCCCTCCCTTCCAATAAAATACAGTCTTTACCTAGCCAAGAACGAAAAAGTGGTATGACTTGGAAGAAGGGGGGAGGTAGTGAGAAATCCAGTATTAATTCTAACACCAAGTTAAATTCTTCTGTTATATTTAAATTAAATGTTATTGCCTAAGAATAAAAAGTAAGAGCAGGTTATGTGTTGGTTCGGTCCAGTCATTCTAACTCTGGATTCCCAATCCCATTTGCATTGTAAGGATGAAAGTCACCTCACTGTAAAAGTTTATTTGTAAACTGAATGTTGTATCATGTTAAATCAGTTCCCATTCCTGGGTCAACAACACAAGATTGTCCCTAATTTAGTACTGCAGGCAAGATTGTCTTTTTGTTTGAATGGAGATGCTGGTGAAGGTTACTCTATGTTAGTGGCCAGAAATATATATCCAATCAAACAATAATGATAAGTGACTTAAGGTATCATAGTTTCTCATATCATTGACTTAGTAACTTTGACATTAACATTTTGTAAATTATATCATTGCTCTGAGCAAAAAAGATTATTTAAAATTTAAGTAGTGCTCCACGATGAATATTATTAGCTGTAAAATGATTAATACACTATTCCTGCAACTGGCAGATTTTGCTCATGCTCATTGGACACAATCTTTGTTCTTCCAAGAGGCTGCCAGTCCCCAGCTACAAGACCCCATACTCCTACAACATACCAACTAATGAAATAGGAGCAGATGGAGGCCATTTGGCCCCTCTAGTCTGCTTCACCATTCAGTACGACATGCCTGATCTGTTTATGTTTTGAGTTCTGCATTCCCATCTACCCTGTGAATCTTTGATTCCCTTGTCTAACAAGAGTCTATCCACCACTATCTTAAAAATATTCAATGATTCTGCCTGCTTTGCTTTCTGAGGCAGAGCGTTCCAAAGTCACTTTGAGGTAAAAAGTTTTAAAACTAATTCTGAACTGATCCAGAAGAGGAAACATCCTTTCCAAGTTCGCCTTATTGAGATCATTTAGAATCTTACGCATTACTACTAAATTACCCTCATTCTTCTAAACTCCAGTGGAAACAAGCCCAGTGTTTCCAACCTGTCTTCATATGACAACCTTCTCATTCCAGGTATCAATCCAGTAAACATCCTCTGTAACAGTCTGAAACAGAGACAGCAGCGATTTTCTACTTAACCCCACCACCTGTCTAGAATTCTATGCAACACAGGCAATGAACCTCGCTGGGGATCTACCAAATATATTCTAATTAAACTGGTACCAAGACCTTCACTGGGGTCCACAGAGCATAACAAGGCTGGCGCGTAGCCTTTTGACTGAAGGGAACATCTTGATTTGTAACAGTCTCACCCCAGAGAAGCCACAAGGATGGAGAGGAAATTGTTGCAGTGTAAGGTGCTTTAAAATGTCTGTTGTTAGAAGTTAAATTGTTAACCAGAATGCACACTACCTGGCCGTGCTGCACTACAAAATAGATAAATATTTCATTCCTAAAATTTGCACATTTCTCATAACGAGCATGTAAATATTGTTGAGTATTGTTTTTAATGTTGAGTAACAAAAACATCATTGGTTTGGATAAATTACTGAACTCTGTTAATGAAATTGAGTTAATATCAGTTGATACTAGAATGAACAGCAGCTGCATGAATTTGTGTATTTTCATTTACTTGTGTCAATCATTTCTATTAGCTGCATTAAAAAAAAGATTTTTAACAAATGATCGTCAAAAGTCCTGATGACAGGGCTGCCTTAATAAAAAGTTTGGTTTTAACCATGGATATTAATTCCAAACGCTTTACTACTAAATCACAGGATCTCCATATAGATATGAAAGCCAGGAAATACCCATTGTACCAAAAAGTTTGGCTTGGCCAGGACAAGAAGGTTTTACTCATGTAAGTACCTGTGCTCAAAGATGATATTTTCTGCCTTTCAGTTGCTCACATTTAGTAGATTTAGATTATATACCAGTTAAATTGCAATATACTTGAATTAATATCTCTTGCTTTTTTATGTAAAAATCTTATTTGCAACAAGGAATCCCAAATAATTGGCCAATACTATAATATTATCCAGCTTTAAATGTATTAATCTAACCAGTATCCCTCATTGATTCAAGGAGCATCCAAAGGAAATTGTCAACTTTGTTCATGCTTCGATAATATAATGGGATAGAAATGAATCAGAAAGAGCATTTAGATCCATCTTAGATCATCTATTCAGACAAACATATAGTTATCCTATCCATTACTTTAATAAACATAAATGTTTTCCTCCATTAGTCCAGTTTAAAGTCCAGTCAATGGATCAATAACTTTGAAGAGGAAATTCCTGACTTAAGGCCTGACCTATGCTTTGTCTCCCTAACTTGCCCCCATCCACTGTCTGATCTGTTTTAATGATATGATGGCACTCTTTTTCTCATGGTTACTTTGGCATTCTGCTTTACTTTCTTAATTAATGCCCTTCAGTATCTGCACATGTAAGCCCTGAATCTCATAACACCCCAGTTCTTTTTCAACTTCACATTTAGCAATTCAATGCACTTTCTCTTCCAATATGTAATAATTTGCATTTACCTTTAAATATCTTGTTACTGTTTTCAATTTGAATATTGTGTCAGATTGAAATATGATATTTAATGAATACATAAATTAGCGAACAGCAACTATAAGAATTTTTAAGCAGGTCTTCTCTCAATGTCACATCTTGGGCTGGATTTAATGCAACTTGGCATTATGGGAAACTTATTCGGGGAGAGGCCGTGTGTCAGACACCCACCAACAGCAAACCACCGCCCCCCCTTTTCTGGGGGTTTTCTGGGTTGAAATCCATCCTGGCCCAAAGGTATGACATCACGTGTCCAAATATATTGCTATTCAAAAGAAAGCATTTTTCTGACTTATGCGTTAAGACCGAGAGATCCCACTGCATCTCTGAATTCTGCCATTATGTGCTGTTGAAGTAACAGTCATAGTCACAGAGTCATACAGCACGGAAACAGACCCTTCAGTCCAACCAGCCCATGCTGAATATGATCCCAAACTAAACTATTCCCACCTGCCTGCTCCCAGCCCATATCCCTCCAAACCTTTCCTATTTATGTACTTATCCAAATGTCGTTTAAACTTTGTAACTGTACCCACATCCACCACTTCCTCAGGAAGTTCATTCCACACACGAACCACCCTCTGTGTAACAAAATTTGTCTCTTGTGTCTTTTAAAAATCTCTCTCCTTTCACCTTAAAAATGTGCCCCCTAATCTTGAAATCCACCCATCCTAGGGAAAAGACAACTACCATTATGTATACCTCTCATTATTTTATAAACTTCTTTCAGGTTGCCCCTTAACCTCCTATGCTCCAGTGAAAATGTCCCAGCCGATCCAGCTTTTCTTTATAACTCAAACCTTCTACACACAGCATCATCCTGGTAAATCTCTTCTGAACCTTCTCCAGCTTAATAATACCATTCCTACAACTGGGTGATGAAAACTGGATGTAGTATTCCAGGAGAGGCCTCACCAATGTCCTGTATAACCTGAACATGACTTCCCAAATTCTGTACTCAAAGGACTGAGCAATGAGCAATGCCAGATTTTTTTTCTCATTCAATCTATTTATATCATTTGCATTCTCCTTAGGTCCACTACACAACAAACATTCTCAGTTAACAAGCATGGGGCTGGATGAACACAGCAGGTCAAGCAGCATCATAGGAAATG
>JAHRHZ010000013.1:10435437-10455210 GCA_024137785.1 Ginglymostoma cirratum | reverse complement strand
ATGTGGAAAGTCTTCTTGGGGCCTGGGATTGGGGTGAGGGAGGAGGTGTGGGGGCAGGTGTAGCACTTCCTGCGATTGCAGGGAAAGGTGCTGGGTGTGGTGGGGCTGGAGGGGAGTGTGGAGCGGACAAGGGAGTTGAGGAGGGAGTGGTCCCTCCGGAAGGCAGATAAGGGTGGGGAGGGAAAAATGTCTTTGGTGGTGGGGTCTGATTGCAGATGGCGGAAGTGTCGGCGGATGATGCGTTGGATCCGGAGGTTGGTGGGGTGGTAAGTGAGGACGAGGGGGATTCTTTTTTGGTTATTATTGCGGGGCCGGGGTGTGAGGGATGTGTTACGGGAAATGCGGGAGACACGGTCAAGGGCGTTCTCGACCACTGTTGGGGAGAAGGTGCGGTCCTTGAAGAATGAGGACATCTGAGATGTATGGGAGTGGAATGTCTCATCCTGGGAGCAGATGCGGCAGAGGCGAAGGAATTGGGAATAGGGGATGGCATTTTTGCAGGAAGGTGGGTGGGAGGAGGTGTATTCCAGGTAGCTGTGGGAGTCAGTGGGCTTGAAATGGACATCGGTTTCTAGGTGGTTACCCGAGATGGAGACAGAGAAGTCCAGGAAGGAGAGAGAAGTGTTGGAGATGGTCCAGGTGAACTTCAGGTTGGGGTGGAAGGTGTTGGTGAAGTGGATGAACTGTTTGAGCTCCTCGTGGGAGCACGAGGCGGTGCCAATGCAGTCATCAATGTAATGGAGGAAGAGGTGGGGTTTAGGGCCAGTGTAGGTTCGGAAGAGGCCATTACCCTTTGGCTTCTACCTTCGAGCCAGTTCTGTATCCAAATGGCTAGTTTTCCCTGTATTCCATGTGATCTAACGTTGCTAATCATTCTACCATGAGGAACCTTGTTGAACACCATACTGAAGTCCATATAAATCACATTAACCGCTGTACCCTCATCAATCCTCTTGATGACTTCTTTAAAAAACTCAATTAAGTTGGTAAGACACGATTTCCCACACACATGTTGATTATCCCTAATCAATCCCGCCTTTCCAAATTCATGTAAATCCTGTCCCTCACAATTCCCTCCAACAGCTAGCAGGTGAAGTTGCCTGGCTTTCCTTACCATGTTTCTTAAATAGTGGCATCACGTTCGCCAACCTCGAGTCTTCTGGCACCTCACCTGTGTCTATCAATGATATAAATATCTCGGCAAGGGGCTTAGCAATCACTTCCCCAGCTTCCCACAGAGTTGTAGGGTACACTTGATCAGGTCCCAGAGATTTATCCACCTTTATACGTTTCAAGGCACCCAGCACCTCCTCCTCTGTAATATGGACGTTTTTCAAGATATAGCTATTTATTTTCCCCATGTGTCTATCTTCCATATCCTTCTCAGTAAACACTGATGCAAAATACTAGTTTAGTATCTCCCCCAGCTCAGTGCAGTTCCACACATAGGTGACCTTGCTGATCTTTACAAGATCCTATTCTCTCCCTTGTTACCCTTCTGTCCTTAATGTATTTGTAGAATCGCTTTAGATTTTCCTTAACCTTATTTGCCAAAGCTGTCTTATGTCCCCTTTTTGCCCTCCTGATTTCCCTCTCAAGTATTCTCCTACTGCCTTTATACTCTTCTGGGGATCACCCAATCACTACTGTCTATACGTGACATATGTTTCCTATTTTTTTTCTTGACCAAACCTCAATTTCTCTCGTCATCCAGCATCCCCTACACATAGCAGTCCTGCCCTGCACCCTAACAGTAACATGTTGTCTTTGGCCTCTCATTATCTCATTTTTGAATGCCTTCCCACTTTCCAGCTGTCCCTTTATCTGCAAATATCTGGCCCCAATCAACTTTTTAGAGTTCTTGCCTCATAACATAAAAATTGGCCTTTCTCCAATTTGGGACTTTAACCTTTAGATCCTGTCCATCCTTTTCCATCACTATTTTAAAACTAATAGAATTATGATCACTGGCTCCAAAGTGCTCCCCCACTGACACCTCAGTCACCTGCCCTGCCTTATTTTCCAAGAGTAGGTCAAGTTTTGCACCTTCTCTAGTAGGTACATCCACATACTGAGTCAGGAAGTTTTCTTGTACGGACACTTAACAATTTTCTCTCCATTCAAGCCCTTGTATGGGGGTGGGGTGGGGGGAGGGGTTCGGGGTTTGTCTGTAGTACAATCCCAATAAGGTGATCACCCCTTTCTTATTTCTCAGTTCCATCGAAATAACTTCCCTGGATGTATTCCCAGGAGTATTCTTCCTAAGTACAGCTGTAATGTTATCCCTAATCGAAAATGCCATTCCCCCTCCTCTCTTGCCCCCCTTTCTATCCTTCTCATAGCATCTACACCCAGGAATATTAAGCTGCCAGTGCTGTCCATCCTTGAGCTACCTCTCTGTAATGCTACGATATCCCAGTCCCATGTTCCCAACCATGCCCTGACTTCTTCTGCCTTACCTGTTAGGCCTCTTGCATCAAAATAAATGCAGTTTAATTCTCTGCTTTGTTCCTGCCTGCCCTGACTGTTTGACTTGCTCCTTTTCCCAACTACACCAGTCTCAGACTGATCTCTTTCCTCATTATCTCCCTGGGTCCAACCTCACACTCATAACTAGTTTAGGTCCTCCCAAGCAGCTCTAGTAAATCTCCCCGCCAGTACATTAGTTTCCTTCCAATTTAGGTGCAATCCATCCTCCTTATATGGGTCACTTCTACTCCAGAAGAGATTCCAATGGTCCAAAAATGTGAATCCTTCTCCCCTGCACCAGCTCCTCAGCCATGCATTCATCTGCCTTATCTTCCTACTCCTACTCTCACTAGCTCGTGGTACCAGGAGTAATCCAGATATTACAACCATCAAAGACCTTCTTTTTAAATTCCTGTCTAATGTCCTATATTCTCTTCTCAGAATCCTGTCCCTTTCTGTTCCACTGTCATTAGTTCCAATGTGTACAATGACCTCCTGCTGGTCCCTCTCCCCTTTAAGAATATTCTGCACCCTCTCTGAGACATCCTTGTTTGTGGCACCAGGGAGGCAACACACCATTCTGATGTCTCATTATCGGCCATAGAAACATTTGTCTGTGCCTTTGAGTACAGAGTTCCCTGTCACAATCAGTCGCTTGGAACCTGGCGTATCCCTTGTTACATTAGAGCCAGTCTAATGTAACAAGGGTAATGCACATATGGGGAAGATGTTCAAAGGTTGAACAGTTGAGTTATTTGGAGATTTGTGTGTTTCCTCTGATTCCTGGACTTCATCTCTCCACATTCCCAACAAAGTCTCTTTTAAGTCACCATATCTTCTCCAATCCTATAACCCTCCAAAGAACTCCAATGCATTTTGGTATTGACTCTGGCTTTTGAACTGGTACGTGAGGATGTGCCACAAATCTTAAACTATGGGCCTTCACAATGACAACAAATCTCCTTGAAACCAAATGTTAAACTCTGGAATATACTTTAGGAAGTATACTTTAGGAAGAATATCATAGCTTTGAGGATGGTGCATAGCAGATTAATGATTTTGATACTCCGGATGTGGAGAGACCAGAGAGGTTGGTATTGTTCTCCTAGAATGATAAAGGGTGATTTGGTAGAGATATTCAAACTTCTGAGCAGTTTAATAAAGTAAATAGGTTGGCACTGTTTTCATTGCCAGGAGGTCAATACCCAAAGGACACAGATTTAAGATAATGACAAAATATCTGAGGTTACATGAAAGTTTTCTATCTAGTGAATTTGAAATATGCCCCTGAAAAGTGTTGGAAGGAGATTTAAACTTACATAAGGTTTAAGCCTTTACATTTTGCAACACACGCTCTGGTTTATAATTTTGATGTTGAATTACAAGAGAACAAACTAGTGGCTCACTCAAAATGTTCTTATATTTTAAGGCCTTAGTTTATTTTTCTCATTTTTGTAAAGTTAAAATGAGCATGGCTTTAAAATAGTACTCAAAATGATTGCAGATTTACCAGAGAAAGGAAAACAAAAAAAAATGTTAAAATATGAAACTGCTTTGGTATTTTCCTTGCAACAAATACATACTTCAGTGATATCTGACGTCGTAGAGTGTTTAAGTATGTTTCAGTGAGTTTAGTCATACAATCATCTGAAGCGGCCAGAGATTCTCCTTCAGAGGATCAATTGGGATCTCCACTCGTAACTGCGGGAAAGGCCTCAAGTGTACTGTCTCTTTAGTAACCTTTTCAAGGGACCGATCTGGGTTACCTAATTGACGTGAAGTTTCTCTTAAAAGTGCAATGCTGAATCATACGCTGAGCTATTTGTTTAAATTGTAAGGTTTGAACCTGCCTAGGAAGTTGTCGTTTTTTTTAGATTTCTTTAAGTGGTGTTCCATCGTGTGAAGTTGTCATTTTTTTAGATTTCTTTAAGTAGTGTTCCATCATGTGAAATCCCTTGTAGCCAATTTAAGACAAAACTGTTTGTAGCTTGTTTAGAACACCAGGCCTCGTTGTATCTGTGTTCATGCAGTCTCCAAGGTTTATTTTCCCTAAATCGAAGCAGAGGTACCGCCCTTCACCTACATGACCTTGGCTCCTTCTCGAGAACATTGCCTCCTTTCACCGGGTTGAATTTTATACTAACACTGGGGATAGTGCAGTTGCTTGAAATACTAGGGAGAGTACATCTCAGCGGTGTGGAACCCTTAGCTACATGTTATGAGCAGTGGCTTGGGGGTAGTGGGTGAAGAAACCAGGTGTGTGGAGTCTGCATTTGCCAGACCCAGTGAGGAGTAGGTGCAATGAGTCAAGGCAGTAAGGATGTTGCTGGACTGATGTCGCTGCTGACAGGATCTTCATAGGCCATAAGGAGCCTAAATTAAAAAGCCCTCATCTTCTCCATAGTGCACCCCTCCAACCCCGCAGCCGACTACAGGGAGGCTGTTATGGTTCATCATTTGGCCGTCTATTAAGTTGATGCCCCGTCTGCTGCTGGTTATAATGGCACTGACAATGAGACAAGGCCCTTAATTGGCCCCAATGCAGCCACATTAGCCGTTGGATGAAGAGGCATCCTCCACCTTTCCTGTGTGCAGTTTAAGGTTATTTTTATATTCCAGGAAGGTTGGAAATGCATTGGAGACAATTCATATGATTGATTTAGCATGTATTACCTTATTTTAACCAGCCACTAATTTTTGCTATCCAGATATGTAAAAGCCTAACTTTCAGTCTGTTTGAAATGAGCAGGAGATGTAATTTAAATCAATAGATATGGACATTAAGAACTAGCTTCTAGCAGCCTATGTGTTGGGTATTTTGTTTTGCGGACTTACTTTCTTTCAAATTTTCCAACAGAAAGAACAGTCTCATCCGGCTGTTTTGCCGAATCCACCATTGCGGCCTTTGAAGAAAAAACAAAGTAGTAAGGTTTCCACAGATGATGCCATTGGTTATCAGACTCCAAGTGTACAAGTGCACGAAGCCAAGTCACCATTGCCCGTATGTGAAACTGAATCAAAACCAAATGATGAGATAGAAATATGTAGAGAAGAGAAACTGATTTCTTGGCAAAATAGGCGATGCCAAACAGCTATATCGAGTTCTTTCTGCCCTGATTATGACATCCGTTTGTTAAGGTACAAAGTTCAGCAAATGAAGAATTCTGAAAAACCCTCTGCATTTAACCAACATCAGAAAGAAAGGATGATGGATTGTTGGGCAACTCCAGTTATCAATGTGGACCAAGCTTGCAAATTAACAGATTCTGAGAATGCTCAGCCCCTTTGGAAGAGACGAAAGTCAGTGCAACATGACATCAGCTATGTAGATTTGCCACAGAGTAAGTTAGCTGGTTTTACAACAAAACAGGACCAGATATCTCTGAGCAAACCACCTTCACCAAATAGGGTTGAGACCAAAGATCCAGAATGTGGTAAAGAATTCAATTTTGCGTCTGGCGATACACAACCCATATCTACATCATATGCTTCAGAGAATAAGGAAATGTTTGATCCAATCCAACAGCCACAGGCGGAAAGGAGTAATATGTTGATCTGTGATGATCCGAGGCTTCAGGTCTCAAAACTAAAATTTCCCTATGCATTCAATAAAACAGAACGACATAAGCGATTACTTGAGGAAGCTCCTGAAAAAACAATGGATTATCGAGATAACATCTATTCAGGGAAGAGACACATTTTCTTTGGGTTAAATTCTTCTTATTTCCATAATGGAACTTTTTAGTTACCCATGGCTTTTCTGAATCTCTAATAACATTAAAGGTAATAATGATTTGCCTTTTAAGTTACTGTACTTTAATGTCTGAACTGTACTAGAATTTTGGTACACAAATTACATTAGATCAAAACAGAAAATTAATCTTCACTTAATGACTCCACAGTAACTCTTCATTCTCAGTGGTTTCAATCTACTTCTTATCACACTTTACTTTCCCTCCCCTGAATTCACTGGCCTCCTTTAATCCTGAAACCGGTTCCTGTATTTATTCTGAGATAACAAGGTGTAGAGCTGGATGAACACAGCAGGCCAAGCAGCATCAGAGGAGCAGGAGAGCTGACGTTTCAGGCCTCGACCCTTCTCCAGCATCTGCAGTTCCTACCATCTCTATTTATTCTCCCCTGATTATCTCCATATAGCCAAAACCTTGCACTCTCCAGTGGCCTTTCTGCTGCCGAGGTCTTTGTCAAAATCAAGACCACTTACAAAGAATTTCCTTGTATCCCTGTAGATCCACATCTTCACAATACCATTTCTTTCTATGTCTACCCTGAAATAACTTGCAACTGAACTTTCTAAAAACCAACTTGCTAGTGTTTAGCACTGCATATGTCATTATTCTTCCTAGGATTGGTTATCTCCTTGTCCATCCCACCTTTGATGATGTTGTCCCTATTAATTTTACTGTCTTTGATGTTCATTCCATGAGCTTCAAGAGGTAGAGATTTGAGTGGAGAAAACGTATGATTCTGTTTTTGCACGTTTAGCCTTTTTCCTTTGGTAAGGCCATCCAGTATTCCAGAATCATCCTGTCTTGCAAAGATAATCCTTTCTTCACTAATGCCTGACAGTTTATCTTGATATCTCCTGCCCCCTGCTCTGCCACAGCCAACAATAACCAGGAGGAGGTTGTGAATTACTTTATCAAAGAGTGAGGCCATCTATTCAGCTGTCTCTGCTGTTTTGCCTTCCCCTGAAGATAATTGCTCTCCATCAGCCACCCTCCTGCTCCCATTCTAAATCCACATTTCTCAACATCTTCCCCTTCCTGATAGTCTCTTTGTACTGATCTTGACCGTATGACATACCTCCAACTGTACTGTCAAATAGAACCAAACACAGTGCAATCATTAGTTATAATGGTGGGAAGGTCACTGATGAAGCAGTCGGTGAGACAGCAGACATTGCCCTGAGAAACTAATGACAGTAGTATCTTGTGACTCAAAAAACTGGTTCTCATAATGAGAATCATTTTCCTTTGTGCCAGGCATGTCTCCAGTCAGTGGAGAGTTTCCCGTCGTTCATATTTATTTCAATTTTGTGGGGTTCCGTGATCCCATCCTGCGTCAAATGCTGCCTTCATGTCAAGGGCAGTCACTCTCATCACATCTTTGGAATTCAGCTCGGTTATACATATTTGGCCAAGGGCTATACTGAGGTCTAAATCTGAGTGGCTATGGTGGAACCAAAACTGAGCATTAATGAACAGGCTATTGGTGAATAAATGTTGCTCTATGGTACTGATGAAAATACTTTCCACCACTTTAATCCTGATGGAGAGTAGACTATTACATGCTAATTGGTTGGATTGGATTTGACCCATTTTTGAAGACAGAAAATACAATGAAAGGAAATTTTCCACCTTGTTGGGTAGATGTCAGTGTTGTAGCTGTACTAGAACATCTGGGAACATGGGAACAGGAGTAGGCCATTAGTCCCTCGATCCTGTTTCACCATTCAATAAGATCATGGCTGATCTGTGGCATAACTCCATACACCTGTCTTTGGCCCATTATCCCCTAATACTTTGCTGAACAAAAATTTATTGATCTCAGATTTAAAATTGACAACTGATCCAGAAGTTGGCTAGAGACATGGCTAGCTCTGGCACACAAGTCCTCAGTGTTACATATGGGATATTGTCACAGCCTGTAGTTGTTTTTTGTATCCAGTGCACTTAGCCTTTTCTTGGTATCACATGTAGTGAGTCAGGCTGAATAATGGCATCTGTGATGTTGGGATCCTCACGAGGAGACCAAGATGGGGTATTAATTCAACACTTCCAGCTGAAGATACTCACAAATGCTTCAGCCTTGTCTTTTGCTCTCAGGCTGATCAATGAGGAATAGGATGTCCATGGAGCCACCTCGCATAGTTAGTTGTTTCAGATCAATGTCTCATCCTCATGTTTAAACCCCTGCATAGCCTTGTACCTGCCTTTATCCTGCTGGAGCCAACCAACATCAAACTCTCCATTTATTTGGCCATTTATGTATCACTCATTCGCTTCAACCCACCATTGCTTTAGTTGATGTTTTAGCCATCTAGGTGCCACCCTGTCCAACTAGACCTCTCCAAGCAACCTTCCCCCATTTCCTTCTTTGAGATCCTCCTGAAAAACTCACCCATTTCACCATTTTCCCTAAAATGTCCAGTTCCATCTATGTCCATTTTCAATCAAATTCTGTCTCTGTCATGCCATGAAGCCTTTTGGCATCATATAGAAGCAAATGTTTTGTTATGTTACAATGAAAATAATTTCTGCTGATGTACTGTCACTAACTCTACAGCCACAGAATAACAAATAACTGCCGTGTGGATTTTTTCCTTCAATGCAAATTACTACATTTGTGTAATATTGTATACATTGTCTTGATTTCATGTATGAAAATAGGTGAACATCATTGATATTTTGTATGTATTGGTTATAGAAAAATAATGATTAAAGAGGAATAAGAATTCATTCAAGTTGTTATATTCATACCGGTAAAGGAATAATTTGTACACACAATCACCACTTCACCCCTTGCCACCAGACATTTAGTTTCTTTCAAAATCACAGCTGGAGGTATGATGAAGTTTTCCATCGGATATCCTTCTGACATAATCTCAGACTCTGGCACAGTTATAAGGTTTAAGTCACAATTTAACCTCAAAACCAAACATCCGATTGTTTCTTTGGAAATTTACCCATTAAGGCAACAGGAGGTGGTGTAGTGAGATGACTCAGACAACATTACACAAGTACAGACATATCAAACAAGATGATGACTTTGCAGATCTAATTATGGTTTCTGCTTTCTGGTTTGGTTTAGGACACACAGTCAACACTCAATCTCTGGTCTCTCTCCAACACCTCTGGTGTCTTCTGCTTCCAACTGGAAAGAAGACTCTCTTATTTCCATTTCAAGCTTGATATGTGAGCCATGGCCCATGAAATCTACTTATTAACTCTTTCTTAGCCATAGCAAAATGTACAACATCTTTAATTCTGCTGGGCCTCATTGAGGCAATGCTCATTTCTAATCGATTTAAAAGAGGCATGATCAATCTATGGTTGACTTCTGAAGGTGATGGATATTGATGGGTGTGACCTCCTGCTATCTCCCGATTTGTTCTATAAGGTATTAATTATTTCCTCTTTATTTTTCTAAGAGGGTATTTATAATATTTTCCTTGCCTACTTGTTCATAGAATCCCTACAGTATGGAAGCAAGCTGTTTGCCTCATTGCGTCCACACTGCCCCTGCAGAGAACATCACACCCAGACCCACTCCCTTATTCCTGCATTTCTGTGAGGTGAGGTAGTTGTGGATGCCTGGGACCAGTTTCTTCACTTATAAAATAGGATATAGTGAAAACGTTGCTTATAAACTTAAAACTATATGGAGCTAATACAGAAGATCACAGAATACTAACATAAAAGATTACAAGGGGGTGGTATTTCTGTTATACAGAGTGTGTATATAATAAAAGTTCATAGTAAACAGTGCATAAAAGGTGTGGTAGAGAAATATCCTTGTTTATTTAGTCACTAAATAATCTTGTGTGATAGAAGTCTAAAGTACCATAGAGTTACAAACCTAAACTCACGTTGTATAAGGTTAACTAATAAAAAGATACAGAAATACTAAATTACATTTAGCCAAATGAAATTGTTCATGTTCTAAAACATTACAAATTAAAACAAAGTTAATGTCGAACACAACTGTTTAATTCTTTCCTTCCTCTCCTCCCACAATAAATCCCATTTAACTTTTTTTATTGATAGCACCAGATATTTTGATAAGATTTCAACAAACTGAGATATGAGCATGTTCAACATTGGAGGATGAAAGTTGAAAGATCCTGCAATGTAGCTCTGTGAAATCCCATGATGCATTTCTTGTCATATGAGGCTAAGCAGAGTCACATGCTGCTGAAGTACTAAAATCTACATCATCATCATTATCATTGGCAGTCACTTGCAGATGAGGATGACTCTCTTCCATTCTCAGGGTGAGTCCGTAGGTGGCTATACATGCCAAAGCGGCTACCGTAGGCTCTGTTCCACTTGGGGCAGGTGGTGGTCAAAGAAAGGGGTGGGTGGGGCATTGATGTGGCAGCGCACTTCTTTCGCTGTTTTCACCTGGCTTCCATTTTCTCCCGAAGGCATGTCTCAAGGTGCTCAACGCCTCCCCGACTTTTGACCATCTTGGGCCACTGATTCCCAGGTGTCTGTGGGAATGCCATACATTGTCACTGAGGCCTTCAGGATATCACTGAAGTGCTTCCTCTGTCCATCTGGGGCTCTACATAGGTTACAATTAAATAACATTAGGTTTATCGCTATTACACTTTGATTGTATGATTACAAGTAGATTAACCTAATCATGAAACATTAATCTCCCTACTAGTCCAACATAGTGATACAAGAGTTTGAAGGTGAGACAGGGAGGTGTCTCTATTTCATGAATATCACTGACAATAACTTTACAACATTCACTTAGCATTGGGAGCTTTGAAGAACCCCTAGGGAATGTGTAAATGTTTATTTCCCTATCTACAGTATTTCTCCAGAAATCCTACCTTTGGAAATTCCAGATGATGATTCCTTCATATCTACTGAAGGCATTGTTTCAGTTGAAATATTCTTTTACAGTGCCCACAGAGAAACAACTGTTTTCAGTAATGTCTTTCATACAACTGAAACTGTAAATCACAGCTCTATTGGGAAACTTTGCATTTCCTACACAAAGCTTGATGTTCAATTAACAGAATGCTACCAGCAAAATTAACGTAAAGACCTAATTTGAAACAGCTTGGTACTGTGGTGGGGACGGAGGTTCTTTGTGCAAATTTGAAGTGCCCGGATAGTTACAATTAAATTTACAAATGTGTTCAGTCCACCATCCAAGTCCGACATAACCACATACAAGCAGTAGGCTAGCCACATAGTTCAAATATTCATCTCATAATGATGCAACTTGAAGTTTGAACCTGGAGATAACATTGATGAGTATAAGGTTGGAGACCTCTGCCACCCAGGAGATCTCCTTGATTTAATAGTGTTCTTCCTACACTGGCTTATTTGCTAATCCTTACGGCATGGACTAACTTTGCTCAGAAAATGTGTGGTATGTTTTAGGATCTTGACTTTCTTTGTCTTGACCATTGGCAGCCATCCTGATTCCTTCCTATGATTTCTTGCAAAGATAATTAGGACATAGCAATCACTATAACTTACACTGTCGTACCGTCAAGCATTCTACCCAGCTGAGACAGCAACGCCAACGATTAGTGTCCTATAAAATGTAGATCGAGAGGTTGAGAAAGATGCACATAATCCATCGACAATTCAAAAAGAATGAGTGAGTCGGGGTTTGAGGAGGTCCTACAGTACAATGAGTAGTATTCCTGTCTCTGAGCCAGATTCTCTGGGTTCAAGTTCCATTCCAAACCTTAAATGGCCAAGGAAATGCACTCATAACACAGACTAGATTGAGTACCAACTTGTTAATCCTTCCAATATACACCAGTGGCAATCAGTAAAAGTGGGAGATTCCTGGTCTGCCATGTGATGGAAAGAAAATAGAGCCTCTACCATCATTATCCATTGCTCCAGGCTAAAACATGCATAGAAACAACAGCAACTCAGACTAGTTGGGAGCTGGTAGCTCAGTTAGCTGGACGGCTGGTTTGCAATGCAAAATAATGCTAATAGCAAGGGTGGAAATCCCACATTGACTGAAGTTACTATGAAGGACTCTCTTTCTCAATCTCTTCCCCTTGCAATGAGGCATGATGACCCTCAGGTTAAACTACCACCTGTCGTTTCTCTCCTATGATCCAGTAAGACTCTGGTGACTTTACCCTTACTATCCTCATTCCACCTGGAGTGGATTTGTGACTTACCTCCATTGCCATACCAATGCTGGAGATCATTGCATTGTGGGTCAGACCTGCCTTTCGGCAAAAGAAGAAAGAGGAAGTATTAAGGGAGAAATGGGGAGGAGCAAGAAGCAACAAGCTGCAGAGTAACTTCCTTCTTTAAGTGCAGATCTGAAAAAGCAAGGAAGCTCTTCTCATCTTCCCATTCCAGTAGATACTTGCACTACTGTATTTTAAATGTGGCTCCAGAATTCTCACAACCACCTTCTCAAAGGCAACTAGGCTTGGACAAAAAATGCTTACTTTGGCAGTGATGTCGCATCCCATGAAAGAATGAAAACTATTACAGTCTGATGTGGAGCCATCATAGTCCATAGGCTGAAGGAAATTGCAGAAAAATTTTTTCATTACTCTCTTCAGATTCTCCACAGCCATTCTCCTCACTGTCTGCTATCACTGTCCAGAAGGACAAAAATGGCAACAACACTGATAGGTTAAGCACCAGGATATTAAAATTTTTTGTAGTGTTAATTGCATCTTCTTGTTTCTCTTCAAGCTGTCAAGAGGTTATGCTAACTGGATATTAGTGGAATTGTGCTTGTTTGCATTGAGCTTTTCTTGTTAAAGCATTGAGAGAGTGGCATGACTTCTCTTAAAGTCACAGTATCATCACAGATTATAGATTTTGGCAATAGATTGTTAATCACACAAGGTTGAGCATGTGCCAACAGTGCTATGAAGTCCCCTAAAGAAGAACATCCCTCTAAAGTGTTCTTCAATTGGAATGTGTCAAATGTCTCTCCCAAGTGCAGCCATCTAATTGGAAATGTCACGTGGTCCCCTTGATCTCCTTCATCAGGCTCCTCTTCTAACTCCTCATCTTCTCCAGTGGCTTCTGAAATTTCTACAACACGGCTATTTTTTATTCACCGCATTATCGCTGTAGTTATTTTGTAAGCAATCTGTTCAGAGATGTACCTATGGAGCAAGTGGGTCTTGAACCCTGGCATCTTAATGAGAGGTAGCCACAAGAGTTCTCTCCAGTTGCTCCTGAATGCAGTGATTGTATCAAAATCAGCCAGGTGAACCTCATAGAATATGTGTTCCTTGATTGGGGTTGTTAATCTGTCCCAATCGTGGAGTCCTGTCTGACACATGTAAACAGAAGTGTCAGACATCCTGCTCACTCTGAGAGCTGGCTCTGAAAGAGCTAGATCAGTGTCAAGGCCTCTCCACGTGTATATAAAGGGTGACTTGGTGACTGGATACCGGTTTCTGTGGAGTTATTTTAGTGACAAAGAGAGAAAAGCACACTGCTGAAAAAATTCACTTGCAATAGTCGTCTTTGAGTAGTGGTAAACATTTCTAGCATCATGCCATTATTTGGGAAGCTTGACTTATTTGATGCTGTTATGGAAGACTGGGCCTAGTATGTGGAAAAAATGCTTTTTTTTCTGGGAAACTGCCATTGAGATAGATGAAAAGCAATGATTAATTTTTCTGACAGCTTCTGAACCCACAGCATTTTTAATTATTAAGAACCTAACTTTCCGTGCGGCATCGAAAACTAAAACCTTTCAAGGGGTGGCACAGTGGCTCTGTGGTTAGCACTCACAGTGCCAGAAGCCCGGGTTCAATTTCACCCTCGGGCAACTGTCTATGTGGAGTTTGCATGTTCTCCCTGTACCTGTGCAGGTTTCCTCCGGATGCTCCAGTTTCCTCCCACAAACCAAAGATGTGCAGGCTAGGTGGATTGGGCATGCTAAATTGCCTGTAGTGTTCAGGGGTGAATAGATTGGTTGGGTTATAGGGGGAATGGGTCTGAGTGGGATGCTCTGAGGGTCTGTGTGGACTTGTTGGGCTGAAGGGCCTGTTTCCACACTGTAGGGATTCTATGAGTTGACAGGTTTATTTAAGGAATATTGCAACCCCAAGCCTCCTTTAATTCTGAGACACTATCGGTTTTACTTGGCAAGTTAAGAACCAACGAGATTTTGACTAGGTTAAGACAACCAGCAGAGGTATGTGACTTTGATTTAACCTTTAATGAGATATTGAGAGACCATCTGGTATGTGGGATTAATGGTGAGACCTTGCAAAAGCACCTATTGCAAAAACCGAACTGGACTTCAAACAGGCACTACAACTGGCTTTGTCATTGGAAAATGCAACAAGTGGAGCATATGAGTTGCAGGGTATTCCAATGAAAGTGGGCACCCTCATCTGTCTGACTGAACTTGGGGAACACCATTTGAGTGAAAGCAATTGCGTAGCTTCACGCAGGACATTTGTGAACACAGGGACTCTAGATCAGTCCATAACAAAACCCCAAAACAAAGCCAAGTCTCAGCCAAATGGTTAACATTTTCTTCAGGATCCAGGCTGGCAGGCCATTTGTGATTGTTGCTAGTGTGCGGACTAGAGACAGCAAAAAAGTTCCACTAGGCTGGAATTGAGTAAGAGAAACCAAGGCCATTATCCAATAAAGTGGACACCTTGGAAAGTCTTGGTTTGGAGCAGCTAAATTGCTTAGCAACATCCAAATCAGAACCAATCAGAATAAATGTCTGGTTAAATGGTCACCCTGTTCTAATGGAGGTTGATACCAGCGCCACCATTTCAGTGATCACAGAGCCAGTCTTTAACAAAATTCACTCTGGACTCCAACCCTTAAGTTTGCACAAGACCTCAGCCAGACTGAGAACCTGTACCAGGGAACCTTTACTTATCAAGGGTACAACTCTCTTATGAGAAACAGCTGGTTCAGTTAACTCTGACTGTAGTAAAAGGCTCAGGCCCAAGCTTGATGGGGAAAAATTGCTTGAGAGAGATTCACCTAGATTGGCTCAACATTTTTCGATTAGAAAATGCTGCCTGAGGGAAGTGTTAATTAAATGCCCAGACGTATGTCAGGCAAGTCTAGGGACTATCAAAGCAACCAAGGCCACCTTGCATGTTGACCAGGAAGCAAGTCCACAATTCTGCAAGACCCGCACAGCGCCTTTGCCTTAAGGGCAAAAGTAGAGGCAGTAGAGACACGGTAGCTCAGTGGTTAGCACTGCTGCCTCACAGCCCCAGGGTCTCAGTTTGATTCCACCCTCGTCTGTGTGAAGTTTGCATATTCTCCCTGTGTCTGTGTGGGTTTCCTTCAGGTGAACGGTTTCCTCCCACAGACCGAAGGTGTGCAGGCTAGGTGGATTGGCCATGCTAAATTGCCTGTAGTGTTCAGGGATGTGTAGATTAGGTGGGTTATAGGGGGATGGATCTGGGCGGGATGCTCTGAGGGTCGGTGTGGACTTGTTGGGCTGACAGGCCTGTTTCTACACTGTAGGGATTCTATGATTCTATAAAATCAGGAGGCTGGAAAGCGAAGGAATCTTTAAACCAGTCCAGTTTGCAGAGAATGGGCAGCATTGGTCATAACGACTGTGAAGCCTGATGGGTTGGTTCGCATTTGAGGGGATTTTAAACAAATGGTAAACTGCTTTTTGCAGCTGGATAAATGTCTAAACTCGCACATAGAGGATTTATATGCAAAGCTGTCAGGGAGGCTGTCCTTCACTAAGCTGGACATGAGCCATGCGTACTTGCAGTTGTGATTAGATGAGGATTTCCAGAAGTTTGTTATAATTAGTACTCTTCAGAGTTTGTGCCAAAATACAAGACTGAAATTTGGGGTATCATCGCCTGCACAATTTCTCAGCAGATGATGGAGAACATTTTACAAGGTCTACCCCAGGTCACCATTGATCTAGATGATATGCTAATAACGGTGAAAATCAATAAGGAGCACTTAGAGAACTTGGTCATGGTACTTAGACATTTCTCCCAGATGGCCATAAGCCTTAGAGGGGGGAAATATGTGTTCCAAGCACTCCAATCGATCTACTTGGGTTATAGAATCAACAAGATCAGTTTATATACATTGCAAGATAAAGTGAGGGTGATCAAGGGTGCCCCGGCTACCATGTCTGTACTGGAGTGTAGGTCTTACTTTGGGCTGATGAATTATTACAGAAAGTTCATACATAACCTGGCCTCCATCCTGGCACCTTTGCATCAACTCTTAAAAAAGGTCAGCCTTTGAAATGGTCAAGCATAGCTTTCAGGGAAGTGAAGAAACAGCTATAAAACCTCTAAGATGTTGGCACACTAGGACCCCACACAAGACCTAGCAGTGACATGCGATGCCACTCCGTACTGCATCATTACTGTAGCATTAGTTCATAGGTGGGCCAATGGAGAGGACCACCAATAACATATGCATCCAGGGCTTTGGCTAACACAGAGCATAATGTACGACCAGATAAAGAATGAAAGGTTGGCAGTCATATTTGGAGTCAGGAAGTTCCACCAATACCTTGACTGATGTAAATTTGCCATAATAATGGACTACAAACCCCTGATAGGTCGACTTAAAGAGGACAAGGCAGTTCCACCCATAGCTTCAGGTCAAATTCAGTGGTGGTCTCTCATACTAGATGCGTATAATTACAAGTTGGAATACTGTCCGGGAAGCCAAGTAGCAAACGTGGATGCATTGAGCTGCCTCCCACTGGAAGACACACTACCGGTGATACTGCCACTGGATCATTCTGTAATAGTTTTAAATTTTCTGAACACATTTCCAGTCACAGCTAACAAAACTAGGGTTTGGACACAGAAACATCTGATCCTGGCAAAACTGAAATAACTGGTGGTGATGGGGGAAACCAAAGAGCCATCCCAACCAGAATTGAAACCTTTTTGGAACTGGAGAGACCAGATCACTATAGAGGACTGTATATTAGTATGGAGAGCAATGATTGTCCTGAGCAAAGGTCAGATACTGGCTGAACTCCACTCGAGTCATCCAGGGGTTTCCAAAATGGAGATGTTGTCAAGGATTGGATGCAGATCTAGCCGCATTGGTGAGCAGTGCCCAGAGCGCCAACAAGGACAAAAGTTACCACCAGCACCTGTCCCACATTCGTGGGAATAGCTAGGTAAATCCTGGAGTCAGTTACTTGTCGACTATGCCAGTCCTTTCATAGGCTCAATGTTCTTAGTCATTGTGGATGCCCACTCAAAGTGGCTGGATGTGCATAGAGTTCATTCGGCAGACACTGGATTGGTATTCGTCATTTAAGGACAACTTCACACCATCTATGATCCAATGGTCTGGCAGAAAGAGCAGTCCAAACTTTGAAAACAGACTTAAAGAAATAGCCTTCAGCTTCACTACATACCAAACTGGGGAGAAGACTCTGCACCAGGTTAAATCTGATTTTCCTAGACCTGGGAGGGAGGGTGAAATGGCATTAAGAACACCAATGCCAGACACAAGAGTCCCTTGCTAAGCAAGGGAGACAGTTTACTTCAGGAGACAGAGCTTGGTGTAGGAACCACAAAATGGTGCTGCATGGCTAATAGGCAGGTTGATACGAGGTTAGGTCCAGTGATATATAAAGTACAGCGAGGTGCAGCGATCCTGAACAAGCATGTAGACTATACGAAAGCTACAAACTCACAAACAGCACAGGAGCAAATGTGCCCGGCCCCTTGGCAGCCTTTCTGACTGTTCTGGAACCTGTGAGTTCTCCCCCTCTATCGAGCATTGAAGATACCTCAGAATCTGAGATCAACATGGTGGATGTTGCTCCCTCAATGTCTTTGCCACCTGAAGTGCACCTCTTGGTGCAAGAGACAAGCTAATGTGCATTATACGTCATCCATATCAGAGGCAGAATTGGAGACCTGACCCAGTGCTAAAACTCCCCAGCTGCAGCTCCAAATAGAAAAGAAACAGCGTATATTCTCAGACTCAGAGGGGAAGAGGTGTAGTGATTGTAACAAGGTCAGCCAGGTAGACCTCATAGAATATGAGTTCCCTGATTGGGGCTGCTAATCTGGTCCAATCAGGAAGTCCTGGCTGACAGCTATAAACAGGAATATCAGAGGTTCTGTTCGCTCTGAGAGCTAGCTCTCAGGAAGCGGATCAGTGTCAAGGACTCTCTACATGTACATAAAGGATGACTTAGTGGTGTGATACCAATCTTTGTTGAGTCATTTCAGCCCCAGTAAGCTGGTCGTGAGACTGTACGTACAAAATAACCAAATGCTGGTATTGGAAAGGGAAATTTTCCCATGAATGGTAAGATACATTTCAAAACATAGATCAGCATCATGAAGTAAAGTTATACAAAATACGCAATTGATATCATCACCTGTCATGTTAGAAGCAACAAATAGCTGTGAATATAAAAGCAAAATACTGCAGCTGCTGAATATTTGAAATAAAAACAGAAATTGCTGAAAAAACTCAATTGCTCAATATGTTGGCTGTCTTGGAGAGTTGGTAACCGAAGTATAACAGTTACATCACAAGACAAGTAATCCAGAAGTTGAAACTAATGCTGTGGTGATAGGAGCTTAAATCTCATCACAGCAGGTGGGTAAGTTAAATACAATTAAATAATTCTGGAATTAAATAATGGTTGTGGTAATGGTCATCACAGAACTCATTTGCTTCACTAATGTCTTTTAGGAAAGTAAATTTGCCATATGTCCCACTGGCAGGACAAATCACTTGAGGTACACTATTATGAGGGAGTGGTTCTGTGAGGCCACAGCATTGCGTCCAAACCCCTGATTTATTGTGTAATAAAGTCAAACCTCCTGATGATTACCACTCCCTCAGCTGATGAATCAATGACACTCAATGTTGAACAACATTTGGAAGAAGCAGCGAGCAAGAAATCAGAAATATACTTTGGGTGGCGGGGAGGGTCCTCAATGTCTATTACTAAGAATCACGCAGTGACGCCACCAAATGTTTTCAAATACAAATCTGTCAGATTGAGTCTGCCTTAGGTATAAGAGCTAATATAAGGATAAAGCCTAGTCGATCTCATCTTTATCAATCTATTGGCATAAATGCATCTGTCCCTGAAGGTGCTGATCGAAGGGAACACCGCACTGTTCTTGTGTAGCCAAAGTCCGGTTTTTTAAGAGCATTACAATTCTGGAGCAACCTCATGAATTGCCATTGTGCTGCTGCCTATAGGCCATGAATAGCATTGTGTGGGTGGACTTAGTTATGGTATGTATGAATAGCTAGACAGAAGTGCGTGTACTGAAGTTTGTTTAGTAATGCAACAGCATATATATAGCAAGCATGGGGCTGGATGAACACAGCAGGTCAAGCAGCATCATAGGAGCAGGAAAACTTGACGTTTCGGGCCTAAACCCTTCATCAGAAATGGGGGAGGGGAAGAGGGTTCTGAAATAAATAGGGAGAGAGGGGGAGGCGGATAGAGGATGGATAGAGGAGAGGATAGGTGGAGAGGAGGCAGACAAGTCGAAGAGGCGGGGATGGAGCCAGTAAATGTGAGTGTAGGTAGGGGGGTAGGGAGGAGATAGGTCAGTCCAGGGAG
>JAHRHZ010000013.1:10393144-10433628 GCA_024137785.1 Ginglymostoma cirratum | reverse complement strand
GCACACCGATGGAGATTGCCCTTGAACAGTGCATAGTGCACACCGATGGAGATTGCCCTTGAACAGTGCAGAATACATGTATATGGCAGGCTCAATCAGAGTCCCTACGTACCTCACACACCTCTCTCCAGCGCCGTGCTGACGCACGGGAACGTCAGTACATGCGATGCATTATGGTCCGGGCGAGTTACGCAAGCCTGATCGGCAGGGGGCGGCGTGCGTCGTTCTGACTGACGGCGCTGTGACCCAATCAGCGGCTCTGCCATTGCCATGGTGGGTCACTACACGCAATGAGCGGGTACAGGAGGCGGGACGTCCTGTGCGCTCTCACAAACGCGCGCTGCTGCTGCCGCCGCTGATATAATCAGGAGCGCGGCCGGCGGAGACGACCTTGAGTGCGGGAGGTGGTGGTTTGGAGGAAGGTGAGGGCTCGGATTGAGAGGGCGCGGGGCTGGGGATGGTGGGTGTTTATCGGGAGCTGACGTAAGCCGGCTCTCCTGCTTTCCCCTTGGCGGGTGGTTTCCGTGTTTGCCGGTGAGCTTTCCGCTTGGGTCTTCACGGGGTTTGACCTTCCCTTCTCCCGGCGGCCTTTCCCCGGGCACCCACACACACACACAAACGCCTTCCCGCTGGGCTGGCGTCAGGTTTCTAGTTCCCTGGCGGTTTGCTGCTGCCGCTGCTCGCGAATGTCCTCCGAAGGAACTGGGAATCTCAGAGAGGGGACGCGGTGGCCTGGTCTTTAGCTCCCGCCCGGCAACGTGGCTGCTCTCTGTCCCTGAGCCTTGGGGAGGGCGGAAGCGGGCCCAGTGTCATTGAACATGTTCTCCTGCAAGGAGTTTAACAATTTATCCCTGATCGTAGGATTGTACCTGCAAGACCTTCAAACTTTAATTCACGTTTAACTCGCGTGGTTTCCTTTTATACAACTGTTTGACCGTGCCGTGTGTCATCCCCTCTCTGGCTCTGGTATCGACTGCAGTCTTGGGATAACAAGGTGTAGAGCTGGATGAACACCGGCCAAGTAGCATTAGAGGAGTGGGAAGGCTGACGTTTGGGGCCTAGACCCTTCTTCAGAAATGGGCCTTGCAGTCCTGTTGCCTCACCAGAGTTCCCAGAAACGGTGGGGCTGCCTGTCATCGGACACCGAGCACAGGAGGCAAGCAATATCTCGTTTCTGACCCTTCATTCTACTGTTTTGAGGGCTTTCGTCTTAAAAATTCTTTAAAGACACTTGAAAGAAACTCATTAGTTTTGTCTCAAGGTTTAGCATGAACTTTGGTTTGTCCTTGACTCGCTTTGCTCCACCTATTCTGAGCTGTGAAGCAAGCACAAGTGAAATTATGACTAAGAATGAGCTGTAAATTTCGCTTAAATGATTAAGTTGATGGAAGGAATTTATCAAGTTGGGAAAGAAGGAAACTTCTTCTGGAAATGCTGTTAATGTTGAATGGGCCTCAGTCACATGACATCTCTGAACTGTACTTTGACCGTACCCTTTACTTCCTGCTTCTGCACTATTACTTGTGCAATTACTCAGGATCTGATTTTACCTTCACTAGTAGAATAGTAGATATTGCCTCTGACCATGCCACAACTCATACTCTGGCAATTATAAAGTGGAATTTCAGGTTTGCCATTCTGTTTGACCTTGGGATAATGTCCAGTTTAATTCACTTATCACTATTTTGCATTTCTTGTCTGTTTTTGAGTTTCTGATCTTCCTCTGCCTACTTGCTGAGACATTTTGTTACCAGGATTTAGTTGTTCCAAAACTCTTGTTGACAGCCTCTTAATTTCCCATCCTCCATGAATGCAGTACCTCTAAAACATAGCTGCTGTGGGCCAAATGTACATTAAGTCCTTTACCTTTGTCTTTTCTTACAGATGTTGGTGTGCAGTAACTCTTGGTCCAATATGGTGAAGCCCTGTACTTTTTTAAAGTTCTATCAGCTCTTCTTTGATCTCATTCTGCTTTGCTTTAATTTTTAATTTAAATTAACTTTCAAGTTAGGTTGAGGCTTGTGTTAACAGTTGATGTTTTGTCATTACTACACTTGTTAAGCTGTAAACTGACTACTTCAAAATATTTAGGTCCATAATTGTCGTGGATAGTATCATGTGCTGAGGATATCAAGACTGAGTTTAGATAGCAGCATGTTTATATGCTGTGCTTTAATTAGACATTCATAATTGAAGGCACAGCTCCTGGATTTTTATTGTGAAACTTTTTAAATTAGTAGTAGTAATTATGACTAATGCTTCCTTTACCTTTTCTCTCCCTCCAAGCAATTATAGAGCAAAATGGGTGATGTAGAGAAAGGCAAGAAAGTCTTTATCCAGAAGTGTGCGCAGTGTCACACAGTTGAGTGTGGAGGGAAGCATAAGACTGGGCCAAACCTGTGTGGTTTATTTGGACGCAAGACTGGACAAGCTGAAGGATTTTCTTACACTGATGCAAATAAAAACAAAGGTATGTAACTTTTTGTGATACCTGAGATAGCAGCTTTAATTTCACAATTTGTGAAAATTGAATCTGTTGCATAAAAAGCTAACATGGGTTGACGGTGTTTTAATAGTTTCCAAGGGGGGCTTCACATCCCAATTGGATTTGGAACTGTTAAGTTGAATACCTGATTGGATTGTTGCATTAATTTTGCATGTTTTTAATTTGCAAAACTGTTCAGTAAACAGTCGATTTCAGACATGAACTACATGAGTAGCTAGTTGAAGTATTTTCCACAATGTTAATTCTGAGTGAATAAATTTGAGAAACTAAGCTTAGTGTCATTCAAAAAGGCATTTAAGCTTCAGCTGAGCAAATGTTTAAAGACTATAGTGAATAAAACTTACGAGCTAACTTTGCCCACCTGAAATTTTAGGTGCCCACCTGATGGTTGTTTCCACTCAGTTGTGATCTAGGCAGACCTGTTGGCTTGCTCCGATTTAATCACACATACACTCTCCTCTATGCCTAACTGTCTAGATTTGGCCAAGTTGCTTTTTTCATGTGATTCCAAACTCTAAATGTAGCATATTTCTCATTTGGCTGCATCTCCAAAGGCAGAAGATGCTTATTCATCTAGATAACTAGATTACTTGATTGCAATCATTGCTGGCCTTTCATTGATAACTGTCAGTAAAATATTGTCAGTTACTTAATAGCTACAACTGTTGAGTAGCCTAGTCCACCTTGGTGGTCAGAACCATTTCAATCCTGTCCCTGACTGAAGTTTGGCAAGATTCAGCTCATCAGCAATCCTCTTAAACTCTCCTCCCCCAACCCCCTGTGCACACTTCAAAATTCATAGATACATTAACTTTGAAATTGTACCCTGTGCCTCAAAGTCCAGGCAAGTAATGTATAGCAAAAACAAATTGAGCCTCATTTCAAGATTGTGTAGTTCCTTCTAAAGGTGTGAATTGAATTTTTTTATATCCTTGGCCAGCACTGTTGTACTAAAATTATGATCACATGGGGATCAATTTGTGGTGTTAAGTGTCAGTTTTAGATGTTTTCAATCAGTTTGTTTTAGATGTATTGTAACTGAGGCAGCTGAAACTTGAATTGGTCCTTGCTGTCTCAAAGGTGGAGATGTAGCCCAACAGTAGTAAGAATCTCTTAACTCCAAGTACATTTGTTTTTTTCTTCTCTTCTACCCCAAGACACAATGAATTAATGAAACATTGTTAGGTCTGATCCAGTTAAATTTATTAATTTCTCAAAGGTGGAAAGGGCTTGAATGGTGAAGAAATTAGTTCTATATAGGCCATGATGTTAAAGGAACAAATGATGGGCAGGAGGGACCAGTAACTGTAGACCAGTGAACTTAATCCAAAAAACTAATCTTTTGCTAAAGCAGCATTGATGTCTTAAATTTAAAGTTTGACATTTTGTGTACTTAAGAACACTTAACAATTGCATAAAAGCTGGTTGAGCTAAGCATGAATGACCTTGACAATGGGCTGGAGTTCTCAAGAACAAAATACATGTCATCAGGTTGTAGACCTGCTTGCTGAGCCGGTGCATTTGCCTGCAGACATTTCATCACCCTGCCAGGTAACAGTCAGTTTCTGGTGAAACGATGTTCTGTCCTGCTTGTTGTTTATAAGCCTTGGTTTTGCTGGGGTGGCATCACTTCTGGTCCTGTTAAGTGGCTTGTATATCAGGTCCAGTTTAGTGTTGGGGTTCTAGTTGGAATATCAGGAATTCCCTGGCATGTCTCTTTGGCTTGTGCTATTATGGCTGTTGTCCCAGTCAAATTCATGTCCTTCTTTGTCCATGTGTATTGAGACCAGTGAGAACTGGTGGTGTCTCTTGGTGGCTAGTTGCTGTTCATATATCCACATTCAGTTTTCTTCCAGTTTGGCTGATTTATGTTTCAGTCCTTGCATGGTATCTTTGTATATTACATTAGTTTTATTGGTTGTGGGTATGGGATCCTTTACATTCATCAGTAGCTGTCACAGGGTGGTCTGAATAGTCTTGTCTGCCTGTCTTCACTGGAGGTGCACTGTGACCTAGCAGGGTTATGAAATGTCTGCAATCAAACACCAGCTGGACAAGCAAGTCTCCAACCTCGTCTCCAACCTGAGGTACAAATCTCCTCAAACTTAATGGCATCTGCAGGCAGAGAATTAGCTTCCATGTATGCTAATTGCGTAAAACTGGATGCATCTCTTTGAACACCTTCCATGATTTGTTTTGATTCCATCACAGGATGTAGCTATGTTTGAACTTTGATTGTGAATTTAAGTAACTTTGCCCATGTTTCATTAGAGCACTTTCAACAGTTTCTGAATGCTAATCAAGTATAGCAGCTTTTGACCATGGCCACCTAGGCTAGGAACACTGAATTTCAAAACCATACTCCCTTTCCCTCCTAAGACTTAGATCTGCAAGGCTTGTTTGCTTGGATTTGAGCAACAAGGACAGCTTGGCTTAGTCAGCTCTTTTCAGGAAGAAGATACTTTGTCTTCCACTTGAAGATGGTGCTTTTGTTTTTTCAGGTATTATCTGGAATGAGGAGACACTGATGGTCTACTTGGAAAATCCAAAGAAATATATTCCAGGAACAAAGATGATCTTTGCAGGTCTCAAGAAGAAGAGTGAGCGTGAAGACTTGATAGCTTATCTGAAATCTGCAACAGCCAAATAACTGTTGGAACCTGACGCCTTATTTATTGATCAATTTAGATTTGACTCCTGATTGAGCACCCTCAGTGGTATCATTAATGTTGCAGTTGAATTTTTAACAACCCAAAGGTTTTAACCATGTGTCCAATTTTTGGCATTCTCAACCATCCTGTAACACTGCACTATTCAATTTTAAATTTTGAAATCATTGATCCATTCAACTAGTGAGAATAAAAGGGACTGTCAAACCACTTTCTTATCATTGCATTGTCACTATACTGTAA
Source organism: Ginglymostoma cirratum (assembly GCA_024137785.1). Classification (NCBI taxonomy): domain Eukaryota; kingdom Metazoa; phylum Chordata; class Chondrichthyes; order Orectolobiformes; family Ginglymostomatidae; genus Ginglymostoma; species Ginglymostoma cirratum. The sequence continues at coordinate 10,428,210 of JAHRHZ010000013.1, read as the reverse complement.
TTGCCATGGGAAAGATTGTAAATATGCTAACTTTTTATTGGGTTTTCACAGATTTCCTCTTCCTACTGAATTCAACTAAAGCTATTTGAGTCAAGGCCAGTTAGTGCTATAACTTCACTGGTTCTGCTGAATTAACCACTCCAAAGTATTGTCTGTCTTGGGAACAAGTGTAATATAATTTATGGGTAATTTTGACCTCCAAAGCAGTAGAAGGAAGATGGTTGAACATTTGTCAACCAAAGCAGGTTTAGAAATATATCATGTCAGGATTGATATGTTAATGGTTCCCAGAATATTATTTGGTGCCCTAAAAGATGCATGTTGCAACACAAGATTGAGGTGTTAATTCTGAGCACTTGCTTGCCTGGTAACAACACAAATGGTAAACTGCAGTTTAGTTACAATCACTGGAAAAATTGACATTAATTTATGGCAAATGTTAAGTTTGTTTCAGAACTAACAGTTATTTGTTCATTATATTCAAGACACCAAATTAGTGTGTGTGTTCTTTGGTTTTTTTTGTTCTTTTCTTTGCAGGTATTTGAATGATCTGTTTTCTTAAAATAATTATTGTCTGCTAACTGACCAAGGAGGGGCCAGTGAACCTAACAGAATCCCAACACTTGTCTATTTCTTGGTCACAGCCAAATGTTAACTTATCACAGTAATCCATTTTAGATTTGTACTTAATGAATATTCAGTCAAATTGTCTAATTTCATAGGAAACTTGTATCAATCATTTAGATTATCCTTATATTTACATATATAGATACAATAAGCATAGATGGTAGCAAGTTTAGATTCTCTCACTGCATTATTACTGTTAGTATAGTAATTGACTCTTGGTGCTCTTCCTAATTAGGCTTCTTCTCAAGTGACCCTTTGGTATTGGTACTGTGGCATGCTACCACCTCAGGCACTGAACCAATTACTAGTCCACTTTATTCCACAACTTTTCAAATTTTTAATAGGAATGTATAGTGATATTGATTTCTCATTCAGAATAATGTAACAGTTATTCACTGCTTTTGACTTTTGTCACCCAGTAGTATAAATACCTCACTTAAATTCACTTTTTTACTAGGCCAGTCAGTCAGAACAGTTCTTATTTGCTAATTGCAGTTTGTTTTAGACTATTGGTGATGTCACTTATTCATGAATAAATGCATAACATGAAGGTGGCCAGCATCTTGAGTCCAGATATCCATTTTCTAATTGCCCCTACTTAGATAATTGAATAACTGATTAAAATCCCAAAGGGCAATAAAGTGTGCCCTTTCTCACTGAATGCATGTGAGAACTCATTGCTTCTTTTGACTATTGTATCACAATAGGGGCTGTTCTTGTTCTGTGCAGTGTCCTAAGACTAGCCTTTTGGTGTTGTAATGGGTCTCTTTTAGTACCTTTTGACTATCTCCACTGATTTGGATTATAAGAGGTGAAATAGAAATTCTACTTGCACAATATAGAGCAAGGTGGAAGAACAGGTAGCCAATAACTATAGTTGAAATAGTTTAATTTCTAAATCCCTTAGATTAGACTATTTGAATTTACCAATCTGCAACACTAAATTTCATAAGTATTTAAATTTAATTGATTTCAAACAAGTTAAACTACTGATTTGCTGACTTTTATTTCAATCAAATGAAAATGTCAGCATGTAAGAATTACTTGTAATTACCTGAAATGGTATATACAGCAGCTTGTTAATGGACCTGTGATAATTCATGAACTAGGTCGATCAAGTGGCTGCCTTCATACATTAACTGTCATGGAGCAATTGATTCAGCCAAATTTTCCTCCCCTTCCAAACTTGCATCTCCTGGTTGCTTAGAGCCAAACATTTGTGTCAGCTAACAGTGGGGATTTGGTGGACTCGAGAGTTTGTAACTTTCCTTGACTGAGATCTCGTGCTTTGGCTATGGTTCATTGGTCTCTATTCACACTTGCAATGGGGTTATTCCATTTTTCATAACTGTAAAGCAGTGGATTTAGCAGATTTTGTCTCAATTTCAATCTTGTTCATGTGATTGGACATTAAATATTTGATCCCAAATTTGCTAATTGTCATTTTCTAATGGTAATTGTAGTTGTAAGTACTTAAATCAGTCAATTTCCACCTGGTCAATGTCCTGTCATAGAATCATAACTGTGACCAGTGCTGCAAAATGTCTAGTCTATAGAATTAATGATTCCTTGCAGGCTTTGTTTGGCCCAGAGGTTTTAAAAAAAAATTCATTTTATCAGAGGATCATCTTCAAAATGTAAGAAGCAGCTAGAAAACTACTCATTCAATTTTGGTTCATGTCACTCTTTAGACCTGTTACAACTGTTAGGGACTGTCCAGCTCCAATGTATAAGCCAGAATTTGTTTACTCAACATTCCAAGTGCAATTTCAAGATGTAACTGTGACCACTGGATCTCTTCTTATCTGCCTCCACCTTTTTTAAAAGATGAACTGAGGAAATGGCTAATGAAAGTCTTTTATTGTAAATGTCTGAGTTAATTTGAATATTATTTGAGTGCAACTGATCTTCAAATTCTTCTGTAATGTGCACTCTTTCCTCAGCTCTGCATCTAACATCCAGTTTGAGCCTATGGTGTTAACAAATGTTTTTGAAGTTTTAATGGGGCTTTTCATACAAATGCAACTTCTATTTACCTGGGATTTCAGTTGGTGAAGCAGTAGTGCTTGCTATTGCACCAAGAAAACTCAAATTCCAGGGGTCTAACCTAAAATCACTTTCCCTGAAGTAAAAGGATTTCCGGATTTCCAGCAGTAGCATCAAAACAGAATAAACAGCCAGTTTCTCTTTCTGGGTAGTGGACCAGGAAGTGAAATGTAACTTAGCGCTCAAATTTTAAACTTAAGTTTTTTTTTTTCCCTGACAACCTGCAAATGGAAGTAGATGTGGGTTCCCTTTTTTAATTGATCAAACAGGTTTTCTGTTTTCCTGGTTCTCAGCACCTGTGGTAGGCCCTGTGTGGAAGATGTCTCCTTCAGGACAAAGCCACAGTTGATAATGGTTTCCCCACTAAATGCAGAGTACGTTGTACTGCTGTTAGTGCTTCTAAGTGGTGCTCAAGGTGGAGGAGCATTCCTACATCACTTGAGGCAGAATGGGCAATGGTGATTGCTTTACTCATGTTTGACCTGATGTCATGCAACTTCATAGGGTTACTGACAGAAGGCCATTTGCTCCTGTCTGCTGCCATCTCTCTGGAGTGGCATAGGACATGGCCAGGGATGTTGATCAGTGTTTGCCAGTCTTCAGGCTTATTTCAATGATTGTCAGGCTGTTCACTTAGTAATAAGTGAGACAGCTACCAAATACTGACGGGAGAGAATTTGCAAGGTTGATGAGGTAATGCTTACCTTGGACCCACAATTGTGATTGATGACTTCACAATCAGCTTGTTGGCATTCAGTAAGAATTAGTACGATACAATCTCCTGCCTCCTTCCCATGCTCTTGAGCACCATTTCTATCCAAAATATCCTGTGCCCTCCTGAATGGACATGTCTTCTCAGTATTCAATACTATGTTAAATTATTAGCTTCCCTCATCACCACACTTTTTTAATTTGCACATCACTTTAAATCAATTCAGTCATTCTGAAACAAGTGGGGTCAGTGTCCCTATTTACTATTTTCAACCTGATCCTGATTTTGAAAGATCTCCCTCTCCTCAGACCTTGCTTTTCCAGGGTGAACTACTTCAATCCATCCTCAAAACTGAAATTTTTCCTGGCATCATTTTTGTAAATTTTGTTTTTGGCACTTTCATGTAATGTTGTAGCTGAGGCTTAGAACTTGTACAAGACAAGTACATAACTTTTCTACCTCTCATTCTAGGCCACTTCTAATAAATCAGAACACTGCTTTAACTGCTGACTCCACATGTCCTGCTACCTTCAATGATCTGTGTATGTACATCTAGGGAGCCTCTTTTCCTGTAGCCCCTTTAGAATTGCACTCACCTACTTTATATTGTGTCACATTTTGGGCAAAAGAACCTTTTTTAGTTGTCTCAATGTCTTTGCATTGAACCTCGTCTGCCACGTAGCAGCTCATTCCACTAACTTGTCAATGAACTTTGAGTTCAGTACTGTCCCCTGCACACAAGGATCCAGCTCATTAATACATATTTAGAAAAGCAGAGGTCTTGATACTGACCCTTAGAACTCCAAACCTCCTGGGTTGAAAAAAATCCATTAACCATTACAGTTCCCTATTACTCAAATCTGTTTTGTACTACATTGCTACTATTCCTTTTTTTATTCCATCACTTTCCTCATGTCTGTTGTGTAGCTGTGTCAAATGTCTTTAGGAAGTCCACACATACCATTCAACAATTGCCCTCAATCCTTCTGTTGCCTTTCAAAAGGAAAAATACTCCCAGTTGAACAGAACTTCCCCATTAGAAATCTGTGACTCTCCTTATCACATCTAATTCCATGTTGTTACTAGTTCTATTGCAAGCAATTGTTTCTGGAAGTTTCCCACCATTGAAGTTAAACTAACTTGTCTATATTTGCTGTTAATGTTAGCCAGGACTCCCTAGTTGGTGCAGTTTAACAACCCCAATCAAGGAACTTGTACTCCAAGATTCACCTAGCCATCCTTGTTCCAATCACTACAGTTTGTAATACTCCAATCTGCCTGTACCTTCTAAGTTCAACTAAGATTGAAAGATTATATCCAGTGCTCTGGCACTATCTACCCTCACTTCCTTCAAAATCCTTAGGTAAACCTCCATCCAGTACTAGTTCCTTGTCAAGGTCATGCCAGTACTCTGACTTGCTTAGTTTTTGAACCCTTCTCATAACAGCTTCCTGCTCGCTGTAGCATCCTCCTTTTTTTTTGTAAAGATAGAACATAAAATGGTGCAGCACAGGCATGCACTGTTTGCCCCACAATATTAAGCCAACCATGATGCCAAATTAAACCGCCCTTGGTCCATATCCTTCCACTCTTTGCGTATTCATGTGCTTATCTAAAAGTCCCTTAAATACCCCATTGTATCTGCCTCCACCCTGGCAGTGTGTTCCAGATTGCTAACTTTTTTTTTAAAAAAGAGACTTGTCCCTCACAACTCCTTTGAATTTTCACCTTAAGTACGTGCCCCCAAGGAAGTGTAAAAGTATTCACTTAACACCTCAGCCATGTTGTGTGCCTCTCATATCAGCCACACTCTTAAGCACTTTTGGTTTTTAAATGCCTGTAGAAGACTTTGGGTTTTCCCTTTTTCTTATCTGCTAATATTTTCTCCATTCCCCTCTGCTTTTTATTTGTTTTTTCATCTTTCCCTTGATCATTGGTATTCCTGCTTTTTTTTTCTGCCTTACACCTGTCATAAGCCTGGCTTTTCTTTATATTTTGTCATCTTGGTAACTATGGAGGCAGAAAGAGTTTTTTTTTTTAAAAAAACAAAGCTCAGGATGGTCAATTTCTGATCAGGGAGAGCCAGAATTAAGGGGCTTAACCCCCTCCTGACATCACCTGGGTGTTGGAGCAATAAGCAATGCTAATTTGATTCCACCTGAACATTAGGACGACACCAAATGGAAATGGTTGATGCACTAACAGAATTTGGGGCAAATTAGCAGTAGTGTACACAAGAAGACTGAATGTAGGCATCAAGACACTAGACAAGAGGTACGAGGGCCATAAAGGAAACAATTTATAGCGGAAGTGAGGTGACCATGGATGATTCAGAACCAGTGGCAAGGAACTGGCTTTTGTGCTGGATAGCCACAAATGTAGTTATTCCCTCCTTAAATGCAGCCCTCTGCAGCATCTGAGATGGGTACAAACCAGTACATTTTCCAAGAGACCTGTAATAACAAGCGTGGGGCTGGATGAACACAGCAGGTCAAGCAGCATCATAGGAGCAGGAAAACTTGACGTTTCGGGCCTAGACCCGACCTGTACCCTCTTTACTGATGGTGACTAATACATCAGAATCACAACTCCTAGTGCATTCGCAGACTAAGGACGCTGGGGTCAGAGCCTGGTGCAGTCAGGTAGTCCCTCTGCAATACCTTTTTTAAGAGTGAGAGATGACAATGTAAAGAGAGAGATGGCCCTTCTACAGGCTTCCTCCTGTTACCCCTCAGAGCAAAGACCTCGTTCCATCATGGATGCCAAGTCTTTGACTCCTCTACTATCTTGGGTCCATATGCTGCAGTGAGCAATTTTGGGACAAATTCTCTTCCTTAGAACAAGCAATAACCTTAGTAATGGCTGCTGTAGACAAGTGAATCCTTTGATGGGATGAGAAAGCTGTTTCCACGTCAATGAAGGGCTTCCTTCATCCCCCTGCTCCTCCCCGTGGCAAAAAGACAAATCTGTCAAGTTCCCACAGGAGGCAAGTTTTTAACAAAGGGAATTGAGAGAGGATTTGATAAAAGTATAGAGAATATAACAGTCATAGATGAGACATTAAAGTAAAAATACTTCCTCTTAGCTATCCGTGAGAGGTCTAGAGGGCACAGATTTAAGATTTTACCTGAAGGATAGGGGGAAGAAAATGTTAAGGAGAACAACTTTTATGCAGGGAGTTGTATTGATCAGGATATTGCTGCTCACAAAGATAAACTCACTTTCAAAATCTCCTTCATTTCAAAAGGAAATTGGATGGATACTTGAGGGACATAAACTGACAGGACCATGGGAACGAAGAGGGAGACTGTGACTGGCTGTATTGTTTTATGGGGAGATAGCTTGGTCCTAATGAGTCAAATTAATGCCTTTGGTGCCATAAATAACTCTATAACCCTATAAAATGAGAAATTTGACACTACACCAGTATATGGCTAGTTCTGCAGGGCCAGTGAGTTTTTCCAGAAGTAGTTATGATCTTGGTACCACCAACTAGTCGAAAAGAACCAGGCACGATTTCACTGAGTCTACCTTGCTTGCTAATCAGGTTTCAAGTTTGGAAACTGGTGAGGGTGATAATTTCTTGGCAGGATGCAGACAGCAAAGTTTGTGGTACTACCTGTGACTCAGCTATACTGGAAGAGGAGGGAGAAGAGTGGAAGAGAATTCGTGATGGCGTATCCATAGTCAGGGGATCAGTGTTTCTGCAGCAATAAATGTGATTTCAGGTTGGTGAGTTGTCTGTTTGATGCCAGGGTCAAGGATGTTGCAGAACATCCTTTTGGGGAGGGTGAAAAACCTGAGATCATGATCCACATTGATACTAAAGGTTTAGATAGAAGAAGGGATGTGGTCCTGAAAGCAGATTTTGGGGATTTAGGAAGGAAATTTTAAAAAAGCAGGACTTCAAGAACTGTGATCTCTGTATTACCCCCAGTACCTCATCACAATGAGCGCAGGACTAGGAGGCTTGATCGATTGAACTTGTGGCTGGAGAATTGGTGTGCGAGGGAGGACATCAGATTTCTGAGGCATTGGGACAAATTTGGGGCAGTTGGGACCTGTACAAACTGAACATTTTACACGTAAACAGGCCTGGGATAGAAACCTTCACAGGGAGATTTGCTTGAGCTGTTAGAGATGTTTTAAACTAGCTTGTCGGTGAGAGGGAATCTGAGGCATTCTGAAATTGGAAAGAAATCAAGGTGATAGAAGTGAAAAAAAGTGAGTAAGTGAAGTTAGAAGGCAGCTGAAAGTAAGACAAGCATCAACTAAGCTTAGAATATGGGAATAAAGAAAGATAGAAAATAAGAGCAGGAGGAGGACATTTGGCTTTTGAGCTTGCTTCCCCATTCAATATGATCACAAGTGACCCTGCTTCTGCTTTCTCCCCATACCTTTAGACTCCTTTATCCCTAAGAACTATCTCTAACCCCTTCTTGAAAACATTCAATGGTTGGCCTGAACTGCTTTCTGCAGCAGAAAATTCCACAGGCTCACCGCTGTCTGGGTGAAGATGTTTCTCCCCATCTCAGTCCTAAATTGCCTACCACGTATCCTTAGACTGTGACCCCCGTTCTAGGCTCCCTGTCATTGGGAGCAGCTTCCCTGCATTTACCCTGTATAGTCCGATTAGAATTTTATGGCTTTCTATAAGAAACCTGATAATAATATTAAAAAGACAAAGCTAAAGTAACTAACTGCCTGCATGCAATATTCACATCAAGATAGATGATAAAAAAAACAGAAATAGTGGTCAATACATATGATTTAATTGCCATTTTGTAAACATGGCTGCAGGGCAAACTAGATTGTGACCTAAATATTGAAGGATATTTAACAATAAGGAAGAAAAGCAATTGGGGAAAGGATGTAGAGCTGTATGAACACAGCAGGCCGGGCAGTATCAGAGGAGCAGGAAAGCAGACGTTTCGGGTCTGGACCCTTCTTCCGAAATGGGGGAGAGCAAGGGGACTCTGCCTCCCCCCTCTCTATTTATTTCAATGATGGAAGGTGGAGAGAAGACAGATAGGTCAAGGAGGCGGGGATGAAGCCAGTAAAGGTGAGTGTAGGGAGGGAGTTGGGATGGGGGTTGGTCAGTGAGGAGGGAGGGGCATGTACGTGGGAAGGAAGATGGACAGGTCAAGGAGGCTGGGATGAGGCTAGTAGGCAGGAAGTGGGGGTGGGGGTTGGCCAATGAGGTGTGGGGAGCAGATAGATGGGAGAAAAGACAGACAGGTCAAGGTGGCGGGGACAAGATGGGCTGGTCTTGGGATGAGGTCGGTGGTGGGGAGATTTTGAAGCTGGTGAAGTCCACATTGAGACCATTGGGCTGCAGGGTTCCCAAGTGGAATATGAGATGCTGTTCCCCCAGCCTTCAGGTGGCAGCACCTCACATTCTGCCTGCACTTCAGAGAGTCTAGTCTACTACATTCACTGCTCACAATGTCGTCTCCTTGACATTGGGGAAATGAAGCATAGACTGGGTGACCGTTTTGCAGAACATCTATGTTCTGCTCATAAAAAAGACCCTGAGTTTCCTGTTGCCTGCCACTTTTAACCCACCACCCTCTTCCCTGACCAACATATCTGTCTCTGGCTTGCTGAAGTGTTCTAGCGAAGCTCAACGCAAGCTAGAAGAACAACACCTCATTTTCCGCTTGGGGACCCTGCAGCCCTCCGGACTCAATATTGAGTTCAATAATTTTAGGGCCTAAACTCTCCCACGTCCCAGCCCCCTAGCCCATACACCAGGCCTTGTTATCACATAGCCTGCCATTACACACCATCTGTTGTTAGTCACTAACAGTCCCCATTAACAACTATTCACTCTCCTTGCCTGACCATTATCAACACTTTGTCTGTCCAACTGCTTTTCTCTGTCTTTAGGCTCCATCCTATTGTTTACTCCCTACCCCATCCCCCGTCCCTTTTTTCTGCACATAAACTGATGTTTTCCCATCAGTTCTGGAGCTACCATCAGTTCTGGAGAAGGGTGACCGGACCTGTAACATTAACTCTGTTTCCTTCACGAATGCTGCCTGACCTGCTGAGCTTTTCCAGCAACTTTGTTTTTGTTCCTGATTTACAGCATCCACAGTTCTTTTGGTTTATATCTTGGAACAGCAGCAATCTTGCTTTTAGAAATGTCAAATGTGGTTCTTCATAAATATACATTTTTAATATAAAAATTAATATCACTTTGGAATAACATACTCCTCCAAGGGACTAATAGAAACTGAATATCATTCTTCATCTGTGGTTGTTCTCTGATCCTCCTCTACAAGAGATTGATATTGTATAATGGATAGAAAATTCACTAATATATTGAAAAAAATTAATTGAAGGTTCCTTCGTTGAAGCTTCTTTTTCAATCAACAATGTCAAAATATCCCTGTGTTGAAATGATATTATTTTATATTATGACAAGTTTCCCTCGTATTTTGAATGCACAAGTGGTAGGGTTCAGGAGGCACCCAGTGAATCTTTCACAAATCAGAACTCATTGTTTAAGGCCTAGAGTGCCTTTCTGGAGTTATTCCAAGGCGTTCCACTCACCTCAACCACTGTCTGAAGATCTGATAATAGTTCAGCCCTTCAACATTACCCCTTTAACATATGATGTGTTCCCGGTTCTTCAGAATAATTGCAGCCTTGGCTTTATCTTCTATAAATGCAGATCTTGAGAATATCCTCTATGCAGCGCATCAGCAATTTGTTGATGGAATACAGTTCAATAAAAATGTACTGAGCTTAAGTTATTTATTATTTGAGAGAATAAATATTCAAACCGCAGGTACCAGCCAATGATTATGTTGCTGTCAATGCTACATAATGGGAATTCTTTATTGACAAAATCAGAAGAAAGAGATATACCATCAAAGGGATTTATGCCTACATTGAATAAATAATTAGGTAATTGCAAAGTGGCACAAAACTACTTCGATAAAACGTATAATTTCTGAGAGTCTTCAAATGTCCAAGTGGTATTTGATTGTAAGAATAGATTGTTTGAAATTCTATTTTCGTACAAGGTCAAATACCTAAGTATTCATGGCTAATCTCCACCTGCTGAGACTCCCAGTTTAAAATATGGTTTACATTCAGTATTAAAGATACTACCTGCATTTTAAGTATTTGAACATCAATGAAATTTGTGACTAATTAGAGAGATGGAGTACCACTGGAATATGTAGACTAGTCTCTATGTTTGTGTTCTGTCCAACTGTGTTCCCCATGTGTAGTTGTTTTCTGGTTACAAAATTGACAATATAATTTACCTAGATTTATTTTTATGTTCTTACCATTGATGGGAGTTGGGTGCGTTAGAACTACATAATTTAAAAAGCTGAATGGCTACTTCCTAAATCTTCTCATGTTTGAATGCACAAAAATTTGTGAGTTAGTGCATTTTTTGTAATGCATAACATTAAATATGTCATGCTTTAAAAACTTACTTTAAAAATGATACCAATTTTGTGTAGGGTATCTGAATAGGATACTACTTGTGTATCCTGGGAAAAGAGAAGTTATTTGTTTACCTCGTTACACCACACTGAAGATGTGATTTCAGAGCTGTCCTTTGTCAATTGTAAAAATTTTAAACAATCTATATGTAGAATCAAATATCACTTGAATGTTTGAAGACACTTAGGAATTATATGTTTTATTGAGGTAGTTTTCTGCCACTTTGGAATTATCTAATCATTTATCCAATGTTGACACAAATCCCTTTGATGGTACTTCTCTTTTTTGGACAGTAGTTTACTAATGTCCTTTAGGAGTTGAAATGGTCCATCCCTACCTGGTCTGGCATACATGCCCCATATAATCAAGCAACTGTCTGACCTAGTCATTACTTACTGAATTGTACCTTAAGGAGACCACCATCACAATCCTGAAGTATGTCTTATTCCACTAACAAAACCGACCCACCAAAGGTGGCAGCATTGTGCTATACTGTTGCCCCGAGAGTTCTCAACATTGTCTCTGGAGCCCTTGAAGTCCCATGCCGTCAGGTCAAAGTCTAAACTCCACCAACTTCAGGTTCCTCTCTGAGCCATTCCCCATCCTGACTTAGAACTAAATCACCATTCCTTTACTGTTGCTGAGTCAAATTTCCAGAGCCCGCTCCTGAAGAGCACTGTGGATGGATCAATATTCCATGGACTACAGAAATTCAAGAAGGCTGTTTCCCACCACCTTCACAAGGGCAGTTAGGGGTGGGCAACAAATGCTGGACTAACTGACAATTCCTACATGCTGTGACAGATTGTAAAGAAGATTTCAAGCTTTTTTTTAATATATCCAAATAATATTAATTTTATTTTAAAGAAAAAGAAGCACCTACAGTATCCCAGGTAACAAGGTGTAGAGCTGGATGAACACAGCAGGCCAAGCAGCATCAGAGGAGCAGGAAGGCTGACGTTTTGGGCCTAGACCCTTCTTCAGAAATCATTTTTGAAGAATGAAGAATCATTTCTGTGTTCATCCAGCTCTACACTTTGTTATCTCAGATTCTCCAGCATCTGCAGTTCCTACTATCTCATCTACAGTATCCCGCTGTATTCCTATTATTAACAACAAGAAGAAATTGTTAAATATATGACATGTCAGTACCCTCGTCCTTCATAACTCAATCATTAGTTGAGATAATCCATTTAATATAGTCTGATTTTAATTTGAGGAAAGCCATCATGCTTAGTTTATTTGCTTGTTACATAAGAAAATAGAAATTGGATTATTCCATTTATTATGAATATTTAATTGTTTTAGTATTAAATGTAAAATTTTCAGTAAACAACTAAATATGCTTCATTGCCAATTTAAAATGTACTAATAATTTAAATTATAAGTAAAATAAAACTTGTTGTTGATTATACTGCTTTTCAAGCATTGTGTGCTCATGCCCTAGAAATCCATGTTTCCCCCTGTCACAAGTATTCTTGTCTGAATTAAAGTGAGACAAATAAACGCAGTAAATGTTCATCTGCAAATATGATCAACAATATTTTCAAAGCTAAAATTCCTCTCTATATAGCAGCAAAAAACCATTAAATAAAAATCTGCACAAACTGTTTAGTTTTCAAATTTCATGGAAGTTCATCCTCATACTTGATGATGAAGAGACAAATGACTGAATGGAATATAAATGGTATTTGGGAGAGAAAGTAGCGCTGAAATTATGAATATAAATTCTCTCAGAAAAACAAATTCCTTACTTAAAAGACAATAGAAGATATGAACTTAAAGTGACAGCAGAATTGCCCACTCTAGGTCCTCAATTGACAGCAGAGTGAAGGGTGTATACTGGGAGTTATGTGCACTGGAAACTTTTTAGTTTTGATGCAAATCTAGTTGGGTCTGCAGCCGATGCTGGCAACCTGGACATTTGCAAGTAAATGAGAACTGGTGAGATTCTGTGTCCAGCAGGCTGTTTTCCTGTGGTTAATGTTCATGTTATCTTCCGTAACATAAGAAGTTGAGTATGGATATTGTGGTGTTGAAGAATCCAACAGAAACTCGTTATTTCTGACTGTTTTGTACAAATGCTCGTATCTGGGCTAACATACATCAGAACAGCATGCGCCCAGTAGAGCGTCATGCTTCAAGTGATTGGAGGTAAGATAGAGGGTGACACCTTTATACCTTCAGCTTACATGCTGTATTGTAGTGATGAACATGTTTCTTAAAGGTGTACTGACATGTTGACCATGAGATATAGCACAAGAGCAGTAATAATATATGCCTTCAGTGAAGGTCAGCTTAACCCATCTATGACTAAAAAAATTGGAACTACATTATAATTTTGTTTTCTTTCAAAATAATTATCATCTAATTCTGGGACGTCAAAGGGTTCTGACTCACAAAAAGCAAGAATGCCACCTGTGAGTAACAAAAGAAAACAGATTTCTAATTGAGATGTTGACAATTTACTGTTTGCATTGACCAAGTTCAGTGAATCCAAAATTGTGATAATGGAAAATACACTAATGCCTTGTCGTTATATCATCGTCTTGTAGAACTAAATGTTGCAAATACCCTATAAGTACATATTGCTTAAAATTTTGACTTTTTTTAAAGCATATATCCAAGTGGGATAAGCATTGACAGTATAGCGATGGTTTTGCCTAGTCATCCTGTTTGATTATTAATAAATAATTAAAAGTGTTGTCTCACAGCTTAAAGCCTTCAGTATACAGTAATATGAAAATATTGTCTCGCTAACATTTCACAGCCTGCTGGAATATCAATGCTGTTGGTTTGTTTATAGAAGCCCTACAGTGTAGAAACAGGTCATTTGGCCCAATGAATCCACACCAACCCTCTGAAGAACATCCCATCCAGGTCCATTCCCCTACCCTAACTCTGTAACCCTGCATTTCCCATGGCTAATCCACCTAACCTACACAAGCCTAAACACTATGGTTAATTTGGCATGGCCAATCCACCTAGCTTACACATCTTTGGGATGTGGGAGGAAACCAGAACACCTAGCAGAAACCCACACAGACCCAGAGAGCACGTGCAAACTCCAGACAGACAATCACCCCAGGGTGGAATCAAATCCAGATCCCTTGAGCTGTGAGGCAGCAGCGCTAACCACTGAGCCACTGTGCCACCCCTTAGGGTTAGATACGGTATTCAGTTTCTTATTGATAGAGGAAGGCTAGTAACATTCATAGAACCATTGGACTACAAACCATTTTGAGCTCAGATTCTTGGGATTATTAAAATTATAATCAGGCTCTTATGTTTAGGTACTGAAAAAAATTAAATTTTATTTTTACCAGTTTTTAGTAATTCTGTTTTTTTTCTGTGGAAAGCATTGTTTGGTGGACTTGATTATAGATCATTAAGTAAGTCTTTTTCTTATCGTTAAACAAAACAGAGCCCCATGCAGCATTAAGTGACTACTGAGGAAGTGGAATAATCGTTAGTCTGTCCACTCCTGCTTCAGTATTCACTTCATTGAAGATTAATACAAGTCTTCTCAACTACACTTGCCTGGAGATTAGGTGCATGATAATGGGAAACACTGGCGAAAATTTAAGAAAATGCTAATGTTAAAATTGCAGTCAAATAGTATATAGTTAAGTATCTCAGATACATAATAATCTTGTTTATTGTCTAGATCCTGTTATACACCAAATGCTACAAATGTTATTATAATTCTTGTCCCAGTTCTAAGGTTAAATGCTCTTCCTTCATTAAGTTTCCCTGTTCAGTGCCTTTTCCACCACTGGCACATTTTATAAAACCACAGGAGCTGTACCAGAGTGACCAAGGGTAATTCACAGAGTAATTATTTTATCTCTCTAAGAAGCAAACTCGCTGTGCTGTATATGTATTTTGTTAATGAGCCGGCTCAGACGGTAATATCAAAAACATTAGCAAAAATGAGGGCCCTATAATGCAATAGCACATGACACATATTTTGTAGATATGAAATCCCTCCCTTTTGGCCCATTTTCTCATTTACAGAACAGGATAAGCCATTCACATCCTGTTAAGAAGGGGAAGATGATCCTTCCAGGTATTATACAAGCTGCACTTCAGAGAGCTGATACAATGAATACACCGGTGCACACTCCATCAAAACAGTAGCTGGAGAGATGAATGCACCTGTGACCTTAGGAATTCATTGTTAGTGTCAGTGTTAGCCCACTTCCCTGGGAGTTTCAAATTGGTGGTAATGTTCTCTGGGATGTTTGGATTGTGAAAGATGTAATATAAATGTTATTTATGACCTTACTATGATTTAAATTTAGTGATAAGATGGATGCATGATTCAATTAGATGAATAGGCATATATTTATGTCATTTGTATGAGGCTGTCGGTATTGGTTTTATTACACCAAAGCTAAACTTAATTTGTGCAAAAGCACTGACTACTAGTGACTACAAATACTGACCACTAGATGTCCTCATATAATAATGTGTGTTTTATGTACTTCTCGTCCACAAAGCAACTTAATGCAAATATCCGATTCACTCAGCAAATTTCAGCAATTACTTTTCTTTGTACATTTATGTTTTTTTAAAGAAATACTTTACTGGTGCAATCACAAAAAATTAGAATGTAAATTGACAACACTGGTGTGATTTTTGCACAAATTACAAACAATTTTTAATGTTCTTTGCTTGCTGGAGTGGTGGGAGGCGCGCAGGGAGTTTGTACTATATTGTTGAATGTGCTGTCTTTTGGGTGAATGATAAATCTTCTTACTCAGGCAGAAGAAGATCCCAGTGCCGTGTAAGGGGAACTTCCCACCTCTGCCTATGTTGGTGAGGCTGTGACAGGCTGGGACCCAGCAATTAACACTGCCTGTGCAGGAAACAGCCTACTTTATGCTCCTTTGGTTTTGATTGGAGGCCAATTTGAAATACCCACAGACATTCCCTTACCCCATGTATGTGATTGCCATCATAGCCTGCTTGTTTACGTTGCTATTGCTGGATGCCTGGAGGTTCCCTTGACTTGGCACCAGATTTGAATTGACATTGGAAAATGGTAATCCACACCACAAAGATCACTACATGAATGCGGTGGCAAATGCTGTCACTTCACTGTTGAACACACAATCCAGGACCATATCATATCTATTGATATTGTCTTCCCAATATTTTAGTCACACCTTCATAAAAATCAATCAGATTTATTCGGCATGACCTACCTTTGCAAAGCTAAATTGGTTCTCTCTGATCATCTTGAAAAAAAATTACTTTGGCTTTGCTGGAGCAAATCTCCAGGTTCCACAGTACTTTGGTTTCATTTGAGTGTTGATTTTGATAGCCTTTGCAAATTTCTTTTCATATTCCCTTTCTGTAGCTGTTAATATTTGTTCTATCAGCTTTTGTTGTTGTGTCCCTCAGTCTCCAAAATTTGTGCCATACACTATTTTGTATTTCTGTATGCATTTTCTTCAAGTTGTCCCTTACTTTGTTTGTTGATTGTGGTTTTCTTCTGATAAGTACAGCATTTGCCCCATCTGTAGCTCTATCATAAAGCACCTTTCATTTTTAAAAGATGGTGAGGTATTTTTAAGGCTGTTGTTTGTAGCCAGTGCTACCACTAGATGGAGTAATGCATAAACCCCACTTCAGTCACAAAATTGGAGAAAACTACCTAAGACATTAATAACACCTTCATATTACTTCCACAGCTTAATGGTGACACTCAAATCTTCTAACCACCTTCATTCCTCTCCTTATTTAAAAAAACAAGTGAGAGAAAATAGTTCTGAATTGAAAGCTTTATTAAATACATGCTATGCAGAGCAATACTATATGCGAATTAAATGTTTGAAGGTGTTCCTGAAGACTTCCAACTCACAAGTAATTCTTGAACACAGTTCTTTGGTTTTCTTTTGCGAAGGACTTGAAGTCACAGGTGCAACTACACATCTGCAGATGTGTCAAAGTGTCTATTTTAACAGCGGTACCCATTTCCTGTGTTGGGAACACGAATTGTGAATTTTTTAAATGCTGATGTTCAAAGAAATCTATATTCCAAATGAAAAGAAAAATGAAGTTAGCATGAGATATGGCAAATAATTACGTAAGCAAATAGCATGATAACATTTATTGAAAATAATTTAGACTATAAAGGAAATCTTGTTACAATTAAACAGGAATTTGGTGTGATCATACTTGGATTGCTACAGTTTTGGTCTCATTATCTAAGAACTGGTATACTGGCCTTGGAGATGGTGCAGGGAAGGCTCACATTGATTTGTGGATGAGATTATTGTCCTGTTGTTTTGATCCCAGCTGATGTTACCATTGGTAAATCATAAAATAAACCAAGCTATCTAAAGATAACCCTACAGTAAGAAAGATTTCAAAACATGTGCTAAAACAAAATCTCATCTACTTCCCAGTGTAGTGCTTGTAATGACATCAGCCAGGTGCACCTCATGGAATATGAATTCCCTGATTTGGCTGTTAATATGGTTATTTTGAAATGTTGTCTGATCAAGCAGTTTCATTAAATGATTTATGCTTGTGATTAAGCAAATGAATTTGAGTGGCAACTTGAGCCATAATTTGTCTGTGGAAAACCAGTACAATTTCAAGTGTAGTTTGCAGTGTGATTACCAGTAGTGGTAAATTTATAAGCTGCACCTTGATATATTGAACAATGGCTTCCAGGGCTGTAAAACTGTGCTCTTAACATATTGACGTAGATCACATCTAGAATGACAAGAATAAACTCTCAACACTAATTAATGTTTATCAAAAATGTTTTAAGTTTTTTTTCTGTTTATGTGCACAAAGAAGCTGGCAGTGTAGGTGCTTCATATTATTGGAACATGGAAAATTTCATTGAAGTATGCTGGAACAGTCAGGTATTTTGGAAACTCGCTTCCAAATGCAAGAAAACAAAAAATGCTGGAAATTTCAGTGGGTCAGGCAACATCCATTGAGAGAGAGAGCAAGATAACATTTCAAGTCCAGATGACTCTTCATCAGAGCTGCCTGACCCGCTGTGATTTCCAGCATTTGTTGTTTTCCGTACAAATTCCAGCATCTGCAGTAATTTGCTTCTTCCATATGCAAGATTTTGTTCAAAAATAACTCTTGTGCATATGCAGGTGTGGACTTTTGTTCCAAACAGAAATATTGTCCCCATCCACCAGTGCACACATCAGAAACTGAGATCAGACATGTGATTTTTATCCATTGTTGTAAATTGTAACATATTCCAATCTCATTTTATGATCAAAACCACACATGAAAACACGATCTATTCTGTTTTGTTGAACAAATTCTTCATTGACTATTATCACATTTCCTTACTTAACTAACTACTTTTCTCTGTTGGTACACCAAACTGTGCGTGGTGGTTCAGTGATTAGCACCGCTACCCTCAGCGCTGGGGAACCAGGTTTGAATTCAACCATGAGTCTGTATGGAGTTTGGACATTATCCCCATGTCTGTGTGGGTTTCCTTTGGCTGCTCCAGTTTCCTCCCACAATCCAAAGATGTAGAGGTTGGGTTGATTGGCCATGCTAAATTGCCCATAGTGTCCAGAGATGTGCAGACTAGGTGGATTAGCAATGGGAAATGCAGGATTACAGAGATAAGGTAGGGGGCTTTGTCTGGATTGGAGGGTCAGTGCAGACTCAATGGGCTGAATGGCCTCTTTCAGCACTGTAGGGAGTCTATGATTCCCAAAACTCTCAGGGCACACTTGGCTGATGCAAGTGCACAAAATCCACATCTATTCTAAATCCTGTCTCAGAATACAGGTCTGTGTCACGAACAAGGTTAGGAAGGTGCATTGCACACATCTGAAATGGGGCTTCAATGCTGCCTGTCCCAGTGTGTGCCAGATTGAAAAAGGAACTCCAAGGGCCAACCTGGACTGAATGTTAAAGAAACTACAAAGGTTTACATTTATTTGGAATCTACACACCAGTTTAAAATTTTCTAATCAAAATGAGCAATATAAGGATATTGGTACAAAGTCAAAGTGGTCAGGAAGCTGATGCAGACAGGATGGCCCAAATGGCTTCCTTCAGCACTACTTTCAGTGATATTCACATCAGCTCTCAGTTGTCATAAACTCTGCCAAGGCCTTTTTAGAAGTCTTTTCCAGCATAATTTTGGAACTCTCAAGACACCCTCAGTTGATCCAGAGTACAACAGGTGAAAAATGTGCCCCAAATACCAACTCCCCACATATATCATAAAAACTCTTCATATGTAGCAAAGGAGCTATATGTGTTATAAGAACTGTTAATGAATATAAGGGTTCATTCAGTTAACAGGTACAGCCAGAAAAGCGCAATCCTCACAGAGAATTCAGGTCAGGAAACTGGAGACCAAAGACATTCTATCTATTTATTTTGAAGAATGAAAAATCAGGGACAGAGGCCACTGATGTCCTGCTTTATGTTCCCTTTAAGATGCTTCTCAGAGCACTCAATTGAGAAATAAAGATCTGCAGAAAGAGAACAATGTTTGTAATAATAGCTGTTATTGAACTGAGGGAGAGTGCAATCAGGTCATTTGTCAGTTGAGGAGAGTCTGAGAGCACATCTAATGTATAACGAGAGATAAACACTAAAGCTGCTGGAAATCTGGAATAAGAACAAAAGAAAGATGGAGACAGTGGCTTTTCAGTGAGCTTTTACCCCCACAGCTCCTCTGGGATCAGCTGCTGGATGGACTGAATGGGCTCAACAGACCCTGCTGACATCACAATAGCATCAGACCTTTGGACAATACCAGGCCCAAGACAAGGTCTCCCACCATTAACTAGCTCACTGCTATCTTTGGAACAGAGAAGAAACACTTGGCAGCAGGAGAAAGTGGACTGTACACTTCAGTGGAAATAGCACCTCTAATTTGAAAGTGAGGGAATCATTAATGTCTTGCAATAACCGAGCATGTAATGGTGCCTTAACAAATAGATTTCTACAGCTTATGACATTTCATGAATGCAGAATAGCTCACTTTAATTTGGAATTACTTTTTCAACTGGATGTGCAGGAATATTTTTAGCTTTTAAAAAAATGTTGAATTGTAGTTAGATTGGTGTACTGATGCAGTCAGAACTGATGTAAAACACAATTTTTCAATGTAGTTATTTAGTAAAATGGAGACTTGTTTTTCAATTAATTTAATTTCTATTTCACCAATGACAATAGTGTCAGCAGATCTAGTCAGAAATTACATTACATTTATGTTATAGCATGTTTTAGAGAGGCATAACATCATAATATGGATGGGAGACAGGAATCCTGACTTGCAATGTTACAAGAAAATACAGCACTTCTTTCCCGGGTTATGATTTACTTGTTCTGCAGTTATTTATAACTGTAGATATTTATACCCACTGTAATTAATGTTTCACACTACTAGCTTGGGATTCATTCCAGTGACAGTGATTAGTGGTCAAGGGATGTAATCTTTAATTTTAAGCATGAAGAAATCATGAATAGATGCCTGTAAGATTATAAAAGGTTTCTGACAAAAAAAGCGTTGTTAATGTTCTTTTTATTTGATTTCATCTAACATTATCATCCATTGAACCTTGTTAAATTATATCAAATTTTTAAACACTTTCATTTTCCATGACTGCGGCAAAGAAAATATTAGAAAGTATTTATTAAAATTATATGTAGATAGTGGGGTACATCTGCACATTAGCTTGATATTGATGCATATAACAAAATTCATTTCAGACAGAAACAAATAAGAGAAACATTACTTAGCTCCACTTGCCTATGCTCTACTTTTCAGTCATTCTGGGGTGGGCAGTAGCAATAGCAATGGAAGATGTCATGACTTACTGGGTACTGGAAATCAAGTTTTGTTATTTCTGGAGTCATCAAAAAACATTTAAAATGTTTGTCCATACAAAACTATACCAAATTCATCAATTTACTCTGTCAATAGAACCAAGTTAATAACAAAGCGTGGACAAGGTTTCCATACTTAACCATAAGTACTGTTTATTATAATTAAATAGATTCTAGCTTCAGGTGAACTGTCAATACATAGCTGTTCGGTCAGGTGTCCATCTATACTTTCCGCTGCCTCAGGAAATCAACCAACATAATCAAAGACCCCTCCCACCTGATTATACTATCTTCCATCAGGCAGAAGATATAAAAGTTTGAATACACATAGGTACAGATTCAAGATCAGCTTCTTCCCTGCTGTTATCAGACTTTTGAATGCACCTTTCAAATATTCATAATGATCTCTCTCTGCTCCTTCTCTGTGGCTCTAACACTGTATTCTGCACTCTGTTTTGCTACCTGATGCATTCTGTATGGTACAACCTGCTTGTAGAACACACCAAACAACCATTATCACTGTATCCTGGTACATGTGACAACAATAAATCAAATCAAATATAATTCTACTAGTTAAAACTCTAACCCCCTCCCTTATAAACTCCCCAAACACACACACACACGCAGACAGACAAAAAAACATTGAGGTTATGGGTGGAAGGTAAAACTAGGAAGACAGTTCAATGGTCCCTGTCCACATGGTTAACTGAAATGATTGTTTTGGTTTTCCAGAACCAGAAGTTCAATGATCTCTCTTCAGGTACTTTCACTTTCCTGCAGGAGATACAGCGTGACTGGTTCATACATAGTCTCCAACTTATTGATTAAAACAACAAATTAATGCAATTAGTGAGGGAAAATTAATGGCCTTCCTTCAGGCTTTAGGTTTATTTACTGCAGAGGGAAAGGCAGCAATTTCATTTCTAAAGGACCAAAGGCATTTGACTATCTTGCTCACACCCACAAACTGCTCAGTTACCTTGGAGCCAAACACATAATTGTTGACAGGCAGGAGGCCTTGCCATCAGCAACTTGTCATTGCTCCACTTCTGCATCTGGGAACATATAACAGTGTTAACAGCACTTACAATAAGTCCTGGTAGTTTGTTTTTAAAAACTGCAGCAATCCCCTCCACAGTCCTTGGCTTTTAAAATGGTCCTTTTCTCATTTTAGTCCATAATCAAAAAGTAAAAAGATACAATCTTTACAAGACAAGAAAATCAGGCAAGAATATGAGCCATGCCTTCCTGTTGTCACTTATGTTTTGATTACGGAGCCCTGTTAGCAATGGAGCAGAAAACTGAGGCTGGTGCTAGTTGGAATGGGGACGTAGGAGTAAGTCACATTGTCTGATTATCCTTGAAGTTGCAATGAGAAAGTATTTGAGAAAGAATTCAACTCAATATATGTCATGAAAACTTAGAGATGGCAATATCTGCAAAAAGTATTGTTAGTCAACAAAGGGAAACAATGTTTGTGAGCTGGGCTGTTAAATAGGAAACACGGTATGTACACCATGTTTATGGTAGATATTTATAAGTTCTTGCTCATGGTAAGGTACCAGATTTGCCACAATTGCTGGTCAGAAAATGATTCTTGCTTTTCCAATTCTTACTCATGTCAGAAATGATAACTTGCCATTGACAGCGAATTAGAAATTATTTGATGAAGAAACAGTAATGTGTGCAATGAGAGCTGTTAGGGAATAGTGAGAGATGTTTCTCTGCAGTAACAGCAGATCCATTATCCCTAGGGAATAAATGTTGCTGATTTTTTTTGGTATAACGTTGTTGCATAACAGTTCATATTTTCTTACAGGACAGGTAGGGAAAAGGTTCAAAACAAAAGTTGAATATTCAGTGTCAAGGATCGTCATTATCTTAGTAACTGAGGGTAGTAACTGAGACCAGGAGTTTGCCAATGTCTGGGTAATGAACTAAGAGATGTTGGGGTTTTAGGGGCAAGTCAGTAAAATAGTGGGGAGCCATCTTCAACATGGACCTCCCCTGGGGATTTTATAGCAGTGGGATGAGCTGAGGAGAACCTGCCTGCCCCTGTGCAGTAGGCAACCAATTACATAGCTAAAGATCCAATTTGGAGCTATTTAACAGGGCCACTGGCTGTAGCAGGGTGAATTCCCCATCTTTCCCCACTAGATGGAAATCTATCAGCTACATGAAGACAGCCACGCTGTGATAGTCCATGGTCCATGGCCAAAAAACAGGGCTGTGGACAGGGAAAACAGTCCCAGAAGTCGCATTGATCTCAGTGAAGGGGACTTTGGCTGACTCTTATTGTAGCCTGTCCCAGTATTTTCCTAAAGTCTCCTGCCTGGGTCAGCAGTGACCACCTCTCCCAGTATCAATGCTGAAGTTTCCCGGCTGCCATTCTTTTGTATGGGCTTGCAGCATTAGGACCCTACCGGCCAACCATAATTGGATAGGGGGTTTGTAGGCAGACAATTAGGAACTTGCCCATGGCAAAGTTGCTGAGACACCCCATTGTTGGCATGTGTGGCCTCAGGATTTGCCCTGCACTGTTACACCAAGGTCCTGACATCTGTGGTAAAATTCAGCTTAAATGTCTTCTTTGCTATTAGGAACTTAACTGAAAGCACATGAGTTTACCTTTGTATATTAAATGATTTTTTTTTTCCAAGAAATTGAATATCAACTGTACTAAGGGCAAAAATTATTAACACCTTTATGAAAAAATATTGCAACATAAACCATTGTCAGTTTATAAGACTCAAAATGATAACTTTATCCATCCACCATTAATCATTATATCATGGTATCAAAAATAACTTGTAATTATTACTGATAAATTTTATGAGAATTTAGATATAAAAGGATTTTAACAATGTGTTCAAGTGTTTCCTACCTTTCACGGACATGTGAATTATCTCTTTCCATTAGATGCTTAATAACCTAATTCGATAAGAGAATTGGTAATGCTTACAAAGCTTATCCAACAATACATGCATAATAACTTTATGATAGACTTGCTATGACGGATCCAATTTTTTTTTCTCTCTGCTGTTCACCCATCAGCAGGAATGTACAGGCATATGGAGCATATCTACTGCTTGCTTTTTTAAAAAAAATTAAACATCAGTGATGAGTTTCCAGAACCAAACAGTCTCTTTCCCAGAATCCACTCACCACACATGACAACTCACATCACAGAGGTAAGAAATTAAATCTGAAAGAAGAGAGGGAATTCTTTTTATTAAATTATATACCCTACAAAAGAATCAAAAATGAAATTTGTTCTTTATCAAATTTTTTCTACATGTATATTTATTCTGCAACCATTACCACTGTTACTAATAACATAATATCACATTAAAGTATGACCAATTTTTACTTTAATTTATTTAGAATATGTATTATTTCATGAAATATAATACAGTTGGGGTCAATCCTAGATTTTATGGCTCCTGCTTTTCAGCCAATACTGGAGTTGCTCTTCTTGCTTGAGCACTTTGTTGTGACTTCATTTTAGGTTAGGTTTAGATCTAGACAGTGGAATGAACTTTGGTTTCTATGTTAGGCTTTTGTTTGCAACAAATGAGTATTGTTTGAATTTCATGACTCTTTCCACATATTTTTGCATACTTTTGTCACACTTCCCAGCCAGTATTCTTCCTGCAGAATTATGAATATATTATACCACATTTGGGCATTTATTCGAAGTAATTTTATTGATCAATTTGTTCTATTTGTTCCCCAGGGATTGGGTAGACATTAGTATTCAGGAATGGGCCTTGATGTTCATAACATCAAGAACCGAACAATCATTTTGGCAACACTCATCTTTATCCATTTCATGAATTGCATATATTTACTCTAAATGATGTATTCTCCAACCCACATGACTTTTTTTCTTGAACTGTTATTTTTAAACACTTTACCCTAGTATTGCAATAATTTTAAGTTTCATGCATATAAAGGAATGTATAAAAAGCTTCGCGTGACTTGGGTCCATCTCTGCATTTGTTTTGATATAAGCTTGTCCAATGGTAAAATTCTCATAATCATCTGCAAAGGCTGTCAAACTCTGTGCTGTAAACTATACGTAGTCATTAATTATCCTAGCTGTGAAACCACAGTCTTCTCTGGTTTCTCTCTTATTGCACCTTGTGCTTTGTATAAGTGCATCTTGTTGATGACATCCACTTCCTCCCTTTGTTTGGTTTCACTCTTACCTAAACAATCATAGCCAGACCATATCGGGGTTACCATTCAAAGATAAACTCCTTTAACTTAGATTGCTTATGCATTATTGGTCAGGGGGAAAACTTCTTCCTGCTCAAAATGAGGAAGATCATCAATTTTTGCTTATGCTACAAACTGCATTTCTTTACCACTAACATTAGCCCTCTCTAAAACTAAAGAAAACCATTGTAAACTTGAGGTCTGTTTTGACCCTGGGATAGGTTTTAAACCCTATATCCTATCCTATTCAGCGACAATACCTTTCACTTTCACCTTCACAAAATTGTACACTTTTAATCCTACCTTATTCACATTTAATCCTTCACTGTGCATAAAATAGAAACTTATTCAATTTCTGCTGCAGGTATCGTATCTCACGCTAATTCCTGATGGCCCCAATAGAATAGAAATGGGACAGTAAAGGACAGTGTGCAAACACAGAAACACAGCAGTAAATACTGTCAGAAGTGGGGATAATAGTAAAACACAAAATGAATGGCTCTTTATGAGAATACGGGTAGTATTTAAAACAAAATAAATGAATTAATGGCACAAATACAGGTTAATGGGCGTGATCTTATCACCACTACAGAGACATAGTTACAATGAGATCTAAGCTGGGAACTAAACATTAAGGAAAATGGGACTTTTCAAAGGGCAGGCAGGTAGCAAAGGGTGCTAGGGTAGCATTGTTGGTACAGGGTAGAATAAGTATGATATCAAGAAATGGCGGTGGCAAGAAATAAAAAAAGGAAAGACATTGGTAAGAGTAGTGTATAAGCCCCCTAACAGTAGCTTTATAGTTGGGACAGAGAATAAATCTGGAAATAATAAGGGCATGTAACAAAGGCAGTACATTAACGATGGGTGACTTTAATCTTGATGTATATTGGAATAGTTAGATTGGCAGTGGAGGCAGGAGGAAGAATTTAGAAAAGTTTCCTGGAAAAATATGTGTGGATCAACAACGGATGAGGTTATATGATGTCAGAGTAAAAGGACTCCTCAGAAACAGTGACCATAACATAGCAGAATTTTGCATTCAGATTGACAGGGAGAAACATGGGTCACAAACCACTGTGTTAGGCTTAAATAAGAATAATTACAAAGGAATGGAGGCAAAACAAGCTGAAAGGAATTCAGCAGCAAAGATAGGTCAGGAACAATGGATGATATTTAAGAAAATAGTTCATGACTCACAGCAAAGATATGTCCCAGTGAGGAAGTAAAGGGATAAACCTACCATCGTTAACCAGTGAAGTCAAGGACAGTGACAAATTAAAAGAAGCAAAAAGCATGCAATGAGGTGAAGATTAGTGGTAAACCAGAGGATTGGGAAAGTTTTAAAAACCAACAGAAGATGACCAAAAATTAATAAAAATATTAAGGAGGGGGAAAATAAACTCTGAGGATAAACTTGCAAGCAATATCAAGATGGACAGTAAGAGCATCTTTAAGCATTTAAAAGAGAAAACAGAAGCCAGATTAAACATAGGCCCCTTCAAGAATAAGTTTGGGGAATTAATAATGGGGAACCAGGATATAGCAGAGGAGATGGATAAATGCATTGAAAATTCAGAGAATAGAATCTCAATTATAAGAATTAAATGAATATTGCTTGGAGCCTACTGGAAGCTAACTGCATGCATCAGTGTCTTCAGAAACAAAGTAAGATACAATACAATGTGCCTATGATGTGGAAATTGCTGGAGCCAACTGGGCAGTAAACTCTTATCTATTTTTTCACTTTGATTTATCCCTTAACTGTTCCTGTTTCTCTGTGTGCCTTTGAGTGATGTGGGCTGGCATCAAAGAAGATTGAGTTTAAATCATATATATTAATTAGATTACCTTGTGGCTTAACGTTGCTCTGCTAAAGCTAGTGTATTATTAATCTTTTAAAAATCTTTTTCTTAAGCTTTAAACCAAAGACATATCTTTGCTGTGAGTCATGAACTATTTCCTTAAATATCATCCATTGTTCCTGACCTATCTTTGCTGCTGAATTCCTTTCAGCTTGTTTTGCCTCCATTCCTTTGTAATTATTCTTATCTAAGCTTAACACAGTGGTTTGTGAGCCATGTTTCTCCCTGTCAATCTGAATGCAAAATTCTGCCATGTTATGGTCACCATTTCTGAGGAGTCCTTTTACTCTGACATCATATAACCTCATCCATTGTTGATCCACACATATTTTTCCAGGAAACTTTTCTAAATTCTTCCTCCTGCCTTCACTGCCAATCTAACTATTCCAATATACATCAAGATTAAAGTCACCCATCGTTAATGTACTGCCTTTGTTACATGCCCTTATTATTTCCAGATTTATATGTTTGATATTGATTATTTAAATTATTCAAGCATTTGGTATTATTTCATTATTTGAGTCTGGTATTGGTTATTCAAAAAGTTTGGTTAGGCACCACTGGGGTCAATTTTGGGGGTCATTGAGTATTTTAATGTTGCTGTGTTACAAAAATAGGGATGGGGATGCTGATTTGATTTGGCTATCTGTCTCCATATTGTAACACATGGCAAATTTACTAAAATTCTCTGAGGGGGTAACAAGCAGAATGGATAAAGGAGAACAGTGGATATAAATGTATTTAGATTTTCAGAGGTGTTTGATAAGATACCATGAATTAGGCTGCTCTGTAACTGCCCATGGCATTGGAGGTAGTATATTTACAGGGATAGGGGATTGGTTAACTAATAGAAAATAGAGAGTTAGGACAAGGGGGACATTTACAGTATGGTGTTCCACGAGGATCAGTGCTGAGGCCATAGCTATTTTTAGTATGTATTAATGACTTCAGTAAGGAAAATGACGTAAAAGTAAGTGGGAAGGCAAGTGGTAAGGATAACACAAGGAGTCTGCACAGGGATATAAACAGGTTAAACAAGTGGGCTAAATTTAGCAGATGGAATATAATGCGGGAAACAGTGAGGTCATGCATGTTAGCAGGAAGAATTGAGGAGTTCAATATTATTTAAACAGAGAAAAACTGCAGAAAGCTATGGAACAGAAGGATTTGGGATTCTTCATCCATGAATCACAAAAAACTAACATCCAAATTCAGCGCGTAATAGGGAAGGCAAATAGAGTATTGGTCTTTATTTCAAGGAATAAAAGTAGGAAGGTTTTGCTAAAACTATACAAGGCACTAATCAGATCACAGCTCAAATACCGTAAACAATGTTGGGTTCCTTATCTAAGGAAAGATATATTGGCACTGGACACAGTCCATAGAAGGTTCACAAGCCTACTACGAAATTTGGAGGTCATATGAGAAGAGGTTGAGTAGTTCGGGCTTGTATTTTTCGAATTTAGAAGAATGAGAGGTGACCTTATTGAAATATACAGTATAATTAGGAGGCTTGACATCTTAATGCTTTGTGGGAAAATCTAGGGTCAGAGGGCATATCTCAGAATAAAAGATCATACTTTAAGACAGAAAAGCAGAAGAATTTCTTCTCTCAGAAGGTAATGAATCTGTGGCACTCCTTACCACAGAGGGCTGTCACCGCTGAGTCATTTTATTCAAGGCTGAGACAGACAAATAGTTATTCAGGAAAGGATTCAAGGGTTATGGGGAAAAGGTGGGAAAGTGGAGTTCAGGATTATCAGATCAGCTACGATTTCAAAGGGCTGAATGGCCTACTACTGCTGTTATACCTTATGGTCTTATGGCCCATTACTCTTGTTTGAACTGACTTACTCTAGCTCTTGTCATAACGTTTTAAATTCAAAGACATTGTTCTTATAAATTCATGCAAACTTCAGCTTTCAGGTCTTTAACCCATCATTACCCTGTTTTTCTTTTTGAACTCCCTGCATCTCTCTCACTCCACATTTAAAAACCATCCTAATACCAATCTACTCAGACAACAAGGTGTAGAGCTGGATGAACACAGCAGGCCAAGCAGCATCAGAGGAGCAGAAGGCTAGGCAGCATCAGAGGAGCAGGAAGGCTAAGCAGCATCAGAGGAGCAGGAAGGCTCTACTCAATCTCTTCCATTTCAATTTTTAGTTTTTTCGAATTTCATTAGAATTTCTTTTTATTAAAAACTATACGAGTGCAAGTTGCTATTATGCTGACAAAAACATCGTTAACTCTGCTTCGCGTGATTTGGGTCCATCTCTAGTCTAGTCGACCACTTGTCTGGTATTATACGGTAAGTGATAAAACTAAATTTCCTAAGATTACCAGAGGAACACTGAAGCTATTGTTTTATTATTTGTCATAAAATCTGCATCCTTGTTATTAACTACATCTTCCTCTTAGCGTGGTCATTCAGGCTGAACCAGATCGAGTTCTTCAACACTTCAAGCTAAGGGCAAACCTTATATCCTATCAGCAACTCTGCTTTCATCTCCCCAGTAGCGCCTGTCTCCATCTTTACCATAGCTCCACAACCACCAGACTCATTATCGATGCCTTTGTCACTTACAGTTTAGATTTCACACACACTGTCATTTCTAACCTTCTGAGCTCTAGCGCCTCTAAGCACCAACTTGTCCAAATCTCTGTTACCCGAAAAGCTAAGACCCCCTTCCCATTACTTATACTTTACATTTCCCAAAACTCCGTGAGGCAGAAACTTGTTCCATTCATTGACAGCAAGAAGCGCAATTTCTAAATGGTCAAATTAACATTTACATTTATGTAGCACCCTTTACGGCCGCAGGATGGCCCAAAGTCATTTTCCCTAGTCAATGAAATACATTCGGCCCATTGGCAAGAAAAAAATTGATTGTAAAACATCTGTGTTGTACTTATAAATATATGTAATATATAGATTGTGAAGGTTAAGTCTGAACTGTTGCCAATGTCTGATTAAGTTACATTTCGATTGAATATTTTTGGAATTCCGGGTTTGTTCATTATGCAAGAACGCGACAGTGATCTAAATGTATAAGAAAATATCTCCAATGTAGATGGCACGTGGAAGCCAAAGGCAGTGAGGGTTTTGGACAATAAACGGTATCCTTACATACATGTCACCATGGCTTTAAAAAAAAACTCCACAGGACAGCATCTCGAAGCATTAAAATCATAAGCACCTTTTCTACTTCTCAAGAAGCTGCCATCAATAAACAGTTCTTGTGTGTGAAAGGACCGTGTTGATTGACAAGGTCGCGTCATGGAAATGCTGTGGGAAAGGGCGGGTTTGTGCTCCTGCTGTGACTGAGCTGCGGCTGCTTCCGTCTCATCAGTGGATGCTGGGCGCCTTTGGGTCGAGTTAAAATTTGAATTTAGTTTCTGCCTCATCTGTTTCCCTCACAGTTTTTGTTTAAACTCTTGGATTTTGTGTTTGTGTTTTCCCCTCGTGTGTTTGTTACCAATCCTGGAGCGAATCGACCTAATTTCCTTTTGCCAAAAAAATATACTATCTTGGGAGCTGAACCTTCGATGTGTTTGATGGCAAGTTGCAAAGCTGCGAGGTGAGTGAGTGGTAAAGTCAGGGAGAGCGCGGGAAGCTACCCTCGGCTCGGGGTGACTCCGCAGGTGAAGGGGATTAGGGTTGTGATGAGCCCGCTTGCTTTTGGATATCCTGTACCTCCCGCACGAAGCCTGGTAAAAGCAGGAGAACTTTCTTTGAAAACGTCAATGTCAAATTATGTTACACTCAGTGCTCCAAGAGAATTCAACCAAAACACACATCCCGGGCTTGCCTATTAACTGCCTAATGTCAATTACTTTTATTTTTAAAAAATAGGGGCTTGAAAATATTTCCTGAAGTAATTTTAACAGGTCCAGTGCACAGCGATGATAAAGTGGCTGACCTGAGGTTTTTTTTAAAGAAAGTACTGGTACTAATCGAATGGTTTTGTGTAGAAAATGTGAATTTGCGTATCTTTGAGGAAATCGCGTCGTTTATTTTCGAGCCGGAGAAACCAGTCTTGTTCCCCCCAGCTGTACACGCTGCAGTAGGCTTTTAAGAACCTGTTGAGGATTAAAAATGACGAGCTGTTTTGTGAAACGAGTCATGTTTCACTTGGGAATTGTACTGAAAAAGTGATTTAGGGCCGCGGGAAATGGGTCTGTGCAGTAGAGACTGCAACAAAGATTAAAACCAAATATTTGTGAGCAGACGTGATTTCTGCATTTTTCGTGGTGCTTCACCCTCAAACGGTGACTGTTCATTTCTGGTCATAATCTGCAACAATCTGAGCAAGGATTTAAGTTTATGAGTATGAACCTAGTTTGCCATTTATATGAGTCCTCCTTGTGACCGTTGATACTGACCATTCCTTGAACGGTGTCATGCATGGCGTTAATTTAAATAAAAGCGGATTCTCCTCGGTGATGATACACCAGCGACTATTACTTATCATCTGAACTAATTGCGAAAAGAAACGGAGTACGACTTTAACTTCATCTAACTTTCAACATGGCTCTAGTTCAGTCTTAGAAGGGCTGAATCCTTGGACATTGAATGCTCTTTTTTTCCCGAGATTCATTGCTTGAGGCAGGTATTTGTTTCGGGCTCTGGATGAGGATATTTAGGGAAGAAGGTTTGTCCTGTTGTGAACAACAGCTTGATTTTTATAGGATTGTCTTTCACGTCCCTGAGTGCTTCTGATAATCTAATGGAAAACGGCTTTTAAAACAGGTACATAGTGTTGGACAGAGAACCAACCGTGTGGTGCTAGAAATGTCTTTTTGTGGGGAGAGAATGGTGGAAAAGAGTGCGGGCAGATCATTCTGGAAAGTGGAGCTGAGGAAGCTGAAAGTTTTGCAGTTAATGGTGGTGCAAATAGTTTTATGTCCTTCCGTCTCCCTAGAGCTTTACAAGATCATTTGCAAGTAAAAGCTGTTCAAATTTGTAACACTTAGGCTTGCAAAGGCAAACTAACAACAACAGTAATTAAATACAAAAACAGAAAAATTGCTGGAAAAACGTAGCAGTTGTGGCAGCATCTGTGGGGAGAAAACAAAGTTGATGTTTTGAATCTGGTGACTCTTCATCGGATCTGTTTCGATTCATCACTATTTGTTTTTTCTCCACAGATGCTGCCAGAACTGCTGAGTTTCTCCAACAATTTTTATTTTTGTTTCAGAGGGGAGGCAAGGAGGAGGCAGTGGTCAAGTGTTATTATTGCTGGATTGTTAATCCAGAGACCAAGGTAATGGTAATGTTCTGGAGAGCCGAGTTCAAATCCCACCATGGAATTTGAATTTTAAAAAGGCCGGCGTGGTCGGTCAGTGGCTAGCAGTGCTGTCTCACAGCTCCAGGAATCTGGGTTTGATTCCAGTTAACAAGCATGGGGCTGGATGAACACAGCAGGTCAAGCAGCATCATAGGAGCAGGAAAACTTGACGTTTCGGGCCTAAACCCTTCTTGTGTATGTGTGGAATTTGCACATTCTCCCTGTTTCTGCGTGGGTTTCCTCCATGTGTTCTGGTTTCCTCCCAATGTTCAAAAATATGCATGTTAGGCGGAATGGCCATACTAAGTTGCCGAGTGTCCAGGGATGTGCAGGCTAGGTGGGTTAGTCATGGGAAATGCATAGTTGTAGGGTGGGGTAAGGAGTCTGGGTAGGACGCTCTTCAGGGGGTTGGTGTGGACTCAGTGGGCTGAATAACCTGCTTCCATGCTGTGGGGCTGCTATGATCTCCATCTGAAGTTCTTTGTTCGTATAAAATAATAAATAACAAACAATGTACAGTCATTTATTCGGTTAAATAGTGTGGTTCCTGACCTTACGGGATAGTGGCATGTTTCAATGCTATTTACTTTTTAGATTGTGAAAAAAGGCTTACATTTTATATAGTGCCATTAGCGACCACCAGACATCTCAAAGTGTCGTACGTAAATATATTCAAATGCTGTCACTCTGTAATGGCAGAAGTGCCGGCAGCTTTTCTGCATACAGCAAGAACCTGCAAACAAATCACTATGAAATCTGTATCAGAGATAATCTGTTGCTTGTTGTCTGAAAGTCAGGACACTAGGGATAGCTCTCCTGTTTATCGTCAAAATAGTATCATGGGATCTTCTGTGTTGAGTTGTGAGAGCAGACGCGGCCTTGACTTACTGTCTCATCCAGGACACACTGACAGAAACTTGATACTTTTTCTAGTGGTGCACATGATAAAAGCTGGAGTACCATGGTCTGAATGAATTTTGTTTTAAATTTCGTGTTGGAACAAATTTGCTGGCTGTACAATGTTATTCAATGTGGAATATCCTAAGTCAGCTTCTCTCTGTTTTGTAACTTGATATGCATGCTGTAGAGGAAAATGAATAATTACATGCAGCCATAGTGGTGAAGAAATGTTGAATTGATGCAGATATCGTTTCACAAAGGAGCTAATATGATTACTTTGATTAGAGCAGTGTGGAGTGACAAGAGGGACTGTGAACTTGTGTAAACGTGAGAATTAATTTGAAATGGGTGCACTTGAAGCTGGAAACAGTGAGGCAGCATAAAGAACCATAGCGTTTTGTTTTGGAATGCAGGCAATTTATCTTGCAGCTGAGAGAATTATAAAGGATTTGATATCATAACTTTTTGAAAGGAAGAAAATACACTAAAAGTTTGGCAGAAAATTGATGCGAAAATATTAACTAAACAGTGGTGTATATTAAGCTGGTTGAAATTTAATGGGTAAGGTCCACAATCAGACTTCAACAGGGATTTCTAGACTGTGGTAGACATATAGGGTGAGGAAGGGGATGAGGGGATTCAGTTCAGTGGAAAAAGTATAAAATACTGCTTATAAGATCATCTAAACCAAGCAATTCATTTTATTAGAGATAACAAGGTGTGGAGCTGGATGAACGCAGCAGGCCAAGCAGCATCAGAGGAGCAGGAAAGCTTGACGTTTCAGGCCTAGACCCTTCATCAGAAAATCTTTTAGAATACTGCTTACAATTCTGTTCACTCTGTTATAGGAAGGGTGTTGTTAAATTCTAAGATTTGGAATCTTAGAATTTGAAATAATTTTATTGTCACATGTACTCGAACGAGTACAATGAAAATTTTACAAGTCACCACATATGGCGCCATCTAACGTAAAAGGCACCGAGGTACAGATTCATAATTATAAATTCTTTGGGAAAAAATTTTTAAAAAATTAAATAGAATGTCCAGCAAATCCAAATTGTAGGAATAAATTGGAAGGAAAGAAATAAAAGATCAGAATAACAGTCCTCCCAATCCAGTCCATGCTGGCATCTCGCCTCTAGTCTGTGTCAGGCCATCACTCCAGATCACACCAAGCTTCACCTCAAGGCTCTCAAAGCCTGGAGATCACTCTGGAATCATCTTGGGTCCGGAGGCCCACTACGGGCCAATGACAGTTTGCCATGTCGAGCCACCAAGAGAATGCCACACCGGGCCGAGAGACCCCCAAGGCGTGCTGGGAGTTCCCCACACCGGGCCGAGAGACACCCACGCCGGGCCGAGAGACCGCGACACCATGCCAAGAGAGACCCCTACACTGGGCCGAGAGACTATCACACCAGGGTGACAGACCCCCACACCGGGTTGAGAGACCCTCACACCGGGCTGAGAGACCGTCACACCGGGCCGAGCAACCCCCACACGGGGCCAAGAGACCCCCACATCGGGCCGTGGTGGGTTCACAAGCACAAGTTTATGCTGAGACCAGGAATCCGAGTCTGCGCTGAGGCCAGGGGCTCGTTACAAGGATGTTTCCTGGACTGCAGGGTTTGAGATATAGGGAAAGCTGAATAGGCTGGGGCGATTTTCTCTGGCATGTCAGAGGCTGAGAAGTGACCTTATGAAATTTTACAGTATCATGAAGAGCATAGATAGGGTGAATAGCCAAGATCTTTTTCCACAGGGTAGGGGAGTCAGCTTCTGTGTCTAGTCCTGCTTCTGGTCTAGTCCTGCTTCTGGTCTGTCCATCTCTACCCTTCATCATCAGCATATATACCATCTCTTCCTAGATGCTATCTGTTCTGAAGAAGTCACTGGGCTTGAAATAATTCCACTTTTTCTCCACGGATTTCACTGTATCTCGGTATGGGACAATAATATATCAAGTCAAATTAAGTTGATAGTTCCTTCACTGCTACTGGGTAAATATCCCGGAATTCCCTCCCTAATGGCATTGTAGGTCAATCCACAGCAGGTAGACTGCAGCAGTTCAAGAAGGCAGCTCACCACCAC
>JAHRHZ010000013.1:10379615-10392744 GCA_024137785.1 Ginglymostoma cirratum | reverse complement strand
GTACCTGTTATCTCCAATTCATTTTATTTCCATTTTTTTTAATCTTTGTTTTTTTTAATCTTAACCTAACAAATAAGCCAATTCTAACAAATATTTGGTCAGTCTGATTTGTCTTTCCCGAAAACAAGGGCATACAGCTTCGTCCAGGGACGGCTGTAGAGTTTGTGCCAGTGAAACAGGCCTCATTGCTATTTAATCACTTCTCGAGTTTCCTCGAGCAAGTCGAAGATCTTCAATGGCTTACTGTTCGGAGTCAACAGGGGCACATGGAGAACAGGAGACTATCACTTGCATTTACTTCACCTTTACACCTTCCCCCTTTACCTGGAGAAACAACAAGTTATTTACTGCTGGCAGTTTTCTGGGGGTGTGTGTGATGTAGAAATTGACTTGCGGAGCTTGAATGCTTTGGATTTTTGAGTTCAGTTTCAGTCACAGGTTCTGGGAGACTTCCAGCCTCCAGGTTTACATCTCTGTGGAAAGTGAAATGTAGATTTCAGGAGCCTGGTTCCTCCCAGAACTGATCAGAGATGCTGGAAGGAATACAATAAGATGGGTAAAGAGCACCTTGACTTTTCACCCTGTTCTCTACAAACGTC
Organism: Ginglymostoma cirratum; assembly: GCA_024137785.1. Lineage (NCBI taxonomy): Eukaryota > Metazoa > Chordata > Chondrichthyes > Orectolobiformes > Ginglymostomatidae > Ginglymostoma > Ginglymostoma cirratum. The sequence goes on along the minus strand of JAHRHZ010000013.1, from coordinate 10,392,145 downwards.
TGGACACGACATTAAGTTCAGCAATTTTAGATCATAATTTTTGTCTCCTCTGCCTTATGATGTTCTGTACACTTTTGTTTCTTCTCCTTTTTGTTTTCCCTTTGTTTTTATAGTTTGATCTTTAATTTTTTTTTAATCCCTTCATGATACTTTCAAATAGTTTTCATGTAGCAGTTCCCTTTAGATCCAACCTTTGTTTCTTCACTGTACCCATTACTACTGTTTTTGGCTGCTGCATGATGACATTTATTATTTAATCTTTCTTGGTAGATGTTCTATCACAGATTTTACCCTAGCACCACCTCCCTCCCCACTAGCTTAAAATAAACTTGCTTAATTTAACAGATTTATGATAAGGGACATTGACTAGAAATATTAATTCCTTTTCTCCACAGATATGTCCCGACCTGCTGAGTTCTTCCAGTTTTTGTTGTTGTTTCAGATTTTCGGGCATCTGCAATGTTTCACCAATATCTTAACAAATGGAAGCTTGTAGATGATTGGGCCATGGAAGAAGAGATTAGTAGGAGATGACAAAAAACGGAGGTTTTGAGACAATTTTAAGGTGCATAGACACATGAACAGGGAGAGAATGAACCCATTATACTGAAAACTATTGCCTGTCACTTCAAATGTAATTTATCTATACTCAAATGACCTCATCTATCACGTGAATAGTGAGTAGTGCTGTTTAGACATTATTATATGTTCATTACTATTTGTGTTTGTATTTTGTACAAAGCTTGCGCATTAAAGGGGTCAAAATATTAACCCGGTATGTTGGCAGCTAATAGGTCTGGAAGGGATACACAATGAGTCGAACTTGGCACCTCTGGTGCAAGAAATTGAGTTGCTTACATCAGTGCCAGTGAGGAATGCATAATCAAAACTCGTGGGAAATGAGAGAAATATTGAATTGTTACTTTGGCAGAATATTTGCTAGGGAAGGTGATTCTGTTTGAATGATTTAAAAGGAATTAGATATGATAGGGAGACGTTAATAAACTAATCAAACTTGGAGATAATATAAAATTGACAGGTTATAAGACGAGTACTAGAACAAATGTGATGAACATTAGTTAGTTTAACAAGTGGCTTCACCTGATGAAGGAGCAGTGGTTTGAAAGCTTGTGATTTCAAATAAACCTGCTGTTGAGTGACTTATAACTTTACCCACCCCATTCCAACACCGGCACCCCCACATCCTGAAATTCACACTTCAAGATGTAACCAAAAACACCTGGAAACCAAGTGTATAACTTCTGTGGCGCGGTGGTAGTGTCCCTACCTCTGGCCAGAAGCTCCAGGTTTGTGTACTGCCTGTCCCAGAAAATGTCTGATAGATTAAATTTATCTACAATAGAGTAGACAACACACATTTCAAAGGGGAAGGTTACATTTGAGAAATCTTGCTGACTTCTTGGAGGAGGTCACTGAGTAAGCAAAGTTATTTCAGTGGTTGTAATATATTTGGAGTTTTCAAAACAGTATCAAATTGGGAACAGGTACCAGATTCACGAGTTTTCCTTAATTTGTACATAGAATGTGAACATTGCTGGCAAAGCCAGCATTTGACCATTCCTTATTACCCTTGAAGGTGGTGGTTGTTAGCTGCTTTACCTGCTACAGTGTATGTAAGACCGTGAGATGAAAGAGCAGATGTAATCTATTAGGCTCATTGAGTCTGCTCCACCATTCAACGAAATCATGGCTGGTTTGATAATCCTCAACTTCACTTTGCTTCTTTTTCCCTGTGACCCTTGATTCCCTTACTGATTACATATCTGTCTACCTCAGCCTTGAATATTCTTCATGACTCATGTTTAGCAGTTCTCTGTGGTAGAAATTCCACAGGTTAACTGACCTGCCATCTGAAAGAAGAAATTCTTCCTCATCTCTGTCATAAATGGGTGAGCCCAGTTTGACATTATGCCCTGTGGTTATAGATTGTCTCACAAGCTCACAGTGCTATTAGTGCTCATTGTGCTAAAATCTTAGCCAAGGTTTTGACCCAGTAACTGACTTTTGATAATATTTCTAAGTCACAATTACACCTTGAAAGGGAGCTTCCAAATGATGGTGTTAATCTTGTGCCTGCTCCCTTTATCCTTTTATGTTCTAAGGTTTTGGAGTATATCTGTAGCTCGGGTTGTGGGTGTTGAGGTTGGTTGGCTCACCGAGCTGGTTTGTTGTTCCGCAGACGTTTTGTTACCGTGCTTGGTAACATCCTTAGTGCAGCCTCTGATGAAGCGTCATCACACTACCCTACATTAGGAACACGTCAGAACTCACCACAAGACTTCTACGACCGCGGGGCATCAGAGTGGCACACAAGCCCACATCAACCCTACGACAAGTGCTGACCCGAAATAAAGACCCACTCCCCGCCATGGACAGGACCAATGTCATCTACACGATCCTCTGCAGAGACTGCGAGAAACACTGCAATCGGACAAACAGGAAGGAAACTAACAACAAGAGTACATGAACACCAACTGGCTACAAAAAGACATGACCAGTATTCACTCATCTAAATCCACATGGACAAGGAGAACCATGACTTCGACTGGGACAACACCAAGGTCCTAGAACAGGCTAGGCAGAGACAAGCACAAGAATTCCTGGAAGCATGGCACTCCACGAAGCATGCTATTCATAAACACATTGAACTCGACCCCATATACATTCCATTATGGAGGAAATCTGGAAGTGAGGCAATCCATCGCAATGGACCCCAGAGTTTAGAAACCAGGCGGGAAAACACACCGACGCTTCATCAGAGGCTGCGCTGAGGATGTTACCAAGCACGGTAATGAATTGTCTGCAGAACAACAAACCAGCTTGGCGAGCCAACCAACCTCAATGTCCTTTTATGTTATTTAGCACCTGCTATTGTAGGAAACTGGGTGAGTTGCCAATGCTATTGTAAGAAACTGGGTGAGTTGCTTACGTACACGTATCAGGTAGAGTCATTTTGGTTCCTTTTTGAAAAGGATGTCATGTAATGTAAATAAGAGGGGACCTGTACTGTACTTGCAGATCAGGGGAAATATATAAGGCACCCCAACTTGTACCCAAGTCAAAAGCTTGTAGTGTTATTTGTAACAGGATTGGTTAGCAAACAGCAAACAAAGTAGACACAAAGGCCCGTTTCTGAAGGAGGGTCCCAACCCGAAACGTCGGCTTTCTTGCTCCTCTGATGCTGCCTGGCCTGCTGTGTTCCTCCAGCTTCAGACTGTGTTGTCTCTGACTCCAGCATCGGCAGTTCTTACTCTCTCCAAACACAAATGTGGTGTTTTCACATTGGCAAGCTGATAAGTGAAGTGCCACAGGGATCAGTGCTGTGGTCACAACGTTTCACAATTTCAAAGAAACCAAATGTATGTTTGCTAAACTTGCTGTTGACGCTAAGCTGGGTGGGGACATAAAGGGAGTCGGTAAAGAGATATAGATACGTTAAGTGTCTAGGCAAAAAAATTACAGGAACATTTAAATTAGTCCACTTTGGAAGGAAGGATCGAAAAATAGCATATTATTTATGTAGCGAGATCTTGGTGTACAGGTACATGAATCGCATAGTGTTGAAGTGCAGGTCCAGCAAGTTGTTCACAATGTGAATGAGATGTTGTCTTTTATTGTAAGTGGAATACAATATAAAAGTTCGGAATGTTTTGCTACAGTTGTGAAGGGTATGGGCGAGACCACATCTAGAATACTCTATTTAAAATAAGATATAAATGGATTAGCCCAGTTTGGGTTCTGCCAGGGCCACTCAGCTCCTGAGCTCATTACAGCCTTGGTTCAAACATGCACAAAAGATCTGAATTCCAGAGGTGAGGTGAGACTGACAGCCCTTGAAATCATGGCTGAATTCGACCGAGTGTGGCATCAAGGAGCCCGAGGAAAACTGGAATCAGTGGGTTTCAGGGGGCAAATTCTCCGATTGGTTGGAGTCAAATCTGACACATTGGAAGATGGTCATGGTTGTTGGAGGTCAATCATCTCCGCTGTGGGACATCTTTGCAGGAGTTCCTCAGGGTAGTGTCCTCGATCCAACCATCTTCAGCTGCTTCATCAATGACCTTCCGTCTGTCATAAGTTCAGAAGTGGGCATGTTTGCTGATGATTGCACAATGTTCAGCACCATTTGTGACTCCTCAGATACTAAAGCAGTCCATGTTCCCATGCAGCAAGATCTGAACAATATCCACGCTGCGGCTGACAAGTGACATTCGCGCAACACAAAAGCCAGGCTATGACCATCACCAAACAAGAGACAATCTAACCACTGCCTCATGACATTCTAGTATTACCATCACTGAATCCCCCACTATCAACATCCTGGGTGTTGTCATTGACCAGAAACTCAACTGGACTCGCCACATTAACACAGTGGCTACAATAGCAGGCCAGAAGCTAGGAATACTGCGGTGAGTAACTCCTCTCCTGACACCTCGAAGCCTGCCCACCATCTACATGGCACAAGTCAGGAGTGTGATGGAGTACTCCCCACTTGCCTGGATGTGTGCAGCCCCAGCAGCACTCAAGAAGCTTGACACTATCCAGGACAAAGCAGCCTGCTTAATTGACACTACATCCACAAGCATCCGTTTCCTTCACAACCGATGCTCAGCAGCAGTATGTACTATCTACGAGGTGCACTACAGAAATTCACCAAAGATCCTCAGACAGCACCTCCCAAACCCACGACCACTTCCACCTAGAAGGACAAGGGCATCAGACATATGGGAACACCACCACCTCCAAGATCTCTCCCAGCCACTCACCATCCTGACTTGGAAATATATCTCCCTTCCTTCACTGTCGCTGGGTCAAAATCCTGAAATTCCCTCCCTAATAGCATTGTGGGTCAACCCATAGCAGAAGGGCTGCAGCGGTTCAAGAAGGCAGCTCACCACCACCTTCTCCAGGGCAGCTAGGGACGGGCAAGAAATGCTGGCCAGCCAGCGATGCCTGCATCCCACAAAAATGAATAGGAGAAAAAGCAACAGTTCAGAGAAGCGCATTTGACTGTTATCCAGAATGGGCAGTGGGGGTGTTATGAGGAAACGTTAGATAGGCTGGGCCAGCATTTGTTGGAGTTGAGAAGAATAAGAGGTGATCTTATTAAGAGATATATAAGATCCTGAGAGGACTTTTTTTAATAAAGAGTTAGATTAACTCCCTTATCAGTCATGAACCTAAGGTTATCAGGGTAGGTGAGAATTTAGAATTGCAGCCATTATTAAATGGCATAGTAGGCTTGAGAGATCAAAAAATGTTAAAAATGATTTTGTACTTAATGCCTGGAAATCATGGATTTTAAAATGAGTTGAGAAAAGCAGTTTCTAGAGTGGTTTGTACCTTACATTGTAATATCATTAAAATTCTCTCTTGTTCTGCTGACCCCGCAACATCTAAGTCATCAGTCAGTAAGGTCTAAATACCTTTTCACTTCTACTGTACGGTTTTAAAAAAAAACCTATACTTTGACTCCGTAACTTTCGTGTGTGTGTGTGTGTGTGTGTGTGTGTGTGTGTGAATCTGAATGGATATGTGTGTGAGAGATGCAGTCTTTTCAAAATTGTTTTTATTAGACTGGATTATATACCATAGAATTCTATTCTGCTTATAAATGGACCTATCCCTGTGTCTCATTTATAACCACAGCCCATAATTGGCAAGTATATCCTTTCAAACAAGGAGTTTGAAAAGTGAGGAGCCATTCTACCCCTCTTCACTTGATCAGAAAAATCTTTGGAGCTGTACACAGTGCTGCTCTCCCTGTGGTTCATCAGTGTATTTTTACCCTATAGTTATCTCGGCTGTTTTGGTTCCTGGTGCTTTAGTAAATGTTTGTGGACATAACTAAAATATAGTTTATGAAGTTTACCTAGTCTTCAATCCTTTTTATTCTGAAACTCTTGGTCTGAGTACTGACTGAACTGCTGCTACTAACCCAAAACAGATTGAAATCCATAACTGTCCATTTCTACTTGCATAGGTACAAGCCATAATTACATGATGGAAATGCTAATGTATTTGCTGTGATTCTGGATTATTCATTCTTTGTCACTTGCTAAAACATTTCAAAGGATTTTAAATTAATTACTACTGAAGAAACTGTTCCTAATTTATTAATAAGAAAAACTCAAAGTGCCCTCATTGCAGCATTGAACTTTTAATTAATACAGTACTTTCTCAAATCTCTGAATGTTGTTTTTAACATATTGGTGTGAAGAATAATTGTTATTGATGCTATAATTACAATTTGCTTGTTTCCTTTTTCTTCTATTCTCACAGTTTAAAATAATATTTTGATTTTACTTGTCTTGTTCCCATGTCAACCTCCTGTTTCAATGCATTCTTACTAATTAAAAAAGTTGAAGTTTCTGCAGTTAGCTGGTAACTCTCTCTCTGGCTACTCTGACTTCCTGCACTGTTGTCCGTCCTTAATTGCTGATCGGAACAAATGCCATCATGGGGATATCACTGACCTGAGCACCTTATCTTCTGGAACAAAAGCAGAAGTTGCAGAAAAAGCTCAGCAGGCCTGGCAACATCTGTGAAGAAAGAGATCAGAGTTAACATTTCAGGTCTGGTGACCATTCCTCAGAACTGATGGTAGCTGGGAAAATGTCGGTTTAAATGCAGAAAATAGGGAGGGGGATGGAGATGTGGGTGGGGTGCAAATGAAAGGATAGAGCCCAAAGAGAGAGAAGAGCAGCTGGATAGACAAAGGAGTTGATAACGATCTGGCGAGGAGGGTGAATAGTTGTTAATGGGGACTATTGGAGACTAACAATAGGTAGTGTGTAATGGCAGGCTGTGTGATAACAAGGCCTGGTGTGTGGGGTCGGGGGCTATGACATGGGAGAGTTTAGGCCCTAAAATTATTGAACCCTGTGGAATACTCTGGCCCACTCTTTCTTCACCCACAACAGCCCCATGGCACCTTCCCCTGCAACCGGTGAAGGTGTAACATCTGTGTGGGGCTGGATGAACACAGCAGGCCAAGCAGCATCATAGGAGCAGGAAAGCTTGACGTTTCGGGCCTAGACCCTTCATCAGTACCTTTTATCTCTGAAGGTGTAACATCTGCCCATTTACCTCTCCCTCCCCTCTATCCAAGGGCCCAAACATACCTTCCAGGTGAAGCAACACTCCACCTGCGCTTCCCAGAATTTAGTCTACTGCATTTACTGCTCACAGTGTGGACTCCTCTACACTGGGGAAACAAAATGTAGACTGGGTGACCACTTCGCAGAACATCTACGTTCTGCTCGCAAAAACAACTCTGAGCTACCTGTTGCCTGCCGCTTTAACACCACACTCTATTTCCTGGCCAACATCTCTGTCTCTGGTTTGCTGCAGTGTCCCAGTGAAGCTCAATGCAAGCTGGAAGAACAACACCTCATTTTTCCGCTCGGGGACCCTGCAGCCTTCTGGACTCGATATTGACTTCAATAATTTTGGGGCCTAAACTCTCCCATATCCCAGCCCCCTACCGCACACACTTGGCCTTGTTACCACGTAGCCTGCCATTACACAATCCCTGTTGTTAGTCACTAACAGTCCCCATTAACAACTATTCACCCTCCTCATCAGATCGTTATCAACTTCTCTATCTATACAATTTCTCTCTTCTCTCTCTTTGAGCTTTATCCTATCGTTTACTCCCTACCCCATCTCCCTCCCTATTTTCTGCATTTAAACCAACATTTTCCCAGTTACCATCAGTTCTGAAGAATGGTCACCGGACTTGAAACGTCTGATTTTTTTTTTTTTTTTTTCCTTCACAGATGTTGCCAGGCTTGCTGAGCTTTTCCAGCAACTTTTGTTTTTGTTCCTGATTTACAGCATTGACGGTTCTTTCGACTTTTACCTTTTATCTTCTGGCTTCTTTTGAAGAGTATTCTACTTTCCTTCATTTGAGATTGCTTTAGCTGTGCAGTCTGATATTTCAGCATTTTATGCACTAAATTTCTAATACGTTAGGGTCTATTTGTAACTCAATAAATTGTATAATTCAATATTTCCAATGCTAAAATTACTGGATTTTGGTTACATAAGTTACATTGGTGTTAACGACGATGAGTCTGGATGTTTTAAACATTTTCTTTTACCTTGCTGACAGCTGCCAAAGGTTTTTGTGGGTTTTAAAAGTGCACACACTTGCTGTAATCAGATGTTTGAACTGTTGTGTGTGCTTTCCTTTGGACATTGTGTAAGAGGCTGTTTTGTACCTTATGAACTAACTGGATTACGCTGATCTCCTGTGCTCAGGTTGATCTTCCTTTAGGATTGAACTGTGTTGCTTCCAAGCTTCAACTTTACTCACTATGGAAATGGTTTTCTCTATTGGCAATTTTTTTTTTTTTTTTTGATTAATAAACCTGACAAAGACACATCACCATTTTCTGGAATGATTCCCCATCTCATGAACTCTGACGCTGTACTTGTGTTTATCCACAGATCTGTAGGGATCATTCATGAATTATCTGTGGATTCTCCTGGATGGTAAACCCTTCTGTGAAATCTTGATCTTTCAAGAATTTTGTTTATTAAGGTTAAAATAATTGTCAAAATCTTTAAGCACTTCCTGAAGTATCTGTTAATTCTTTTACACCTTCAACATCACCAGCAATACTCCCAAGTGTGTAAAGAATGGTGTAAATTGTTCAGCTTCTGATTTAGTGTCTAATAAGAGAGTTTTTTGTTTCTCCAGGATATCCAACTCTACTCTATTTGACCCAACTCTGAAATTAAACTTCTTGTCAGTATCATTTTTGACTCCACATCTTCCTGATGTAATTATTTGTTCACCCCACTTAAAGCTTTTGGTGTTGCATTAATAGCAATGGTTAAGTTCTGTACTGGAGAGTTGTCCTATGTTTTGAGTCCAAAATGGAGAGTTCATGTCTTTTCTGTGAGTTTACTGGATGAATCCTGCCATTTGCAACCTAAATGAATGCTTCTCTTGAGTCAGTTTTACTGCATGAATCTTCCTGTCTGCAGCAGAGCTATGTCCATTTTAAAATTTTGTTTTCTAGCTGATTTGTGCTGTCTGCAGCCCTATTAATAATTTGCATTTTTCCTGAATGATCTCCTCTTTCTGTGGCTTTAGTAAAATGCTTCCTGTCTGTTTTTAAAAATGGGTCCACTGCCTTGTCTGTGACATGAATAAAATGTCTTCATTTTCTCCTTTTTAGTCCGACCTTGTCTGCCTAGGCTTCAATTATGCCTGCTTATCACAAGATTTCTGGCGGTTCAAATTGCTTTTATGGATCTTGATTTCCCTAGCTGTAACCATGGCTCATGGTGCCCACATGCAATGGTGGCAATGCTTGATATGAGCTCTCTTCAGTTCTAGCTTTCTCAGCCTATATTTCTGCAACATTTCTTAAAAGTTTCCCCTTACTCACCAGTAATTTTAACTTCACTCATAGAGCCTCCAAAGTCTGTTTTGTTCTGTGGCTCAACCTCGATGTAGGACTGTTCCGGAATCTCTAATTGTTTTGGAGTGAGTAATACTCCAACTCCAGGGAGTTCCTAACCTTCCTGCTGAGGCACGTCTCTTACCAGGTCAAAATGTTTTCACTAACGCCCGTAAATTTTATCTTATTGAATCATGCCGTGAGGTTTTGTTCTTTTTGGCTGCAGACTGCCTGCATGAGCAGGATGCTTAAAGTTGATCCTGAAGAAATCTTGAGACTTCCAGTACAACTAGCATGTGCTACAAGGTTGCCAATTTTAATCCACACTGCTGCTCACGATGTTGTATGAGCATTCTCACTGCAGACCATCTTGCTCTTTGATGCCCTCTGCACTACTGGTTGCCATTGGTTAGGTTTGTTACGAAAGTCCTCTTTTAGGGTAGGATCTACAGCACTTATTTGGTCTGATGTGGTAGAGGAAACCCACTTAATACTCTAACAAGCAGAGGCTCTTGTCTAGACCGGATATAGCTTATTGCAAGTTAACACCAATGTATAAATCACACTAATATTATAGACATTGCTACAGAAGTTAAGAAGGACCAGGATCTCTTTCTTTTTTCTTGCTTCAATATCCTGAGCAATTTCTGACCAAGTCTCTCTGACATCATCAAAGCTAGTGGCTGTCAAGACCTTGCTCAATATTAACCTTATCAGACTCCTGAACCCTTATACGACGTGATCCAGTGTGGCACCCTTTACAGGACACCTATGAACAGAACAAAAAAACGTACTCTTCAAGCAAGCAGTTTGAAGAGTCCTCACAGACTGGTACAGAATCGAACCAACTCTGAATTGTATTTGAATTACGTGCAGAAAGCAAAATAAGCATGGGTAAAGATGGATGGAATTAATAAATTAGATACTCTGAGAGAATGCATCATAATTTACTTTAACTAAATTGAACTCAATGCTGTTAAATTATCTAAAGTTCTTGAGTACGTTTGCAGCTCGAGTTGTGGATGCTGTGGTTGGTTCACCTGCCAAGCTGGTTTGTTAGTTTGCAGATGTTTCATTACCCTACTAGGTAACATCATCAGTGCAGCCTCCAGTGAAGTGCGGTTGTGTTTTCCTGCTTGTTATTTAAACTCTGGGGTCCGTTGGAGTTAATTACCTCATTTCCAGTTTTTCTTTGCTGCTGTGTGTATATAGAATCTAATTCTACATGTTTATTGATAGCCTTCTTGGTGGAGAACCAGGCCTCGAGAAATTCCCGTGCTTGTCTCTGTTTGGCTTGTCCTAAACTGTGACGTTGTCCCAATCGAACCGATGGTTCTCCTTATCCTTGTTTATGGAGATGAGTGAGTACCAGTCATGTCTTTTTGTTGCTGGTTGGTGTTCATGTATTCTCGAAACCAGTTTCCTTCCTATCTGTCCAATGTAATGTTTGTAGCGGTCCTTGTATGGAATCTTATATATTACGTCAGTTCCGTCCCAAAGTGAGTAAGGGGTCTTTGGTTTTTGTTACATTGGACAGTCAGGAAGGAAACTGGCTATGAGAATACATGAACACCAACTAGCAACAAAAATATACGACCAATAATTACTCGTCTCCATACACGCTGACGAGGAGAACCACCAACCACTTTGTCTGGGACAACGTCAGGACCCGAGGATGAACCACGCAGACGAGCACAGGAATTTCTAGAGGACTGGTTCTCTGCCAAGAAGGCCATCAATAAACACGTAGAATTAGATCCTGTATACACACAACAGCAAAGCAAAACTGAAAATGAGATAATCAACTCCAACGGACCCCAGAGTTTAATAACAAGCGGGAAAACACAACAGTGCTTCATTGGAGGCTGCGCTGATGATGTTACCCAGCAGGGTAATGAAACGTCTGCACACTAACAAACCAGCTCAGCAAGTGTACCAATCACAGCTGTTAAATTATTTTTCCAGGACCTCAGACATTTTTGAGAGCAATTGTCACTTGTACTGTTTAATATCTCATTTTACTCCTGAATGCCCCAATGACAGCTTTTCCATCCATTCCTAGTGCAGAATAAGTGAATGAGCCCTTGAATCCAAGACCGTGCATTTTTTCAGCACTTTGCCTACTAGGGTAAACTGCACTAGCTGCTCCCTGACAGCAACTTCCACTTTCTCGGTTTAGTGTATTTCTGATGTTGGTAGAAGTTGCTATTGGGTTTGCTGTTCTTTTTGCTTGCTGTTCTTTTTGCAAAGCTTAAGCCTGTTCATTTCCTATAAAAGTGCTACTTATAAACTGATTGAAAGCTGATTATACGATTACAATGCAATTTCTACCACCGAGAAGGATATGAGTGACAGGCATGTGAGAACATCACCATCTGCAATTTTCCCTCCCAAGTCATGCTTAATCCTGATTTTGGACTGTATCAATGTCTGTTCTTTGACATTGGGTCAAAATCCTGGATATTTTTTAAAGTATAATAATATCCACTGCTGCTGCTGTTATCTTCAGCATGTGGACTGCAGCCTCCCACAAATGCATTTCAGTAGTTGATGCTTCTGAAGAGCAATTAGGAATGAGCAGTAATTGCCAATGACACCATGTCCTGCAACTGAACTTTAAATCTGTTATTCTGTTCAGTTAGCCCATCTTATTTGGCAACTGGTTTTCTGGAAATCAGCCTTGCGTATTTTAAAATTATGATTGGGTTTTGAATTTATGTTTGCTGTGAATTTTGCTGGTCAGCATGGAGGTGTTTCTTTAGAGTGATCGCTGTCCTGGGGCCTTTTAGAACAGGCACTAATATAAACTCTCTAATATATTTGGGCAACTTTTTTAGGGATTTCTCCTTTAGGACTTACAATTTTAGATTTAGTCGGTAGCCACTGTTAGCAGCAGGGAAGCAAGAGACTTCAGCATTTCCTTCATGTGTTTTCATGGCTCGTTGTCTGTGAGGGTGGCTCAAGGGTTGCTTATATACTGTTCATTGATCTTTTGCATATTCAGTGGTTTAATTTCATCTGAGAATGTGTGTTTCCCTTTGAAGAGGATGTACATCCATTAAACTGGCAAACAGTAGCTATGGTCAGAGATAA
>JAHRHZ010000013.1:10347619-10379215 GCA_024137785.1 Ginglymostoma cirratum | reverse complement strand
ACAGTAGCTATGGTTTTTAGGTGTGAGGGAATTAGGGTGCACAAATGATTCACACGAAGGGTTCCAGGAATGATAAATTTTAAGAGGAGATTTCATAGAGGATTCACAATAATGAACGGTCTGAAGTGAGTTGATGGGGAGAAACTGTTCTCATTGGTGGAAGCACTGAGAACAAGAGGACACTGATTAAGATGATTGACAATGGTGAGGAAAGACTTTTTTTACACAGCCACTAGCAAGAAATTGGAATGCTTGCTAGTGAACGTGGCAGAGGCTGATATAATAATAACTTTCAAAAGGAGTTTGGATAATTAGCTAAAGAGAAAAGAATTGCATGGCTGTGGAGGGGTATGGCAGAGGATTGGGACTAACTGAGTAATTTTTGTAGATTGTTATTTTGGACATGGTGGATTAAATAGTCTCCTTATTCATTATCATCCAGTGATTCTATTTAATTATTGTACCCCAGATATTTACTTGGATGTTGAGGAGAGAAAACCACAGTCTGGATGATAGTGCCACAGGGGCAGCTAAAGTAGAATATCTAGCATGGAGCTCATTTGAAACAATGGTGTGGTGGACCATGGTCTAACTCACTTTTGCTGAAATCTAAGAGGCTATTTGACCATTTTAGATACTTTGAACAACAGCAACCAGTGTGTTTTTTTTATATGGCTGACAGGGTCTCAAGGATTTAAACAAGGTGAAGATTGTCTTGGCCCCAGGAGAACAGAGTTAACTAGTTAGAGGATTAGCTGAAACATAAGTAGGCAAATGTACTAGATTTCAACAGAAAGGTTTCCTAGGTCTGAGGTGAAAAGTAGGCAAAGAGATGGAATGCACAGAGGAGTAAGAGATGGAACACCACTTTACAGTTGCACTGGCAGAGAATGACTTGTGAAGGCGATAAATGAGTATACAATGATTTAGTCAATAATTTCATGTGGAATAATTTCTTCTGTCAAGTCTAATACTTCCAACTACAGTCTGTAGTTATATGGCATTTTTAATATGAGATATATGGAGACACTTCAACAATTTAATGAAATGAAACGTGGCCCTCTGGCAGAAGAACCAGGTAATAGGAATGATAGGCAGCGCAGTGGTTAGCATTACTACCTCACAGCGCCAGGGATCTGTGTTTGATTCCAGCCTTGCGCAACTGTCTGTGTGGAATTTTCCCAGGGTTTTCTCTGGGTGCACCAAAGGTGTGCACGTTTGGTGGATTGGCCATACTAAAGTGCCCTGTAGTGTCCAGGGATGTGTAGGCTAGGTGGATTAGCCATGGTAAATGTGGGGTTATGGGGATAAGGTGGGATGTTCTTTAGTGGGTCAATGCAGACACAATGGGCCGAATGGCCTCTATCTGCACTGTAGGGATTCTATGACTGAAAGCTTTTTCAGAGAGGTTTTTAAGAAGCATCATAACTGAAGAGGTGAGGGAATACCTCCTCTTCCACCTCAAAGTTCAAAACAACTAAGCACAATGCTATCAAAGATTGAGCAAAGCAAGGGGTTAATGTGCAGTCAGGCAGAGTCTGGGCACAGTGTTTTGAGGTGTATAAGATAGTAGAGGGATATGGATAAATGAAGGGATTTAAACGTGAGGGACGGAGTCAGTATTGGTTAGCTAAGATCAGGATGATAATCTTGAATAGGGTATATAGCTCGCAGCATTTTGAATGAATGGATGTACAAGGCCGGTTTAGACTTTGGTCAGAGAAGCATCAAAGTGGTTGATTCTGCAGGTGACAAAATGCAAATAAGTGTTAAATTTTGTTTTGAGAGGAGATAGCCACAATATAATTTTGTCCTTTGGTCATTTGTTTCTGAAATATTTATTTAAAATTTGATGTCTTTTACAACACACAGCGATCCATATCCTTCAAGTTCCTTTTGTATCTATCTCCCAGATCTGTACTGACTACCTGATGATCGTATGCTAGAAATCCCTCCATGACCTTGCTCCAAACAACTCTTCCTTCTTGTCCAGACTTGAATTTCTTTTTTGTGTAGTTGAAATTTTCTGTGCATTTCCTATTCACTTATTTCATTATTCAAAGCAGAGCTTCACCTACCTAAGTAGATCCTTCTGGCATGCTGAACTCTTCTACCATTTTCTGCTCTTCCTTTTTAACACTCAGATCACTTTTGTACAAACCTTCAATCACCCTAAATACTTTCTCTTGACTTCTAATTTCCCATTACCCTTGTAATTCCCTGTAAGCACTTTAGGAAGTAATGCATAAATAAAATTTCTTGCTGCATTAAGTGGAGTGGATTATCAGTAATTTGACTGCTGTTCTGAATTTTTAATGCGTTATAAAATGTTCGTTGTTGTCGATCAGTGGCTCAAATGTGGATTTGCAGTATTTGCACATTCTTTCTATTAAGCTTAGTTAGTTGCATTCCCCCAACTCGGATTTGAGCTTCAGTGTCTAGATTGCTGTGGTTTGCAAAAATCTGGCATTTGACCAATTTGGGAAAATTGGACCTAGATAAAGTGTGTGATGATTTTTCATATTCACTTTTGTTTTCTGCCTCGAGCAGCTCCTGCTTTCCATTGTTGACTTTTATTAAAATTATTAAGTTTAGTCAATGCAGTTAATTAAGTTGTGATTCTTTTAATTTGCTCCATGGTCCCCAACGGAAATGATTCTAATGAAAAAATGGCTTCTTGTATTTTTTTTTACACTGTTTCCTGAAGTTTGTGTGTGTAGAAGTGGTTGAACATTTTTAGATCAGTGACTGAAGAAAACAGTGAATTTTCTAATCCTGTTGAGGTTGATGTTGTCTTGATTATTTTTGTGGGAAGGTAATTGGCACTACTATTTTCAGCTTTAAGCAGTGTATCCGTAGATTCAAACCCTATTTGACATTTTTAAAAATAGTACATATGTGTAGGATTTTTGATAAAGTAACACCAATAATAACTCATGAGAGATTAATGGGCTTTTATGTAAATACAATAGGCTTTGATTTTGTACAGAAAATTATACCAAATAAAGATGGCTTGCTGTTGATGGGGGCGGAGGGAGGAATAGATTCCTGTAACTATTATCAAGTTCAGTAAAGGGATGCATGTTGCCTTTCTATTTCTTAGGATGTTTATATTCCACAGTTGTTTTCAGAAATAGTTCTGCCATGCAGAGTAAGGCTCCTGGCGCTGAAACAGTTAGCACATTAATGCTGCATGACTGATTACTCACTGTCCACTATCCAAACAAGCTAAAAATAATTGCTAGTATCCTGTTGTTTTTAAGCCTATTTTCAAAACTCTATCTGACAAATGTGTCAGTGACAGAGGAAAATTGTGTAGGCCAGTAGAGTAAATTTTATTTGCCATCTGTGTACTTGCCTCTTCAGGTAGACATTATGGTTACTTCTGAGAATAAGTACAGTCAGCAGTAATGCTGTCTTTGGGTCAGTAAAGTAACACCAGTAGGGATCTGTGTTGGTAGCAGGCATGGCTTAGACTGATACATCTGCATTATGCAAATGTGAGTTTTTTGTATTTTGACATAACGTGACATTTGTCCAATCATTGATCCTTTTTTAACAAAGGTAAGGGTTGAAGACTCAAGCAAGAATATAAAATGTGAGCTGTTGATCATTGGCTTTACATTGATTGTAATGTTGTAGGAGATCAAAGATACTGTGCTCAGAGTGAGTGGTATATAGTGAATTAAAATTACAGGCAACCAGAGAGTTGAGGTCTGAAAGAAGATGTTCTGAAAGTGATCACCTGCCCCACATTTGGCCTCACCTGTGTAAAGGACACCACAGAGCCTTGTTGATACCAGTTCTCCTCTGGGTGTTCCTTTTCTCTGACTCCATTCCTTTATCCCATCTCATACCTTACTGTATTGTCACTGTGTTTTGACTTATTGCTTTCATTGATGACAAAGAATTAATTCTCACCAAAAATCTCCGACTTAACTTGATTCCCTCATCTTAAAGGGTTTTGAGCTTAGTTTGATACTGAACCTTTCTTTCGTCATCTCTGCACCTATATCTTGCACCAGGTGCTTCCAAGTCACCCAGTTGTCTGTTTCTCTTGGCTTCTGAATCCTCTTTTCAACTGAACCATTCTTCTGGCAATTTATACCTAATCTGGCATCTTTTCAGTGAGAACTACTGGTATGACATCACATCTGTGATCTGAATTTTAGCAGAAATTGCTAAGTGTCAGTTTTAGTGAGTTTCACAGGTTGTTACTCTCTGCAAGCTGTAGTGTGGTTTTTCCACCATCTTCCCATACAAGCCCCATTACCTATGAACTATACCCCTATGGCAACCTGCACGTTCTATTCTCCTGCTTGCCACATGTGGAAATTCTAGCCACTGCCTGGATCTCTTGGCACTCAAATACCGGCATTATCTTTAAAGCCCTGCTGTATGACTTGACAGGTACTGCCATACTACAGCTGACCTGTACTGTTCATTTTATTTGCCCAAGACATTTCTGATGGAGATTAATTAGCACTTGGGTGAGTGGGGGAATGCTGCATGTGGTCACTGCTTGTGGAGTGTGTCTTTGAATGTTGGAAGCTGATGGAGATCCAGAGGAATAATTGAGTTGGAGTCTTCAGGTTATTACTCTGATTTCATGTTGGGAACTCCCTGTCTAGTTTCTAGTGCAGTGAATGAGAGAATGGGAAACTACCTATCAGTGAGGTGAGATGACGTTACAATGAGGATGCTAACACATGCATATACGCCTCTTGTTGTTCACTAGCAAGAACATAGTGGCAACCGTTGCGACACTTGGTTGCACAATGGGAATCTTTGCTCTTTATGGCAGAAACCTTCTCACTTCCGATCTCCAGCAATTCTCCCAATATGTGACCAGTGTCCGTGATATTCAGTGACTAAGAAGATACCAACCAATTTCTCTGCTCCCCTACTTTGACTAACTGCATCTGTCTTTGAACTTGTTGCATATCATTCTCTTCAATTCATTCCTAACATTATTATCAAACCACCCAGCAAGGGTGGTTCTCTTGTTTGGTGAGCCACCCTCTTCCTGGCTGAGGTTGAATGTTAACTGTAATTCCTCCTCCAAACTAGACCATGATCGCAGTGTCAAACATCAAGCCATCTTTTTTCAGATTCCCTTTTGACCTGCTCTCCACTGGAGGTCTTCCCTTCATATATTCTAAACATGTTGTTCCACCAATCCTGAACAATTCACTTCTGTGTCTTTGCAGGATCCTTAAATTGGACTGCCTTGTTGATCCATTGTTTCAGCCTTTTCTTTGCATCCTGGCCCTTACTGATTCCTTTTTCATCATCAGTGTCCAATCTCTGTACAACTCCAACCCTGTAGGGATAATGTGAGGGCTCATTTTCTTTCTTCCTGATTGGAGACCACCCAATTTCCACCGATCACCCCGATGTATCTGGATGAATTTGTTCTTGCTGTAAACAGCTTCTCCTTTCATAACACTCATTTCTTCCAAACAAATGATATGGCTTTGGCAGTGCAAATTTATCTACATATGCCTCTGTAGTCATGTTAGTGGATCTTGCAAGCGCATAAAAGCAGGCATTTCCAGGTGGAGATCTATAACGTACAGACTTTGAAGAGAAGTTCCCAAGAGAAGATTATGTCTGTGGCAAACTTGTAGCAAAATGTTCATTGGTAGGGGATGGTTGAATGGAAGGTAAGTGGAAATGTCAAGAGTGTTGGGCTTGATCTCTGATAAATAGAGATTAGTTTGCCAGACAACACTGTGTCAGCAGGTTTGACTGTATTAGGGTTGGACCTGAGGGTGTGGAAGTGCTGCAGATTAGGAGATAGTTTAGAATGAATAAAGAGAGCAGAGAAATTGAGATGGTAGCTGCCACTCCAGAAGTTTTTCATGCATGCACCTAGCTAGGATAAAAAGCCAGAGGGAAGTACTGGTATGAAAATGCAGGACAGGAGATAGGACCCACTGTATGAGGGTAAGGGGAGGCTGATGGAAAGGCTCCTGGCTAAGTAAGTGGTAGCAAAGGTAATGGAAGCATAGCCCAGTATTGTACCAACCACTAGTCTTTTGAGCTGCCAACTGTTGGTGATTGAAATGAAAACAAAAAAAAAATAGAAATAAACAGATTTCCACCATACATAGTATTTTGCTTTATAATAAAGCTTAAATGAATTTTGTGTTGTATTGCAATACAGAAAACTGTTTAACATTACTCCTGAAAAATTTGAACTGCCTCTAATTTTTGGCAAAACTCCCCATGTCTTAGCTTCAGTAAGTAGCTGTGATGCCCCATTTAACATGCTGCTGCTGCTTTTGTTCTAAACCTTACAGTTTTGACCTTCAGGTGAGAATAGCCTAAAGGAGATCATTTACATAAGATCTGACTTGGAGAAGGAGAACTATTGTTTCTACTGAAAAATGAATTCTGAGCAGAGTGTCTGATAACATACCTAAACATTTACTTTCAGGTGAAAAAGGAGGGGGAGAAATGGGGTCAACATTGTCCTCAATTTTGCTCCATTCCCAATGGAGGGTAGATATAGAGTATCAGCAACTAAAGTGGAGCAATTGGCTGAACAAGAAATGCAAAAGCACGGTTCAAGAATTGCATTTATTTCTGTGTTCTGGCTTTTTCCCTTTTAGTGAGATAGTTTGTACAAGTCCAGATGTGAAAAACATCAGGAAATCTCAGATTGTTCATCTCTTGGCCAGAGCTGCAATTTTCTCTCATTATTTAATATGATCATCTGCCTGTTTCCAGAGGCAGTGGATCAGTTGTTGAAATTTATTTATATAACTATATCTTTTTGCTTGTCCTCATTATTTGTGGTATTGTCACTGAAATCTAAATTGCAAGTGTTCTTTGTATTATAAGGTGAATGTCTGTGGTTACTACTTAAGTACTTTATCAGGGAGGTGATGGCTGAATTCCACCATGATGGAATTTGAATATAATAAAAGAAAATGAAAATATGTGACTAATAATGACTGTGAAACCATTGTCATTTGTTGGAAAAAACCCATCTGGTTCACTGATGCCCTTCAGGAAGTAAACAACTATCCTTATCTGGTATGGTCTACATGTGACTCCAGACCCACAACAGCAATTGTTTGGCAATAATCTGCTTACCGATGCCTGGTTTAGGTTCTGCCAGCAGCATTCAGCTCCTGACCAAATTACAGCCGTGATTCAAACTTGGACAAAAGAGTTGAATTCCAGAGGTGAGGTGAGGTGAGAGTGACTGCCCTTGGCAAGAAGGCCGTAACTGACTGAGTGTGGGATCAAGGAGCCCTAGCAAAACTGTAGTCAATGGGAATTGGGGAAAACTCCGCTGGTTGGAGCCATACCTGGCTCGTATGCTAGGTTTCATCAAAGACCTTCCCTCCATCATAAGGTCAGAAGGGGATGTTTGTTGATTACACAATTTGCAACTCCTCACATACTGAAGCAGTCCATGACCTAATGCAACAAGACTCAGACAATAATCAGGCTTGGGCTGAAAAGTGGCAAGTGACATTTGTGCCACACAAGCACCAGGCAATGACCACCTCTAGCAAGAGAGAATCTAACCATTGTCACTTGACATTCAATGGTGTTATTGTCACTGGATTCCCCCACTATCAGCGTCACTTGGTGGGGGTTATCAATGACCAGAAGCTGAACTGGACTAGCCATAAAATTATAGTGGCTACAGGAGCAGGTCTGAAGCTAGTAATCCTGCAAACAGTAACTTGCTCCTCTTGCCTCACCTTTGACCCTCCAAAACCTGTCCACCATCTACGAGGCACAAGTGATCTTTTGGAAATAGGGATGGGGCTTCTTCACTGCCACTTTTAAAGGTCTGTGGAGTCTCCACAATAATGCGACCTGTGGGGCCTATTTTAACAAAATGGTCCTCCTTGCCAAATGACGTACATAGTAGTAGAGAAGTTAAGTTGCTGTAGTTTGTATGCCATTTGTTGGGATGCAGAGGGTAATTCGCATCTTGACAATGACTTCTCTTTTACTTATCATCTGTGTGCACATTGGCCTATCTTGTCATGATGCTTTGGACCAGGAAAGCTTGCTTTTCCTAACTTCTATGTAGTTAAAAGATTTTATGATGAACTGTAGCAATCGTTTTTCATCCTTGTACAATTTTATTCATTTGGCAGAAATCAAATACTGACTCTGGAACCTTATGGTCTGTGTCTTTCACGCTTGCTGGACAATGTCTGAACTATCATCAAATCATTTGGGGGGGAATGAAATCTTGGTTTATGGAGGGCTTTGTTTCATGAAACTAAGTGAGTGAGTGGATCTCTGTGTGCTGAGCTATGAAATAATTGAAAATGTATGGTGTAAGGGAGCTTTTAATGGTTGTGTTCAAAACTATCAATTGTAATGATTTTTGTTTCCAATTGCTATTCATTTAGAAAAAAATTGGAAAAGAAAAATTGTTCCAACTTCCAGAATCCTGACGAATGCATGAAGCAGGCTCTGGGCTGAATTATGGAATATGAATCCAGGTTGTGCCGCCTTTTGACGTATTTATGTGGCTGAAAGCCTCCTTTTTTTTCTGTGAGCCATAAGAATCCTTCATTTAATTAATTTTGTACGGGAAATGATAACAAGCATTTGTTGACTTTGAAGACTGTGACCTACATGTTTTATCCTTGCCGCCCTCTCCTCCAGTCTTAAGAACAAAAAAGGCAGGGCTGGAGTGCATCCTGGGGCTGCAAAAGATTTCCGTTCACCAGGGAAATGTCCTCCGAACTATGTCTTTTCAGGTGTGGAATGACTACTATGTTGTTTATGGATTGTCTGTGCAGTTGTTGCACACTGCCTGTGACTCTTGCGATTTGAATTTTGACATGGAAGGCCTGAGGTTGCTGCACACTGGTACTGTTCTTGAACCTGTTGAAGACAGTGACCCACCCCTTTCTCCTGCCTGACAATCAATTATTGCCTGTACCAAACTGAAGACCTTTGCAAATGTTTAAACACTTCACATGATGAGATATGCTTGTAATTTCAATTGCATTCTGGTGTCGTATGCACTTGAAAAGATTTTCAGTATGAAGGATGCAGGGAAGGCAAGGTATGCCAGTGTGAATGAAATAAAGTGATAAAAGTATACTTCTGTGGAGCAAATTATAAGGGAGAAAGTTCTTTTTGAATTGAAGCTATCAAA
The DNA here is from genome assembly GCA_024137785.1 of Ginglymostoma cirratum. Lineage (NCBI taxonomy): Eukaryota > Metazoa > Chordata > Chondrichthyes > Orectolobiformes > Ginglymostomatidae > Ginglymostoma > Ginglymostoma cirratum. The sequence goes on along the minus strand of JAHRHZ010000013.1, from coordinate 10,370,067 downwards.
TAGGGAAGAGCATGAACTGCATGCAATTGGTGAACGAATGTCTGTTTGAGGGTGGAACCTTGTATGTGGAACATTAACCATTGAGGAAATATTTGGGAAAGTTGGTTTTTTTTAAAAAAATTCTAAATGCTACCTTCTTTTCCAGTTTTAAAAAAATTTATCTGTTGTAAAGTTGAAAATGCTTAAAGTTAATCACCATGCAACATTTTTAATTGAGCCTTTGCTTTTCTCACATCTCTCTCTTTCTCCAAAGTGCAGCACCAATTTTGGGTCTTTAACTTTTGTACTTCTGTGTTCAGACTTTAATGTTGAAATTATGGAATTATGTCACGCAGCCTATAAGATAAATTATTTTCACATGTCGTTGATTTGCAATTTGGGTTATTCTTGAAACGTCCATTTTAGGTCGCTTTCAGTCTAGCATTTTTGTACCTCATTTACGCAACCTGGAGTTGACCACTAACTTCTTTAGAATGTATTAGAAACATAGATGTAGCATTACTGAGATAATGCCAAGTCCTAAAGTAAAAGTGTCAACTTTGTAAAAACATACTTAATGTTTGTGGCGTATGCGAATGATGAAGTTGGTTTTGCTTAATTCAGCAAAATGTAGATTAAGGAAAAAGTAGAAGTTAATTTTCATAAGTTATTTTAAAATAGTTTTAAACTAGAAATATTTTGAAATGCATCATTTCTCTATACCAAGTCTAAATAAACATGATTTTCTTTTTTAGAGAAATTAGAGTAAGTAAAACTTGTGATGGTTCAAAAGATTCTATGCAGATCTGAAGATAGAGCCAAGGGCTAGATTTATAACGTGGCAATAAGGTTGAGTTGTGCAATTTCTGATTTAACAGACCTGTTGTGATTTAATGGGCTCTTTTTAAATGGAATGTTTACACTGGGAGGCAGGCATGGGATTGAGTTGGACCTGCCCACACTGGTATGAAGGTTTGAGACTCCAGGAGTGGGCAGGTACAGAAGCAGGCTGTCTTCAGCTGAATGGTAATTCATTTAAGTCATTTTAGAAGCTATTGAGAACGCTCCCATCACATCCACTCACCCCATAATCCATCCATGCCTACACATGACCCCTTATGTGCTCCTTCCAGCCCCTCATATCCCCATGATGTCAACAGTGGGTCATATCCAGTATCCATCATCATTGACAGACCTTAGGAGCCATGTAGAATTTTAAAAGAAGGTAATAATATAATACAGCTCGTAATTATACATTGTTGAAAGTGAGAAAAATGATCTTCTACTCATTCATGCATTCAAAATTTTAGAGTTCAAGTGATCAATCTTTTACCAGAAAATAAAGACTTCAATTCGTGTTCAACATTGGACTTGAATAGGTTTAAATCCTTGAATAGTCTGTTAAATTGTTAGTCAAATTGTGAACTCAGTATTCAGAACCCAAGGCTGAGATAATTGTTGTATTAGAAACTCAACCAGGCAGTTGTAATAAGTCTAATAATAATCTGTGGAAAATGTCAACAAAGAATGCTTTTGAAACTGAATGAACAGATGGGTATTTTTGTTCCTAACCTACACCAGATGGACTGTCAGTTGAAGCAGTGCAAAATACCTTTTTGATTTATAACTCTCTCTGATGGCTCGAGCTTGTCCTTTTCTTCCCCCAAATTTAAAGAGCATGATATTTCTGAGGAAATCATGACATTTGAGCAGACCATTTCCATCCTGTGTTTATTCCCTCAATTTGTGCCTGTCACACTAAAGGTTAAGGTGCTTGGACCAGCCAGAATGGGCCTGTTCCAACTCTGAACAGACCCTATTGTGCTGATTTTGAGTTTCCAGCCTGAGAGATTGAGGGTCCACCTTCCAGTACCTCACTCACTCACACAATCTGGAGTTGACTGCTAACTTCTTTAGAATATATTAGAAATACATTGATGTAGCATTACAGGCCAGGTAATCATGCCAGGTCTTCTTAGTTGGTCAAGTTGAGTGTTACTTTGGGCCACTCTCTTCAAAAGAGGCGATCTAAAAGCAGCATGGCAGACAGCAATGTGAAGGAAATCATGAATATTGTAGAAAGGGCTGTTTTTGAAATGTAAATATAATTTAGAGAAAATAGTTTCCAAAACTGAATAAGTATTTGGTCAGTAATTAACATCTAAAGCCAGTGGGTAGACATGTAAACAAAGTGGGCAATAACATTAGTGACAGCTTACAAAGAAATTCGAAAAGTTTAATTGGAAAGAATAGATCTCTTGAATCACAGCACTTAAAAGAAACCTGCATCCTTTTTTTAAGAATTTCGGTTACACAATTTGTCATTTGACATGTGCGTTACCTCCTCTATACCACTGTGTATCATTATGAAAATCAATTGCTGGATGATGCACACCAATTCCGTGGTGACTTTGTGAGAGAATATTTATCTCAGAAATATTAAACGGGGTAAAAGAGGGGATCGCAATGCAATAACTTGGCTTCCTGTTGCTATAATGGCAGTGAGTTAGTAGACTTGGTACTGAATGCTCTTAATATACCTATGTGGGGCTGCAGCCATTCTCAATTGAAAATTTCCGAGAAGCAGAAGTCTTCATGGTAACCTTGTTATAAAATTGCTCATTTTTCTTTAACTGACTAGAGCAGCCCAAAATGGCACTTTAGGGCATGTCAAAGGGACACACAACATGTACACTATTCTTTCCTATGTCAACAAGAACTGAAAGCTCTATTTTTAAAATGTAATTTTAAATTAAACTCAAGACTGTGTGTAGCAACAGTTATGTATAATTATTGCAGAAGGTAAATGACATTGCAGTTTCGTCCTCCAAGACATTAATGTCACAATTGTGCTTTAGTTAGCCATTTTTTCCTGATCTCAAAGCATAACCATGATTTTACAGCCATACAGCTCAAGTGAAATATTCCAATTAATTTGAAATCCATTTAAAGTTGAAAAGCAAGGTAATGGATGATTTCTTAGATCTATTAAACCATGGATGTATTAATTGTTCGATACTTGAGTGTTGAGAGATTGTGGACCAACAGCCCTGAGTTGTACAATAAGCTTGCCTTTGCCCTTTCAAGGTCAAAGGTGAGTTCTGTTTAAGATTTTGACAATAACCAAGATTGTCATGAGCAGTTAGACTGTGGAAGGATTATATTTAAATTTAAAGAAAATAACTAGGTTTTTACTTTTATGTTTAGTAATGAACTATGCCAGTAAATGTTTCTAGATGAACTGCTTTTATGATTTATTACTGAACTTTTACATTTTAATAAATTACTGATGGTTTGGTTTTTTGAACAGTAATACCACAACTTTATCCACTTCTGCATTCTCTTTGAAACTTTCATTAAGATTGTTGTTAATTCTGTAGAATATCAGTCATCGTTAGGCAGTAGGGACGTGAAGGGGGTGGGAAGAAAAGAAGAAAAAAGTCCTTACAAATAATAAAACAGTTGTGAAAACGCTTTCGTGGACTTGAAGATCTGCTTTCTTCCTACACTTGCTGCCAGGCCTGCTGAGTTTCTCCAGCAATTTCTGCTCTTGTTACGTTAAATGGGATGTTAGATAATCGAAAGAGGGAGACTTTGTTTCTTTGAGTTTGATATGGGAGATATATGTATTCTAAACACAGCATGGAATTGTAATGCTAGCCGTGATAGTCTTCAGTTGATCAGTTACTTTTTTAATGGCTGGTAATAACTTGCTTAACTCTGCTGTCCAATTCATTTTTTTTACACTTTCTTGTGTTGATTTAATTTTCGTAAATTCTGATTACAGCAGTCTAATTTGGTCAAAATGTTCTATTTGTGAGATCTCTAATGACTAATTGTTATGTAATATGAATTTGATTTTCATTTAATTTGATTATTTGACCGTCTTAATCCAAATTAAAATGATGCCTTTATAAAATAATACGTTGAAATACATATGATGCTATTCCTGTACTAATGAATGAATGAATGAATGATACTAATATTGTAACCAGCTTAGAAGTAGAAAATGTGATCATTCTGTTGTTTATTGGTAGCAAGCTACATGTGTAAGCAACATAGTTTGTTAAGGTGAACTGTTTGTCTTTAAATAGTCTTCCACTCTATCCTACTAGATTACTGGTAACCAGATTCTTCAGTAACTTTGAATTGAGTTTATTTCATCTGTAGGAGTCTTTGCACATGGAAGCAAATTTGCAAGAGGATGACCTTTTCTCCTCACTTCATTCAACATTATACGTACTCCAGAGTACTCTACTTTAGTCTCTATTTATGATATCTTCTTCACACTGTGAGCTGAATTTAGAATTCATCTATCGAAATTCCTGCTGTTGGAAAAAAATTGTGAGGTTGACTAAAACCCTGTGTGCAGCAGCCATTGATGCTTTTACTGCTGAGTTGCAGCCTCAGATTCTAGCAGATTAAAAGCTGGTATGCAAAAACATTATTCATGGATGAATGAAGGGTACATTTTAAAAGTATATGATTAACAATGCTCTGATGGCTCTATTAAACACAATTTTCCCCTCTGACTCATTGCACATACAGATGGTGCAGCAATATAGTAACCATAGTACTGAATTAGTACTACAGAGTTTAATGTCAACATGATAGATTGAGTTTGCATTCAATAAATCTGTTGACATACTAGATTAATACACTGTATAGTGTTCTTTCTTAAAAAAATCTCACACACACGTCAAGGAGGGCAATCTGCTATCCTGACTTTACACTTGGATCTAATTTGCAATATGATAGATTTTTAATGCTGCCTGATATGACCTAGCAGGTCACTTTGCAAGTATACTTGCAACAGTGTGCAATAATATTGTTGCTAAGATTGTGGTGGATCAAGAACGTGAACATTTTGATGCAACCCAAGGACTGTGACATTTTCAGAAGGCAGCTCAACACCACGTTCTCCTGTGTAATTAGGGATAAGCAATAGATTCTGGCCCACCCAGAAACACCCATGTCCCATGAATTAATTTCATTTAAAAAAGTATAGGCAACAAAGACAGCGCTGTTAGTGTTGCACATATCCTGACAAATATGTCTCCTTATCAAACAAAGCTGAACTTTTAACAGCAAATGTTGGAAATTCCAGGTCGGTAAGAAACAGAACTAATATTTCAAGTTGATGACCTTTATTCAGAATTGGGAATTGTTGGAGATAAGTCAGAACTTGAGCTAAGTGTTGAGGCAGGGAAAATGGGGAAGAGTAGATGTTAGAGTAAGGTGAAAGATCTGTGATTGACAGAATAAACAATTTCAAAAAGAAATGCCAGTAAAAAGTAAGTGATGGTAGAAAAATAACAAAATTAGCTTCTATAATTTTATGGTAGGCCAATCGCTTTAAAACCAGCCTGTGTCTGAATGAGAGGCAGTGATTGATGGATAAACAGAGGAATAAATTGATGGAAAAATTAACAAGTGACCAAGACACAAAGCGTTTTGCAGATGAGCACAGCTGGAATGTGCAAGATCCGTAAACTGTTGTTAACATTCTATGAATAGAATCATCAGTTGGTGGTAGTATAAACAACTTTAGCAAAGATTTGAAGTTCTGTGTTGGAGGTGGTTTAATTATTGCTGCATTGCATCTGGAAGTGTTACTGGCAGTTCAGTTTACGATTGTGGTACCCAATATTCTCGAAGGCAGTTTTGAAGCAAAACCAGTCAGCTGTGACGCTGAAGATCTTTTTTGCGTATTATCTAGAGCAGTAGACAGGTGCATTGGGCAGCTGTGAAACTGGCAAGTCAGCTGTTGCAATGCCAGTTGATCTTGCCAGAAGAAAAAAATACACCACAATTTGCAGTCTGTTTGAAGAAAGGAGATTATTTTGGGTAAATTTGTGCCACTTTTTTTTTCTCTAAGCAAAACTGAAATGCCAGTTGGAAGCATTGCATCCTGTGTCAATCCTATGTTCCATTTGTGTACTATTAATCAGAAGTGCACAGTATATTCATAAAGAGAAACTGTAGCGTACTGGTGACAATAAATTGACAGATTAATAATCAGTGGTTGATTATGGATTTAACAAAATCCCTGACTGTGTGTGCTGCTTGACTGTGATTGAGTTTTAAATTATAATAGTTTGATTTACCTGACAGTAAAGTTTTCAGCACAATTGCATTAGTTAAAAATTTCTGTAAATTATTTTACATTGTGTATATAACTTTTGGAGGGGACATTCCACACAAGTATTTGAGCTCTATTAATATTCTAAGCGTAAACCATCAGTTATTCCACCTTCGTCCCACTTATGAGCTGTAGCTCTACCTTTTGGTAAGGTAGGCATAATCGCTAGGCAACATGTACATTGTACGAAGTAATATGAAAAAACGTGGGTAAAAAGAATGCAGGGCAATTATGCACTTGCAGTCTGATGGTATGTAAGTACATTTTAAACAAACTAAGGGATTCTTTTCTCCGTATACTTTCTTTGCAGCAGATAACAGCTGTTTTAACTAGATTGAGCCAAAACAAATGATGGATGTAAGTCAAAAGTTTGGATGAAGATTTGATTATGTAACAAGATTTGAAAGTTGTAATGTAATTGCAGACATGGATAATTGTATAAGAAAAATGTAACGGTGCTAGAGATGCTTCAAGCATGGAAATGTTATGCCAGGTAAAACTGAATAATCAAAGGTATGGAATGTAGAAGATAAAGTTAAATTGGGAATATAATTGTGTGGGGGTTCTCTGGTCATTCAGCCCTCAACAGTGTCCACACTCCTGCCAGTCTGGCTTGTTGTGCAGCCATAATCTTGTGCAACTGTAGCATTTCCTTCTGAATGAATTCCCTTCTGCTGCCTGTTGTAAGCTCTTAAAGTTCCCTCCTTGAAACTGTCGATCTGTATGCTTTTACTGATTCGGGAGCAGCTGAAAATAATTTCCATGACCTGGCTTTTGGCCACCTGTCCTCCTGTCTCCTTGGACTATCACTTTGTCAAGTTTTATTTGATAATTGGTCCTTAAAAATGCCTTGGGATATTGACACCACATAAATGCAAGTCGATGTTGGCTACTTATCGGACTCGCTTGATTTCATTTTAGGCTCTGTGGTCAAAGGGAATCTCTTTTGGAGTTGAACTGCAAAATACAACAGATATTTGTACAGGATTTGTAGAAACAATAGGGCAGAGATGCCAGGTGTCTTGCTTGTTTTATGATCCTGCTATACTGGTGTTTATTGTGATTGACTAAAAAGGAACTGTGTTAAGTGATTTACTGAAGCATATTTCTCAAGTCATCGAGACCTATTTACCCATACCTTTTTGAAAGAGTAGAATTTCATTTTCTTGTGCAGATTGCTGAAATTATGGTCAGTTCATAAACACAAAATAACAGAAATACCCATTGTGTCCAGAACCATCTGTGGAGGGAGAAACAGTGTCAGTGTTTTGTATCAGAAAGATTTTCACGTCTTTGTCAGAAAAATATGCTTTCCTTCTTGAGTGTGGTCAATTTGACACAAATCTCTTGGTAAACATTAGATTAGAAGATGTAGGAGAAGAACTAGGCCAATCGACCCAAAAGGTCGTCTTTGTAATTTGATATGGCTGATATGTTTCTCCAACCCCATTCTCCTGCCTTCTCTCCACAACTTTTGATTCCCGCACCAATCAAGAACCTCTCTGTGTTAAATGCACCCAATGACTTGGCTGCCACAGCCTTCTGTAGCAATGAGTTCCACAGATTAACCACTCTCTGATTGAAAGTTGTTTCTTCATTCTGAAGCTGTGCCTTTGGGTCCTAGTCTCCCCAGGCCTCTCATTATTCTGCACGTTTCAATCAGAACCTCCTTCATCCTTCTAAATTCCACTAAGTACAGTCCCAGAGTCGTCAACTGTCTCTCATAAGACAAACCCTTCATCCCCAGGATCATTCTTGTAGACCACCTCTGGATGCCCTCCAATGCCAGCACATCTCCCTTCGATATGGGGCCGAAAACTGTGCACAGTCTTCCAAATGCAGTGTGACCATGGCCATACCACCATTGGTGCAGAAACCTGGGCATGTAATCAACTCCTAGGCCTTAAACAATGCCATTTTGATCCAATTTGCAGAAGGTGCACAGGAATAGATTGACAACAAAAGCCACTGTTTTCATTCATTTGTTATTGGAAATAAATTCACTTTGCTGTACACGATTGAAAACTTTGATTACATGTTTGACTTAGTTTTGCTTTTAGGTTCATATTTCTGGCATTATATCAGAAAGCTTACTGTCCAGAATATTCTCCTGATTCCCAAACGCATCCTGGTTAATCTGACTATGTAATGTGATGTTAAACACTGAAAATCTTTTGAGATATTGGGTTAGATCCATAGTTAACATGGAATTAATCATATTAGTTGAAGTGGAAGTAGTACTGTAAATAGTGTAGCTGAGAGGGGGGAAAATCTCTGTTGCAATTCTCAGCACTAATTATTAACTGTAGGAGGGATGTGATAGTACTAGAGCTGACGCAGAGCAGATTTACCAGGATGTTGGCTGGGCTGGAGAGCTTCAGTTATGAAGAAAGATTGAACAGTCCGTGGTTATTTTCCTTAGAGCAGCGGCATTCGAGATGCATAAAATTGTGAGAGGCATAGATAGGGTAGACAAGAAGAAGTTTTCTCACCTGATAGAGAGATCAATGACCAAGGGAATAGATTTAAGGTAAAGGGGAGGAGGTTCAGAGACTATGAGGAAAATCTTTTCACCCAGAGAGTGGTGGGAATCTGAAACTCATTGCCTGTAAGAGTTGTAAAGGCAGAAACCCTCAACACTTAAGAAATATTTAGATGTGCACTTGCAATACCAAGCCATACAAGGCGATGGCCCAAGTGCTGGAAAATGGGATTAGAATAGTCAAGTGGTTGTTTTTGCTAGCCATGAATGTGATGGGCCGAAGGGCCCTTTTTTGTGCTGTAGAAGAGGTGATGGCCTAGTGGTATTATCACTGAACTGTTTTTAATCCTGAGATCCAGATAATCTCCTGGACACTCAGGTTGAAATCCCATCATGGCAAACGGTGAAATTAGAACTCAAGAAAAAATTGAGAAGCAGAGTCTAATGATAACTGTTGCTGCTTGTCAGGGAAAAACTCCTCTGGTTCACTAATGTCCTTGAGGGGATGAATTTTCCATCCTTGCTCGTTCTAGCCTATATTATGATGCCAGATCCACAGCAATTTGGTTGACTCTCAACTGTCTTCTGGGCACGTAGAGACAGCAGTAAATACTGGCCTGGCCAGCAATGTCCACATCCTCTGAATGAATTTAAAAAAATAAATCTCTATGAATCTATTGACCAGTGTTGCAGACTACTGCTTCAAAATGTGCGTGGATAAATTGATTTGAATAAGTGACTACACTTTTATTTTTGGTTATAGGTGATTATATTTGTTAATAATAACTCTTACTGCTGAACAGTTCTTATCAAAAGGTTATGAAGTCCGGGGGTTCCTGTACCTTTTATTGATCTCCCGTTTCCCACTACTGCCAAAGCAAGTTCAAACTAAAACTTGCTCTGTGCTGTAAACTTAAAGAAAGAACCTATGTTGGCAACTGTATAATCTGTGAATTTTGAATATAAAACTTTGTTATTGTGTTTTCCAATTCCAAGTTTGGACTGTGAAATGAAAATTTATGTTTGCATTTTGGATGCTTAGTGATTAACAAAATGATAATAATGGAGGCTAGCTTGTTTAGCAAGCCACGCTCTCTATTCTGCTCCAACCAAGAGCGTCAGCCTTAAATCAGAAAAGCATCTCCTACAAGTGGCCATTTTCCATTTCCCACATTAGCCACCATGTGACTTTGAAATGAAAATTGCTCATATGAAGCAGTTTGTGCTGTGAATCAGTACTCGTCAGGAATTGGATTGCTGCCAGTAGGCTGAGTCAGCTTTCATCCTGTGAACCTGGGCTGGATTTGAGGGAAGCATGGCAGTGAAAGGCCCATCATTGGTCAAGTAACCAACTCCTGTCTCTCTCTTATTGTCTTCACCTCTTTACCATCTTTTCTATACAATTGTAATTCAAAATGTAATCCCAGCGTCACTTTAAAAGTTTATCACCTGGTAAAACGAAGGTACCAAATGCATTGTTTTTTTTGAAGACAATGCAGTACTCCCTGTGGAAGATAATTGATGTCTAGCAATGTACTTTTACACCTTGTAATACTTTGGAGCAATAGTAATACCTATTGATAATATCTTTTTTTTGTTTTAAGAATTTTCTGCTATTGAAAAATGCCAAATGTCAGTGTTTTTAATTTCTTGGCTAAATATCACATGGGTATGGCACATTCCTTTCCTGTTAATCTTGGTCCTCTGTGCTTCCTGAATATGGAGCTTTAGGATAGAGTCTTTCGAGGTACTGAGCATTGTAAGCATTTGCAGGAAAGTTGGACAAATAGGGTGAAGTGACCAACAAGGAATTTTTTGAAATCCAGAGCCAAAAAGTCTTATTTCACAACAAATCTTTGAACAGGACGATGAGATTCCTGCTTGTGAGTAGTTCGAGGGGTATTTGCATGCATTCACATCTCATTATTATCTAATTTCATTCTGAATTTTTCAGTTTCCCAAGTTCCTACGTGATAGGTATTAGATGTCAACATTTCCTGACATGAAAATCAGAGTAAATACTTGACAACTGCTGCTTGCTCCTCTGGCCCCTCCATCTTGGACAGCAGTCAGCATTATCTCCGAGCATGTTCCACATGCAGCAATTCCCTGCGCACTCCTGCCCAGGGACGCAATCATAGGACCAGCCTCACTGTACTGTCGTGATGAATTCCAGATCTGCTTAGACGAGGAGAGGAGAACACCACCCCTCCCCTCCAGAAAAACCCGCAAATGCCAGATGTCATGAGAGGCCTCCCTGGTGAAATCCATCCTCCTCCAGCCATCGGGAACCAAGGGATATCCATTGTAGCTTTAAGCAACCAGGAGCAGCGACGCTCCGGATAAGGAGCAGAGCACAACAGCTTCTTTGTTGGATTCTGAACTGGACCTTCCTGGCTTAGGGTTCTTCCGGCCTGAGTATTCTGCTGCAAAGAGGTAACCTCACCATCTTCAAGGCCAAGAGGTGGTGGGCAGACGCCTCGTCATAGCAGGTGTTATGTACAGAATCACTTCTGTGAGATCTAATGAATGTATATGCCCCAGTGGTAAAGAGCGAATGGCTGGCTTTCCCGCAGTAGCTCCCACTGCTGCTGGTATTGTCCAGGCCGGCCATTCTGTTTGGAGACTTCAACCGCATCATCAATGTGGATGGATGATCTAGAGAGGCTGACATGCAGATTCCTGATGGAAATGGTTACTATTGCCAAGCTGTACAACATCTCCAGCACCCCCACAGACGGAACTCGGTGCCGATACACCCGGTTGTGGCCGATGGGTCTATCCACGCAAGGATAGATTCCCTGTTTGTGTTCCGAACGTTCTCTGTCAGATCCACTGACCTCAAGCTGGTGTTGTCCTCTGACCATGGCCTTCTGCTAACCAGTCGTCACCTTTTGGACGATCAGTTGGCTGGCAAAGGAACGTGGAAGCTGAACGTGAAACTGTTGACCTAGAACACATTGAGGTGCTCAGATGTACATCCTGTACATGGATGGCGTCGCCATTTTCTGCTGTGATTCCATTGTCAGTATGCCGAGTTGAGCATCTGTGACCAATTCAAACCAGCCTCAGTAGGCCAGTAAATTGAGGCAAGAGTGAGGCTGTGTTCTGTGGGAATTAAGCCGACCAATCCTTTATCCCTTTCACTGTCAGGACAGATTATTGCTAGAAATATGGTTCGGAGGGGCTGGGGCATGCGCAAAAACTTGGAAGGAGTGTATTGGCAAGGTAAGGGAGAAATTGGGTTTTTGGTCTCCATTGAGGGTAAAAACCTGGACGTCAGGTGTGAGGCACTCTCTCTGTTATTGCACATGATGCAGGTTTGGCTCATTTCCCGAACCTGTTCCGTTGCACTCATCTGAGCCATTTTCCACTTCACCTGATGGTCTAAGGTGGACAATGTCTGCGGGGACTTTATGTACAAAGCTCTGAAATAAGTGGGGTGAAGAACATACCCAATGCTGCCCTCATGCTGATGGCCGCCTTTGTGTGTGGCTGCATCAAGCTGTTTGTAGACCCTTGGTGCACAAACACCAAGTGTCACTGCGTGTTGAGGTTTTGTTTGTCCCTGGTGTTGTGAAAGATGGGACCGGCCTTATTGCCGCAACGCTTCAAGTAGTTGGACTGTTCCCGATCACTCGTCCTTCATAGAGAAGTTTGCAAAGAAAAACACCTTTGACCACAAGCCCATCAGGCAGTGGTCAACACATAGCATCCTTGAGACCCTCTAGGAAAAGGAGAGGGTGGATCCTGAGCAAACTGAGATTTGTTCATGTACACCCGGATTCTCTGTACCACCGCGTGCTGCCCACAAAAGGGTTGCAGGGGGTTGATGCTGTGTCACACGTCTCCTTTTGGAATGCAGAGGAAGTCTGGATAAAGTTTTTGTCAAGGTTCATCCCAAACCAGCTCTGTGATGCAGGAATCTGTGGTCTACGGGCTGTTCACCAGGATGCACACCAAGACAAACATTGACTGCGCCTGGAGGACTGTCAATTCTGTGAAAGACGCTATTTGGTGTGCCTGAAACTTATTGGTCTCCCAGAGCAAGAGATTGACCTTGACTGAGTGCCGCAGATTGGCACATTCCAAGGTCCAGGACTACGTGCTGAAGGGTGCAGTAAAACCTGGGGCATCTACTGCCAAGGTGCAGTGGGGAAAGACCACCATCTAAGGTCTTTGTGCCAAAGTACAATGGGGGATCCTTCAGTCATTGGACCCTCCTGGTGCCTCACAGGTATGTAAATACAGTCTTGTACAAGTAAGAGATAGTAAGAACTGCCGGTGCTGGGGTGGCTTCTTGGGGGGTTATAACTCACTCAGGCTTTGCAGTGGGGTTGGACAAGTAAGAAATGTCTTGGGTTGGTTTGGTCTGCATATGTACAGACTGCAGAATCGAGCTGCTGTTGTGATTGTTCATAAAGAAATCTTTATAAACATAAAGTATATATTTGAAATAAAATAAATCTCGGGTCTGCTTACAATGTGGTTCTGTACTTCAGTCCTGTGCTCTGGCACTTTTCATTGCAGTACTGCTGTCAGGATACTTTGCAGGCATAAGCACTTGGTCGATTCTATGAAACATCTTAGGACTCTGTGCTCCGTCACTTTGCCTTGGATACTCACAGTTTGCTTTGCCTTTTTGGACTCTGCTCCTTTAGCCAGAGCCTAAATACCGACAGTACTTCTGGTGTACCTTGCCTTTCGGCACAGACAAAGGCAGGCAGCTTATCGTGGTTACCAGCAATCATCAGTCAAAGAATGGGCGAGTTTCTGTATAGCGCACTGTCAATCTGTCTCTGCACCATGCCTTAAAATCTAAGGGAGCTATCATCAATCAGAGGTGAGTACAGTAAGACAAGGGTGTTGCCTGATATCAATCCAGAGGCTAGGACATAATCGGTTGGCCAGTCAGGAATTCCATATCTTTATAGTATGAGGAGTGGGCCATGATCAGTCCTTTAGGTCCAGAGCATCCAGACAAGGGTTTAGTGTGCAGCTCCCTACTGACTTACCAGAGATCAGTCCAGGATCTGATCATTCGTCAGTCTGAGCTGTCAGTTTATGTCAGTCAGTGGTGTGGGCCACTTTTGAGTTCTGAATAATGAGAGGATGTTGTGCTATGCTGAGAGTTGGTGAAAGGATAGCACTATCTTGGACAGAGTTCAAACATGGTGTGGCATTAAGAACTGGTAGCCTGTGTAGCATCGACTGTACAGCTGATAATGTAAATTAGCAATACATTTGCCAGTGTGAACTTCTATTTCCAGTGGTGTGTCACCTGTGCCATCTATGTGGCCTCAAGCTTTGCTTTTCATTTCCATGTGGTTGGCAGTGTTTGACCTGGTGCACAGCTGAGCTTTAAATATGGTGCTGCCAGCAGAAATCTCGAAAGGTCCTGACAGCAATGAATACTTCTGCTATTGTGTGCAAAATAGCTTAAGTATGGCACCTTTGAGGTGTAGTGTATACATAATAAGATATGGAACGGAGAATAGAGAGAGGTTACTTGCTAGAGATCACACAGAGAATCCCTTCCTTAAGCTCTCTGAATTTGCCACCTAGCCGATATTTGTTAGAATTCAGCCATTATCTCTTCCATGCAATTGAATACTCTGACATCTCGCATCATCTTTGTAATTTGTTCAAAAGATGCAAAGCAAATATTTTGATACATTGAATGTTTTTAATGAATGTAAGTATTAGTGGAAAGTTCTGTTTGAAATTTGTACATGCATTGAATTTTGACTATAGTTTGAAAAATATTCTCCATTAAGCTTGTCTACGTTTTAAAAGTAGGATAAGATTTTATTCAAACTAATGAACCAACTTGAAAAGTCAACTGGGGATGGGGAATGGAAGCTGAATGAGTAATTACAATGGAAAGCAATTAGTCCATTACTTATCAGATAAAGATTGCTCATGAGATTGCTATTGTGTCATTCCAAGGCTTAATTTAAACTAAAGTACATTAATCAAAAGGGTGGCAAATAAAGTCTTTAAAAATTATACTTAAACAAGAAATTTTCATTTATATGGCACCTTTTCATGACATCAGGATGTCCCAAAGTATTCACACTCAATGATGTATTTTTGAAGCAAATTCTAGGAAGTATAGCAGTCAATTTGTGCATAGCAAGCTCCTACAAACAGCAGAATGCACCGAACAGCAGAATGATAAGGCCCAGATAATCTGTTTTTGCAGTGTTGATTGAGGGATAAACATTGTCAAGAACACCGGAGTAACTTTGCCGTTTTTGAAATAGTGGATACTTTTATGCCCACCTAATGAGGGCATACAGAGCCTTAAGTTAATATTTCTTTGGAAAGTCAGCCCTTCTGGCATTCCTCTGGTACTACACTGGAATGTCAGTCGAGATGTTTGTACTCCTGTCTCTGCAATTCAATTTGAGTCCATTCTCCTCATACAGTCCCTCTGGATTGAGGCTGACTTGCTTTCTCTTCTGTTTGGATGCATCGGTCATCCTGGCATCCATCTGTATGTGATCTGAAGTTTGATGCTTGAAGGGTCATATCAGTGAGTTGTTTAGGCATTTGTATTCTCTTGACTTTGACTCTGTATTTGCCTCGTTAAATCTCTTGTGTGTTTGACGCTTTAGTGACTGAACCTTCTTTATTTTGTTTGGTCACAGGCAGTGACTCCCTTGAGTCAGCAGGTATGTGTAACCTGTTCAGGGATGTTTCAAGAACGTTTCTGAGGTATTTTTGCTGTTTTCCTGGGAATCGAAGTTATTTCCAAAATTTGCAAGCTTCCTGGTGACACATCTCATTTGATGAGTCTGGTATTAAGTGATTTTTCAAAAAAAAAAATCATGGGATGTATGTCACTAGGCAGGCCAGCATTTATTGCCCATCCGTAATTGCCAGAGGGCAGTTGAGAGTCAGCTACATTGCTGTGGATCTGGAGTCATATGTAGGTCAGACCAGGTAAGGATACCAGTTTTCTTGTGTAAAGGACATTAGTGGATCAGATGGGTTTTTCCTGACCATCGACAATGTTTCGTGGTCACCACTAGACTCCTAATTACAGATATTTATTGAATTCAATTTCCTCTATCTGCCATTGGCAGCATTCAAGCCTGTGACTCTGAACGTTACCAGGGTCTCTGAATTAATAATCTAGACATACTGTCACTAGGCCCTCACTGCCCCGATAAGCACCTTGATGCTGGGCAAAGACAAAACAAAGAACTGCGGATGCTGGAAATCCTGAAACCAAAACACAAATTTCCAGAGAAACTCAGCAGGTCTGGCAGCATTTATGGAGAGAAAGCAGAGTCAGTGTTTTGGGTCCAGTGACCCTTCTTCAGAACTGATAGTAGCTAGGAAAAGGTGGTATATATGCTGAAGACAAGGGGTGGGGGTGAAAAGGGCTAGACTGGAGAGGGGGAACACCAGTTAGGCAGACAAAGGAGTGGATAATGGTGAGGCAGGAAGAAAGAAAAGCCAATAATAGGGATCATATAAAAGGTGAAAATGGGTTGGCTGTGATGAAAGCAGCCGATGTTGTGTGGGGGTGAGTAAGGGACGTGGAAAGAGGTGCATAGGCCCTAAGATGATTGAACTTGATGTTGAGCCCTGAAGATTGCAGGGTCCCCAAGCAGAAAATGAGATGCAATAATGCCAGCAATTTCTATTTTTTATGCTGGGCAGATTGGCTTGGGAAAGGGTCCTGCTACTGGACTTAGGGGAGGCAATGGCCTAGTGGTATTATCACTGGGCTGTTAATCCAGAGACCCAGGTAATGTTCTGGGGACCTGGGTTTGAATCCTGACTCGGCAGTTGGTGGAATTTAAATTCAATAAATATCTGGAATTAAGAGTGGAATGATGACCGTGAATCCATTGTCGATTGTTGGAAAAACCCATCTGGTTCACTAATGTCCTTTAGAGAAGGAAACTGCCATCCTTACCTGGTCTGGTTTGCCTGTCACTCTAGACCCACAGCAACGTGGTTGACACTTAACTGCCCTCTGGGCAATTAGGGATGGGCATTAAATACTGGCCTGGCCAGCGATGTCCTCATTTCGTGAATGAATACAAAAACCTCTTTTTCCCGCTTTTGGCTTTGAAGAATCTTGTGATCTATGGAGGTGGTAACAGACATTTGAGAAATCATAATGCTGTGGAAAGGAGTCTTACCTGAATTTTGCATGTATACTTTTGTCAGTGAGGTTTCCGAATAGCGAACAATGTGTAGAAATGTTGCTACTTTTTGCCTCACCCCATAGATGTTAGAGATACACTGGCAGTGGAGACTGAATGATTATTTGAGGTCAACTCGCTTCACACCTGCTGGATATGGATTCTGTAGATTTTTGGGTCTGTATGATTCAATCATCCACTTGATATTGTGGATCCATTTGAGGAACAAATGCTATATGTTACAGTTAAAGTCCCACAGGTTTGCTGCTTACATAGGGATGAGTTAATTGTGCATAGCAAAATCGGTGCATATACATTTAAAAAAAAATTCCATCAGTTTGTGGCAAGTGGGACATCCAGTGTAAGTTTGGGGATTGCCACAAATTTCCGCACTTTCCGGTTAAACTTGTTTCACAAAACAAAACCTCGCTGTCAATCTCTACATGACTTGCAAAAATTACTGCATTTATTCTGTAAATGAATCTAATTGCAGGAAATTAGAGCTAGTGTTTCACTGCTTAAGGATCCAATCAATGCACTGATTTAAGGCATTGCATTCTACTCAGTGTCTGAAACCCAGAAAGGAAAGAATTGGAGCTAGAGAGTCTTTCTAATAAGTAATAGAAATTTGCTCTGATTCTTTGGTCATTGCTTTGTTGCTTTCTCGTCTTTAATTTCCTTGCTTAAGATGATGATAAACTGTTGCTCCCATTATTCAGATGACTTCTCTGTGCCTGATCAGCGCACAGTTCTCGCAATTTGTGGTTCAAACATTTTTTCAACTGCAAGGTGAGGAAAAGAATCTGACACTGTCATGTTTTCTGATGCCCTGCTGCAACAATTTCTAGCCCTACAACCTCTAAACTTTCTGTTGGAGCATTTGCATCAAATTTCAGACCACAATTCATAAGAGTTGTAGTCAATTCCCTAAGGTATTTGATCACAGCATCATATTTAATTTCCTTTTTGTTTTATCACCAGGAAATAGCTGATTTGTCCGTATTTTTTGGAATGCAAATAAAATATGTTAAAAAAGCATTATATGCTTACACAATAATT
Organism: Ginglymostoma cirratum; assembly: GCA_024137785.1. Taxonomy (NCBI): domain Eukaryota; kingdom Metazoa; phylum Chordata; class Chondrichthyes; order Orectolobiformes; family Ginglymostomatidae; genus Ginglymostoma; species Ginglymostoma cirratum. The sequence continues at coordinate 10,352,240 of JAHRHZ010000013.1, read as the reverse complement.
TGTGCTGCTTCTTGGATATGCCTGACATAATTGGAAGTGTACAGGCATGCAAGTACTACCACAGGATGATCTGTTGTAATTGTGTTATAGCAATGATGAGCAAGTCATTGTTGTCACTTTATGTTACAGTATGATGTGATGGCTTGGTAAGAACCACACGCAGTTTGTGGCTGGTATAGAGTGCTGTCAGCAATCCTTTGTGTTGGCCTATTGTCTTTCTAGTTGTCTCTGGTAAAGACTAGATCACAACTAGATCTGAGCAGAAAAGGCTTATGTCTTTGGTAAATTGATGCAATTTATTACACCTCTGAGGCATGTTAGCTATTATTAACAGGAGACAGGTTGCATCAGAAAAAGGGTAGTCTGCTAGACAATTGTCTGCCTCAACTACTGCCAGCTGCCCAAAGCTGCTTCATGTTTTCTGTGACATAAAAGCAGTTGTGGCATTTTACTTAGTTCATAGATTAACTATGAACTCTTTTATATCCATTGTCTTGTACAATGTAAAATAAGACCTTCTGTAGCAGAGACTTATTTGTGGTCCGTCCTCTAATACAGGCCACTAAACAGCCCCTTAAATGAGCATTGAAAGGAGGATTGGTGGCAGCACTCTCTCCCAACCCCAACAATTGATCAGCCCTGGCTATGGAAGATGCAACAGCTCAGTCACAGTGGCTTGTTGTATAAGGCAGTTGGTCTAAAAAGCTCAATGGAAGAACAGTTGGTTTCGCACATAGACTATCACTTAGATATCAATGTTCCAGTCTGGAGTTAAACTATGTAGTTATAATTCTATTATCATGTAGCATTGACCTAGCTACTATCTCCATGAGAGATGACCATGTTTCTTACCTAATGCAATTGTAGATATCTGTATTACTCTCCTGTAACTTGCTGTCTTGCTACTCTGTTACGTGCCTTTCTTATTACTCGAGAGTGTATCTTTTCTACTGAGACTTCCATCCATCACAACCTAGATTACTATTAATGCTTACAGTTATTAGAAGTGAGATTGATTGATGGTAGCTTTATGCCCACAGTCTTCATCTTAAAAAGTGAGTGTTGAGCAAAGTTCCCCCTTGCAACAAAGTGTGAGCTGCAGGCATCTCTTAAAATATTCTCCAGGACAATGAGTCAACAGAATCTAGAATAAGTAGAGCTGTAGAGAGGCCTTTAAATTAATTAGAGAGGGGACGGTTTGAAAGAGGGGAAATATAGACGTAGCCATTTGGACAATAATGCCCAGAATGCGACAGGAAGATAGCGAGTGTACAAACAGAAAGAAATGGTAGTAAATAGGGACGAAGTGGGGTACAATGGTAAAAATCGGTGTAATGCACAGGTAACTAAGCCCCACTCTTCTCAGAGTTGCCACACATGTTAAAAGTTACCAAAATTACTGAAAATCCCAATTTGCCTCTGTCGCCTATTCAGGATAAGAGCAGGCTTTCCTCAGTTTAAAAAAAGAACAAATCCCTATTATGACACTCTTAACTTTAACAAGAATAGTAAAAGAATGGGATTTATCCCTTATTAAAATTACTCCTCACCATTCCGTACTTCAGACAAGGGAAAGCAGACAGAATGCAAAAATGATTGGAGGGAAAAGAGCTGAGTTCCTTTGACCATACTGCATTCTCAGTCCAAAATCACGATACCAGATAGCAAGAGCTGCCGATGCTGGAGTTAGAGATAACACAGCAGGCTGGGCAGCATCAGAGGAGCAGGAAAGCTGACATTTTGAAGAAGGGTCCTGACGCGAGACGTCAATTTTCCTGCTCCTCTGATGCAGCCTGGCCTGCTGTGTTCCTCCAGCTCCACTCTATGCTATGATACTAGATGGGTTGGCTTCACTATCCTCAATTTTTTAATAATGCTTTGATATTATATGCAGAGCATAGATCAGTCTTTAGCTTACTGTTGTTTGGCTATATCCCAGGTCTTGTGATTGTCTTCTATAACTCTTTCTTTCAGCATTTCCAAATGGGTGTTTATTTTTCCTGCTCTTTCAGCAGAATGTTGGAGAGAGCAACTTTATGAAGAATGAGAGAGAAAGATTGATGTATCTAGCTTCTTGAAGTTTTCTTGCTTCACCCTTGTTTGCTCCCATCATATAATCTGTGCTAAACTGCAGTCTGACCAATCAGGCTGATTACGGTGAGCTCTCCTAAACCCACAACAATTGGTGCGATTTTTGAAAGCCTTCAAAAACTGTCTCTGGGCAAAATTACCACGAACACACCAACATGGTGACAATTTGTCTGGACATAGTGGCTCTAGAGTTATCATTGGTTCATGTGCATCAATTAGCTTACTTGTTGCAAGTAACTCCTTTATATTCATCTATTTTTAAAAGCAGTGATCATTTTTCTCATTTCAGCCCATAGTCAATAGTCAAGAAAAATAAAAAGATGCAAATTTTTACACCGCTACCTTATGTCAATTTGGGTACCTTTTTAGTTGTCAGGAAGTAACTTGTTTTTCGTCCCTGTATCTTTTGGAAATACAAAGGAAACACATCTGATACCAGCAATTCAACAATCTCTAAGCAAGAGGTAAAGAACAAAATTCAATAAAACCTTGTGAGTTTACATATTAAGTATGTGCCAAACCCTGGGTGTGCCTGACATAATTGTAAGTGTGCAGGCATGCAAGTAGAATCGTGGGTTGATCTCTTTAAGATTCCATACTCTGACAACATGCAACTTGTCCTCACCACAGTGGCTCTCAACTCTTGTCACTTTGGTAAGTCTTCAGATTGTTTGTCTGCCGTCTATTGCTGAATGAACAGAAATTTCCTAAGATTTAATTTTGGGAAGTCAAAGCAATTGTTTTTGATCCCTGCTTAAAACTGTGTTTCAGCTGCTGACTCCACCCTTTTCTGTAACAATCTGTCTGCTGACAATCTTGAGGTCATATTTGATCCTGAGATAAGCTGCTGACATAGGTGTTGTCACAAAGACTACCTATTTTCATGGTCATTACTTTCCCTCTGCCTCTGTCTTAAAAGTCATAGTTTTACAGCATGGAAACAGACCCTTTGGTCCAACTTGTCCATGCCGACCAGCTGTCCTAAAATAACCTAGTCCCATTTGCCAGCATTTGGCCTGTATCCTTCTAAATCCTTCCTATTTCATGTACTCCTCCAGATGTCTTTTGAATGTTGTAATTGTACCAGCCTCCACCACTCCTTAGCAGCTCATTTCATACATGCGCCACCCTCTTTGCGAAAAAGTTGCCTCTTAGGTCCCTTTTTAAATCTTTCCCCCTTCACCTTAAACCTATGCCCTCTAGTTTTGGACTCCCCCACTCTGGGAAAAGACCTTGGCTGTTCACCTTATCCATGCCCCTCAAGATTTTATAAACTTGTATATGGTCACCCCTCAGCTTCTGATGCTCCAGGGAAAATAGCCCCAACCTATTCAGCCTCTCCCTATAATGCAAACCCTCCTATCCTGTAAATCTTTTCTGAACCCTTTCAAGTTTCACAACATCTTTACTGCAGCAGGGAGACTAGAATTGAAAGTAGTATTCCAAAAGTGGCCTAACCAATGTTCTGTACAGCTTCAACATGACCTCCCAACTCCTACACTCAATGCACTGACCAATAAAGGCAAGCATACCAAATGCCGCCTTCACTACCCTGTCTACCTGCGATGCTACTTTCAAGGAGCTTTGAACCTGCACTCCAAGGTCTCTTTGTTCAGCATCACTCCCTAGGTCCTTACCATTAATTGTATAAGTCCTGCCCTGATTTGCCTCTTCAAAATGCAGCATGTCACGTTTATGTAAATTAAACTCCATCTGCCACTCCTTGGCCCATTGGCGCATCTGATCAAGGTCATGGTATACTCTGAGGTAACCATCTTTGCCGTCTACAGTGCCACCAATTTTGGTGTCATCTGCAAACTTACTAACCGTACCTCCCTCCTACGGTCACATCCAAATCATTTATATAAATGACAAAAAGCAGTGGACCCCGCACAGATCCTTTTGGTACACCACTGATCACAGGCCTCTAGTCAAAAAAGCAACCCTCCACCATCACCCTATATCTTCTAGCTTCAAGTCAGTTCCGTACCAAACGGCTAGTTCTCCCTGTATTCCATGTGTTCTAACCTTACTAACCAGCCAAACAAGTGGAACCTTGTTGAAAGCCTTATTGAAGTCCATATAGACTATGTCCACCGTTCTGCCTTCATCAATCCTCTTTGTTACTTCTTCAAAAAACTCAACTAAGTTCTCAGCACATTTGCTGGACCCCTGCTTTGTGACTTTGTCCTCTCTAGATTTGGCTATGGCAGTATACTCCTGGCTGATCTTCCACATTCTGCTTCCGATAAACATTTAGTCAGCTGAAACTCTGCCTGTGCCCTAACTCCCACCTACAAGCTGACATACATCAGCTTCCAGTCAAGCAAAGTCTTGATGAATAAGTTCTCAAATTTGTTTTTAACCTCTTCCCAAATTCTCTAATCACCTTCAGCCCACTGAGATATTTACGCTTACCTAATTTTTGACTGGACAGTTCACAATTTGAATTAACAATGTGTAGAGCTGGATGAACACAGCAGGCCAGGCAGCATCAGATGAGCAGAAAAGCTGACGTTTTGGGTCTGGA
>JAHRHZ010000013.1:10324582-10347219 GCA_024137785.1 Ginglymostoma cirratum | reverse complement strand
ATTCTCCAGCATCGGCAGTTCCTACTATCTGTCACAATTTGAGTTGCTCCCTCATTGTTGGTTGCATTTTCAGTTCTCCATTCAGCTCTCTCCTACTCTTCCTATGCCTCTTTGACCATGATTTTGGTCATCTGCCATAATATCTCCTTTGCAAGCCTATTTCAAAATTACCCTGTAATTAACTTTTCAAAATGAAACTATGAAAAATATCTTCTTCATTGTTGCAATTTTGGAAGTTAGTGCACGTTGACGATATGTTCCAAACCACTTAACAGTTTATAATACCTGCTAACCCTAGCCCTAACCCTAACCCTAAGTGTTTCTTTTGTTTTCAGTTACTTGTATTTCTTATGTCATTCCTCAGTGTTCTTTGCCTATTGTGATACCCACATGTACAATATTTTTCTGCTGCTTTAATGTACTTGTCTCGATATCAGTTGAGATAGCAGCAGTTCTGAAGTCTGCGTACCCTGAACTCTTGGTTGCAGTTCAACTATTGAACCAGCTCAGAAATGTTGATGTTATTTATGCAGCTGGTTTGAAGAGTCTGCTCGTTTACTTGAGGGGCTTGGGGGATTATTTACTGCCTTCCAGCTGTTATTTTGGGCTTGAGTTTGCCCATGAACTGGATGATGAATGAGAAGTTGAGTTGTGAAAGTGTATTCAAATAATTAGAAAGTCATTTTAACTTGCTTACTCTCAGGCCAGTTGGGTCATGGAACCCAGGGTGGTACTGCTTATTGGCAGTCTCAAGATAGAGCTGGGATTGTGAGTGGAACATTTGTTCTGATTCCCACCTCGAGCATGGAAGTCCAGCCCTGGGTGTTCAGTGATCAGTGATTCATCACACAAGTTATTAAAGCCTTTCCCCCACCTACAAAGCACAATTCAGTACGATTAAATATTTGGACATGCACCCAGCAAATGTCAACAAAACCCGAGTTCTTCACCAACCAGGACTAAGTAGCCCACTTGATTGGCACTCCTCCACCATGTTAAGCATTTTCTGCTTCCACAGTGGCAACAGATTTGTACTATGGGCTAGATACCAAGGCATCTTTGACAACTGTAATGGCCACAAGCACCTAGCAGATAACGGGTAGCAGATTGAAACGCAACCATGTACAAGTTTCCCTCCAGGTTTCACAAATCTTAATTTGGAAATATGTTGCATTCTCTTGTTTGGTCAAAATCCTGGAGCTTCCCACCTAACAGCATCTGTTTGGGACGTTCTCAAGCCATGAACTGTAGTAGTTTTAGAACACTATTACTGTCAACCCCTTAAAGGCATTTAGGAATGGACAATAAATTCTGACCTTGCTAACAATGTCTACAACCTGTCCTTAAATAGAACAAAAGGTTGAAAACAATGTTAGCATATTCAATACGTTCTTATCGTGGTTGTCACTGCTGGACCCTGAGATTGCCAAGTCCTGTAGATTGTTCTGATGTGCTCTGAACTTAAGTCCCTGTGGAATTACAGAATCTATTATTCTATCGCTTGCGTTAATGTGGAGTTTCACTTGTTACCACAGATGCTTAAAAATTCCAATGACTGGAAAGTTTATGTGAAACTTCTCACTGCAGTTCCTGCCTACAAGTTTGTTTGTCTGCCTGAGCAAATCCCCAATAATGTTTCTGCCTTCATGTCATAATGTCTATTAACATTGCAAGTATCAATTTGAGACTAATACCTACTTGGTAATAAGGGTTTGAAGGAGCTAAGTCACTTCAGCTGCTGGTTACTTTGAGGAAAATTTGAGCTTTCCAACTGTTAGAAGAAACACATGCAGAGCTCAGCTCACTGATTAAATTTTAATGATGGAGAAATGACAGAGCTCCAAAGTGTCCTTTTAAAATGACGTTTTAAAGGTTTTCTTTGTAGTGGATGCAATTGTACTTTAGTCGGTATGAAGCTGAAGCTTCATGTCATGACTTCCTTGAAATGATAATGTTCCTAAATCAGGTTTAGGTAACTTCAAATCCACCCTGCACCAGAATGATATAATTGTGTTGCATAATTAGCCCACACTGCATGTTTGTAGTCAGCAAAGGACTGTAGTGAGCCTATATGTTATATTAGTAATCTAGCAAGAAGGAATAGAGTGCAATTTTGTTAAATGTTGATATAGAACATTTAGGAAACATTTTTTTTCTGACATTAATACTACAATTGAAAGGCCCAAACTGTAATGTTTCTCTATCTTGTAAGAAGGCTTTTTCTTTCTTTAATTTTTAGGAATTTCTTTGAGCTTGTGTTCCCTGGAGTTAAGAAAAATGACATCTGGTGTCAATGAAATGTATAAAAGTTTTTTTCAAAGGCCTGACAGGGTAGATATTGTGAGGCTGCTTCTCCTGACAGTGAAGTCTTGAGCTCAGGCTCATAGTTTTATGCTTAAGCGTCAGCCATTTAATGCTGACAGGAAGTGAAATTGGAGATAACAAGGTGTAGAACTGGATGAACACAGCAGGCCAAGCAGCATCAGAGGAGCAGGAAGGCTGACGTTTCAGGCCTAGACCCCTTCTTCAGAAAAATCTTTCTGAAGAAGGGGTCTAGGCCCGAAACATCAGCTTTCCTGCTGTGTTCATCCAGCTCTACACCTTGTTATCTTCAGATTCTCCAGCATCTACAGTTCCTACTATCTCAGGAAGTGAAATTACATTACTTAAAGAATTGTGAATCTTTTGCACTATTCCACAGCAGTCTGTGGATCTTGATGAGTAAGTTCAATACTCAGATAGATAATCTTTGGGTAGAAGAGGTTTAAAGGCATTTATTATGGCCTATGCCAGTGGAGTTGATGTCGAAGTATTTTATTTATAAATTCATGTTTATTCTTTTGTGGGATGTGTGTGTTGCTGTCTGGCTAGCATTTGTTGTCTGTCCCTAGTTGCTCTTGTGGTCAGCTGCCTTCTTGGACAGCTGCATCCATGTATTATAGCTAGATCCACAATGCTTTTAGGGAGGGAGTTGTGAATGTATTGAATGGCAGACTAATTGCCAAGGCCCACTATGACCAACTTCTGCTCTGATTTCTTATGTAAAAGCAAAATGTTGTGGATACTGGAAATCTGAATGTAAAGCAGAAACTCTGCAGGTCTGGCAGCATGTGTGAAGCAACAAACGGTTAACGTTCTTTGAGCACAGTGGCCAGCCTTTGTCTTAGAGTGATTAGTGCATGATTTTTGCGAGCATTAAATTGGTGATACTTTTGAGCCATAGTGGTAAACAAGAAGGCAATTGCCCATCAATTCCATACCAACTCTGTAGATCCATCTGATCGGTTCCATTTGTTGATTCCATCTCCATGGCTCTTCAAATATTGTTCATCAAATTTCTTTATGAAATTATTGCCCTCCATTGCCCTCATAGGCAGAGAATTCTAGTCACTGAGCTTTTCAAAAAAGTTCTTGATATCCTCTTTGCATCTCTTTCCCAAAACCCTAAATAAGTATACCATTGTATTTGTACCATCAGCTAACGGGAGCTGCTTTTCTTTGCCCACCTTTTGTAAACCTGTCATGATTTTGTTCACCTCTATCAGATTCTCCCTCAAGTTCTTTTTCTGCAAGAACAAGGTCAGCTACTTAAACATTTCGCTAAATTCCCTCAATGCTGAAACCATTCTGGTGAATTTCCGTTGCATGTTCTCAAGGACCTTCTCCACATCCTTCCTAAAATTTGTGGCAGGTTCTTCCCCACATCTGGCTGAAAGCTGGAGCGCATGCTATCTGAGTCAGGAGACTTATCCGTTTGTGGGTACAGCTTCTCTTTCCAGTTTATCCAGGTAGTCAGTTTTCACTTAATCTAATACCTCTTTGATGTCCGTTTTAATTGATATATTGTTGGCATCCTTTTCATAGAACATAGAACAGTACAGCATGGTGCAGGCCCTTCGGCCCACGACGTTGTGCCAACCTATTATCCTACTAAGATCAATCTACCCTGCATACCCTACATTTTACTATCCTCCATGTGCCTATCCAAGAGTCGCTTAACAGTCTCTAATGTATCTGACTCCACTACCATTGCCGGCAGCGCATTCCACATGCCCACCATGCTCTGTGTAAAGAACCTACCTCTGACATCTCCCCTATCCATATCCTCCAATCACCGGAAAATTATGCCCCCTCATAATAATTTTTTCCTTGATAAACACTAATGCAAAGTACTCTAAGCATTCAAGCCTTTCCCTGCAGCTGTAAGCATGTACCACACTCCTAATAGGCTCCATGCCATTTCTTGGTACCTGCTTATTGTTTATGATTCAGTGGAGATTTTTGACTTCCCTTTTATTTCAACTGCCCATCTAATTGCATCTTCTGTTTTTGCCAATCACTTCACTCCTGCTTTTAACTTATTGCATTTGGCCTAGTGGTCATGTTAAAAATTCACCTGAGATGACCATACAAATTTTTTGTCTTACCATTTTATCAAGTTCCCCCTGCATCCAAGGAGCCTTGGCCTTGTTTCGCCGGTCTTTCATCTTCATTGTTATGTATCGATTCTGTGCCTGATCTGTCTCTTTAAAGGTACCATTGTTTTCTTAAATAAGAAAGTCTTGTTAGTCTTTGGTTGCATTGCACCTTGTCCAGATCTGTCCTCGTCTCATTGAAAATTGCCCTCTTTCAATTTAGAAGTTCTGGTCAGGATTTTCCTTGCTTTTCTCCATTACTAATCAAAATCTTATGGCACCATGATCACTCTCTCTTAGATGTTATACTACAGATATTTGATCTCCTTAGTCTGACTCATGCCCCAGCACTAGATTTGGCAGTGTCTGTTTTCAAGGACACATTTGTCAAGGAAGTCTCCTGAACTTGCAGAAATTCCACCCCGCCTTGCACGTTTAATCTAACATTTTTCTGCTTGATGTTTGTGTAGTTAAAGCCCTCCAACATCATCAATCTCCTGAAAGTTTACTCCTCTTCTGCACTCTCACTATTTTTAACATTGAGAGAGATGGTGGCATAGTGCTAATGTCACTGAAACGGAGGGCGAGAAATGGAGGGATTCAGTGAACAGTGAACAGAATCAGTAATTCAGAGATTAATGCTCTAGGACGTGGGTTATGATTCCACCCAGTGGTTATAGTGTGATCTTTATAAAGCTATTCTCAGTAATGATGAACATGAAACTATCAATGCCTGTTATAAAACCCACCACTAAATGTTCTTTAAGGATGGAAATCTTCTAACCTTACCAGATCTGGTCTACATAAGACTCCATTGATACAACCATGTGGTTGACTCTTAATTGCCCTGTGAAACGGCTTAGGAAATTACTCATTTCAAGGGCGAGCAGGGACTGGTAACAGTTGCTGGACTTGCCAGAGGTGTACATGTCCCATGAAAGAATTTAAAAAGTTCCTATTGGAAGGACTATAGAAACCTCCGGTAGCATGACTGCCCCATTTTTTTCACTTCTCACTGCTAAGCAATGGATTAGCATTGCTTGAAGAACATCTCTTTCCAATGCCACATGACTTCCCTAATCAATGCTGCTGCCCCAGCTTGTTTAGTTCTCTATCTGTCCTCAATACTTTGTATCCTTGAATATTAAGCTCCCAGCCCCCTCGATTTGTAGGCAATGCTTCTCTTGATTGTTACTGTCTCACGTTCTCACATGGCTATATTTAGCGTACCAGCATTATTCACCATGGTTTATGTAAGTGATACCTAATGTACAGCTGTTAAGAGGATGCACTCTGGAGTTGCTTATAGTTGTCTTCTAGGTTATTGTATACAACTGGCATGGGAGTTGGTAAATTATCTGGTCTGGAAGTGTGGTGGTTTGAGATGTAGGGAAACCTAAAAAAAAATTAAGTAAATACAGTATGCAATCTTTTAATATATCTGTGTGTCGAAGGTATTGGATATCATACATTTATTTTAATTTTTTTAACAGTTTAAAAGAGCCATATCTTCATGGAAATACTTTTGTGAATGAGGGAAAAAATGGGACATGTTTGAGATCTAAACAAGTAAAAGCTACAAATGCACAGAAAATTCACCTTCATGGAAATTCTGCTTTACTTGAGAATAAACGTAACTATTGATTTAGGGACGTGTACGCTTTTTAATGCTGAAACGTAGTTATTAGTTCAAAAACGTTGGAATATGGATGCTCTGAATGTTTGGTTCTCTCTCTGGCTCACTCATAGCCCCCACCTGAACATTGAGTAAATCTATGTCACACCACTGATATCATTTTTGAAGTAATGTGTTTAAAGGCTACCACGAACCAAAGCGAAAGCAAATTCGGCAGAATTAGAGGCCATGTAATTACTGCAGCGTAGCCAGTACAGTGTGTACAAATGCATTTCTTCCAACGGCTGAACTTGTTTCCAATGACTTTGATTCTCTCTTCAGCATTCACCCATCCCCCAACCATACCAAAAAGAAAATTGTTCAAATTAACCTTGGTCATTTTTATCACTAACCTTGTTCACAGATTATCTGAATGATTTCTTTCATTTGAAATTTACCACTACAAAATAACCTTGTTCACAGATTATCTGAATGACTTCTTTCATTTGAAATGTACTACTACAAAATAATCTGATGAAATTCAAACTGAGGATCCTTTGTCATTCACACACTTTGAAATGTTCGGAAAATAAACCATTGTGTCAAACGTTGTATCAAATGGGTCGCAGTCTTTCAATGTTTACTGCGTTAAAGATTTCATGTTGAGATTGAGAGCAAGTTGAGAATCAGTTTAGATATAATCGAGTTTTGAAATACTGTCAACAAAATACCTCTTTCGGTTTATAGGATTATGGCATGTCAAATGGGCAGGTGGGTTTTCTTTTTGCTTTTGTTAACCTGACAAAAAAATCCTTTCCAGACAAGTTGAAGATAGATAATTTAAAAATAAAATTGATCTAGCATTCTTGCACTTTAATTCTTCAAGAATAAATCTGTAATCTGTAGTTTGGAAATACTGATGAAGATTTTTCTTTTTAAAAAAGGAAGTCAGTTTGTTAAATTAGTGGCTAACACAGTTTCTGTACAATAATGTTTACTTTATGTTAATCTGAGTTCAGTGTTAGTCAACTTTACTTATGTGTACGTACCATGGGAATCGAGTGTTCAATGGAATGCAGATTTTCAGGGGTGAACTCTGTGTTTATTATCTTGATATCATGCTTTGTCATGTGGATTGCTCTTTGGCACTTGTTCCCATTTAAGGTATGTCTTTTAGGGCACCTCTAAGTGGGGAAAAAAAATTCTTTGCATTTTAAACATGAAGAAATCCTAAGAAAACATGAGATTCGCAGCCCAATGGCATCAATGTGGATTTCACAAGCTTCAAAATCTCCCCTCCCCCAACCGCATCCCAAAACCAGCCCAGCTCATCTCCACCTCCCTAACCTGTTTTTCCTCTCACCTCAAGCCACACCCCCATCTCCTATCTACTAACATCATCCCGCCCCCATGACCTGTCCGTCCTCCCTGGACTGACCTATCTCCTCCCTACCCCCCTACCTACACTCACCTTTACTGGCTCCATCCCCGCCTCTTCGACTTGTCTGCCTCCTCCCACCTATCCTCTCCTCTATCCATCCTCTATCCACCTCCCCCTCTCTCCCTATTTATTTCAGAACCCTCTTCCCCTCCCCCATTTCTGATGAAGGGTTTAGGCCCGAAACATCAAGTTTTCCTGCTCCTATGATGCTGCTTGACCTGCTGTGTTCATCCAGCCCCATGCTTGTTATCTCATGAGATTCATAGAGCTGTACAACATGGCAGCAAACCCTTTGGGACAACTCATCCATGCCAATCAGATATCCCAAATTAATCTAGTCCCATTTGCCAGCATTTGGCCCATATCCCTCTAAACCCTTCCTAAATACTTGTCCAGATGCCTTTTAAATGTTGTAATTGTACCAGTCTCCACCACTTCCCCGGCAGCTCATTCTATACATGCACCACCCTCTGTGTGAAAAAAATTGCCTCGTGTCCCTTTTAAATCCTTCCCCTCTCACCTTATGCCTATGCCCTTGTTGGATAATGCTGAAGATGACAGGAACTGATAAGAGGCCGAACAATGGGGTGTTATGTAAATGGAATTATATTGAATCAGTCAGGTCTGCTAAGAGTTAAAACTGCAAAAAGTTAGGAACGGCAGTCTGTACCAGACAAGGCATATGTTTGGACAAAATATTCAGGATTGGTCATGTGCATGGATAATTCCAAACAAGGCACATGCTTGGCAAGAGACTTGAGTGTAAAGAGCCAGAAGAAATCCTTTTGTTCAGCAAGACTTTGAAGATTAACATTGTGCAAGAAGTGCCTTATGTCAGGAGGTGTGATGAACATGTCAAGCAGAGTTTCAGCTTGGCCAGCTGTAAACACTCCCGGGTAATAATGTTTGGGTTTAGTTATAGAAATCAGGGTAGTGAAAGACAGTGATTGAGATATCTCTAGTCATTAGGTGTGTTGTTATTTGTTTACTTAAAAAAAACCACAGTTAGTTTATTAGAACTCTTAAGTGTCTCTGCTCTACCTTTGTCTATGTATGTATTGTTGTCTCTCAGAGATGGGCAACACCCTCTAGTTTTGGACTCCCCCACTCTGGGGGAAAATACCTTGGTTTTTCACCCTATCCCTGTGCCTCATGATTTTATAAACCTCATAAGGTAACCCCCTCAGCCTCAGACGCCCCAGGGAAAATAGCTCTAGCCTATTCAGCTTCTCCATATAGCTCAAACCCTCCAATCCTGGCAACATCCTTGTAAATCTTTTCTGAACCCTTTCAAGTTTCACAACATCCTTCCTACAGCAGGGAGACCAAAATTGAATGCAGTATTCCAAAACTGTCCTAACCAATGTCTTGTACAGCTACAACATGACCTCCCCACTCCTGTACTCAATGTACTGACCAATAAAGGTAAGCGTACCAAACACCACCTTGACTATCCTGTCTGCCTGGGACTCCACTTTCAAGGAACTGTGAACCTGGACTCCAAGGTCACTTTGTTCAGCAACACTCCCCAGGACCTTACCATTAAATATATAAGTCCTGCCTGATTTGCCTTTTCCAAAATGCAGCACCTCACATTTATCTAAATTAAACTCCATCTGCCACTCCTCAGCCCTTTGGCACATCTGATCGAGGTCCTGGTATACTCTGAGGTAACCTTTGCTGTCTACTATACCTCCAATTTTGGTGTCATTTGCAAAGTTATTAACCATACCTCCTACGTTCACATCCAAATCATTTACATAAATGACAAAAAGCACCAGACCCAGCATTGATCCTTGTGACATACTGCTGATCATAAGAATAGGAGCAGGAGTAGGCCGTCCGGCCCTTCAAGCCTGCTCCGCCATTCAATAAGATCATGGCTGTTCGTTTCATGGACTCAGATCCACTCACCCGCGCTCTCATCGTATCCCTTAATTCCTTTATTGTTCAAAAAAAATCTACCTTAGCTTTAAAAATGTTTCCTGAAGTAGCATCGACTACTTCACTGGGCAAGGAATTCCATAGATTAACAACCCTCTGGGTGAAGAAGTTCCTCCTCAATTCAGTCCTAAATCTGCTTCCTCTAATCTTGAGGCTATGCCCTCTTGTCTTAGCTTCACCTGCCAGTGGGAACATCCTCTCTACTTCTATCTTATCTATTCCCTTCATAATTTTACATGTTTCTATAAGATCCCCCCTCAATCTTCTGAATTCCAATGAATATAATCCCAATCTACTCAGTCTCTCCTCATAAGCCAACCACCTCAACTCCGGAATCAACCTAGTGAACCTCCTCTGCACCCCCTCCAGTGCCAGTACATCCTTTCTCAAGTAAGGAGACCAAAACTGCACACAGTACTCCAGGTGTAGCCTCACCAGCACCTTGTACAGCTGCAACATAACCTCAGATAACAAGGTGTGGAGCTGGATGAACACAGCAGGCCAAGCAGCATCATAGGAGCAGGAGAGCTTGACGTTTCGGGCCTAGACACTCCATCAGAAATGGGGGAGGGGAAGAGGGTTCTGAAATAAATAGGGAGAGAGGGGGAGGCGGATAGAAGATGGATAGGTGGAGAGGAGGCAGACAAGTTGAAGAAGCGGGGATGGAGCTAGTAAAGGTGAGTGTAGGTGGGTGGGTAGGGACGAGTTGAGGGGGAGTTGAAATGGTTCGCGACTGGGAGGCACAGTTGTTTGTTGCGAACTGAGCGCAGGTGTTCTGCAAAGCGGTCCCCAAGCCTCCGCTTGGTTTCCCCGATGTAGAGGAAGCCACAATGGGAACAGCGGATGCAGTATACCACATTGGCAGATGTGCAGGTGAACATCTGCTTGATGTGAAAAGTCTCATTGGGGCCTGGGATTGGGGTGAGGGAGGAGGTGTGGGGGCAGGTGTAGCACTTCCTGCAGTTGCAGGGAAAAGTGCCGGGTGTGGTGGGGCTGGAGGGGAGTGTGGAGCAGGCAAAGGAGTCACGGAGAGAGTGGTCCCTCCGGAAAGCAGACAAGAGGGGGGGAGGGAAAAATGTCTTTGGTGGTGGGGTCTGATTGCAGATGGCGGAAGTGTGCGTTGGATCCGGAGGTTGGTGGGGTGGTATGTGAGGACGAGGGGGATTTTTTTTTTGGTTATTATTGTGGGGACGGGGTGTGAGGGATGAGTTATGGGAAATGCGGGAGACTCCGGTCGAGGGCGTTCTCGACCACTGTTGGGGGGAAGTTGCGGTCCTTGAAGAATGAGCACATCTGAGATGCGCGTGAGTGGAATGCCTCATCCTGGGAGCAGATGCGGCGGAGGCGAAGGAATTGGGAATAGGGGATGGCATTTTTGCAGGAAGGTGGGTGGGAGGAGGTGTATTCCAGGTAGCTGTGGGAGTCGGTGGGCTTGAAATGGATATCGGTTTCTAGGTGGTTACCCGAGATGGAGACAGAGAGGTCCAGGAAGGAGAGAGAAGTGTTAGAGATGGTCCAGGTGAACTTCAGGTTGGGGTGGAAGGTGTTGGTGAAGTGGATGAACTGTTTGAGCTCCTCGTGGGAGCACGAGGCGGCGCCGATACAGTCATCAATGTAATGGAGGAAGAGGTGGGGTTTAGGGCCAGTGTAGCCTCTCTGCTTTTAAACTCAATCCTTTCAGCAATGAAGGACAAAATTCCATTTGCTTTCCTAATTACTTGTTGTACCTGCAGACCAACCTTCTGTGATTCATGCACAAGGACACCCAGGTCCCTCTGCATAGCAGCATGCTGCAACTTTTTACCATTCAAGTAATAGTCCTTTTACTCCTACCAAAATGTACGACTTCACATTTATTTACATTGTATTCCATCGGCCAGACTTTTGCCCACTCACTCAATGTATCGATGTTCCTCTGCAAAGTTTCACAGTCCTCTGCACACTTTGCTCTGCCACTCACCTTAGTGTCATCTGCAAACTTTGACACTCTACACATGGTCCCCAACTCCAAATCATCTATATAAATTGTAAATAATTGCAGTCCCAACACTGATCCCTGAGGCACACCACTAGTCACTGATTGCTAGCCAGAATAGCACTCATTTATCCCCACTCTTTGCATCCTGTTAGTCAACCAATCCTCTATCCATGCTAATACTTTACTCCTAATGCCATGCATCCTTATCTTATCAGCAGCCTGTTGTGAGGCACCTTGTCGAAGGCCTTTTGGAAATCTAGGTGCACCACATCCACTGGGTCCCCATTGTCCACCTTGCTCGTAATGTCTTCGTAGAATTCCAAAAGATTTGTCAAGCATGACATGCCCTTCAAAAACCCATGCTGCGTCTGCCCAACGGGACAATTTCTATCGAGATGCCTTGCTATTTCTTCCTTGATAATAGACTCAAGGATCTTCCCCACTACAGAGGTTAAGCTAACCAGTCTATAATTCCCCATCTTTTGTCTACCTCCCTTTTTAAACAGTGGCGTCACATTTGCTGTTTTCCAATATGCTGGGACTGCCCCAGAGTCCAGTGAATTTTGGAAAATTACTGCCAGTGCACCTGCTATTTCTCCTGCCATCTCTTTCAGTACCCTGGGATGCATTCCATCAGGGCCAGGAGACTTATAAATCCTTAGCTCCATTAGCTTGCCCAACACTACCTCTTCCAGGTGATTGAGAATGATTGTTTCCAGGTCCTCACATACCTTCATCTCTTTGTCAGTTACTGGCACGTTATTAGTGTCCTCCACTGTGAAGACCGATACAAAATACCTGTTCAATGCCTCGGCCATTTCATTATATCCCATAACTAAATTCCCCTTCTCATCCTCTAAAGGGCCAAAGTTTACTTTAGCTACGCTTTTTCCTTTTTATATATTTATAGATATATAGGCCTCCAGTCTGACAAGCTGTCCTCTTCCACCACCTTCTGACTTATATCTTTTGAGCCAGTTCTGTATCCACATAGCTAGTTCTCCCTGTATTCTATATGAGTTAACTTTGCTAACCAGGACACCATGAGGAACCTTGTCGAATGCCTTACTGAAGTCCATAGATCACATCCACTGCTCTGCCTTCATCAAACTCATTCAGGTTAGTGAGACATGATTTCCTACACACAACGCCATGTTGACCAACCCTAATTAGTCCTTGCCTTTCCAAAAAACATTTTAAACCTTTCCCTCCTGATCGCCGCCAACAATTTGCCCACCACTGATATCAGACTCCCCAAGCTACAATTCCCTTCTTTTCCTTACCACCTTTCTTAAGTAGTGGCACCACATCAGCCAACCTCCAGTCTTCCGACACCTCTCCTATGCCTATCTATGATACAAATATCTCGTCAAAGTGCCCACTTAGTTTCCTGCAAAAGTGTAGGGTACACCTGATCGGGTCCTGGGGATTTATCCACCCTTATGCGTTTTAAGACATCTTTTTAGCAAAAGGAAGAAGAGTCTTAAACTTGAGAACTATTATTTTGCTACTGTTGCTGTACCAGAGGATTATTTTTAATTAAATAATTTTATTGTGGGTAACTTTCAACGATCGGTTCTCAATATTGTCTGTGCCCCTGTGTATCAGTCCCCTCTTACTCTGCAGTTGTGGCTTAACTTACCAATTTTCAGGATTCAGGTTTTCTTTGCTATTTGTTATTGTATTTAGCTCCAAGGTTCAATGTCATTCACACAAATTTGTGGCTGCAGTATTCAAATGTATCTCTCCCTCAAGTCAGTTCTCTGACATTAGCCCTTTTTGCTGGCTTTATTATCACTTGCTGAATATCTCAGTGGTCTTCCAAAGGGAAATTGGATCATTATCTGAAAAGGAAAAAGTTGCAGTGCCATGGGGAAAGACAGGCAGAGACTCTAGATAAATTACCCCTTTAAACACTGCAGGCTGAACGGCCTCCTCCTTTGCTGTAAATGTTATGATTCTGAAACTCAATGCCGAGAACTGAACACAGCACTCTAGGTGTAGCCTGATGCAAGCACACTATATCTTCAGTATTACAACTTCACGCTTGAGTTTTATTGCCAAAGGGTAGGCTTTGCCTGTCTGTGGATAAGAGGTACTGCGAGCTTTTGGAAAAGGCAGCGTCTGAGGAGAAAAAAACAAAGTTGATGTTTCAAGTTTGTGATCATTTGTTCAAACTGGAACTATTACGGATTTAATAAATTTTCCTGTAGATTTTATTATTTGTTGTTCAGCATAGGTAGAGACTGGCATTTAGTACATTTTGCGACCGTGGGACATTGCAAAGCGTTCTCCAACCAATAAAGCATTTCTAGAAGTAGGAAATATTGTCAGCAATATACACAGTGCAAGTTCTCTCACATAGCTGGCAATAAATGATCAGGTAATATGTTTGGTGGTAATAGGCACTAATTCAGCATGTTTAGCTTGAGACTTTAATCAACTTTCCACTTTCACTTCAAACTAGTCAAGAAAGTTAGAAAAAAGCTATTGAATATTTGTTTTTTTATTTCAAAAGTAAGTAATTCTGAGGACCAGTTATTCCAATAAAAATTGTTACCCGATAAGCAAGAATGGCTGACTGTTTACAAACTGACCAATAAGAATGTTCATTGTTCTGCAGCGACATAAGTTATGTGCCCTTAACATAGAAAAATCAATCTCAATGCAGTGAGTGTATGCAACTTTTTGGAATCTCCGAAAAAAATCTATTTTCAGATGATAAGTGGATGTTCATTTTGATGTTGTAAAATGGTACTTTATTTGTTCTAGCTGGTTCAAATGACTTGCAATCCCACTACAGCTCGAGGCTTAATTCTAGTGTTATGAGGATTCGGGCCTTTGGTATGTCTTCTGCTACAAACCAAGCAACTTCTTTCATGTTTGATGTAACTATGTAAAAGGATAGGGTTATTCATGTTGTTGGGAATGAAGTATGCAGGGGGCTTCTGTGTATTTCAAATTTAGGTTTGTATTATGAGTCAGCCTGACCTAATTAATTCCATAGTATGAGCTACAGCGGTTGAATGGATTGTAAAGTATGTTTGAAAATATCAGTTGCTGAAATACTACTGACGAGCAGCTTGGAAAGGTAACTTACTAATTGAGTGTGTATTTTTTGGTACACTTTTGAACATAATCTGAATTTATGCAACCTGTTCATTGTTTTATAGGATGAAATGATGATAAAAGTTGTAGAAACTGAACTTCTCTTCGCTTGATTGCTGTTGGATGAAAGGAACTGAGACTAATTGCTTGAATTGCTTAAAACTGACTTGGTTGTTGTAGAGGACACCGAGACTAATATCATCATGAACAGCGATGAGCAAAGCATTGCAGTGCCACAGAAGTTATTGAGTCCAAGCCGGAGTTCCAACAGCTCACTTAGACCAGATATTCGCCAGGTACAGGACATTCTCTTGTGTATCTTTTACTCCTTTTATAATATATGTTTTGTTTAAATATCATATCTGCAGCCCATGTCATTAAAGAAAAGTAAAATGAATGGATGGCTTCGGACAATTACCACACTTTTAATTCACATGGTAATGTTTGCCTATAAAAATATTTGTTTTTTGACATTTTTCTTTCCAAATAGCATTAATGGAAGAGAACTTTACTGCCATTGCACTAACTGCAGAATACGTGATGGTGACTGTGCAGTAGAATGTAGTGGTCAGTATATTATGACCTAAAAATCTGTAAATATACAAAATGTTGGAAATGCTCAGCAGGTCTGGCAGCATCTGTGGTTACAGCAACAATATTTTTGTGTTGACAATTTTTTCAGAACTGTTCTGGTTTTTTTTTTCTAATGTTGTCTACTAGTCCAGATTGAATGCAGAACAACTACTCTTAGAAAACATCTAATTCGTTCATTCAACCAAAAAAACACAATAAGGGTTAAGTTTCCTTGTGCAGTCTGACTTCTTATAAAATTAAAACTGCAGTGCAACTATTCTGTTTACTTTAAAGTTGAAAATGGAATTATTACTTCTCTGTCTTTGAGAGAACTAAGTACTGTACTCAATATTTTAGCCTGTTCTTTGAAATTATATAGTTTAATAAGGAATATAATTACAAATAGACATTTTATGAATTTATTTTCCTTTTAAATGTATAGTCCTAGATAACAGTCAGAGAACATAGAATGGTACAGATCAGGAACAGGCCCTTCGGCCCACCATGTCTGTATTGACTGTAATGCTATTCTATACTAATCCATTTTGGTTTGTATCCCTGTATTCTCTGCCTGTTCATATGTCTGTCTAAATGCCACTTAAACATTGCTACCGTATCTGCTTCTACCACACGTCCCCTGGCAATGCATTCCAGGCTCTTACAACCCTCTATATAAATAACTTGCCTCTCACATCTCCCTTAAAATTTCCCCCTCTCACCTTAAACCAATGCCCCATTGTATTTGACATTTCCACTTCAGGAAACAGACTTGAATTATCCACTCCATACATGTGTCTCATAATTTCATATACTCCTATCAGGTCATCCCTCAGTCTCCGACACTCTACTGAAGGCAGCCCAAGTTTGTCCAGCTTCTCTTTTAATAGCTATTACACTACGATCCAGGCAACGTTCTGGTAAACCTCTTCTGCACCGTCTCCAATGCCATCCTGGCTATAGTGTGGTGACCAGAACTGTGCACAGAAATCCAAATGTGGACTAATGTTGTAAAGCAGAGGTTGATGCTGCCCCCCCCCCCGAGAACTAAAACTGTAGTACCCAAAGAGGAGCACCTCGCCTTACAATCTGTTAAAGGACTGTGAAAAGTGGTGTAGCCTGCTTTTCAGCAGCTTCTAGTGAGTAAATAAAATAAATGCCTGACACTCATTTTAAAATCAACAAATAACAATTTATTTATGTAACTCTAACAGTGAACAAATTAACTAAACTGTTAACAAACCAAATAAACCCCTTCTAACTACTGACTGTTCCCAAATAAATCAAGATTCTAATGGTATCCTGTTCTAACAAATACAGGTCCCACTTATTTATTTAAAAAAAAAACATAGAATTTAGTTTCTCAAAATTGCAGCCAGGTTATGTCTTCCAGAATATTCTGTGCCTTCTGCGTCGAATGTTCTGTCAGGAACGCCTTCTCCGTTGATTCTTCTGTCGGGAATATTAACTAGTTGTGCCGTTGGTAAGTTTGATATTTAGATGGTGCTTTCTCTAAGACATAGAGGCTCTGAGCCAGCGTTTCTCTCTTGAGAGCTGAGGTCTTTTAGCTCTGGTGGATGGGAGTTAGCTGTCTCGCATGGCAGTTAGCTCTCTGCGTTTTGTCCAATTGTCCCCTCTTTCATAGCCTTGATGACATTTCAATTTCTTACAATAGGAATGCTCCAATGTTGTCAAAACCATCATATCTAAATTTAGGTTTTTTTTGGTATCTAACTTCCTGATTCAAATTGATTCGCTAAATTCAAAAACTTGTTGTCTTGATATCCAAAACTGTTGCTTGGACTGCTAACAGCACAGCCTTTCAATATGAATGTTTCAATTAGGATGCTTTCTGTGTACTTGAAAACTTTCAACTGCTGCTCAAAGACATCCATTTTATATTTCTAAACGTAGAAAAAGCACATCATCTTTTAAAGGGACCATGCAATGTTTCGCCCCTTAACATTTTACAAATGCCAAATTCTAACTTGCTGCCTCCCAATCCACAAGCACTCTACCCAACTTTGCAATACTAACTAAAATCTTATACAGTTGCAGCATGACTTGCTAACTTTTCTACTCAACACCCCAATCGATGAAGACAAACATGCCATATTCCTTCCTTACCATATTATCCACATGTATTGTCACTTTCAGGGAGTTATGGACTTGCACCCCAAGGTCCTTATTACTAATGTGCAGACATTTACAGTATACTTTCACCTTGCATTTGACCTCCCAAGATGCATCACCTCACACTTGTCCGGATTAAACTCCAACTGTCACTTCTCGATCCAACTTTCCAGCCGATCTGTGTCCTGCTGCTTCTTTTCATATCCTTCCTCACCCTCCACAACTCTATCAATTTTTGTCATCTACAAACTTAATAATCAGCTTTCCGACATTTTCATCTAAGTCATTCATATATTACAAACATCAGAGACCCCAGCACTGATTATTGCAGAACACTACGCAGGTCTCCAGTCAGGTACACACCCCTCTGTATCCATCCTCTGACTGAGCCAATTTTGTATCCACTTAACAACTCCCCATGGATTCCATGCGATTTGATTTTCTGGATCAGCATACTGTGAAGGACCTTGCTTTAGTAAAGTCCTTTTGACACCATCCACTGTCCTACCCTCATTAGTTATCTTTGTCACTTCCTCAAAAAAAAACTCCATCAGGTTTGAGACAAGACCTCCCCTGCACAAAGCCATCCTGACAGGCTCTAATAAGTCCATTCTTCTCAAAAAGCAAGTTAATCCTGTCCCTAAGAATTTTGTCCAATAAATTCCCTGCCACTGATGTAAGGCTCACTGGCCTAAAGTTTCCACCAAAGGGTTGTGTTCGATGATTATACCCTATGCTTTAATTTTTGGTACTGATGTTACAGTTTTCTTCATGATTAAAAAGGTGTGACTTTTTTTGTTCCTCAATTGTACAGAATCATGAAGGCATGTGTAACAAAAATGTTTGATTTTCCAGCTCCTCTGCTTAAATCACCTTCCCATGACAAATGTGAATTTGTGTTGAGCTGGGGTAGGCTACCTGTTCTGCTCATTATTGGCAGGTGGAGTTAGGATAGAATTTTCTGAATGCAGTTATTTTTGCTAATGTAGCAAGCTACTTACAAATAGAAGCTTGCTGGAGAAAATAGCCTGTATGTGGCTGGAAGTGCTGTTCTTCACTCCTTTCAAATCTGTTATCATTACCCTCTCCTCAAAAACAACCCCTGACCTCATTATTCTTGAAAGCTATCATCTGCCACAATACGTCCAAACTTCTTTTCCTGTCCAAAATTTTTGATCATGTTGGTGTATCTTCTTTTGCAAAACTCCATGTTTGAATTCCTCAAATCACCTGATTTGTATCTGCCACAGTACAGAAAAAGATTTTATCAAAGACTCAAATGCATCTGATCTGATTGTGACATCAATAAACTATCCCTCCGCATCCTTTTGACCTGTCTGAATCCTTTGACAGAATTAATCAAATGATCCTCCTCTACTATCATTCATCCGAATGACTTTGCTATCTAATCAAATTCAGAGTATAGCTTGCAGTGATTTCTCTTCCAGCTCCTGTACCATTCACTACCTGTTGCGTCCGAAAGAATCTAACTATAGCCAGCTCTTATTTCTCATCTATATTTCTTGTCTACTTTTCGGTAACATCGTCTGAAAGCACAAGAGGTAAGTTTTTAAATGAGCATTAGTGGTAACCAGCTTTATCTCACAACCATCTCTCTTGAATTCTCCTCGTTGCTACATTTTCAGAATGCTTATCAATGTCCAATCTATTCTGGTTAACGTGAGGACGGTTGAAATTCCCTGCCAATACAATCCTTTTTGTTCCTTCACTTCTCAGCAATTTGCTTGCTGATTTGCTCTTCCATCTCTGACTATTTTGGGATCTATAGTATCACATCAGCAGTGTAATTATTGCTTATTTTTGTTCCTCAGTTCAACTTGTGTACTTTCATTTGATGCTCCTTTTTAGCCTGTCATCCCTTCTCACTATAAACATCTCTATATGTTTGTTTCCTTGACCAATCTTACAACCTCCTCCCTCTTTTTCTAACCCCACTGTATTCTCCCTGAAAATCCTGTAACTAACAATGTTGAGATTTCATTGCAGTCCTCTTTAACTTACTTTTCAACAATAACTCTAATTTCATATTTCCAAGTACAGTGATGGCACTTAGCACTATGTTGCCACTGCCTTTCATGAGCCCTGTGCTGTCTGTATGTTGTCACAATGCTTGTCTGATGTCCATTGCAGTATAAAACAGAATTCCCTGCCAGATGCTACATTGTTTCAACCACAAAGTCTCTTTGGCAAATATCTGATGCTGAACCAGACTGTACACAACTGTGGTGCTGTATTTGACACCAAGATAAACATTCAATCAGATCTGCGCCAGAAAATGTTGTCTGTTTCTGTCTCCCAAAGTCTTGCCTGCTGCTGGTACACTGATCCTTTTGCTAACTCTAGACATTACAGTTTTAACACATTCCTGATCAACTTCTCACATTCAGCTCTCTATCAACTTGAGGTCACCTAAAACTCTGTTTCTTGAATTCTAACCTGCGCCAGTTGCCGTTCACATATTGTGCCAGCACACACTGAGTTCCATTGGCTTCCAGTTAGGCAATGCCTCAATTTTAAAATCTTCACAGACAGTTTTAAATCCTTGTGCTCATTTTTAAATCCCTCCATTGTCTGGTCCCTCTCTAATTCTGCAGTCTCATCCAACTCCATGAGCCTCCAAGATAACTGTGGTCCTCTAATTCTGGCCTTTTGAATACCTCCAATCTTAATATACTTTAATGATATTTTAGGAATAGAATCCCTCTCCTATCCACCATCACTGTGCTTTAAGTACTCTGTTGATGTGTGTGTGTTTATGTTGGTAAGTGGTGTTTCTTAGCGATCTGTACTGGATCTTCAGCTTTTCACTGATATGTAATCGACAAATGCTTTTTCCAAGTCATTGCTATAGGCGCATTTTGTTGATGATATTAATGTAGGAGGAACAGCATGTTGTGTAAATGGGGAGGAGGCTCAAAAGGCCATGAACATATTTACTGAGTTAATAGAACCATGGCAGACGGTATTCAATATGGAGAAGTATGTGGTCACACACTGGATTTGAGAAAAATGAATCAGAATTTTTAAATGATGAGAAAATGAAACGGTGACTAAGTTCACAAATTAGAAATAGCTGGTGTGTAGGTGTTTGGTACAAAACGTAATCTAGAAGCCGATTGGAATGTTGACCTTTATCTCAAGTATTGAAGTACAAAGAAGAGAAGGTTTGCTTCAGTTGTGCAGAACTTTGGGCAAATTCGTCTTGTGTTCTGTTCTTGGCACAGTGCCTAAGTAACAATAGGTTGTCTCTACATATGGAGCAGTACAAAATGATGCCAGACGTAAAAGTTCATAAGAATGAGTTGGATGAACCGCCTGATATTCCTTAGACTGTGGACGACTGAAAGGGTTAAAATTATAAATCAAGAAGATGCAGAGAAGTGATTCTCTCTGATGGACTTGCAAGAACATGAGACTTTGCAGCTAGGTCATTCAGAAGTAAAATTGAGCAACACATTTTAGCTTAAATGATGTTGAAAGCTTTTCCCTCGTTGAAGGACTGTGAATGCTGGGGGAGGTGTGGGGGCAAATAAAATGAAACTTCAACAGTAGACCACTTTTTTTATTTGGTAAGCTTGCCTGTCACCAGAGTGGATAAATGTGATTAATGTACAGCGTAGCCATGATACCTGGAAACTGATCATGGATGTGGAACTTAAACACTTGTTGCTGTTTCTATGTTCCTATCAGGAATGTTGTTTACGGCAACTTGAAGCGCAAGTCATTTGTTATAGTTATTTACGTAACAGTTGTAACTACATAAAAAAGTTATTAATTGGTTATAAAACATTTGTTGTGCATTTGGTACTGTGCGGATAATCCCAACATTATGTTGTGCTGCTGGTATTGGCATTATGATATGTATGTGAAAAAAGAATCTGAGCAAAATGAGAGATTTTCCACATCAAATGGCACTGTTATTTCTGAAAGAAACTTAGAGAAGGTATACATGGAGAAAAAATATATCTCTCATCAGTTTAATCGGTATTAAATTATGTGCATCTTCAATTTATTTGCTAACTCTTGCACAAATTCATTGTGCATTGAGTTTGGGAATATTGTTTATATATTTTACCAATGCTGATGACTTCAACTTGTCATTTGATCGTAAGTTGTGTGATTATGGAATCAGGAAGTTGAACATGAATTGAAAAATGTGTATGAAATATTTAAGCTGCATCTCTCCCTAAGCTTTTTCATGCATTTTCTAGTTTTGTTTAAGTAATTAATTGTTTGGTAGTATTTGGTGAGTATTGTGGAAAAAGACATTTTGTTCCAGCTTTTTGCCTTGCAGTTCGTCAGGACAATTTGAAAGAATGCTAAATGAAGGGGAAAATCAACATTTATATTGATTGATTGCCTGAGGACTTTGTTTGTTATGGAGAATGTAAGTATTTTATGGTGTTGAAACACACTGTTGTCTCTGTAAGGAAAATGGCCCACTGTATGAATTTACATAGATTCTGTTACACACTAAGCAGTGTATTTTGTTGCACAATGAGGATTATCCAGCAAATGTTGTTAAATTGAAGAATCCCCTCTAATGTTGGACACAGTGTTGCAAGTTTTGCAAGTATAGGCTGATTCAGTATGATCACTACCTTGCATACTGCAGACAGCTGAAGAGATGTTCTATTCGATATCTGCAAGTCATACAGGTCTCATAGAGTCAAACAGCAGTGATCTTATCAGTGTACCTGTTATGCAGAATGACTTTAATGCACCTTATTTCAGCATCAGATTTGCATGGTGAACAGATGGCAGTGGCCTTGTTTGAGGTTTCTGATGAGGCCAATCTTGTAGCATATTGCACCGTACGAATGATAACAAGGTGTAGAGCTGGATGAACACAGCAGGCCAAGCAGCATCAGAGGAGCAGGAAGGCTGGCGTTTCGGGCCTAGACCATTTCTGAAGAAGGGTCATCAGAAATTTCTGATGAAGGGTCTAGGCCCGAAATGTCAAGCTTTCCTGCTCCTATGATGCTGCTTGGCCTGCTGTGTTCATCCAGCTCCACAACTTGTTATCTCAGATTCTCCAGCATCTGCAGTTCCTATTAACTCTTATAAATTTTCATGCTTTTTTTTAATCTATCCATTGTCTTGCCCCTCCTTAGCTCTGAAATCTCACCCAGCCCTGCAAGCCTCCGGTGTAAGTGTTCACCTCTAATGTATTTCCAATTTTAATCACTTTACCATGCCTTCAACTGCAAAGTCTCCAAACTTTGGAATTCCTTCTCTCAACTTTCTCTGAAAAACAATCAAGCACTAGGTTTGTTTGAAAATCCTCCTGCAGTAGATTAGCTGCTGGCCAATCTCCGCTATGATAGCTCTGTGCAGTATTGCTTATTAGCCACATGGATTTGCCAAGGCCCGTAATGGGAGCTTCCTAACGCCAATTAAAGGTACAACTTG
>JAHRHZ010000013.1:10299643-10314582 GCA_024137785.1 Ginglymostoma cirratum | reverse complement strand
CATTGGGCTGCAGGGTTCCCAGGCTGAATATGATTTGCTGTTCCTGCAGCCTTCGGGTGGCATCACTGTGGCATTGCAGGAGGCCCAGGATGGACATGTCGTCTGAGGAATGGGAGGGGGAGTTGAAATGGTTCGCGACTGGGAGGTGCAGTTGTTTGTTGCGAACTGAGCGCAGGTGTTCTGCAAAGCGGTCCCCAAGCCTCCGCTTGGTTTCCCCGATGTAGAGGAAGCCACAACGGGTACAGCGGATGCAGTATCCCACATTGGCCGATGTGCAGGTGAACATCTGCCTGATGTGGAAATTCTTCTTGGGGCCTGGGATTGGGGTGAGGGAGGAGGTGTGGGGGCAGGTGTAGCACTTCCTGCGGTTACAAGGAAAAGTGCCGGGTGTGGTGGGGCTGGAGGGGAGTGTGGAGCGGACAAGGGAGTCGTGGAGGGAGTGGTCCCTCCGGAAGGCAGACAAGGGTGAGGAGGTCTGACCTTCTAACCTGATGCTTGTGCCTTGGTCTACGCACAAGCTCTGGAAAAATCTCGCATCCGTACTGTCAGTGTCATGATTCAGCAATAATTCAGTTAGCTTTTGATGAAACGCATTAGACTTCACAGACCATGAAAAAAGCTTTTTTTGAATGTTTGTGTTTACTTCTAAATATGCCTTGATCATTTGTTCTTTGTTTAAATGTTTATTTTCTTGTTTTGACTGTAGGTCTGAATCCATATTACAAATTTCTGCTTCAAATGTGTTACTGTTTCTTTGCACTATGATTTTTCACTTTAATACAATGACTCTTTAGGCTTATTGCTGCAAAATGATTGCATTCCACTACTTTAAGTTTATTCAGTAATTTCACGAATAATGGATATCTCAAGTCACTTGGAATGAATCCTTCAGTAAATATTTAATTATGTTATGGCTTCTAATTCTGTTTCCCTAACAGTTTTTCTTTCATGTTTTGCACAACTGCTAGCTCATTTTTATCATGTATTTTACTGTGCTTGAAATAGCTGTAGAAGCTCTTATAGAGAGCAGAATGGATTATCAGAAATCAACTGAGTTTGCCGATTAATAAATTATTAGAAGGGACTAAAATGTGCAGTTCTCTGTAGCCTAGTGCGAAGTGTTTGTACTTCAAAAATATTGTGAATGCTTTGATTTTTTTTCCTTAAGCAGGATAGCTGGGAGATCGTGGAAGGACTTCGAGATAATATGAGTAATATCCAAGAGCCTCAGAAGAAGGAAGGCTACTTGCTGAAGAAGAGAAAGTGGCCCCTTAAGGGCTGGCATAAGGTATGCTTTGTGTATAGTTGAGGCACTACTGTGGTAAGGCGATTGAACTCATTAAAAAAAGTTCTAAAAATAAGCACTGATACGTCAGTAGATTCATGAGTGATGTATCTGTACTTTTTTGGTGCATATTATTTGTTTGTGTGTATATATGTGTGTGTAACATATACACATCTGCATTTCTATGTTCTGAGCGATGCAGTATCAGTTTTAGGTAGAAAATGACATTTGGTCTACCTAAATAAGTGACTCTCAAACCTGTTTTGACTGATGGACCACTTTCCTGTCAGCAATCCTATTCCACCTCCATTCTAAAAAAAAATCTAAAATGTACTATATAATATTCGTGAATCATAGAATCCCTACAGTGCAGGAAGAGGCCATTGGGCCCATCAATTCTGCACTGGCATACCGAACAGCATCCCACACTATCCCCATGACCTCACATTTGCCATGGTTAATCCATCTAAATTGCACATCCCTGGACACTATGGACAATTTAGCATGGCTAATCCACTAAACTGCACAACTTTGGACTGTGGGAAGAAACCAGAGCAGATGGTGGAAACCCATGCATACAAAGGGAGAACATGCAAACTCTAGGTAGTCACCCAAGGCTGGAATTGAACCCAGGCCCCTGGTGCTGAGAGGAAGCAGTGCTTACCACTAAGCCACCATGCAAGTGCTTCATGTAAAACATGCTTTTAGAGTTACAGATATTTACTTACATATATTTAATTACGGAATCAGTATAGAGTAGGTACGATGATCATCATCCTGCTCTTCAAACTCCTCTGCGCCTTCCCCTGAGCTGATGTAACTGACTTAATCTATACTGCACATGTTGGGTATCTCTCTGATCCTGCCTCCTAGCTGTTGCAGAACCAAAGTCTGCCTGTTCCCCTATCCACTTGGCCACTTAGAAGGCCAGCTCTCTTCAGTAAGGACTAGACAACCATCTGGCAAGTCTCTGCACATCCCTTGGGGTGAGACCCACAATAGTACTGATCTGCATTATTGTTTTGATGCAGTTCTAATGCACACAAATCACGTTTGTTAAAACTGAAGCTGTAGTTGCTTTTTGAAACTCGTTCAGGTTTTTTTTTACTCCACTAGCCATATTACTACATCTTAGTTAAAAATATAGAAGTACCTCCTGCATTGTCAGTTTTCCTTGAGCCCTTATGCCTTTTGTATGTGGCATATTTGGGAGCAATTTTCTTAACTTTTGTATTTTGTGCATTGCCATTAATGTTACATAAAACAATAGTCATCCGTGAACTTTGTGAGGCGCTATCGACAACTATCTGTCAATCAGATACCCGTCCAGGCACTGCTGCTTATATTGTATGCTCATTGCATATCCGTTATTTCTCCTCTACCTACCAGCTCTGCCATCAACTCAAGAGAAATTCAATTAAATGAATCAACTATCCTACCTGTAAAACCATATTAAACAACCCCATATTAGATCGCAGGTGTTCTGCGCTCAGTTCGCAACAAACAACTGCACCTCCCAGTCGCGAACCATTTCAACTCCCCCTCCCATTCCTCAGATGACATGTCCATCCTTGGCCTCCTGCAATGCCACAGTGATGCCACCCGAAGGCTGCAGGAACAGCAAATCATATTCAGCCTGGGAACCCTGCAGCCCAATGGCATCAATGTGGATTTCACAAGCTTCAAAATCTCCCCTCCCCCAACCGCATCCCAAAACCAGTCCAGCTCATCTCCACCTCCCTAACCTGTTGTTCCTTTCACCCCAAGCCACACCCCCATCTCCTATCTACTAACATCATCCCGCCCCCTTGACCTGTCCGTCCTCCCTGGACTGACCTATCTCCTCCCTACCCCCCTACCTACACTCACCTTTACTGGCTCCATCCCCGCCTCTTCGACTTGTCTGCCTCCTCTCCACCTATCCTCTCCTCTATCCATCCTCTATCCGCCTCCCCCTCTCTCCCTATTTATTTCAGAACCCTCTTCCCCTCCCCCGTTTCTGATGAAGGGTCTAGGCCCGAAACGTCAAGTTTTCCTGCTTCTATGATGCTGCTTGACCTGCTGTGTTCATCCAGCCCCATGCTTGTTATCCCATATTAGATCATACTTCTTAGGATGCTTCCTTATATTTTGCTTGACACATCCTGTATAGTGAATATAGGGCTAACAAATCTTTATTTTGCACCCCTTCTTATTTTTTAAAGTTGTTCAACATCCCAATTGACATCCTTTGTCACTCCTGAAAAGATATCCACTGGTGCAGGCTCAATTATTTGACGTATTTCAAAACTCTAGGGTAAAACCTGTCAACTGTGAGCCTTGTTTACCTTGAGCTTGAATAACCTCTTCAAACTAATTGATTTATAATTTTAGTTCATTTTACCACGTCTCGCATTTTTCCGTCATTTCTTTTGTGAGCAGTTTTGAAAAATAGCAGTTGAGCACTCCAGTAGTGGTTTTGAATCAATTTCTTTCATCTGTGGTCATCATTTCCTCATTCTCCAATTTTAGTAGGCCAAGATCTCTTTGCACCCTTCATTTATTCCTAATGATGCTTTAGTTTTGCTTGCTTTGAGATTTTCTAGCATATCTTTTCAGATCTCAGTAACCTGTTCTTTTTCTGATCACTAAACTGTTTTGGCTTGGGTTCTGCGGTAATAGCAACAGGAAATTGTCAACACCTGTCACTGCTCATCTGAAACTGATGGCAATTTCTGGGGTCTGCATGTGCGTTATTAAATGAGGAAGTCAAGTTGCTGTCAGTGATTCTGTGCTCCTCCATAAAGGGTGATGTTGAACTCTATGTTGATGATAATCAATTAGAATTCACTGATCTTCCAAGAACCTCAATCGAACACCCCCTCCCATCCACTTACACGCACACACGGTCATATGACTGCCTTATTGTAGAGGACCTTTTACCAGCATGTTAATTCATAGCTACAGATAATGTGTATTTATTGATAAGCTGTAAAAGCATTATAAAAATTTGTAATTAAGATATTTCTGCGGCTACTGTACAATTCCTAATGTTTATCCTGCTTTCTGTAAAAATTTATGAATTTGAAGAAAAATCAATGCATTTATTGTCTGTGGACATATGTAAGTTATGCTGGATTGAGTGCCCTGCTGATTGCCCTGACTCTTCCTGGATATGTGGAGATCCTCTATGCTTAATACCAAAGTAATGTTAGGAATGGTGTGATCTATGTCGCAGAGATTACTACATCTTTCAGGGCAACTTCCTTCATGTCCGTGTTGAGCAAACCGTTCATTGGCTAACCACAAAATTCAGGCCATTTCTATGAATGGTTTACTGACACCAATGATTATTAATTTCTGCTATTAACTTCTGACTGCTCATGCTCCCCTTTCATTTATGTCATTCTGTGCATATGCAATTAAAAAAAAGCTGATTTTTTAAAAATTCCAAAAATAAAGAAACTTTCCGCGACACATTTTACATGTTCCAGTCTACACTTTCATTCAAATCTTTTCATTTTAAATTCTTTATTTTCACTTTAAAATCCCTTTAAAACCGTTCCACTTTACTTTCTCTGAATGATGCCCCTTTTTACCATTCCTATTCATTTTCATACCCAAAAAAAGGAGACCTTTTTCTTGAGGTTGTAGTAGAAGCAGGACTTCCACCTTTTGCTGCCTAGCATTTTTTTTCCTGAATCCACACTTCCAAATTGCAAAAATCCTGACCTGTGTCCCTATTTTTAAAGTCAAGGATTCTGTTTTTTTTTTCTCAACTTGCTTTCTAGTTTCAAAGATGTCTATTCCAGCAGTCTTTCAGAATTGTATTATTTAAATAATATTGTCTCTCATTAGGTGAATCACTACTTGATGTTTTGCAATAAACTTCACCTGCCCATTTCAGTCATCTCCTACGGTCCCTTTCTATCATGCTCACTGTTTATTACATTTAGTTAGAATAGTTTTGTCACTTTTTGAAAGTAAAGCCAATATTCCAAATTTTATAATTAATTACCCTTCTTCTGTAGACACCAACCCTTCGTAACTCCACTAATTCCCCCCACTCAAGTAGCATATTCCCATTGCATTCCTCGGTTCATATGACAAATGGTTCACTGGAATCATAAACCAATGTCACACCTGTTCAAAAAAGTAAAATCAGGTTGGTCAGACATGACCTCCCCTTAACAAAATAATGTTGACTGTTCTTAATTAATTCCTTACTCTCCAAATGCAGATTATGGAGCAGGGGGACCTGATTGGGATGTATAACGTCATGAGGGACGTAGACAGGGTAGACAGGAAGGAACATTTCCCATTGGTGGAAGGAACAAAGAACCAGGGGCACAGATGTGAAGTTAAGGGCTCAAGGTTTAGAGGGGATGTGAGGAAAAATCTTTCTCACTCAGAGGATAGTAGTAATCTGGAACTTTTGCCTGTAAGAGTGTTAGATGCAGAACCCATCGTAACACTTAATAAGTATTTAGATTTTTAGTTGTAAAGCATATAAACTATAGGTCCAAATGGTAGAAAATGCAATTAAAATAAATAGGTGGTTGCTTTTGACTGGTGCAGACTTGATGGTCCGAAGGGCCTTTTTCTAAGCTGTAGACCTCTATGACCATTGTACTGAAAAGGATGGTTAGTTGTGACCCTCTATTTCCAGTACAGGGACATTGTTCACTTCAGGCTGCATAAACTGCTTGCTTCTCTACGAATTACAGTTGACAACAAATATATATGGGTTTAGATTTTATGTAGGTTTGTACAGGATAGAAATACAAAACTAAGATTGTTGTAGAGTTATTCTAGTACAGTAACTGTTTTCTGACTTGGGTAAGTCTTGAATAAATATTCTCATTTTCACTTCCAGCGATACTTCTTTTTAGATAAAGGGATCATGAAGTACTCAAAATCTCAGTCTGATGTAAGTATAAAAAGAATCACATTTGAAGACTTTTTTTTGTAATGCTGTTCTAGTTGCAAACTGTATAAGAACATCAATGAATTTACTAGATTTTGTTTGGGTAACAACAATAAAATACCAGGATAAAATTTATATTCCTGTTTCAGATTGTGGTTCAGAACTTGGAACTCTGGATATTCAGACGGAATTCTTAACATAATAGATAAATCACATAAAAAGAATAAACTGGTTGCCCTCTATACTTTTTTTTTTATTTTCTACCTCTGTAAACTTGAGCTCATAGGAAATGTAATGAAAAAATCTCAAACTCTCACCAACTACCCTTCATTCATAACTCCTGTGCTTTGTTGACCTACATCGGCTCTTGAGCCACCTTAAATTCAAAAGTGTAATTCCTATATTCCAATCTTTCACTGCTTCAAAAATCTTGTGTCTCTTTTTAAATGATTCTCAAGTTCTGTACGACTAACTGTCCCTTTGTGTCTTTGCCCATTTTTAATCTCATTGAGCTCCTCTGATAACTTTGTTCATCCAACTCTTACCTCCTTGTGTATCCTCCAATTAACTAACCATCGCTGGTTGTGGCTTCAGTAGTCTTTGTATTCTAAGTGTCTCCACCTCCGATCACGGCTACTTCAAAACCTTCCTGACTGAGCAAACATAATTTGACTTCAGAAGTGTTCTTTATGTTTTTCTGAGGTGACTTAGCACGGAAAAGATGTTATATAGATATAATTTGCTAATTATATTTGGATCTATTCTAACACTTCAAATGGGGTCTGCTAATTCTGTACCTGTGTCTGCAAGGTGAGTTTTAAAATAAGGCTGTTTTTATTCAGATTGAGAAAGGAAAACTTCATGGATGCATTGATGTTGGCCTGTCTGTGATGTCGATAAAAGAAAAAGCAAAATGCATTGATATAGATACAGAAGAGCATATATATCACTTGAAGGTACTCAATACTTTTCTTTCCTAAAGCTATACTTCATACTTTTTTTTAATTCTCATAGCTCACATTTTAATGAATTATGTCTTTAGGTGAAATTCAAAGAGTCTTTTGATGATTGGGTAGCAAAGTTACGTCATCACAGATTATACCGCCAAAATGAAATTGCCAAGTTCCCACATGATATGTCTAGTCACTACTTCACAATGTCATCTACTGCAGACTCCCCACCCAGCTCTTTGGACTCACCTTCTTTAATAAAGGTAATCCAACATTAAAATTTGATTCTCTCAAGTTTAAGAAGTAGAAATTTAATCTGAAGTTTCATCAGAAGTTAATGCATATGACACTGCTTTGGATCCTATGACTGATTTTGAAATTGTAATAATCTAATTATTTTCTTTCCTTTGCACATGGTGTTCCCTTCAGTGGATTACCTAAGAATTGATTGAACTTAGCCATGAAGCTAGAGTCAGATGGTGAACCGGAACATTTGGTCCTTGATTATAAGTTTACACTTGATTGCACAAGTTCCCAAGTCCAAGATTCAGTGTTAAGCCCTAACTGTTTTTAAACTGTGGCATGGCCTTCGAGACGGTGGCTAGTACAAGGAAAAAACATTCATGTGCTTAATTTGTGATTGAAAGTATATGGGCAGTTGCTGTTGAGAACAGATTAAAACTTGGTTCACCGTTCTATTTTTGGAAAAATACATCGAGAATGAACTCTTTGATTTAAGACTAAATAGTTGTTTATGCCTCCAAAACAGCATTGTTGGACCAACAGGGAGCACGCTTTCATGATTTGGAAGGATGTGGATTCAAAAACAGTTCCCAGGATTTGAGAGTCTCATCTACTCTGATGTTTCATGTACCACTAAGAAAGTGATCCATTTTTTAATGTTGCGGTCTTTCAAAAGAGGTTTAAAGGAAAGTTAATTTTGCACAGGGTTAGACTATTTTTTAATATAGCCACAAACAAAGCCACGTTGATCAGCTTGCAGTGTATCACACATCGTTCACTATTTTATTAACTGAATCAGTACTAGTTGATTGTCTCATCCTATATATGTTGGTCAGCATGATTAGAAGAGTGAATCAACACCAGTCTGATCTGTAAACCTGCCTGTATGTCAGGGAAGAGGAGAGGTAGCTGACCTTAATGAACAGCATACTGGTAGTCACTGAATGGGCAAAACATAAGATTCAGAGCCCCCTCATTGACTGAGCGCACACATAAGAACAGAAAAAACATAAGGAATCAGAGTGTTTTAATAATAAGAGACTGGTGGGTATACTCCTGGATCCCAAAAGCTAAAATGTAAATGTTCAGTTTTTGGCATAAGGAATTGCCTGAAAAGAAAAGTAATTGCAAAAATAAGTAAATTAATCCATTTACGAAAAATGTGTGGGTTAATTATTTCATAATTTTCAGGAATGATGAAGAGATTAAACAAAGTAGTGGTATTTCTGTGTTCACTTGTTGTTCATACATTAAGCAATTTACTAATTCAAATCTGGCCTCAACTGATGACATTTCTTGGTCCTTCTACAAAAAGAGTGGTAAAACATCTGTAAAAACACATTTAAACGTGAAACATTCAGTTCAGATCACCAAGAGAATTCTGTTCATCACTGGACACATTAGAAAGTGTTGGACGGAATGGCATTCTTAATTTTAAGAGATCAGAATATTTACTGACAGGTCAAGAGAGTTTCCCAGGCATTATCTTACTGATATTTATAATTGTTATGTTTGGAGGAAATATGTTTATGTTGAAATCCTTCAAATTGATATTCATTTTAAAATATGGCTTCAATTAGGTGTTTTAATATCTTCATTATTTGGTGAGCAGGTATTTTAATTGTTGTTAAGATGTCTTTAAGCAAAAGAGTTAACCAAGTTCAGTGATTCACCTCGACGAATGTGAACTAGCATTTTCTTAAATGAAAAGCCAGTGAGTGGGTTTCAGAAGATTTTCTATAGATTTGTTAATTGTAATGTAGTCCCAATCAGAAATTGACCATGTGACTTTTGGAGGTGTATGTATTTAAGAAATCTTACCCTGTGTTTATTACTAATAAAGAAATTACGAGGCTTTATGTGCATTTTAAGATTTAAACACTCAGGTAAGATAGAACTTTATCCCAAAGAGTTTGTTGTTAATTTTCCGTGGAATGATGTTGGTATCTTTTGTTTGAAGTAAATGTAAGACAATAGCCTTAATGTTCAGAATTGTCTTTTGAAAACCAGGAGGGCTGCATAAAATACATGCTGCAATCATGTTCTCCCTCCTTTCTGTTGGAAGTAGTGCTTGATATACCTGAATGCAAAATAAGGTTCTGAAAACACCATTTAAGATGCAAATGTAAGTGAAATGGGAAAATACAGTACTTAAAACTGGATAATTTTGTGATGGAACAACAGTATTGAAATGCAGGATAACAAGCATGGGGCTGGATGAACACAGCAGGTCAAGCAGCATCATAGGAGCAGGAAAACTTGACGTTTCGGGCCTAAACCCTTCATCTGAAATGGGGGAGGGGAAGAGGGTTCTGAAATACGTAGGGAGAGTGGGGGAGGCGGATAGAGGATGGATAGAGGAGAGGATAGGTGGAGAGGAGGCAGACAAGTCGAAGAGGTGGGGATGGAGCCAGTAAAGGCGAGTGTAGGTAGGGGGGTAGGGAGGAGATAGGTCAGTCCAGGGAGGACGGACAGGTCAAGGGGGCGGGATGATGTTAGTAGATAGGAGATGGGGGTGTGGCTTGGGGTGAGAGGAAGAACAGGTTAGGGAGGTGGAGATGAGCTGGGCTGGTTTTGGGATGCGGTTGGGGGAGGGGAGATTTTGAAGCTTGTGAAATCCAAGTACTTCAAATAAAGCAATGAAATTTCATTTTCAACAGTCTGAGAATGTCAGTAAGAGAAGTAGCATTCCAATTATTTTTTTCAAATCCTGTGCCTTGTTATGACTAGATAAGAGTGCTTTTTTAAAAATCAGCTTTTTTAAAAACCCTTTTTTGATCAATTCTACATGTATATATTTTATAAGCTATCACATGTCACTGAATGACGTCAAAAATGAACGCAAGCTAATTCTAAGGTGTTCTTGCCAGAGAGTAGTTATCATGCAAGTGAGAGTGCAGGCAAAAAAATTTACTGACACTTCATTCAGATTGTGTTTCTTGATTAAAATGGTAATTCCAGTGCACCTGGTTTTGCCAGTTCCGTGTGTGTTCCTTGGGTGTATCAAGTGATCACAGCAGCTGTTTCAGGCCAACAATTCTTCATCCATGAAAGTCTCTGATATTAAAAGCAAATGATAGAAGTTGCATATTGATAGACTGTTTAAAATCATAGTGAAAATGGACTGTAATACTTTAACCCACTTCTCTATCCCAAACCCTTGCAACAATTCTCTGTTTCTAGATTGTGTTAAAGCATTGAGCTTATCTTTGTGTTTTGTTTAACTTGCAATCACTCGTATCTGCTTTTACTTTGCACTGCATATATTTTACATGAAATAACGGACATTCAGTTATTCAAAAGAACCTAACCTGTTAGGAATTGGAGGAAATAATCTAGGTAACGATGGAAGTATTTGCAAAGATAAGATATAATCAATTTTACTAGCTTCTTACAATACATTCATTGTGAAAAGAATCTTAATACACTTCATGGGTCCTTTTGTTGCAGGAAAAGTACTATTTGACATTTCCAACTCATAAACCATAGGAAGTGCCTATTATGCATTTAAATTGATACTGCAATAATTCTTTTTATAAATAAATTGGAAAAAAAAACCCTTCTGAAGTTTGGAATGAAGTTTTTGGAAGGAGATTGAGATGCATATTGGGTTTGATTAACAGCCTTTCCTCCTCAGGAAATTGGGATTGTTTTGAGACTTAATGGCTGAGATGAAATCCTCCTCATCCAAACATCATGATAACAAATAATAATTTTCAAATCTTACTGCCATTGATGAAAGCTACACTCTTAATTTGCAAATTAGTAATCTCATTCAACTGTTTAGAAACTTGAGAAATTCCCACAGAAGGGAAATCTAATGCAGAGTTAGGTGGATTTACTGTGAACCTGGATGGTACTCCCTTGTTCAGCACATCGTCTTTGGATGCAGATGCTGCAGAATGAAAACTTCCGCTTTAGGCTATAGGTATCTGTCATTGCGATCAAAAGATTACATTTTCTATTTAGAGAGCCATAGAGTTATACAGCACAGAAACAGACCCTTCGGTCCAACCAGTTCATGCTGAACATAATCCCAAACTATTTCAGAGATAGTAGGAACTGCAGATGCTGGACAATCTGAGATAACAAGGTGTAGAGCTGGATGAACACAGCAGGCCAAGCGGCAAATTTTTCTGAAGAAGGGTCTAGGCCCGAAACGTTAGCCTTCCTGCTCCTCTGATGCTGCTTGGCCTGCTGTGTTCATCCAGCTCTACACCTTGATATCTCATAATCCCAAACTAAACTAAACTGGTCTCACCTGCCTGCTTCTGGCCCATATCCCTCCAATTTCCTATACGTACTTTCCAAATGTCTTTTAAACGTTGTAATTGTGCCCACATTCATCACGTCCTCAGGAATTCATTCCACATGTGAACCACCCTCTGTCTAAAAAATTTGCCTCTCGTCTTTTTTTAAATCTGTCTCCTCTCACCTTAAAAATGTGCTCCCAGTCTTAAAATCTGCATTCTCGGTTTAAAAGAAAACAACTATCATTAACCCTATCTATACTTCTAATTATTTTATAATCTTCTATCAGGTTGCCTCTCAACCTCCTACAGTCCAGTGAGAAAAGTCCCAGCCTATCCAGCTTTTCTTTACAACTCAAACCTTTCGTACCCTGCACATCCTGGTAAATCTCTTCTGAACTCTCTCTAGCTTAGTAATATCCTTCCTATAATTGGGCGACCAGAACTGGACACAGTATTCCAGAAGAGGCCTCACCAATGTCCTGTATAAACTCAAAATGACTTCCCACTGTTTAGTGATCAGTCATAATTTACATTGTGAATTTGGTATTTTTGACTTGAAAACAGCTTTGTGAAATTGCACAATGGAACTATTTACCAAACACCATCCACCTGCTGGCAGAAACATTGTTGAAAGTTTACACAGCACTTGGAGTCTTGTCTGTGTGCTTTATGTATTTGGATAGGTGATTCAATTGGAACATGTAGCAGTTTTGTATTAGATAACACAGTGTGGAGCTGGAGGAACATGTCAGGCCAGGCAGCATCAGGAACAGGAAAGTGGATGTTTTGTAATATATGTATTATGATTAAAATCCAAGAAAAAACTACAGTTCATATCTCAGGATTTCAACGCTTGGCTAGAAAATGCTGCCTGACCCAAAAGGTTTTTCCCTAATATTTGAGAAGCTTCCTGTCACTGCAAACCTAAATATTTACAGCAATATCCCTTTCAAAGTCACTGATAACTCTGAGTTTAATGATCCCACAGAGGAGGAAAGATTTCCCCTATGTTTGGCTTACTGAAAGTGCAAATGAATCAATTTTTATAATTATTGATTTCATCAATTATGGTGAGCATACCTCTGATTGCTGTTTACTACACTTGCTTGCGAAGTTACTGAATTAGCACTCCTCTATGTTGAACACAACTTGGAAGAAACACCAAATAGCAAGCACACAGAATGCACTCTGAATCAGTGTCTTAAATATCCTTTGCCAAGTGTGGCTCAGAAAAATGATGACTGGTTAAGCCCTGAATTGATATATCTGTCAGATTTAGACTGCAGCAAGTATGACTTCAAGAGTCAGGAGCAGACATGAATGTAGTGGCCATTGCTAAGGAGAAAGTGCTGAGGAAGCCAAAGGTCTGAAGGTGGACAAGTAACCTGGACCAGATGGGCTTCACCCCAAGATTGTGATGAAATTTAGTAGGATGCCGGGGTCGGTGGTGGTTGGTGGGTGGATGGATCTGATTGAAACTTACAGAATACTGAAAGGCCTGGTTAGAATGGAAGTGGAAAAAATTTCCCTAGTCAGGAGTGACTAGGATCCGAGGTCGCAGCCTCAGTGGAGGGATAACCCGTCAGAACTGAGATGAGGAGGAATTTCTTCCACAGAGGGTAGTAAATCTGTGGAATTCATTGCCACAGAAGGCAGTAGAGTGGCCAAGTCATTGAGTATATTTAAGAAAGAGATAGATAGGCTCTTGATTAGTCAGGATTATGGAGAGAAGGAAGGAGAATCAGGTTAAGAAACGTCATTTGACCCATGATGGGTCAAATAGCCAAATTCTGCTCCTATATCATGGTCTTATGGTGAGACAACTAACGGGAAGGAGAAACCTATTTTACCGCAGTTTGCATTCGCAGCCAGATATGCTTGAGTAGATTATTCATGTCTGCCTTTTCTTGAAGTTCCCACCATTGTATGCCAGCCTTCAGTGGATTTGAATCGTTCTATAAGGTATCAAATAACGCATGAATGCGGTGGACACAGCCAAGGTATTGGGCCCTAACAACATCCCAGCAACAGTTCTCCAGAAATAGCAGTTCCCTTTGTGAAATGTTCCAGTGTGGTTATAACAGTAGTATCCACCCAACAATCTGGGTATTTATCCAGGTATGTCCTGTCCACAAAAATCAAGTCTGACCAGTTACGCCCAACAGTTTGTTCTCAGTCAATTTGAAATTTATGAAAGATGCCATTGATAGTGCTGTCATATGACACTTATCCACTAACACTGCTGCTTAGTTTGAATTCTGCTACAGCATTTAGCTCCCAACCTCATGACACTCCAGGCTCAAACATGAAAGAAGGGAAAGGTGAGAGGGATAAAAGGTACTGCAGATGCTGGAGAATCCGAGATAACAAGCATGGGGCTGGATGAACACAGCAGGTCAAGCAGCATCATAGGAGCAGGAAAACTTGACGTTTCGGGCCTAGACCCTTCATCAGAAATGGGGAAGGGGAAGAGGGTTCTGAAATAAATAGGGAGAGAGGGGGAGGCCGATAGAGGATGGATAGAGGAGAGGATAGGTGGAGAGGAGGCAGACAAGTCGAAGAGGCGGGGATGGAGCCAGTAAAGGTGAGTGTAGGTAGGGGGGTAGGGAGGAGATAGGTCAGTCCAGGGAGGACGGACAGGTCAAGGGGGCGGGATGATGTTAGTAGATAGGAGATGGGGGTGGGGCTTGAGGTGGGAGGAGGGGATGGGTGAGAGGAAAAACAGGTTAGGGAGGCGGGGACGAGCTGGGCTGGTTTTGGGATGCGGTTGGGGGAGGGGAGATTTTGAAACTTGTGAAATCCACATTGATACCATTGGGCTGCAGGGTTCCCAGGCTGAATATGATTTGCTGTTCCTGCAGCCTTCGGGTGGCATCACTGTGGCATTGCAGGAGGCCCAGGATGGACATGTCATCTGAGGAATGGGAGGGGGAGTTGAAATGGTTCGCGACTGGGAGGTGCAGTTGTTTGTTGCGAACTGAGCGCAGGTGTTCTGCAAAGCGGTCCCCAAGCCTCCGCTTGGTTTCCCCGATGTACAGGCAGCCACAACGGGTACAGCGGATACAGTATACCACATTGGCCGATGTGCAGGTGAACATCTGCCTGATGTGGAAAGTCTTCTTGGGGCCTGGGATTGGGGTGAGGGAGGAGGTGTGGGGGCAGGTGTAGCACTTCCTGCGGTTGCAGGGAAAAGTGCCAGGTGTGGTGGGGCTGGAGGCGAGTGTGGAGTGGACAAGGGAGTCGCGGAGGGAGTGGTGTGGATTTCACAAGCTTCAAAATCTCCCCTCCCCCAACCGCATCCC